>WHUZ01000010.1:0-1200000 GCA_015179045.1 Kalaharituber pfeilii | reverse complement strand
TCGTCCTTTTTTCCTTTTTCTTGTTCTCTCAAGCTGCCGGCGTCCCATGTAAGGTTCCGCTCCGCTTCCGTAGCGAAGGGAAAATCTAATGTACGCTTGAGTATAGAGTGACTACGTATTCCACGCGCCTTGCAAGCAGCCACAACAGTTCATTGCGATGCGCTCTCTGCCCCATCACAAATAGTCAAAATCCGATGGTTTGCAGCGGTTAACAGCTAATAATCATCTCTCCCACACCAACGAGCGATGCTGGATGGAATTGTGCCAGTAGGTGAATGTTCCTGCAGTAGCTCAGTGGTCGTGTGCAAGGTCTGAAGACTGTTTAGCAGATGCCAAGCATCCATGGGCGGACTGTGCACCGTTGATTACCTAGAAATTTCCTACAAGCTCTCTCAAGAGAAATAACCTCAGGGGTGGGCAGTGGGCAGCGGGCAGAGAGGAAGAACGAGATTTGGTCGAGGATCGTTGTCTGCGGGTTTCAGACAAATTATGCGAGCCTACGGGGCTGGTATGCATGCCGGTATCAGCTCCTCTACGCCCGATCTTGGCTAATATGTAGGCGCAAGCAAAGCAGGCATCACAGCCCAATGCTTTTCTCTAGGGGCGAGGGACCCGAGAAAGATGCGTCACACAGCCCCGCGTGCAGGAGGGGCATGCTCTCCTCATGCTCCGACAGATCAAGGTCGACGAGTCTCCCTCTCCACCCCAACGGGTCGGACAGATTAGCCACTGAAGCACGCGCTTCCCACGCACCCGGCGCGACATCATCCAACAGTTTCTTCGAATCATCGCCCACTCATGCGATGCTCTACCGGCATTATCTCTGTAAAGTAGTTCCAGAATAGCCGCTCTGTTGTCGTGCCTTGTCTCTTTTCCTTCCCCCCCTTCAACCAACTCTAGTGGTGGACAACGGGCGGCGCCTTTGACATCATTCTACCATGCAGGGAGGACGAGATGGGAAGCAGCAGGGGTCAGGTCCAATGGACGCCGGGGGGACAGGTATCCGGGCGCGCTCTCTTGCCTCATCTTCTGCTTATTTTGATGAAAACGGTTGGCAATGGCTGTTAGGGTTATGGTGTGACTCTGCTAGCGACTGTCCTAACCTCCCAGTTGCCCACACCGAGGCGCTCAACAAGATCAATATGTACAACCTGACATTTTGCATCCGCTTCTGACAGCGCTGATCTTCTGATTGTAATGCACGGCCGGTCATATTGGAGATCACTCGTTGAGACATTAACCCTGAGCCAAGATAAAAGTATTCTTCACTTTGGCGTTCCCCAGAGAATGATGTAAGTATTCCCGGTACTGAGGCAGTTGTCACGACGAGGGCAACACGTCATGCAGAATGCAACAGCCCCATCTCCCTCTATACGAGTTGTTCAGCAGTTTGTGCGTAACCGTGATGCAGAACGTTCCTAGTCACCTTCCAATTAAAAGTAAATTCAAACCCCATAAAAAACAGCTTCCCTAGCACTGGCATTACTTAGCCCATATAGGAAAACAGCTGCGCGGAGGTTATACTTGACCATTGTAACTGAGTACTATACTAATTAACCACTTGTAGTAACTCAACAGTGAAAACGTAGAATTTATACCCAACCTTTTATCATACATGATTCAAGTCAGATCTTTTTATCTTAGTCTCTTGAACCTTGTACCCTTCGCAGTGTATTATATCTGCTGCAGGAAAAATTAATCGAACGGTCGCTCCAAGGTGAATTAACTGACCCTTGGTGGAACCCTATACTCTAGGATATATTGTGATGTTGAAATTATCATAGCAAGATTGTAATTAAACTAGTGGTTGAGCCTGGTACGAGAACATGGTAGAGCTGCCAGTGGCTCAATTGCCGATGATAAAGGAAGGCCAAGAAAAGCAACAGAAAGGGCTACTACATATTGCTGAAGAGAAATGCTGGAAAAGGAAACACTCTGGTCAAATCATTACTCGAGTACGGATGGGCTTGGTATGAGACTACGCTTCCAGCTTGTTACTTCAGCCACTCTTCTCAGCTGGGGATCGGCTAAGCGCCTTTTGAAGGGTCGCCATCTGGCAGAGCTTAGTCAGCCACTAAGCGGTAGTCTGGTTCGAGACTGTCCTATGGCGCAAGTGAACACTCGTGAGCCTCAGGTCTTGGCAAGAGGCTCTCTAGTCCGCAACTGACGCCATTTTGTCCGGAAAAAAGTAAGCACATGTATTGTAGTGTGTTCAGTACCGACAGATAACATGTATAAAAGGTACATATAAATTTCCTGGATGCATATTATCATGTATGCGATAGCAAATATACTGCACAGGCTAATGAAAAGGAATGGAAAGGAAAATTCAAAAGCAAAGAAACTCCATGCTGCAGAACAGGATCATAAGAAAACACAAAACCGCAATTGTTCCATAATGCTCTGTCCTAAGACTAGGACTGAAGACCCGCCCCATTGAACCAAGCTTCCAAATATCCCACCCAGCTATCGCCACCATGCTGTATGTAGTTCCATCCGGTACTGCGCCTAACTTCCATACCCAATCACATAAACCAGCTTGCTGGCGGCCTGGCTACCAACAGCAGTTTTGTCTTTGTGCTCTTCCACCTTTGTCCAAACATGCCTATAATGCCCTCCTGGTCATCATAACCAACATCTCTTGTCCAAATTTTCTTCTCCCGTGAAATTAAGCCATCGAATGATGGCGATCCCACTTTTCCGGAAGTATGTTGCCCAGTTTTATGTTTCGGAATGTCAACGACGGCCACTAGTATATTGTGATCATAAAGTTGGCGAACTTTCGTGATTGATCCCCTCCGTTGACGTAAGGTATTCTTTCTCAACGGCTGACTCGAGAACCGAGAATATCGTCGGCCATTATGCGTAGAATAAAGAAAGGAAGTTGAAATAATCATCAGAAGAAGAATAGATAGTTGCATTGTAGTAGTTGATGAAGATAAGAAGTCGAAAATCCGGAGGTATACTTGTTGAATGGGATTGTAACGGTGATAATCAAAATCCAGCTTTATCGGGTAATAAAAATATCCAGAAAACCCCACCGATGGGAGTGATGAGGGTGAAGGAGCCTTCCACAACAGTGGATTGTACGATGATGCCATTTCGATTAGATGCTTTGCGGGGAAAACTAACTGAGAAAATGGGGTATTGGGGAAGAAGGATATCCGAGCCACTTAAGTATAATTTTTTGTATATATATCATTCAGGCTGGAGTCCCTGTTATCTTTTGACAGATAACGATTGGAATGGCACGGTTATGTGTGCCGTGCGGTTTTCCATATTTAATGAGCTCACATTTTTGACTTGTCCTTCAAGGGAACGTCGGACGCTCGCAGCGTCTCCCTGAGCCGAAAATAGGCTTTCATTTTTTGTGTAATGCCCTCAGTTATGAAGGCTGGCCTATCAGAAGACTAGGCTAGCTTCGGGACGAAGGAAGCAACTCCTCCCCGTTGTTCAAATTTGACCTGCGTATATTGCCACTTTGATTGTCCCTGTCTTCACTATCAGAAGCTGATAGAAACAAAGCGCAAAAAACTTCAAGAGGGCATTGGCACCTTCGAGACTAGCATTGGCGCAATAATTAGGAATGCCAACACATTGCGTTATATTACGGACTGATAGGACCAAGCCGGCTATCCAGATAATCAAGCTTTTTGAGGCATAACAGTAACGACGCCAAGGCGGATATCGGTCCTGCTTATATCAATGATGTTGGCTGAATTTAGGTATCACCACAGGACGAAATCCTCGAGTATGGGCGCGGGAAGATAGGACAATGTCGCTTGCACATGCCCCGCTGCCGTGGTGACAGCCTCAAATTGTCCCATACAGACGGCTGCATCAGTGTCTCCGCGTTCAATTGCAGATGGCAAGAATGGTAACTGAAGCTCTCTTTTCGGAATCTCGTAGAAATCATAACTGCTCGGCTTGGTGTAATGAAGTGCCGGCCAGGCGCCTGTCCCGAGCCCGCCGCCGCATCTCTCATTGTAAATTGAATTTTGTAGCTCAGTTACAGAATCCTGAATGCAGTGATGTGCCGGAAAGCGATATTGTTGACCGGATGTAGATTTCATTCAGAGCTGATAGGTTATTAGAAGCGTTGACTTGATAAGCTTAAAGACTTGCCGCTTTCATGCAGTGGCTCTGAACGCCACCATGCAGCAAGGTAGGCACCAGAGCAGCCATGCGCAAAGAAGATCTGCGGCGGTTGAAGGATGAGTTTTCCACTCAAATCAAAGATACAACAATGATCTTCGATCCACCCCATTCCAGTATGGCGATGTTCAACGAAGGAGCCTCGGAAATGCTCTAGGCACGAGATTACCTGGGAAACGAGAACAAGGCTGGGGCGAAATATGCAATGGTGTTATATTATCTAATGCCAATACAAGTATGTTGACAATTGCTCTCATTCCAACATCCCAGATCTCCAACCATGCCGAGCCCAGACTCGACAAAGTCAAACACTGGATATCATTATAATCGCATTAGTTACAATCTATGCATCCGGTTGTTGTCACGTAAATGAGATCACAACAAAAGAAACAGGAATAATAATATATGGAAAAAAAAAAAAAAAAAAAAAAAAAAAAAAAGGTAAATCCAACATCAGACACCAGGAAGATGCATCAAGAGCTTTTGATAAGATGGAAAATGCAAGATCTAGAATCCTACAAGTTGCAGGGTCGTGAAAGAAGCAAAGGTACAATCACATATGAAGCACCCACGAGTAATCCCGGAAACCCTAGAACGCACTGATACGATGTCGTTTGTCATGTCGGTTTTTTGAGCAAACGAAATAACCGTTTCCCCCGGTCATAAAAAAAAGGCTTCCGGTCCACATTGGATAGGCATCAAGCCCATTCCAGGCCGTGGGGGAATTAGAATTCCCAGACACCAGCAAGCTCTTGATCGTCCGCCTTCCTGGATTCCAGCACCTCAACCAAATCATTCACTCCCTGCTCATCCCGTGTCAGCCAATGAAGCCTTTCACTAATCCTTAGTATCCTTAATTGCGGTAATCTCCCTTCAGCTAAACAAATATAGATATCATCAGCTTTTAATTTATGTTCAGCACCGATATACCCGCTGCTGTCCAAATCAAGTTGTTTCAGAGGGTGGTTCGGAGGCGTATTATCTTCGTCAAATAGACGAGGACTAACAAAGTCGACTGCTATACATAGTTTGACTAAGTTAGGACACATAACAAGAACTTTATCCATAGCATTATGAGGGAGAGTTGATATATGAAAATTGATTTCCAAAGTCTTTAGTTGCGTCGACAACCTGTTTAGCAGGTTTTTGATTGACGGATATCTAGCGAATGATAAGTGTGATATTCGTAGCTCAGACAAGCTTTCTGGAGCGTTCAGTTTTGTAAGAAATGTATCAGACACGCTCCCTGTTAGTGACCAATACTCCAATTTCCGTGGTAGTTTGTATTCTTCAACCGGAACACGGACATTATCAAGGGTTGGAAGAATCATTGACCGTGGGAGGGAGAGAGAACGAAGTTCTTGAAGGTCTGCCAAATGCTGAAAAAGGTCGTCTGCACTCATAGCATGGCTCACAAGCCGCAGGTCAAGCGTGCGTAGCTTAAAGCACTTCGCGAGGGCTAGCACACAGCTAATTCCGAACTGCGTCTGAGGTGCGATGAAATTTTCCAAATTATTTGCTGTTCTTCGAAGCAATCGAGCCGTATATGAAGCCTTTCCGTCGTACAGTAGCTTGCTGAGATCGAGAGTTTTGATGAGCTCGGCGAGCGGGGAATACTTAATATTTGTCACTGTTGGGCATATGACACTTATGAATTTTTCATAATTGGTAGTGGTGAGCCTTGGGCGAGCATATCTAGACAGATCCGATCAGCAGAGATCCTTTGCAACACAATGCAGAAATTGATGCTCAAGAAACTAGTTTCAATCTCTTTTATTTTTTTTTTTTTTTTTAATAAATTTAAAACAGGACCAACAAAAACAATTTAAATGCTTACAGGTGTGCAACTGAGGCATGATACCATGCCCGAGAAACCTTGCAGGCACTGGCAAAAGTGCTTTGGTTGCTTGGAGGTACAAAGCTCAAAATGTGCATGATTATCTCCTGCGGAAGCCGAAGGTAAAGACCCGTACGACGGTAAGCTGGGATTTGAGGCGGTGTTTCAATTACAACGGGTATCGTTGGTAAGCAATCTGTGCTCATTGTCTCCAATGAACTGATTGCTGAATATGTCGTCTTGATTAGATCTCCCATGGTGCTGTCATCCACCCCGCCGAAGGTCGCATTCGCCAGTGATGACTCCAGCAGGGCGATGTCGTCGTTTAATAGTGTGGTGTGTTGAGGCATGTTTGTTAATCGCGGGAGGAAATTCGGGCAAGCGGCGGCAGTGATGCGGAAGGTGGTGGTGAGAGAGGACAGGATGAGTGTTGAGGACTCCGGTTGTATGTGGGGGGGGTGGGGGGGGGGGGATGACTCTATGGATGCCGTGAGGGTTTATCTGGAGTTTGGAGAGCTATTCACTCTGCTGATCGGCCAAACTCACACGAAACGTGAGCGAGCTGTATGTGGCTTGTAGCTTTTGGTTTGGGTGGGCCGCTACCAGTGCAAGAAGGCTTTACTCTGGGGAACACTTTAAGTACTTGCCTTCTGGCATGCGGGGCTAAGCGTAGCTAAGCAGTCTGTATATATACTAGCAGCGACAGTTCGCTATGAGCTCTTAGGATGTTGAATAACCTACTAAGGGCACCCACGAGCAGGCGACGCAGGAGTCCGCTGTGGAGACATTGGGGGGTGGGGGGGCTGGAGTAGGGAGGGGACTGGGTCGGGGAAGGCGAAGAGAGGGGGGGTCCTGCTCTCGCGCCAGCTGCGCTGCCAGAGCTCGCGCCGCAGTGCATGAAGGGGAACAGAGCGCCAGGTGCAGCGGGCTCGAGTGCGGAGGGCGAAGGGAGGGGGCGGGGGAGAGGGAGGGGAGGGGGAGGGGGAGGGGGGAGGAGGGGATGCCGGCCAGGACGATGGGGGCGCCGTTGGCCAGCGAATGCGAGAAGCCGCGCCGTTCGATTTTCTGGCCGGCCGCGTCGGCGGTGTGCAATCGTGCAATCGCGATCATGCGTGGCGCACCCCCCCGAACCTTCCATCAGTTGGCAGAGCTCGCTAGGTATGCAGTACAGCGCATGTGCATGCGAAGAGCAAGAGGGGCCGGGGAATGCGACATGTCGGGTCCAGAGCATCGAGATCTCTGGCGGTGCAGCGCCGGTCCTATTGGAGCCATAGCGCGAGGCGCCGAACAAGGCGTGCGGCAGCAACCCAAATGACGGCGACGGTGCAGAGAGAGGCTGGGCGCCGGCAGCGGGCGCGCAGTTGCTAGCCGACGTCGACATCAGCTTTCCATTGCTATACCGCATCAGTAAAATCCGGCCCTTTTCGTCCGGTATGGCGTTCGGTTATAAAATAAAATGCTTGGCAGGAAATTCAATAGGGATGGGCAGTTAAAATAATGGAAATTGCTTAATTGGGAAGAGGTTCGACAACGACAACCTAATTTAATTATGTAAACTCAAGTTTAGTAAGCATGTTCAAGGTGGATGCAAAGGTGGGGCTGCCAAGATTGGACGTATAAGTATTGAAGTATCAGGTATAGCAAGAGGGTTTTGTATAGGAACAGAATGTAGCAGCCTGAGAGCATCCGGTACAGCAAGGGAGAACTGTAGCACATGTAGAGTACTGTCCTGTACCTCTTGCATGTACCGAGCTACTTGTGGCTGCTGCCACTTAGCTCGGCTGGGAACGCTGGCACCGCATGCAGCCCCGAGGCAAGCGGTGCTAGGACAGGTACCAGCCAGTATGATACTAGTGTACCTAACGGGTACTAGTGGCCCCAGATACCAAGGACCTCTTAAGTACGCAAATGCAGAATCTGGTTGAGAACACACAAATACAGATTCGAGACTGACAAATACATGCTCCAAGACTTGCGCTTTACGGTTAATTGTTGTGCGCCCACAATTACTTTCTTGTAACTGTACATAACTAGCAGCTTACTATATGAAACTCATAATCATTAGTATCCAAAGAGGTCACGACTCACGAGAACTCTTTAACAAGCTGTATCTCATCATTCTCGTCATGGCGCTCTCTCTGGTTCAGGGTACAGGTACTAATATTCTATGACGTTGGCCGGGTCCACATAAGTATGCATGAAGTGTTGCCATGTAGTAAACCATCCAAAACAAGGACGTGAACTCGTCATAGCCCAGGGGCAATGATACATATGAAAAAAAAAAAAAAAAAAAAAAAAAAAAAAAAAAAAAAGAAAGAAAAAGCACGTGACCCCGATCAATGGAGCCTGAGCAGTTTAAGAGTACTTTTGCTCATTCATAACACCATTACACAGGGCGCCAACATTATATGCCCCCGGCAGGGGTAATGTACGTTGCTTTATTTCAGTACAATGCCATATACTTGTTTATGTCAATTACTACTAGTCTCGACTCTCGAGCCTCAGCTACTATCTCAGAGAGGTTATAGTGCTGTGGTGCTAGGTAATTACTAACTCATCGAGACCCCTGAAGACTCAGCACTCCATAGTAGGCATCCACTGACGTCTTCCACAATGCCATGATCAGAATGTTGTAGTTGTATATTATCGAGTGTTACTTGAGCATCGACCTCCTACCGATTCTGCAGATTACCAGCTCGCATAGCCCTCTTAACCCCAACTGGACTATACTAACTCCTAAGATTCATACCAGTTAGTAGTAAATACTTACTAATTATGAATGTGTAACATATAAGACCTATGCCATATGAAACTGGAAACCGGCGTGTGACGTGAAGCCCGCCGAGCCTAAAGAGTCATCATGTAGATAGTCGTCATAGTACATACGCAATGCATTGCTGTGTTCTTAGTAGTTGGTAATCGCAGGACAAATTTGTTTTCGTTCTTTCCCACAGTTATACATGGGTAAGCGTTCTTTCATGAACGTAGTCTATAAACGTGTGATGACATCATGTTTGGGCATCTAACTATTAAAAACGCGAGCCCACCTATTGTCAGTGTGTATCGAATCACTGGTTAGCAAGGAGGAGTTTCATGCCTGCAAAGGAGTGTGGTTCAAATCCAACTTGAACGCACCCCAGACTCTACTGGGTTACCACAAACGAGGAGCGCTTCCACGCTCCTGCTAAGATTCTCATTCGTACTTCAGGCTAAAACTCATTCACTAAATCCTAACGATGCACAAATGTTGTGTGATGTATACAAGTAAATGAGGTAATAAGTTGTGTGGGGTAACTTTTAGCCTCGAATCACAACTCTGCTCCCATTTCATATCACGACTCACAATTAGAGCATTTTCATTAAACGCCCGAGATATTAAAAAGCATCCTTCTAGCCAAAAGAAGTTTTATCAAGGGACTTGTGCGTCTGCCTCAAGCTGAATATGTGTGGCCACTCAGGGTACAGATCATTCAAGTACATGCGGTCCTCGATAATTGGCAGCCACGAGTGTCCTTTACCGGATTTAAGGCAAGGATGCATAGTGTTAGAATTATAACAGTGTCAGCAATAGGGTCACACACGTTACAGCATGTCAATGCAATGTAGGGAGAGCTTTTTAACAACTCAATAACCTGCTCAAACAGATATTGCAACTCTTATTTCTAAATACTGTTCAATATGGAACCGGCCTCGTTTACCTGAAGTAGATCTTTGCTAACTCGATGTAGAAATGCAGCGACCGGTTGCGGCGGCCGCTTGTCCGCCAGCTACACATAGACCAACTTCTCGAACCTTAGGCCGTTTACATGTAGTATAGTAAGCGTAGTATTATATCAGTTAACATCGATTTCCTGCTTCTATTTAGTCCTGTCCGAGGTTTAGCCAAAGGACACTGGCAAGCCCAATATTCTGCTGTATGGTATAGTAGCATGAAGGGCTAAGCTTCGAGATAGCTGAGACTGTCCAACCAGACTAGATCTTGTGCACAGATGCGAGAGCCCTCTTCTGGCCTAGTATGATGTCAACCGTACTGTTACCTCGTATGAAGGGAGAAGAGGCAAAAATCTGTAGCAAGCAAATGCGAACACAATAGACTCGTGGATTTGTAGAGACGGCTTAAAGTATGATGTCGTCATGTTTTTAATTGCTACCGGGATAGGGAGCGGGCCCTGCATTGCCGTCCAACTGGCATGCGGAATTGTCTGACCAGTTCCGCATGAAGGGCATAACTGGATAAACATTATGTGGTTTTGCAGAGACGAAATGCATCTGTACACGTAGCTTGAACTCAGGTCATCAAGTGGTCTGGTTGGCGCGCTATAGAGAGCGGTTGGTATGTCTGTCAATTTGGGAGATTATATCATATATTAATGGTTTATAAAACACTACCAGCAGAGTTCCTGGCTCATGTGCAGCCGCAATGCATAACTTCAAATCTGATGGTGTGTCATGGCGGGGGGCTGAAGCTACTTGATACTTGAAGTACGTAAGCATAGATCAATATCTTCTGCAGCGGGTATTCTGGGGTGGATTCGACGTTAGTCTATTCGGGTAATCGAAACCACAAATTCGTAGGCCAAGACCAGTGTCGAGGCCAAGGCTGCTGCCTAGTAATGCAATATCCTCCGGGGTGTGGGAGTGAGGTCACGGGTGCTGGTATAGCTGGCAACTAGTCTGGTTGGAGTATCATAAGGTCGGAGGGTGGTGCAACCAGACTAGGTAGCTGGCGACATGGAGTTGCATCTCTGTTGGAAATCGCGTCATGCATATCTGGCCGTACAGAATTTTCCATCATCCGAGATGTGCTCAAGAACATGCATGTACTTAACCCATTTGCCATGAAGGCCCACTGTACTGGTCTGCAAGTCCACAAGTACAGGTGAACCTGGCTATAATGAAGGCCAAGAGTCTGACAGATTTTCTTCATTATAACCAGTTTTCACTATAGCGAGGGCACTTTCTTTACCTGTAGACAAAGAAGCTCGCCCATCCCTTCACTATAGCCGGGTTTTCACTAGAAAGAGGTTCATTATAGCCAGGGTCACCTGTAAAGCTTAGTCTGATGCCAAAGAAATCCCTGGCATAGCCCGTCTGCAATATGTATAGCTCAAGGCTAAGCTTCTTCGTGCACTGACCAGTAGTAAATGAGCAACCCGACGACATCACACAGGTTGGTGTTGCAAAAATAGCTATCGTGTGAAATGAGGGATTGTATGAACAGTATGCTACCGAAAAACCCCCACTAAACCGTTTTTATGCTACAAAACCGTTTTACTGTTGCCAAATACGAGCCATTTCTCAGCAATATCGCGAACCGGCCTATTTACGGCAACATCAAGGTTATAAAAAAGGGGGGTTCGTCGGTACAGAAGCTGCCATCCAAGACGTATGTGCACATACTTCTATGGAGCCAAATTGCTGCGCCAAGAACTAACTTCTTTGTATGTATGGAGTCTAAGTAAGTACTTAAGGTAGGTAGATAGCGGATTTCTCGAGGTTCAAGAACACAGAATTCCCATACGAGAACAAGTTTTCTAACCTCTGTATTCTAACTATATTTCCATGTCCATACTTGTTCTCGTTCGGTCAAATTGTGTTAGATAATTTCGAAACAAACCACTGCTATACTGCTGCTAGTTACATTTAAAAAAGCCTCTTCAGATATATATTCGGATCCAGTATTGCAAATGCAGGGGACAGGGCCTGATGGACTCGTAACTGGTATTGGAGAGACCCGATTCCTAAATTTTTTAGCAGGAGATCTAGATTAGAATTTCCATTACTGGGAAGTCAGACGCTGGTTTCTCCGAACAGGTTTCTCCCACCCCCTTAGACACACACACACAAACGCCCAAGTAGTATGTATGTAAGTCTGATCGGCGGGGGGCTGAATACTTGAAGTACATAAATATCCTTTTGCAGCGGGTGGATTTAGCCTCGGACCAGGCGCTTCTACCGAGGTGTCTTGGCGTATGTGTTATGTAATTAATCTTAGGTACAACAACAAATAAGATTGATTACATAACACATACAGAGTACAGTAGTTCAATATGTTCGATATTTTTTTTTCTATGATAACAGCAGAATTGATAGGGATTATGCAATACACAATGCATCAACTTTTTAAGTGCTGCATAAGAGAGCTTGATGCAGGTATTCACAAGGTTTCTCATGATAAACTTGCCCTCTTGTGGTTGTTTGTTGTGGTTGATTCTGAATTCCGTCCGCGCTAACAGTATGGAACTATTACTTCCACTGCTAGCGCGGACGGAATTCTGATGCCCGGGGGCCCATGTCGGTGTCTAAACCTATTCAGGTCCGTTGCTGTCGCAATAGGATTTTCGAATTCCTTCCTACGGGGGTGCAGAATTCCTCATGTCTCCTGTGGGTAGCTGAATCGACGTCCTATTTGCTGGTGAATTTGACATGAATGAGGCGGCAGTGTCAATCGGTAAGCTCGAAGGCATACAGATCAACGATGGTTGCGTCATGCTATTTGTAGTCGGCTCATGGGACTGTTCTAACTGACCCCTAGCCCGTCGCCGTTGTGGGCGCAAATGACCTAATGAGCTCAATGAGCAGCCCAACGAATAGCCCAATGAGCGGCGGCCCAACACACGGCCTGATGAGCTGAATTCAATAACAGCAGATTCTGGCGCACCAGCGTGAGGTTCGTCCCAAATCAGCACAGGGCAGCTCAAGTATACTGTGATATTGCCAGATTGAGATAATTGACCGCCCTGAAGATATTGGGCAAATTGGGCCAATTGAGCGTATCGAGCGTATTGAGCGCGGGTATGAGATGTAGATATTAGAAAATATTGGGCATATTGAGCCTATTCAGCATATTGGGCGTGAATTCCCGACCCGGGCCGGGAATTTACCACTTTCGTGGTGCAGATGAGATGTTGGACATACTTGCCGCGTATGTGAGATGTAGAGAGTATTAAGCACATTGAGCGCGCCATGAGGTATGGAGAATATTAAGCATATTGATTGTACACATGAGGTATAGAGTATTGAATAGCGGTATTCAGATTAGACTGTCCTCATATAAAATGGAATCCGGCGGACAAACCAGTTTATCCGGTCTGTAGTCTGAGTACCCTCTTGTGAAAATCGGATTTTTTGTCAAATCGGAAACTGGTTTTGGGTCCAAAAATCCACCGGAATTTATGCACACCAAGTCCTGAATATTGCATCAAGGCCTGCAAAATGCATCATATATATGCAGTTGTCGCAAAAATCCGACCGGATTTTTTCTGCAAAAAAACGCGAAAATAAACCGGTTTAACTGGTTTATAACATGAAAATACCAGATAAAATTTTGTGTGGAGATGACCGGATTTTCCGGACTTGATAAAATTCTGAAATCCGGAAAATCTGTCCAGATTTTTCTAATCTGAATACCGCTAGTATAGAGTATTTTCACTGCACGCATGAGATATTGGGCGGAAGTGCCGAGTGTGATATGTACAAATTACGGGGCTACGAAAGGGCCCCACACCGACCTCATGCGTGATGCCGAAGGTGATACAGTATATACGAATGGCCGCCAGTAGGTCAATTTTTGTAATCGCAATGATCATTGATCATGGCATTATACACACAGGGTGCAATATGAAAGACGGGTTGCTGAGTAGGTATGTCCGGACGCAACCATTTTTTTGGTGATGCATCCCCCCCTACTGATCCCCCATCTTCCCACTTACCCCTCCATCTTCTCCTCCTTTCTCCCCTCCTCAGGTTCTGCTCCTTACTAGTCTTATCCCAGCCCTCCCTTCTAGCAGCCTACTCCATCTATAAGTCATCAAGCAAGCATCCTCCTCCTCCCCTTAACTATTTATCCATCAGTCAGTCAAAGCAGCCAATAGACTATCATGGCAACTGCAAGTGAAGCTTGGTTTAAGCTTATCAGCCCTGAAAGCAGCTGGAGCATAGTGTCACTGGAAGGAATTAAATATGTGGACCACCTCAAGAAAGCAATCAAAAAGGAAGTAGCAATTAAATTGAATAACTATGATGCTGCCGACCTCACTATCAAGGCTACATACGATGATGAAGACCCTAAAGTGCAGTGGAGCTCGATCCTAAGGATGATCTTAAGAAAGTTCTTGAGCGAGTTGAGAGACAGGAATCCCCAGTTGTGTCTTCCGCTAAGAACATTCGGTTCTTTGTCTTTCTTCCACTTGGTAAGTGAGACTCATTTCGTTTTTAACTACGTATAATGCATATTTGCTAACTATACTGTCGTTGCTAAAGTCGGTCAGCCCATAAAGCTACAGTATATATTAAAATATGGGAAGGATGTGCATAATGTAGCTTATGAAATCCATAAAAGCAAAATTTCCTTGAGCACTTTTGTCGAGAAAGCAAAGAGCTGTTCATGTTTCCGGAAGGCACCGAGGACTCCGACATAACAATCGAATTACAGGACCGGAAGAATCCAAAACAGACTATCCGTCTACAAGCAGACTCAAATAGTTTTCTACAATCAGAAGCTGAGATTGGAGCAATGACATTGGTGGTATCAACGCCGCAGCGGCCATTTTCTAGCTGGACTTTCAATGAGTTCAAGCATCAATTTGGGATCATTGCCAATTCATATGCCGATCTGGACACCTTTGAACTGGACATGGAGGACTTCAGCGGCAATATAGATATTGAGAAGATTTTTGAAGATATGCTTACCGAGACAAACAAATTGCAGTTCATTTGCCCTGCTGTGCATAAGGGCAAGGAAAGCAGCCGTTCTCTTTTCATTTATGAGGTGTTGAAGCAAGCTGTATATGCATCCGCATCTGGATTCACATCTGCGTCTGCATCTACATCTGCATCTACCGCAATATACCAATTGTAGGTCCAAAAAGAAGTCACTGGGAGGCTAGGAAGAGGTCCTATAGACTACGTTGTTGAGTATTCTGGTCGCCTGATTATGGTAGTTGAGGCTAAAAGGAGGGACCTTGAGTACGGGATTGCTCAGTGTGCAATTGAACTTGACTCTGCTGGTAACCTCAATAGAAAAAGAAAACTGGAGGAACTGGAGAATCCGAGGAAACCAGAGGACCTGATGCTGCCTGAAACACTATTCGGCTTCGTAACTACTGGGGATCAGTGGGTTCTACTTCGCTTGGAATCCACGTCCACTGGCAAAACCATAATTAAGGTTCACTGTGAGGCACCACTGCACATAGGAGACTTGAGAGACGTCGAACGTACGAGAATGGATTTGAGTCGATTATTTGGTTACCTTCTTACTATATTTAAGGCCATGGAAGGCAATGATACACCAGCAAAGAGAACAAGAACGGCTTCGGGGTTGGCTTTGGATAGTTAATTGGGGTTTTTTTTTTCCTTTTTTTTTTCCCCCCGGGCCGGCTTTCTTCTCTCTCTGTGTGTGGTTGGATTAGATGTTTTTTATTCTTTTTTTCTTTTCCAGGTTGGCTTTCTCTATCCTCTCTCATATCTTTCTCTCTCTATATGTGGTTGGACTATCCTTTTTTTTTTTTTTTTTTTTTTTTTTTTTTTTTTTTTTTTTTCCTTCTCCGCGTCGGCTTTTTCCATCACTCTCTCATACCGTATTTCTGTAGTATATGACCCGGCCCTTTTATTATGTGGATGGGGATACGTTATGAGGGTATGTTACTGGCTTTTTGTTATGCTTTTTTTGCTTAAACAATGAAACTCACCATCACTTGAAGCTATGAAGCACTTTCATAGAAAAAGAGCATCTATTTAAGAAACCAAAAGCTTTGGATGATTTTTTCGAAAGCTTTACTGACCGTACGTCACATTTGAGACAACTGTCACGGTTTAATTTTTACCAAATATAAAAAAAAAGAGTAAAAATACACTGTAACAAAGCTTAAATCTGAGAGTAGAGAACAGTTCAGAGATTCTATTATGGAGAGTGTTTCTTTACTTCATACAAATAGTTTTGTCTTGATCGATTTTGACAGCCAGAGAGGCCAACAGCGTTTATTATCCACCAAACCTGGCCTGTACAATGCAATGGCGCAATGCATCGATCTAACTTTCATGAAAATATTCTACAATCCTCCGGCATGTGTAGTTACTTTGAATATTGTAGCATTTAAGAAGAATACAGACACTTAGGTAATGTAGTCTTGCCCGCCAGGCAAATAGGAGGTACACACTTTCTGTAAGTATTATGTGAAATATGTGCTTGTGACTGGTTTACAGGTGGCGTATAAGATGCAAGAACTATTCAAACCAGACTTATAGATCAGGTATGCATATATCCTTTGTCAGGTATCAGAGCAACATCAGGTGCCTATTTACTTTATGTGCACACACAAGGGTCAAGGCAAGAGAGGTAGTCTGGTGCATTAAAGATAAGTTTTCTCAGTGGTGGAATGCTTTCGGATGCTTTTGTGACTTGATGGTTTCAGCCTGAGACATCGAGGAGGCACGCATAACCAAATGCATTACTATAGCTAAGGTACACATGCAGTTGATGCTTTCGTATTTGCATCTTGCTAAGTAACAGCCACCGACCTTCAGCTTGAAAGCCGTCCTTACGACAACCCTTTGCCATATAGATTGTACCATCTTAACCCAGATCCGAATAATGTACTAATCTCAGCTTGGATTAGGTACTTAACTACCTATTGTCACTTGCAATTGCGGTATCATTGAGATGTGGTGCTTTGTGCATTGGAGCAAGAGCTAAAACCGTCTGGGAGAGACTGAGTAAAGGCTGAGTATCAGACACTTGCAACCAGCCTAGGAAATTGGAGGAGGCTCAGTCTGGTGATCACCTTCATTAATAAGCTTGATCGGCCTCCCGCTCGCCTAGTGCTGTAGGAGTAGCTGGACTCGCGTCACACTTACTTTTACTGGTGGCCTCTTGTCCTCTTGTCTCCATTATCCAGCATTCGCCTCAAGCAATCCTGCACATGCTCCGCATTTCTTCAATAAAGTTAAGTTAAGTACAGCACTGACCGTGACTGCCTGCTGCATCGACGAAGCGTGGGAACAGATCTACTTGGCCCCGGACATACCTGCAATCACGCTGCAGGTCCCGCTCTCTTTAACTACTTGCTCCATCCACAACGCTTGCCTTTCAAACAGGGATCATTGGTATTCTACAAGGGACAAGTTGCAGGCGCAGCAAAGGGCGCGCTTAGGCGCGTTTGGAGGGGAACTACAGCAGTCAGACATATCGCTCGCAAGGGAAAAAGATCGACTACGTGGTAGCCGGAAACGCCGCCTATCATCCGCAAGCTGGGGGGCAAGTCTCTTGTAACTATTCAGTCCCAACCAACCTACAATTCGGCATCTCGACATTCGATACTACACCCCCGCTCCAATACTTTCCGCGGATGGGAAACTCCACAAACTAGAAAATCCTCAGAAGCTCAGCGCCTTCCTCTGGTTCCCATCCTAGGAACCCGCATTTGGTCTAAATTAAATCCCCTCTATTGGGTATTCTCCTCCATACTGCCTCCACATCTGCGATTGAGATTGGAATCATGAGCACAACCACCTTGACTGATCACTCCTCAACGGATCGTGTAATGGACTCAGCGAACCCATCAGGAGCCCTTAAAGGAAGGCTAGGCTCTCTAACAATGCTGAACGGTGATTCGCCAGGTACAACACCGTCAACAGTTGCGGTTTCCCCGGCCGTCGATAATAGTGAAATGACGTTGGCTCGCGTTGAGGAGATTTTATTATCCGATGCGCGTCCTCCCTCCAGCTGGTACTATGCCTGTATGTTGCTAACTGGCGGCTGCAGATTGGGATGTCCACTCTATTAACACGGTTGAAGCAGAGCATTGCATCTTGCCGAGTATGCCCTCCAATAGTTTGAAGTTTCCAGTTCATTAATGCCAAGACTAACTGGTATCCTTATATAGGAATTCGCAGTGTTCTTGAAAAAACGAGCCGGCATAGAAGAAGAACACGCCGCAGGTACCAACTAGCCACTTATGCGTAAAATAATTAAATTATTAAGTCTAGAATTTAGAATTAAAAAAGCTATGCGACAACACATTTAGGTCAGAGAAACGACTAGAGGGGCGTCATGGTTCATTCATAAGGCAATTTGATGAGACCACAGCGATTCATGTTCGGCTTGCAGAAAATGGGTTACAATTCGCGAAGGCGTTGCATCAAATATGTGATGACTTGGGCGTGCTAGTATCTGAGATGGAAAAAGGAAGGAAGCATTGGAAGATTGCTGGCGTGAATTCAGAGAAGAAAGTGCATGATTCGCTGCTTACGCTTGAGAAGGTACCAATCATTCAAAAATTGTGCTAAAATGCGGTACCCTAACGTTTCAAGTAGACAAAAGCAAAATACGATCAAATTGCAGAGGAATATGAAAGGGCAAGGTCCGGTGACAAACGAACACGAGATTTCAAGATTGGGAGGGGGTTCGCTAGGACTGGAGCTCAGGTCGAAGAAGATTTGAAGAATCGTGTGGCTAATGCGGACCAAGAATATGCAAACAAAGTGCAAATTGCAAGTACACATAGGCAAGAGTTGCTTGGAGTATTGCGACCGCAAGCGGTTAAGGCTTTGAAGGACCTTATTTTTGAATGCGATGCCAGCTTGACGATGCAAATGCAAAAATTTGGTGGTTACCCTCATCATGCTGATATGAACTTTCGCTAACTTAGTCTGCGCACTGCTGTAGCAACTCTGAATGAGAAACTACTTCTGAACAATGGGCTAAGCGTCAGCCCAATAAAAGGATCTGGAAATTCCCAAAGTACGTATTGGCATATTTTCCTACGACAGTATTTAGAGAACTGCACGTAATAACACCCAAAAAAGATGCTTACAGCATGCGCGATGTCATTGCGATGATTGACAACGAATCTGATTTCAATAAGTTTGTCCTTAGTATGGGGTCAAAACTACCAGCACAGTCACAACCCGCTGAAATCAAATATGAAAAACATCCAGTGAGGGCTCAAGCTCGTGGATTTTATATTCTATAGAGAATGGTACTGACTTGCCCTTAGGCCCTCCTGGATAGTGCGCAGAGCTCTTTCGTCTCTCCACCGACACCCTCCGGAAACCCGCCTGGGTCACAATCTGGCTTACAAGGGCTCCAGCGCGAGGTTTCAAACCATTCCCAACATCACACACAAGGATATGGTGCTGTAGTACAGCAGCCAGCAATTCTTCCTACCGCTCAGCCAGGATACAATCAACAGTTCCGTCAGCTCCAGCATCAAATCTCACAACCAAGCTTTCCCGATCTACCTCGTGACAAGCCAGTATTTGGTGTTACTCTCGATACCTTGTTGGAACGAGATGGATCTGTTGTACCAATAATAGTACACCAATGCATTACGGCTGTTGATCTATACGGGCTTAACATCGAAGGTATCTATCGTATACCAGGGACGAAACCGCATATTGATAGGTTAAAGAGTATTTTTGATAATGGTGAGTAAATGCCAAAAACTGTTAATTGTTCTGTCTTATAGATGAACTAACGGAACGCAAAGATTCTTCTCAAGTTGATTTTAGAAAACCTGAAGACTTCTTCCAGGACGTAAACTCAGTCACGAGCGTTCTGAAGTCGTTTTTCCGTGAATTACCGGACCCGCTATTAACTAGTGCACTTTACGCCAGATTCATTGAAGCCTCTCGTAAGTCGGAAATATGCACTTTAAGACTTCAGAGAACTTACAGTAACCTTTTTTAGGCATTGAGGATAACATTCAACGCAGAAACACTATACATGAACTCATTAATGATTTGCCGGACCCAAATTATGCAACCTTTAGAAAGCTTATCTTGGTAAGAATCTAGTTTCACTTTTCACATAGCTATATAGCTCATTATTTCTAGCATTTGAACCGAGTACAGGAAAAAGCAGAAATGAATCGCATGAACTCCGTCAACCTAGCTATATGCTTTGGCCCAACGCTTATGAACAATGAGCACTTTCAAGACATTGCCAATACAAGGTGGCAGGTTAAGGTCATCGAGACAGTTTTGCAAAACTGGGACAGCATCTTCGATCCAGATCCGGATGAATGAAGTGATTAACAGCCTTTAATTTTCATCTGACGATGGCGAACTATATCTATAGGATGTAATATCTCTTTGGCTGTTTAGCGGTACTAACTTTCGATGCGTAAAATATTGATCTTCGCTTATCTTCCTATTTGCCCCATTGTCCTCTTCTTTATCTTAGGCTTTCCAAATGTATACCCTACCCTAATTTTTACCCTCAACTGAGACTTCTTGATGAAGTATCGGATCAATAAATTGGTCAGCAGATTTTTGCTCTTCTCTGCTTTTACTTATATATACTTTAGTCTTACAAAGCCATTTCCTTTCTTCTGGTTTTGGTGTTACCCTGATGCATAAGCCATTAACAGACGACAAGCTCGGTCACGTATAAGCACTCCATCCTGCTCTAACTTTCCCTTTGCGTCTTACTGTTCGACATTCTCAGTTCCTTTTTCATTTCCTTTGTACCAAAATGTTTTCATTCTTGCACTTTCTTTCCATCTTTTCCTTGCCTTTTTTGGCCCAGAAAACTTGTATTTCCTTTTTGGGTTTTGCATACTCCTATTCACAGAAAGATTTATTCCACTTTCTCGGCCGGATTTTTTTAGATCCCGGAATACTAATAACTACAGGGGCCCGGCATGGGCGTATTCGTTCGTTTGTTTAAATTTATCTATTTATTTATTGATTTTCCCCTCTCTTCGAGATTCTATTTTTTGTGTGTAATTTGTTTAGCTTTATTCATCCTGCTCCTTTTTTTTTTTTTTTTTTTTTCGTGTGCGTGTCATATTCAAGGAGTGCCAGATTTTGCTGGGACATGTGTGTTTGTGTCTGTGCGTTGTGCGTAGTCTGCGTGCCTGCCTAGGGTAATCTAATATATGATTGTACATCAACTCCTTTTGCTTGCGATACTTGGCGTTCCACTGTCGGTATTTACCATCCCAATAAATATTTGGACTCCATATACCACTATCTTGTCACTACCATACCATGGCCGATGATATATACACGATAGACTCGAGGCTCGTAGGGCTTACCCACCTGTTGACTGACTGACAACAGGTCTGCATTGGTTTTCGTGTCCAAGTTTTGCTCCGGCGCAATTAGAAAGCGGAAAACAGCCTGGATACTGCTCAATTGGCAAGCATGGTCGGTTAAAGTGTCTTAGCAGACATGTATTCACTGACAAGCTGACAATGTGACTTGCAGCAATGTCGATCATCATGATAGGTGTCGAGCAATATCATCTCCCTAATGTCATTGCTAACTATTTACCTGGAAATACCTGCCCATGTTCAGGGTGCTCCGCAATGTGCCAGTTTCAGGGACCGAAGGACCTGAACCCAAAGCTGCTTAAAGATCGATGCATTAGAAACAAGATGGTGGTACATTAAGGCCCTGTTTGGTTGCAGTAGGTCGTATCTGGTAGTTTAGACCTAGCATCAGTATGAATAGCCAAGGTGGATACGACGTAAGAGGTGCAATTGGATCTGGGGAAGTGTTTGTTTGCTACAATTTGACTCATGTACCTACAGATATGCAGTGCAAAAAAAATCGGCACATTCTCATTTTACAAAAAAAAAAAAAAAAATGAAAAATGAAACCCGCAGCCACCAATGTCAAACTTGTCAATTGCAGCTATTGCATTCCCAGTCTCAAGCTACTACTGCTATCACTCTCACTGTCTATGCCTTCTGCTATAGCACTCAATCGGCCTACCCAGATTGTCAGAACTACGAAAGTGGACCTTCCAAAGGATGCGGTGGGTTTGCTGAAAAAGAGACCTCCTATAAGTACACATTTCCTTGCAATGCTGATGTCTGCATAGGAGTTTTGTTGTAAAATAACAGCATGTACTCTGTTATTTCTATTCCCAATTGCCAATAATAGGTCCAGAGTGAGGATATTGTAAGGGTTGAGTTCTGCCATAATAGTGGTGCAATGCGATGTTGATGTAGTGATGCAATGTCAATGTCATGTGTGATGGAATAGTGTGATGCAGTTTGCTATAGCAAGCGAAATGATACATGGCTACTGGTTACGAGACTAACATGGCTATACTCACCTCTGTTGGACAGTTCCAATTTTTGCGGGCGGAAACTCGCCGTGCGAAACGACCGTTTGGTTGCTGTCACTTCCAATTGAAATCTCGGCTATACGTGGTCAATCAAACAAGGGCTAAATGTTCTTACCACGTTTCAGAAAAAGGACAGCTTCATATTCCCATGTCGGCCTAAATTATTAAGGCTAAATGTACGTACATAATCCACTGCTGGTAGGCTTTTTTGCCCCATTTTCTAAGTAACAATAGTATTGTAACGCTCCGTTTGACTGAAGTGAAGTCAGCGGCGACAGTTGAAAGAGTACTGCGCATATGAAAAAACTTGCCACACATACAGATCTTAATATGCTTGACTAGATCATGTGGGAACTCGTTATGAGGGTATAGATTTTGATGTTTTCTTGCACGTGGACATCTTTAGAGTATGATTCTTCAGGCTAGCATATCCAAAGTGGGATTGGAGTGCTGAAGATCCGGCAACAGGCAGATTGGAGAAGCATGTTCTGCATATGCATTTGGTCAAAGAAGGATTCGATTCCAGCGATTCCAGCGATTCCAGTTTAGCTTTCAATAAGTACGGCCCCAGAACCAAGGTGTCGATGATGATCTTAGACCACCAGTTAAGTCCATGCTGTAAGTAACTGATTAGTTCAAGCATTGATGGTTGTTGCTTCATGTTATTTCATACACCAACCGAGTTGTCGATATCCCTGCCTTTAGATGTACCTTTTTATGTTTACATGTTGGTCTGTCGGCAGTAGCGTTATTATCGAGAGCGCTCTGCTGTGCGGACGTGTGCTTCATCAGCGCTTATGAGAGTTGCAATTAGTAACCTTTGATGGAATTCACAAATGATGAGCCACAGGTACTAAGCCATTCGTCATAGCAGGAAAAGCTCCAAGCCTACTAAATTTTACATTTGCCTCACGAATAAAAGGCATTACTCATAGTGTAAATCAACTGAGTACAATCTGTAGAGATCAAGTCTCCAATGAGGCTGCAGAAAGCTGAGGTTCCGAAGTCGTGTTCGCCACCGCAATAGCACCTTCAAAGATAGGCAGCAGCCATGCGACGCATCTCTAGCAAAACATTTTACATACAGCGTCAACGTGTACGGCTTGGTGAAGCGAACCTCATTAGCTCTCCCGCCTCAGCATGAGTTTGTGGGGGATGGACAAAGCGGTGGTTTTACTTTCTTAGAGTGGCCCCGCAGGCGCAGGCACAGGCGATCTACGATAATTAGCACGTTGAATACATACCGCGAGTAGAATACACTACAATAAGCTTGGGCCGTGGCTTGAAAGTCGTGTGTGATGCTAGCGGGAGGCAACAGTGAACTCGGGTGCACTTCACTGGCCCCTAATGTGAGGGGAGCACACAAGCACCCCCGCTGTCGATGCGAGCTACCCATTTCCCGCCACTTTTGCCCCGAGCCAAACCCAACAAGGCACCCTCGCCCCAGTTTACTCACCAACTTTGCCCCCCCCAATCCCTGGATCCTCACATACCCCCCTCTGCCCCCCAACTTACTTATATAACCTGCTCTTCCTCTCCCACATCACTTTATCTCAACCAACCTTCTACAACCCTCTCTGCTCTCACAGCAGCTACATCTTTCAGCATCCAGAAGCTTCGTCGTATTCACATCTTTACGCCAGCAAACTACAGCTACAGAAGGAAAGCAAGAACATCTCCCACATTCTCCCCTTCATACCTTTGTTTATGTCCATCGAAAATCTCAAGATTAATGGTACGTTACACTTCTTTCCTTACATTTGCCTTCTGCCAACTTGCTTGTCCCTTGTCTTGACATCACTTGGGCACCTTGTCCCTCTTTTCTCATTTCTTCATACATGGGACGGCAACTGCACGCCTCTTCTAGCGAGAGTTGGTTGAGAGACGTTCAACATCGCCCTGTTTCTACAAGATTATTTAGCATCTTCGCTTGATACGATACTAACAGCCTTATAATAGATCCTTTCGCCGACGACGTTGGTGATACGCCCGCTAAAAATTACGTCCATATCCGTATTCAACGTGAGTCACCTTCCATTCTTTGGAATTACACATACCTTCCCTATAAGGTCGGTGTTGCCCATGATTGACAAAAGCTAACGCCACATTCTAGAGCGCAACGGTCGCAAGACGTTGACGACTGTACAAGGTCTTTCTAAGGACTACAATCCCAAGGCCCTGCTCAAAGCCTTCAAGAAAGAATATGGTAATCACCCGAAGTTCCTCACTATCATGTGTGTAAGAACAGTTGACTGACTCGCATCGTAGCTTGCAATGGCACGATCATTCAGGACCCAGATATGGGAGAGGTGATTCAGCTCCAAGGGGACCATCGTACAAAAGTTATGGACTTCCTCACCGATAAGAATAAAGACAAAATGGGCAAGTATGCCCTGCCGAAGGACACAATCAAGGTCAGTCTCAGTTGCTTCTAGTACATTCTATCTGGTTACTTACATACTTTACTTTGTGTAGATCCACGGCTTTTAAGCGGCCGCCGCCACGACGTTACTCGGTACTCACGGCCTTGTAGCGTGGCCAGGGTAGCATACGATGCTACTTAACCTCATAAGCGGAGAAAAACCTCAACAAAATCAACAAAACATCACCGCTGTTGAACGTGATAGTCTGAATACACTAACGGAGAGTCAAGTTTCTCACTTGATTGCACTTCGTTTTTTCTGCTGGGTTTCTTTTATGCTTTTGAGTTGTTACTGTAGTGGTTCTGATTGTTCTTTTACTTGTCGATTAGCTCTTCTGGCGCACATTTGGGCTAGAAGGCAAATATTGTACACATTCAGGAGGATACTACTCATCCTGATCCTTATTGTTATTTAATCCTTGGTGTTGAGAATTGGGGGTAGTTAGTGAAAGCAGAAACCTGCACATTTGTTGAATGTGAATTGAGTTGGATTATTGTCTAGTCTTGAGGAATGAACAATAGAGTACGTGGCAATATGTGCATCAATGTGCATGCTTAATACCCAAGATTTCAGTAAAATCCCTGATGTGGAGAAAAGATGTCACTATTGAAATTGAAATGGACCAATGATTAACAATAGTTAAACGCCAAAAATGAGGTAATCCGAACCAACCAGGTTCACACAAAGTAATCACAACAGTAAAAACTAAAAAAAAAAATAAAAAAACACCAGAATAAAGTAGGATAAATAAGGTCAATGAAGGGACACAAAAGACAAATACCGGTAGAGCTCGTGAGCTCAGTTGAATCCCCAACCATCGTCGTATATATATCCCCATCCTTATCCCCAGACCCCAGACCCCATAAAAGGGCATAATGTGCTTGAGATAAGGAGAAAAAAGCAAAGACTAAGGAAAAAGAAAGGAGGGTGATTGGTGATGATGGATGACTGAAAAAAGATAATGATACCGCCGTATAGATTGAAAAGGGAACAGTAATTCGAGACAACAGAAGCAATCTCGCACGTGGATGTGATGCGGCACATAAGTGTTCTTCAGGGACGCATACCCCTCGCATGCTCACCACCCCGCTTTACCCTTCAATTCCGCTTCCTCCGCTGCATCCCAGGGCTCATCTTCCCCACCCATACCAGTGCCCGCAGTAGCTTTGTTCTTGTTCTTCAAGCTAATATTCCCAATGCCCATCCCACTCCCGCTTCCACCCGTACTTGCCCCCCTAGCACGCTGCTTCAAATCCCAGCTGGATCCTGACGCCGATCCTGACCCCGAATTCGAATTTGAATTAGAATTCGAGCCCCTCCTCGTCGAGCTAGGTCTATCACTGCGCAGCATCATTCCCAACCCTACAAGGCCGTTGCCTTGGTTATGATGCTGTATTGTGTTGCCATCTAAACTAACCATAAACTCGTCCGGCGGTGTCCCGGGCTCGCTGCTGTCCTCGTCAGGGTCCGCAAGTGGTGCGGCAACCACCATGACATCATCGACGACACCACCCGCATGTTGCTTATTGCGCGCAGGAAGCAACGGTGGTGGCAGCGGCTTGCGCTTAGGGACAGCGATGGGCGCGGTTCGTTTTGCGGGAGGAGGAGGAATGTCTGGTGGGGGGAGAGGCGATATATGATGGAGATGTACTGATGGCGCAGGCTGGATGTTACTTGAGGAGCTGTTGTAATGAGTGCCATTTCGTAAGAAGCTGTCTATTGTATTAGGGGAACTTGGTCCGTTCACATGAGAGCTATTGTTCCCTTCCGTTCTGCCCTTGTACCATTTCTTGACTGCCGCAGTGGCGTTGTTTATTGCATTGTTTATTGCAGGCTTGTTTCCAGTGGCCGTAGCGACAGTATTCTGCTGGTTTAGGGCTGCCGAGAGAGTAGAACTCGCACGGTTTCCAATAGAGGAGCTGGATTTCGTGAAATTCCTAGGCTGCCCTCCATATGCATTGGGGGGACTTGACGGCAGCGGCGGCGCTGATAATGCGGTGGAGAGAGATTGTGACCGTGAATGCCTTGGAGTGGACCGCGCACTCTCCATGGGCTCCTCCAAAGCCGGAAAGAACTCATCTGGCTTTTCCTGCTCTTCACTTATCGACACTGAGGAAGTCGATGGCGTAGGTACTATGCTTGGAGGGGAACCGAAAGGGGAGCATCTAGGCGACCCAGACATTGAAACGGACCTCGTCCTATCCATCGTAGTCTTCATCGCCGATCTCGCCCCGCCTCGATCTTTTTCCGTATTCGTGCTCTCGGAACGAACAGCTGTGACGTTAACTGCATCCGTGCTCACTACTGGTTGAGGGGCGGTAAGCTGATTGAAAGAGGACGTTCTCATTGATTTTGGCTTACGGTGTACTCGGTGTGTAAGTCCACTACTCTCGCTTCCAGACCCCTCCAGCGCATTGACAGCTGATGATGCATACTTCTTTGAATCGGGTGATAGAGAAGGCAGGTCAGGCATGCTCAGGGATTTGTGGTCTCCAGTGCTTACAGCAGCGGAATCGTCGCTTGCAGAGGTCTTATCCAGTTCAGTAACTACTAAAGCGGGTTCTGAAACCGATGGAACAGGGGCTGCCGGCTCTTGCCATACCCCTCCACGGTATGCTTGGTTGATGGTATCTGTAAAAGGGAGATCGTCCCAATGAGGCAAAACCAACGTTTCTTCTACCACTTCTCGTACCCGGTTCTCGATCAGTTGTAAGATTGGCCTGTATGTGATACTTCTTGAGCTGATGATGGGTTCAATGTCTAAATCCATCTTTGGTGTCGACTCAAAAGCTATCCATATCCTATTACTCGGAGGCGGTTTTATCCGTATTAAAATCTTCCCCTCTAGCTTCTTCAGAACTGCTGAGAGCATCAAATCAACCTCTCTCGTTTTGAACCGAGCTCCAAGGTCTATTCGGGCGGCCGTAAAAATTTCCTGATATCACACGCCATTAGTACCTGCCCAATGATTCTACTTGGAAAAGGGCCCCACAAGTCGGAAGTTTCCTCCATAGCTGACATGGGCTTCAATTATGCATTCCCCATTGACATTCAAGTCCCTGAGTTTTGGGTTGGTGATATACGGGACTCCATCTCCAACATCCACCTTTTGTATAGATATGTCTGATAAGAATGCCGGCTTCTTCACCCGTGCAATTTTCTTTGTGATCTTCTTCTTAAAAAAGTTCTCGATGTCAGGCGTCTTATACAGCGCTAAAAATAACCTTCCAAGCAAAGCATTGACCCAACGAGTTTGATATTGTTCCTCTGAAGAATGAAGCTGCTGAACGAGTAGTATAAGATGGGCTTGATCGAACTTAAGTGGTGCTGGCACTGAGCTCGAGGACGGATCATCTAATGTCTGCTCCTGATGCTTCAACAGCGCAAAATAAAAATCTTCTTTCTCTGAGCAGTTTTCAGAGAACAAGAAGAACGGCTTGGTAAGCGTCGCATTCTGATGTGATTCTCCGTCCTTTCGCGATAGACATATAGCATTCCGCCGTATGTAGAGCTCCCCTTCGGGTATTTCTTCCCCTCCACCGTATATACTGACATTGTGATGGCTGAGTGAGATAACATGCCTTACCTCCTGCTGGTCAGAGTCATCATAGAGCATCAAGTGGCCATGTCTAGATTCCGACGGAACGTATATCAGCTAACAGCCTTTTCATCCTTCGCCTCATCTCTCTCCGCGGTAGATCTGTCGACAGCATGAACAATACCTTAACACCACATAAAAGACATTCAGCGCCCTCTTCTTCTTTGGTGCTCCATTTCCATCACCCTTGCCTCCAGCTGATTTCCGATCAAAAATTGATCTGACTACCGTTTGGTACATACTCTGGCTTGACTCGTCTCCTTTGATGCTTGCCGACCCAACTGGGGTAATTCTCTCCGGCGGTTTTCCATTGATACCACCAGGTGTCCACTCCCTCGTAACTGCGAAGTACCCAGCAGGCGCATCTGACTCCTTGAAATCCTTCTTAAGCTTATTCAGCGTCTTCTCGTCTTTTGTCGTGACAACACCGGCAGCTTCATCGGCAGGCTCGATAAGTTCGCTATGTTGAACAATTGGTAGAGTGCGATATAGGTATACCGCTGATGAGAATGCGAGTAATGGAAGGAAGGTAACACCCCCCAGGATGTAGACGACCACAAAGGCCAGGAAGCCCATTACATGAGCAGGTGGACAAGCCGGGTTGACAAAGCTTGAAACTGTATATTAAATGCTCCGACTAGGCTGGTGGTGGTAAGGAAGGAAGGAAAGATGGCCAATACACTATGTCGACATAGTCGTCCTGTAGCTATCTTGGAGAATGTTTCCGCTGTCGGAATGACCGAGATGTCGATGCTTTTGTGAGTATTTGCTGGTTGTGTAGTTGGTTAACAGAACCTATATCTACCGATATGGAGTAGCTGCAGCGGTATTATCTGTGCAAGGTAGTAGTTTCTTGTGCTGGTTCTATCTTTGGGTTCTGCGTCCAGTGGTTTCTTATTCCCGATGAACCTTATGCAACTGGCAGCAGTGTATGGTTGGGAGCAATGGATTGAATGGAGGGCTGTTCTGGGAAGAGCTTTGGCTGAGTTTCCTAACTCCACTTAGGCCGCTGCGGAGTTTGATTTGACTCCCAACACTTTGCAACAACCTCTTTTTGCGGAACGGGGGCGCACGATAGGGTTGGACCAGCACGGAGACAGAAACAAGAGGCAGAGTTAGCGGCAAACAAAAGCACACAGGCAACAAGCAGCTCGATGGACCACTGATCACCGAGACCTTACACTTTTGGGCCGACTATGCTCGTTGCCTCCCGGCGATTCAAACTGACTCAGGAACCTCCTATAACCGTTCGGATCTCACGGCGAATGACTGAGTGAGCGAACAGGTGGCAAGGACATGCGCGCAAGCAACACCTGCCCCCGCAGCGTGAACGCGAGCAAGTTGGGTATGCTAGCATGATGACACATGACGGCGTGTCGTGAGAGCAGTCACCAGCACACCAATTTCGTGCTTGCCCACGGCCGTCCGCCCTTCGATCCTTGGAAATCCCGAACAAAGACACTCTAACCCGTGCCGTCCTGGAGAATCGGCCCCCAGCTGCACAAATACAGTTACAACATGACCAGGTTTAATTAGAGTACGATAACTCAATCTACACACGGAGGTACTTTCCAGCCGTTGATTGAGGCCTTCTCATCTGGAGAGCTGAGCAGCCGCCCTGCTTATCCGAGAAGCTCAGCTCCGGCTCACTCGGACACCCACGGCCCAATAGCAAACACGGAGCCCGCATGCGAGCACTCGAGCGCATGGGACGGAGGCCAGCTAAGCCAACTAACCGCCACAATTTTGCTGGACTAACGATACAGGCGAGGCGCTCGCTTGACGCCCAGGCGAGTCTATTTGGGGTATCATACGGAATAATCTGTGGTCGCTGGGATGCCGGGCAGTTGACAGGTCTTGCCTGCAGGTCAGCTGACAGTAAGTACAGTAAGCAGAGCACATGGGAAGTGCTTGGATTGTTGTTGTGCATGAGCAGCTACTTTACCTGTAATATCCCATCTTGACCTCCTTTGCAAACAAAAATCCTGAATCAATCCTCTCCTACTCATAATTTTTTGTGCACTGCCTTTGAAAATACTACATCAACTTCAACAAATCCGTGGTCCTGAAGTATTTTCAGCGCTACCTCCTCAATTTGAAATGTGCTTTGTCATATTTATCTCCATAATATGGGGCGAGCAGCTGCAAGCAAGGTTAGGTGATATTACGGGAAAAAAAAAAAAAAAAAAAAAAAAAAGGAAAAGAAAAGAAAAGAAAATTTGGGTTCTGAGAGGCTCTATCAACACTTCAGTTAACAGTGACTTCCATAGCTCCTGTTTTAGATACATGATGCCGTTTGCGGCAACTACACCAATAACTAAAATTTGGTTAGTAAAGACTTATAATTTAGCTAGTCTGGACTATAATTTAGCTAACTTGCTGTGTACACAAATGTAAGTTTGTAAAGCCAATCTTATTTGGCGTTTCCAGGATTTCACGTGCCACAGATACCTAGAATAGTAATAGTGATAAGTAATCATAAGTAAAAGGTATGGTGATTGGATATCAAGCATAACTAGTGGTGAGGTGTAGAAAGCCGATTAGGGCTGCACAGTGAATAGAAGGCATTTCAATGCACTTTGGGTGCCAACCTAGGAGAACATCAGTTGGATTTAAATCGTGCATGAATCAGGATAATTCACCTTTTGGTCGGAAATATCGTCATAAAGCCTTCAGGCATTCCAATACAAAACATCATAGACTCGACTTTAATATGAGATTCGTATCTATAAATGGACTGGAAATATATTCCCAAGAGGCGATGAGTTAGTACTAGTAGATATCGAGCGGACCTCCTCCATGATTTTTCCAGCGAATCCGCAGTGTCTACTGTCATCTCTCCATACCTTGGCTAAGCAGTGAGCTAGCTCGATGTCTGCAGAGAGAGGATTAATACGTTCAATAAAATCATGGTAAAGAGGATGTGGTTCTATTTGTCTTTGATTGAGAAAATTCTGAATTTGTATGTCAACCTCGAGCAAGCAGTGTAACATCCTAGAAAATTCTTTCTCTGGCAGCAACAAATCAGGTGATATGATTTTATCATGCTAGAGAGTATTAGCCCCAACTTCTTCAGCTAATGGAACTAGCAATTGGAATTTACCTTCTCACAATCAATGAAACCATTATAAACTTCAGAAGATATGGAATATGGGCTTTATATAGCTGAAAGATTTGTTTATTAGCTCTGCTACCTCCGAACATGTCTGCCAAGCTTGCTGTGACCAGAATTCAGCAAGTAAATCTTGAGATAGAATTGGTATCAAATACGAACTTTATAAAATGTAATGTCTTTACAAAAGATAATTCTGACAACATAGAGGTCTCGACCTTCGGACTACCAACTGCCATCTCATGGTCTTGCTATATGTAATCAGTTCGCTAATAAGACTGTGCTATATGGTAGGACAGTATCAGTATGTAAGGCAGTAAAAACAAGATGTAATTTTAGCGTGATAACTAGCTACTGTAAATACCTTAAGGTATGCGCAGGCGGGTAAGATGGTAAGGTGAAGCATGCAATGTAGTTTCTAAAATAAGATAGCATTCACTCATAAGAAAGTATCGCCGTGTTTTAGAGGGCTACCGGACGGCACGTTCGGCCATAAGACAGCATTCTTGTTAGCGAATTAGTACGGTGTAGGTATTAACTATAATTCTTTAGTATCGGTACTATCAATGTATCGATGGGAAATGTAAACCTTCATCTACATAGAACCAACCTTCCTATGTACTCAATATACAGATACAGACGGGGACAAAGCATGGGGCTTGACTAGGTTTAACTGATGAGAGTGGTATCATAAATCTAGATTAAGAAACAAAGGCTAAGCTTACTAGCGATAGATATTATCTAGTCGAACCTTGAAAGATAGGTAATTTCTACTTGTAGACATAAGCATATATCCCTCAGACTTTGAAAGCATTGTCTGAGCGCAAATTGGAATGTTAGAAGAGTAATGTAGAAATGAAAGAGGTGAGGTAACAAAGTATGTTCATCACTGTTATACAGGAAGCGCTTCAACCACCTTGTATCAGAATTTATGGGCGCCAGTGTTGGGTTGTGGGAACCAGTGTGGGGAACGTGTTTATTACCTGGCGAGCTACAGCTTGGCAGGCAATGTTCACAGAGTTAGACTGCGCTACTTGAGCTGCACATCGTTCTGGCGCAAGCGGCGTAGTTTGATGCTTCCGCAAGGGTGCAGGATAAGTTTACTGTACTCAGCAGAGTAACTCTTGGCACGATTCAGAACAAGTAAATAAGATGGACTGTAATGCTCCGGTACCAAAGATGAGCTCTCTCTTGAGAGCTAGAATTCCTAGCATTGATCAATTGGGAATTAAAACCGGTGCAATTCGTTTTGATTTTTGCTTTCTAGTTTTATTAGTTACAGTAAGGGGCGATGCGAGATGCTGCAGTTGCTGAAAGGAGGGGTGCAAATGTATCGGATGTAAAGGACGTAGAATAAGGATGAAAAGGAGAGCACTTCCACTGAATGCAACTCATACAGCCTACTTTTAGAGGAAAGGGGGCATAAAAGTTGCCATCCCCATTAAACACAATCATCGGCCACTTGTCAGAGGACACTGCCCAGTTACTCCCTTCGGAGAAATAACATGTCGATGATCGTTTGAGCATTGAATTGACTACCAGTTTCAGTGCTGCCAATCACTTGAAGACAATCAAAATCTGTGCACTTTTCCTCCACTGAAGTAGTTTACCTTCAACTGCATCTCTGCCACAGAATTCAACTTCCAGGATGTCTAAAACCACGTAGCTACCCTTCACTGCGTTAACACTGCTGCTTTGCGACTTACCCTCAACTACCCTTATATCAACTCTCACCACGTAATTTATATGCTGACTAAATTGCCTAAATCATACAGTACCAATTACGTCACGTGATTCATCCATTTAACTTAGGTGTTTTTTCTGGCCCACCGCTCTTGGCTCCTGGGCACACACTTTTCGCAGACTCAGACTGGTAAATCTGTGCGCGGAGAGCTTAAATTCTCTTACTGGAACGATCAATCGAGATGGCATCACCCACCAACCATCAGCAAGCTCTGATTGAGCTTCTAGAAACATATCATGACCTCAATACTAGCTGGGTGGAGCGTCTCGAGCAACCACCAACTCCTATTGAGTTTCTCCAGATAATTAAGCGCAACAGGCCAGTTGTTATTCACAATGCTCTGTATCATTGGCCTGCTATAACCAAATGGAATGCAGATTATTTAAGATGCACAATCAATAGTCACATTGCCGTCGCTGAAACACCCCTTGGGTAAATACATAACTTCAACTTGGACTTAGGACGCATACTTTTCGAAAATTGGCACAAAGCTAATTCAACAATTCTCCCAGGAACGCAGATTCTGTTGTAACAAACGAGGTAGATAAGAGGGAATACTTTGTGAAACCGCATACTACTCAAGAGCCTTTTGCAGATTTTCTTGAGTATTTGCAAAAGGATACCCCGGAATCATCTGATATTGTCAAATATGCCCAATCCCGTATGCCATTGTTCAACCCTATTTTCTTATATGAGAAGCTTACACAGGCTGACGCTGTTTCTGTAGAAAATGATAACTTGCATGGCGAATTCAGTTGTCTTCTTCCGGACATCATAGAAGAAATACCATGGGCTTCTGCTCTAGGGGCGCCAGAAGCCATAAACTTGTGGATAGGCAACAGCCGCTCCACTTCAGCGCTACATAAAGATAACTATGAAAACTTATACTGTATGATCTCTGGGATTAAAAAGTTTGTTCTGATATCGCCTCTGGAGGTTGCCTGCGTCAGGGAGAGAACTCTCCCATCCGCTACTTACAAGCACAATGGTAAGGGGGGATTTGATATCATCCCTGACGACCCTCCTTCAGAGGTACCATGTTGGCCAACTCTAGACCCTGATGATCCAACCCGAAGACCGACGAGGTTCTGGGATTATTGTAGGCCGTTGAGAGTAGAACTCAACAGAGGAGATATTCTATATTTGCCAGCTATGTGGTAGGGCTTCATTAGTTCAATTTATGCTCTTACCTAGTTACTGACCACACCTATATTCAGGTATCATAAGGTTTCTCAGGAGTGTTCTCCAGGGTCCGTATGCATTGCAGTTAACTACTGGTATTACCCTCAAAGCTCTGATAAATACCTTTAGATGGGTGATCAACTTAACTAATACACAACTTGCATAAAGGTATGACATGGACTACCAAGGGCCATTCTACTCTCTATGTCAATTTGTCAGGTCAAGCGCTCTCATCTTGTCTGATGAAGATGGTGCTGCAGAGTCCAATGGCAACGAAGAATAAATGCTCGCTTTAAGGGGCCAACAGAATGTGTTCGCCCTATTCCCACAGTACTATCAGTTTCCTTTTTCCCGCGTGCAATTCAACGCATTTGTTTCTAGAACCATATCATGCGGATAACCAATGGTAAGAGACTTGGTGCCGATATGGCGTACTAGAGCCTCGAAAACCTCAAAACCAATCCGAGTTGTGAGGTGCTGCAAACAAGCAATTTCGAGTGTTGATCGAAATGACATTAGCCAGGGTCTAGGAGCATGTTGAAATTTCGATTGGAAAGCTAGGTAGTCTTCGTTACGCCAACTAAGATATGTACGGTAGCTTCACCAGCTTGTTTCTCTCTCCACCTCAGATTCAGTTCTGGCAGTGTTCAAAAATTCAAGACCCACCATTATACAGCGGGGAAAATTGCAATCCTGCTTATACTTGACGCAAGCTTCCCGCTAACCAGGTGTGTGTCTTCAGGACCTTCTATGGGGCATCAGCACCATGTTTGGATGCCGGATAAACATAAAGATTTGCCACTTCAGCTTAGGAAAAGTACTTGAGTACACTTTTTTAGGGCCTGGAGCTGGTCATATGTATGCTGTTACGAGGATTACACACAGTACCTGTCAGGGAAGAAGTTTCGTTTTGCAATCAACTCCTTGTTTTGATTGATACCCATGTGGTGATGGCCTGAAACAGAGTTTCACAACCCCGTTTTCTGTTATGTAGCATACCTCCAGCTCACTTTTTTGGCGCGTTCAACAGCAGAATCATTCTGTTGCACCACTGAGCGACATATATGATATATATATAACAGACGGTGTAGACAATCCTATCATATCTCTTTGGTGCGCTTCCACACATGTGGATGGATCTTTCGGCGATAGGTCCTTTTTTTTTATTCTACATACTTCTGGGCAGCATCCTGGGTTTATGACAGCTTAGCCGTGTCTGAATATTTCCTGCCTATTCGATTTCTGTTTATACGGTTCCTAGCCCACCGAAACACTTGGCAGTTGCGATACTTATTCTGATTTACGTTACTGATCTGGGCGCTGATTTTTAATGTGCTGTAGTCTGATAAAATAATGTGGAAAGGGGGTGTAGGAATAGTGAAGAGGGGGCCAGGGGACAGTTCTGCATTGGGAGCAATCTATTGGGTGACAAGATCAGATATTTCACTTTAAGTGCTCGTGAACCTGAAAGCCAATTCAGGCGCTGGGTACTCAAATATTGGAAGAATGTTGTTATAGTGCCAGATATACCTGCTCCTGCAATGATCTCCATTCCCTCTGGCACGGCTCATTCCAAAGCGAGCAGCGAGGAAAAGAACCTCCGGCAGTGTGGAGGATCGCGGGCGGGCGGCAGGTAGAGCAAGTAGGGGTGTAGCAGTGCAGTGTAGGGAGGCTAAACACAGTCCTCTGTAGGGCAGCTGGCCTGCTTGCTCCGACTGCGATGCTGGCGATAGCAAACAGCAGCGAGCAGAATGACAGGGCTGCGGCAGGCGAGCACCTGGAGGTGCTGCACTTTCCTATGAAGTCGCACTCGAGCGCTGCTGCGCTTGGTTGGTGCCTGTGGCTAGCAGCAGACCGAGCAGCGGGAGCAGGCGCAGACAGCGCAGGCAGCGCAGGCTACTCAGACTATCATACTCAGACTCGCCCTCGCCTCTTCTAAGCTCCAGGGCCGCTGCCGCAGGATCCCACACGCTCTCCTCATCCTGTCGCCCGCCCAGCGCGTCCATCCTGCACCCGGCGGCACCAGCACCCAGCACCCAGCGCCCCAGCACCCGCGAGTCCTGCCACCACCGCCGCTCCCACAACGCCCACCACCACCACCACCACCACCACCACCACCGCTGCAACTACAAACAGCCCACCCCCCTGGCCCTCGCTCGTCCCCCATCGCGCGCCACGCCCCCCCCCATACGCCTAGGTATGTAAAGTACACCACTAATACCCCAAACTCACCTCCTCCACCCACCTATTCTGTTTCTCACAACCGTATTTGATCAACCCGAAGCACCAATTTTTTTCTCCATCGTCGTCAACATTGTCCATACCCAATCTTCCAACAGCTCCATCCCTCCTCCTCAGTGCAAGCACTTGATACCGCTCTTGTTTGTAACAGAGATTCGTTACTTAGCCAAAATTCGACAACTATCCGTCTCGCACTTTACGCCAGCTATTAGTACTTTCTAGTTTTCCCCCCCATCATACAATCCCACATCCACATACGTCCAATTCAACTCCTCCATTTTAATCGCACCTCGACATGTCAGCAACTCAATCTTTAAAGGTTGGATGTTCCCTCATGGATAACATAGATCCATTTGCTAATGCTGTATGGTTCTCAGTGTGTCGTTACAGGAGATGGTGCAGTGGGGAAGGTAAGTCGACAAAGATCGCTCCCCTTCCTTAAGCGATTCATTTTTATCTCGGCATCAACACTCTCAGCCTAGATAACTAGAACCCCCCAAATAGGGTATCACATTGCTGACACAGTTTCTTCCTGGTACAGACATGTCTTTTGATTAGTTACACTACGAACGCCTTTCCTGGAGAATACATCCCCACAGTGTTAGTGCCAACATTCCCCCTTCTTTATCCCTCCGTCCCACCGTAAACCTGGGGATCCCCAACACATTTATCCAAGCTGGGCTCTATTCTGAAAGAAATTAGAGTTTCCACACGGGATCGCAATTTTAAGTTTTTTCAGTAAATGCTTACCTGCCATTTAGGTTTGATAACTACTCCGCAAATGTTATGGTTGATGGCAAGCCAATCAGTCTCGGGCTTTGGGACACGGCCGGTCAGGAAGACTACGACCGTTTGAGGCCACTTTCCTATCCGCAGACGGATGTATTTTTGGTGTGCTTTTCAATCGTCAGCCCACCATCTTTTGACAACGTTCTTTCCAAGGTAGAGACAGTGGTTATTCGCAGTTTTTGGAACCTGCTGCTGATGAGATTTTGTAGTGGTATCCTGAAATATCACACCATGCCCCTGGAATTCCTATCATTCTTGTTGGAACGAAACTGGATCTCCGTGATGATCCCAAGACGATCGCTCAATTGCGAGAAAAGAAAATGTCCGCCATCACATATCCGCAGGGTATGCAACGCGCTAAAGAGATCAAGGCTATACAGTGAGTATCATGGCTTAGCATCTATGTCTTTGATATACTAATTGGCTTGCAGGTACTTAGAATGCTCAGCGTTAACCCAGAAGGGTCTTAAGAACGTTTTTGACGCTGCAATACGGTTAGTAACGGCTTGAGTAGGTGGCAGTATGACACATGCTAATAAAAATACTCATCTAGTGCTGTATTGATGCCAAGTCAAAATGTTCGGCCTGTAACAACGAAGAAGAAGTGCACCATCATGTAACAAGTGTCTTCTTTTATTTCACTATGAATTTCACTGATGGTGCAAGGCATAATGACGCAAAGTTACACGTTGACAGAGTGGTAGATTAGGTTGATTTACAATGGGGTAGACGGTTTCCAAGATTTGCATTTCAAAGCCTGCACTTTTTTTTTTTTTTTGGTTGTCAACTTCTATATTTTGTTACCGAAGTACTCTTACACTTCTGATCACGACATGATTTACAGGGTAAGGATGGATATCAGAGTAACAGATCAGAGTTGAGGAGCTTGCTGTTGCAGATACCTCTGCATGATACCTGGTTGCTGCTGTTCGTGTTGATGTTGCTTTTCCCCCTCTGAATTTCTTTATATGTCCATTATGCCGTTGGTTTTTCTTCTCTATGATGGGCAGGTGTTTATGTATTCAATTGTGGTTTTTACTTTGTTTTCAATCTGTATCTTTTTCTTTTTTCAAGCTTTATTATTCCTGCTATTTGTGAAGCAGCGTTCTTTCCTTTCCAAGTGTGCAAATGTATCAAAGTTCGATGTGCTCTACCTGAGTACTGTACGCCGATGACTTTTGAATCTTCCCGAATGCTGTTCTTGCGAGCATCATAAGACCAGTAATTTTGCTGTGGCATCACCACTGTTGCCAAAATTCAGTTGAGCTTGCCTGCAAAGGGAGGGAGCTCCAGTTGGCAGGATGATACATTTCTTGCTGCGGCGTGATGTTGGTTTCTTGGGACAGATCAAGATACAAATGCAGCGTTTGCACAGGCCAATGGTTCGCGCGCAAGGGGATGCAGCCCTGCAGTGCCTGCATTGCCAATGTGCGTGCATGTGGTGTTGTGAGGCATTGACCTTGTCTTTCAAGCAGCTTAATAGGATAAAAGAAATACCACTATGCAAGACAATGAATGCAGTTCTATAGGATATATGTTGACAACTGTCTACACTAGAAATCCTCAAGATATGTCCACAGTCTTCATCCTCTCCTTCCTCTCCCCCTTTCCCGTCCCCACCCGCCTCTACCACCCCTCCACCCTGTGGCGCCACCTCTCTTATTTCCGCCTCTATCCCCACGACCTCTACCACCACCTCTCTTCATACCACCTCTCCACCCACCATTCCCTTCATCCTCTACACCCTGATCATCCTCTATGCCTGCTCCCGCCGCCTCCATCCTCGCCAACCGGCTCGGATGCATTCCCCCGGTCGTCACCTCATTCCCCTCTATGCTCTTCTCCCTCTTCTCCTGCTTCGCCTTCTCCTCTTCTTGAATCCGCCGTTTCCGCTCTTCGTTCAATTTACTGTTCTTCGCTGATAGTTTCTCACGACGAGCTTTCGAGGTTCCACCGCCTCCTGCACTGTAGTTGAATGTCAACTTCCCATAACTCCGCTCAAACGAATGAGATGTGTAGAAACTTACGTCAACTCAACGTTAATCTTCCTACCACCCTTCCCATCGTCTCCATCTTCTCCCTTGCCCTTCTTTCCTTTTCCTTTTCTTTTTCCTTTCTCCTTTCCCTTATCTCCACCCTCCTCTCCTACTCCCTCCTCTCCTAGTCCAGGCTCCTTCCCCTCCGCATAAAAGATTGAATGATGAAACCTCTTCAGGCAGCTTTTCATCCTGTCAAATTTATCAAACTCCAAGAACGCATATCCTTTGCACCGGCTGGGATCATCTTTTTTAGTAATCAATCGGATGTGTTCAGGGCGCACGGCGGCGAAGTGTTTAGCCAGTGCGGAAGTCGTCGCGTTGTAGGGGAGGTTTCCTATCGGCAAGCCCACGAGTTAGCTTTACTTTCCGCATAGGAAGGATACAGATTATGAAATTTGCGAGAATAAGTAGAAGAGCAGTTGAGCGCATTCTTACCAATAAACACAATAAATCTATTCTTCTTTCCCGACCACTCTCCCTCTGCACCTTCACCTTCTTTCCCTTCCTTGTTCTCTCCCTCACCACTTTCTTCCACCTCCGCTCCATTCACAGCTTTGTCCTTTTTTTTCGCCTTCTGCATACCTTCCTCACCAGTCGCCAAAGCACCCCCGTTTGTAGCCTCGGACTTTTTTGCATCTTTCTTGTCTCTCTCATCGTCATTCGCCCTCTTCACCTTCTTCGCCTTTTTCTCTTTCTTCTCTTTCTCCTCCCTCTTTTTCATTCCTTCTCCATTATCCTTCGACTTCTCCATTACCTCATTGGCACCCTGCGCACCTTCCTCGCCATGGAGCTCTTCGTGTTTCCGTTTCTTCCCTTTATTCCATCGACTATTCGATTTCTTCTTTCCAGTTTTGTTTTCAGACAAGTTATCTATCGCCAGAGGCGCTGTGCTTGATAATTGTGGTGCTGCTACTAACAAAATTTCCGCCATTGCAGTCGTGAGGTGTTATAAGGACACCAAGTTCCAAGTTATTGTAAGTTGGGAAAATGTAGGAAAATCTAAAGTTGTAAATCTTGGCAGACGAGCGTTACTCTTTTCAAATTGTGCACATCAGGGTAATTGTCAAATGAGATGACTGCAACTGAAAATATTTCAGTATCTGAGCATAACTATATATAGCTAAGTGCATAGTTGAATTAAGTCCTTCTATTGATCGCCAACTCATCTAATAAGAAAATTCAGTACTAGTGTCCTCACGAATGTCGTTGAGAGACACAAAAGGCGCAAATGTTAAGTAGTTCAGAAAGTTTGTGACAGGTCTAAGAAATCGATCATCCAACAGCAAGAGAGCAAAACTGAAATGCAAAATACTCGCAAATCCCTGTCAAAGACGGTTGTATGGAACGGAACAAGTATTTGAAGAACAGAACAATTAAGGTAGTAAAATAGCCTTGACGGGTTATAAGAAGTGAGTTTTTCAAAAGTTGTTATGGTTAGGGAGTCTTCGATGCTATATACGTTCAGCGGTTGATTGTTTGAAATCGTGATGTGTTTAAACTTACTCCATGAATATGTACCTTTTCAGCTTAAAGGTCGGATCCCTCAGTTTGTTCAGCCTCTGCTAGTGTGGAAATGGTTACGGAGGTTTTTCGGAAAAAGTTTAGCTGTGTTGGGCGATAAACGTAAGGTGAACCGCAGGCTCCAGCCTGGACTTCAGTGGGTGCTGAGCCTAGAGGGGATTTCAATCCCTCTTCTCTTGCATACAACCTATGCTGCTCCTCTTGCTTGTGAAATTTCCCATTGCAAAAACGTGGAGAGCTTTCCCCGTCCTTTTGCGGCAGATACGGTGCACACTGTGCCTTCACAAAATCCATCGCACCCTGAAGCTGTTCTGGCTCGCAGAAAATATGCAGACAGCTGAACATATTCTACAAAAACTCTCGCAGTCAGTACTGGAATAGCGACGAGTGTTTGGATTTCTAGAAACACACATGCGGGTAGTGTTTATGTACACACACGCAGTCCTTGCTTTGGTCTTTACAATTCGTAAAAACCCATGCGTTTCTGGAGCACGTAGGAACGCATTCTAGAAGTGTTAGTGTGTTACCTTGAGTGGGCTTGTTAGAACGTACCTGGAACATTGGAAGGATCAAATCTAAGCACAGACCCACGTACATCAGTGGTCACAAGCACGAATAGGAGCAAAGGCAGGAAAAAGTTCATTTTCGCAGTTGCTATGTCTCGAGAGAATGGTGATGCTGTGACTGACGGGTTTCTCGACACCCTAGGAAGTGAAATAACAGATGATAGAAATTAAAGGAATGAGTAAGAAAGGAGTAGTGAGTGGCTTATGATGATGTATTATGAAAGAAGAGATAAAATGTGAACTGTTTCTCCAGCAGTAAGACAAACGAGGGTTGGCACTTGTTCGCGGAAAGATTGGTTTGTGGGGGACTGGGAATGGAAGAGGCAAGGGAGCAAAAGTGTGGTTTGTGAACAAGTTTATAGGCTCTAAGAGGTAGATTGACTTAGGTACCGCGGGGGAGTTTCCTTATTGAGTAGTATTACTTCTTTTAGCGATTAGCGCTCAGGCAAGTAAATTGGCAATCACGAGTGAGGCTAGGACGATGCTATAACCTCTGGGAAAGATATCTAGCATGGCTATGTGACTCAATACGAAGTGAGCCACTACTTCGTACCTTACATTGGTTCAGAAGAAGATGATGGACTGTATTCCCTATGGATGCATGAGTAGATGATATATGAGATAAATTTTATAAGTAACTCGTAAAGCTCATGAATATAACTCCAGTTAATGCATTGATACAGGTGTGCGGCTGAAAAGTAATAAGGAAGAAAGAAAGAACAAAAACTAAAAATAAAAATACAAAAGTCTGGTGATACTCAATAAAAGTTTATGGTAGTATCTTCGCTTAGCAGTCTTTTGTTTAGCTTATCATTGAAGGGCAGGCCTATCACGCTTTTCTGTTTCTCCTTGATCCAAATATCCCTCTTTTTAGTCTGCAACCAGACTGCCCTCTTTTCTTTTGGTCAATATAGCTAACATCCAATAATACTCGCTTTAGGTTATCAAGTTTGAGAGCATCTGTCAACATGGTATATTAGTAATTCCGGATCACAACCATACTAGCCCACCATCACCTTCTTCAATGAGATCCAATACTCTCCCTGGAGTTCCAACTCCAATTCCTATCCTTGTACTGCGATATTATTCTAATGACTCTTTTAACTTGATATGCTTTGCAAAGAGTTTTACCTACTGCATTTTCCTTTGACTGGAACTTTCTCATGGCTCGAGTAAGATCTGCTGCTCTCAGTGCGACTGCAGCAATGAAAATTGAAGTATTCCGTCTGACTTTGATGCTTTCTTTGGACTAGATCCCCGGCCTTTATATCAGGAAAAAATTTTCCATATACTTTGGTAAATTCTCCAAATTTCAGTCCTTATGCCAACTTGCAGTATCTCAAAATGTGGACACTGCAATCAAAAGTCAGTTACTCTCTAGCAGTTACTTGACACGCACAATTTCATAAACTAACCAGGAATATATCTATCCTCCATGTCCACAGCACTTAGGTCCTTTTCGAACTTCTTCACCTTCTATACAACATAATCAGCATTCAATTGGGGATCGAGCTTCGCGATGGCTGTGTTAATTCCGGCGTTAGTATGCTCAGGTATAACAAGATGCAACTTTTCAGACTCTTTTTACGTTTCAGCTTTTTGAGCTTTTCGATGTCTCGACGTTTTTGCTTATTCTTTGTCCCAGCAACAACAGCTGGACTTGATGCATCATCCAATGTGGGGGACAGTGTGTGTAAACATGGGGTACCCTCAAATTCGCCCTCTGATTCTGCCATCGTAACAAAGGTGCAATTCGCAATCTGTGTCTGATCAAAAGTTGCTTTCTCGAGCTCTCTAGATTTTGGTTTATCTTCGGCAGAACTTCAAAACTGAAAGTTTTCTTGCAAGCCGTGGCATATGCGGCATACTAGTACCACAACTCCGAATAAGATGAGCCAATTGATTATGGACCATATTACAAGCAGCCTAACAAAGAAGTACCCATTACTTCACTGTTCTCGCTACATAATTTATGAAAGAAGACACAGTTGGTTCTGAGCCATTGAACTCCTGGGTAAGTAAATACTTGATATCTCGTCCCTTTGTGTGCATGTGCTGTATTGCTCAGAGATGGAATCAGGAATATTTCCGAGCCATTTCTGAAAGATATCTGTGTGCTTCGTCAGCTGTGCATCGAGGAGAGGGTGTCAGGAGGACTTTGATGGACGATGTTTGAGGAGGAAGGTGGTGTAGTAGAGGTGGGCTTCGGCGCCTTGTTTGATGAAGGTTTTGGGTGTTAGCGCTAAGGAGGGGGATGTGGCAGTCGCCATATCTGAGAGTCTGGAGAGGGGTATTTTTGAGCTTGAAGGTTAGGAGTCTTGTTGATGAGGTTGGTGACGATGATGATGGTTGTGAAGCAGTAGTGCGGATGCGGTTATCAGCACGTGCCTTGCTGATAAGCTTTTTATGTTCTCAACATCATGGCAAGGAGAAGCATTAAGTGAAGGGATGGAGATTGTACATCTAGTCTCATATTGTATCTCGCTACGTATATATATATTACACACAAATAACTTAAATCAAAGTATAGTGCACGCTGACACGCTCATTAAAATCCAGTTAAGGTACTGTCTTCAGCGGTCAAAATAGACGCTTTCAACATACAGATGCAGCTGGGTTATTCAAGCATACGAAAATGGCAATGCGCAGAGACCTATAATCAACCTCAATATATATGTTGTAATAAGCAACACGAAGGGCTACACAAAAAGAAATGCACCGGATGCTCCTTATGCCAAAGTTCAATTAAAAGGAAGAAGGCGACTGTCTAGCCAGTGATCTCAATGCCATCGCAGTCAGAATCATATTGACTTGTGCCAACACTCCGCGTGATGTCTATGGAGCAGAATTCTCAATACCTCTCAAGACACTTCCTTCAGTTTCTACCTTATGCGCCCTCACGATATCATCCTCAGTATTATCCCCGTTCCTAGTCCTTTATTTCCCCTCAACCTTCTTCAGCTCCTCCCTTTAATCGCACATAATCAGCATTCCGTCCTCCTTCTATATATCCCTCCGTACCCCACCGTCCACCGCCTTCCTTCCCACCTCTGCCATCCCTACCCATTCCACAGGGAATCGTGAATAGACCCACCTTAACTGAGCAGAAAAATCTTCACTCCTGTCATTATCATCCCAGCTCTCCTCCCACAAATTCGCCTTCCCGCTGGGGACTTCAGTCTCGGCGTCTTGCCAGTCTGTTTCTCCGAATCCAGGCACCCATAGGTTAGCCTTCGTCCTGCTCATGCAAACTCCTTGCATTGCAGCTCTACAGGCTGCGAACCCCGGGTGCTGCTGGGTTGGATAGTTGAACTTGCCTTCGACCGGGAAATCTTCAAATTCGTCGTCCTCTTCTAACGAGAAGCCTTGGTTTGCCGCCGGCCTTGTCTCCTCTTTGTTGTCCGTGGTGCTGGATTGCGGCTTAGAAGACATGGCGAAATAAATGGAAACTCTAAGTTTTGAAGGATGATCTATCAGCTGGAGGCAGTCGCTGTGTAGGAGGAAGGGAAAGAGATGTTGAAGCTTGGTATAATGTCGCGTTCTGAGAGCTATCTGAGAACATTGAGTTAGCCTGTTATAGGGTTATTTCTGACTTGAGGGCTTGGCACTCATATCATGGAAAAACAAAAAAGAAGGTCGAACTGGGAGTCGAACCCAGGTTACAGGAATCAAAATCCTATGTGCTACCGTTACACCATTCAACCTTGGATGACTGCACATTTCTGTATAAAAAGAATAAGTGTTTCATATTGATTGCAAAGAGTTTTAAGTTTTTCCTTGAAACTTTGGGAAGTCTCCATAGAGCTTGTATCAACAGCATCAGCTAGTCTTTGTAATGTCCTATTCCTGTCGCTCTGGTTCGGTTCAAGATTCAGCTAATTCGCATTAGTTTTTCCTATCCTGCGAACACAAGTTCATAATGAAAATTTATTTGATTCCCGTTATAAAATGTGGTTCTCGTATCCTGGGGCCCTCCATCTCCCTACCATGCAACGTTCTAATATTCGCTTTGCTTGTTTCTTTTATAGGACAGCACCTCTTGCTATGGAACTCACCGCCCAACTTAGCCAGCCTTTCCTCCGCCGGCATGTTATAGTCCTGGTCTGTCTAGAGTCCCCATGTACCCACAGTTTTATGTGCCTACAAATCACAACAAAAATGCCGTAGGTTACTTCAGCAGATATAAAGAAATGGAGGAACAAGGTGCCAGCTAAAACAAAGACAACGTAGAAATAAAGAAAGAAAAACACATGGGAATTGTCGACCTATCAAGGAGAAGGTGCGTTCCGGATGGGCTGCTGGAGAGGCTGCCGGAGAAGGCGGTCAAAGGGGGGCAGGTACAGGAGCATGGAGTATTACCATTTAACAATGATCAATCAATCTCTAGGGGTAAACTGTCACTAATTTTGTGGCGCATAATCTCTAACATTTTCACGTTGCCCCTCCTAGAGTTCCCTCGTATGAAGTCGTAGTGAATTGGGGTACATATATCTTCAACCACTGGGCAAGAGGACGGCGCCACGGTAGGCCCCTTCCTGTATGTACGGAATGAGCAATGAAAGTTTACGAGAGCAGGAATGAATGGACTGAAACACTCAATGTAGCGGTATAATTGCTTTTCCGTCCTTGAGGAAGTTTCTACACCATCTGAAGACAATCCCTAGTGACAATATTTGAATCACCTAGTCTAGTCCGATATCAAGTATCCAAAAATGGATGCCAAAATTCCAGACCGCCAGCATCCAACCCATGATATTACTTCCTATCTGTCCTTCATTGCTTTTACTCACGGACTACCTTCACAGGGTCCGAATTCTCTTCATCTCTCTCAATTACAGCCCTGACCTCTGCAGAGGGCGGCTCCACCAATCTATCAAATGCATCAAATCTCCCTCCAGTTTGCTTGCAAACCAACCACCTCAATCCAACTCTCAATGAGAACACCAATCCCGTAACCAAGAGCCCAGCAATTGGTGCAATGAGAAATGTCCCGAAAACAGACCAGTCATTCGCATACAAAGACTCTAAAATCAAGAGCTTAGCAGCGGCCTTTGAGTCTCCGTCATAGTATACCAAACCAAAGAGCCAGACACTGAATATTCCTCCAAGACCACCGCATACAACATCGAAACCTTTAAGGAAATACAACTTGTCACTGAGGCCAAGAAGTACGCTAGGCAAGGAAGCACATGCGGTGAGGTTGGAGATGAGGTAGATTTGGAGGATGGATGGAGATTTGATGGCAATGACAATAACCGGGATGATGATCAGAACGACAAGACCACGGATCCAGATGAGGTCAATTCTGTTGCGGAATAGGTCATTGGAGGCGGTGGAGACCATAGCAGACTGAAGAGTATCAAACACTGCACCGTCCCTGTTAGCTCTGTACCTACTTTATCATTGTAGTTGTCAAAAGAAAGAGCTTGCCTGCAGTGCTCAGCGCAACAACCATAACAATCACCATGCCAACAACCCACGCTGGGAGTTGAGCCATGAGCATGAAGAAGGCCAAACTGCCTGGATTTTCAATTCCAGACCACACGGCGATCAACCCAGTAGACCCAACCAGCCCCAATACAACAAATACGACCAATGTTGCAATGGAAACTCCAATAGCTAGATCTTTGTCTGTGCGAGAAGCAAAAGTTCTCATCCAAAAGCCCTAGAGAGAAAGTGAGCAATTGTTAACTTCTAATAGATGCAATGAACATACTGAAAGGAACATATCGCTGAAGACAATACCAATAAACAAAATATAGATGAGCTGGTAGCCTAACAGGCTAGGCTTTAATAAACCGGAAGGATCAATCAAACTTCTATCGATTTTGGCGGTTGTACCAATGGAAATTGCACAAATGATAATAAGACCACAGATCATAACACCCTGAATATTGTCGGTTGTGAAAGACACCTTGAATCCTCCAAGGGCTACATTTTCGAAGAATGTCAGTGATGTACAAAAGGACAAAAATATGATAACATGCGGAGAACTCACAAGTATAAATGGTTGTGACAATAACCTGCACAATGATAACCCTCAAGCCATCAACACCAGCAATGCTTTCGATGACCTGCTGTAGCGCTGAGAGTTCTGCGATCATATACAAAAACATTGTCGCAAGTCTGGACTAGTTAGTTCTACCATCAAGTACTCAATATAAGTTTGTAGAATTGACATACGTCAAGAAGCTGATATAGGCACCTGCAACTTCCCCATATCGATGCCTAACCCAAGCGGTCATGATAAAACCCTCTGGCAACTTTCTTCTAATGATAGGCCCTAGTACAACAAATACCATTAATGGCAATGCAGAGCATGCCGCATAGGTCAAAGTTCCTTGAAGTCCGATATATGTTGAAAGCTCCGGGTACGAGAATAGGATAGAGGATCCCATAGCTAGATCTCAATGTCAATTCAAGCAAATCCTACACATGACGGAAGAGAGAGAGATTCGGCAGCAGCAACACGTTTCCCACGCAAGTCTTAACTTGTTCGAGTGCAAACGGTACAATCTCAGCCCTGAATAGAGGACTGAAACATCACAAACAGTATCTCCTCTCACATCATCTCATAACATGGAAAATGGAAAGGGTGGATCCTGCGTGTGAAAGAACAGATCCTCGATCAGAGCGCCCGCAGTGAAGCCGCATATAATCCTCCTCCCTCAGGATCGCTCCGACATTCAGATTCCAAGTAGAACCTGACAGTTGCAGAAGATCTCGAGAGATTCCGATACTATTTACGAACCTGAAGCAGACTTATACTTATAGTCTTAAACCCCTCTCCTTTAACTTCTCTTTGCTCTCAGTTATAGACTGCTCTTGATGAGCGAATTGTGATTCATGTTGCTGCTCCCGTAACTCTTTTCGCGCAGCACCCACCACTAGACACGAAATTGAGCGCCAGAGGGATTGCTAGAATTGTATATCAGCCTGCATTCTTGTAGACGGTTGACCTACCGTAATTATGCAGGAATATTTGTGTCCTGACCACTCTGTGTACGATTTGTTGAGAGAAACTCTTGTTTAGATTGATGTCGGAATCTCCATGCAAGGTAGCACCCCATAACACTACACAAAGAGATATGATCATTGAGCAAGCAAGACCAGCAGTACAAATTGAAACCAACAAAGCTTACAGGAAAAGCGCATAAGTGCAGAAAATCAGCGCATTGGAAGCTGGCTCGGATGGTTGGCCCATTTTGTTGCAGTATTCAATGACTGGAAGTAGTGTCGCAAAATGAAGGAACGCTAGAAACTGGTGGCGGATGTTGAAACCAGGAAGGAGGAGGTAACGACTAGACGCTTGGGAAGTTTACAGCTTTTAAGTGCGCGGTTATGCGTCTTCTCTCTGGCATCGCTTTTCCAAACTAGCATAACATACTTTAATCTAAGCAATGCCCATGTGGTACATATGTGGGTCCCTTGCTCAAGAAGAAAACTTTGCGGTGCCGCTAATCTGCTTGTGTGTGTGCAAACTCCTGCAGATAGACCACCCAATTGACGACGTCACATTTCATCCATTTTGAACCCCCACACTTGATCCAAAAGGTATGTTAAACTCATCTGATCTCGCTAAATTGTGTAAAAGTATTGACTACATTTGGTAGTGGGGTAGGGTATTAAATATCCCGTTGCTTCCCGTACGCAGATCGTGTCCTATCAAGTCCTAGTACCCAGCCAGTCTCGTGAGCACAGTCCGACCTTGCTATATTGAACCCTGCTATAGTGAAACCCTTGCTATTATGACACAACTGTGCTCTTGGACTTCCATTCCCGTGCAATCTGACCTTGCTACATATAATGAAATCATACCAAATAGCGTATGCATACAGTCAGACCTTGCCATAATGAACCTGGCTATAGTGAAAACCTTGCTATAATGAACACACCACGCTCTCGGATTTCCATCCCCATACAATTTGACCTTGCTATAATGAAATCACACCAAATAGTGTAATGAAAAAAATTCTAGAGGAAGTTATTTTTATCTACATACAAATTGTTCTTGCTATAATGAAAAGATGCTCATGAAATCCATAGAAACCCCCCTGCTACTGCCTTGCCTCCTGCGCACCAGTGATTCTTGAGCAGCCCAGAAAACAGCAACTATGTCGATAAGCACTAGAGGTTGGTTTAAACCAAGTTGTGAGTGTGTGTTGCTTCCGGGTATATTGCTGGTATAATTGTCGCCGCTCCCTAGTAGATATCTCGACTGTTAGAGCTCTGACCACGGATGTCAATCTACAGTGACCCGTGAAAAGTCTTGGGGATCGGGCAATACTGGGGCAAGTGTATCATGCAAGCCTAATCCCCAAGACCTTTTACGGGTCACTATACTGTTGATTTACTTTTGATTTATATTTTTCTCCCACTATCACTGCTCCTTACATTTCTATTTCCATTCCTAATCATCACTACCCCACCGTCCCATTCGAATTGATTTCTTAATGTGGCTATTTCCGTTACTAGTAAGTCTTAATTAGTAGCGAAGCTCACGAACTCAGCTGCCAAGACTATATGACTAATTTGCCACAATTTTCTATACTGAAAAGCTTGAAAACAAAGGGCCGAATTTTATGTATCAAGGTCTGACTGTATTATTTTGAATTTTAGAACCCGGCGCTAGACGGATGAGGTGTAGGTGAGGACTCTACGTATGCTTCATTCGAGTTCAGTAGATTTCAACCATCTAGCGGGAGGTTCTAAAATTCGAAATAATACCGTAGCGTAATGAACAATAAACTCTAGGAGGTTATTTTATCTACATACAAATTGTTCTTGCTATATCATAATGAAAAGTGGCTGATGAAATCCGTGGAACCCCCCCTGCTATTTTCTTACCTCCTGTGCACCAGTAGATCCTGAGCAGCTCAGCAAACAGCAACTATGTCACTAAGTACTAGAGTTGGTTTAAACCAAGTTGTGAATGTCTGTTCCTTTGTTGGCATGAATGCTCGCCGCTTGCTAGTAGACATCTTGACTGCTGAGCCCTGTTTCTGTTTGGTTGCAGCAGGTCGCATGATTATCAGATAGTTTAGACCTAGCATCGGTATGAATGGCCAAGACGGGATATGATCGTTGGGGGAACTGAGAAAGTGTTTGTTTGCTATAATTTGACTATGTACCTATAGATATGTAGTCAGTGCCATAAAAATGGCAACTTGAAGATTTATTTGCTACATTCTTGTTGTGCAAATAATAATGGGTGCCTTCCCCTAAGGATTTATGTGAAATTCAAACCAAATTTTACCAGGGTACATTTCCACCGCAAGCAGGGGGTAGTTTCTCTAAGCACTTGGACGTGAGTAAAATAATAAATCTAGAAAACTTTTTGTTATGCAGATATTTACACCTTAAATAAGCCAGTGAACAAGCTGTCAATCCACTACAAAAGACAGCATGAGCTCTCAAGCTCCAAGAGAGAGGACTACGTCTTAAGAAACAGCAGTCAAGTACCAATGTATCTAAAAAACGAAAGAGTAGGAGGCTGAACTCTCAGTAAAAATTTTCCGCTGGAGGATAAGAATGCATTACAGGATATTACATATGCAAGCAGGACTAGGTGCAAATGATGCAAATGTGAATATAAATATCCTCTATATGGTATAGTTATTATAAACTATGCTACTTCAGCAGTAGTGTACTCTAACTAACTGCTTTTGTAATTTATTGTTTATTGTTTATTCAAGTGAGTATTCTGAAAGAGGGGGAGGTACCCCTCTTTCAAAAAATTGTTTCGAACGCTCTACCAAACAATAAAACAGGGATACGGACCCCGGTTTTATTTCAAAGCCGGGGTTTGAATTTCACATAAATCCTTAGGGGAAGGCACCCAATAATAATAATAATAATAAATAAATAAATAAATAAATAAATAAATAAATAAATAAATAAATAAATAAATAAAATAAATAAATAAATAAATAAATAAATTAAAACTGATTTCATAGCTACTATTATCAAAACTTGTCAGTTGCAGTTATTAGCGGTGGTCATCAATTATCTAAAGTAAAGTAAATGGAACATTTGTACATTTCATATCCCTGTACTCCGTACGTCTAGCCATTTGTGGCTGGCAATTGATGACCGGTCCAAAATGCAAGAAAGCTAAGGCTTGTACTCTGTAATTGTAGTCTCATTCACCCCTACCCTGCATATCAACACAACTACAGATTCGCAATGCCTCGTATAAGCCAAAAAGCGTCAATACAGAAGAAAATAGATGCTGAAATCGATGTTTTGATGACAACAATGGAGTATGATTTAGATTTGGAGTTTGACTCAGCGTACAGTTCAGAGGAAGAAGAGGAGGACTTAGAGGAGCTTCAGGAGCTAGTAGATAGGAGTGATCATATTGCAGCTAATCGATATCTCAACCATGGCAAAAACTCTGCTAGAAGGCAAGACTTGGCGAGTACTTCCACCGATGTCTTCCCCGCCGACTGCGTACCGTAGTATCTAACAAAAGAACTCAACAAAAGTAGAAAATTTAGTAAGGTATTTGTTTCACGAATTGCTCCTTATTTACATATGTGAAGACATTTTTCATAGTAAATTAAGAAACTATTTCGTGACGGGTAGACATCAAAGTAATCTGAAATTGACATGAGAACATGACTTTGGTAGCAGATGAAGGTCGTTTGCCCTTGTCATTGAGAATGAAAGCAAAATTGTCAAAAAAGAAAAGCAAAATTGTCAAAATGAAAAAGCAAAATTGTCAAAAAACAAAACAAAAAAAAAAAAACAAAATTGTCAAAAAAAAAAAAAATTGTATAAGGAAAGGAAATGTATATTGTGACAAGGTCGTATATTGTGGAAGATCAACCAAAGATTGTGCTTAAACTCCCCAATAAGTTTCGTGCTGGTAACCAAAGCTTAATTATTGTGTTGACTCCTTCCAATCATGTTTTGGTTGACATTATCAATAGATCCATCATAACGCTCAGTATTGCCATAGCCAGACGCTTGGAAGCGTTGTTCATGGTGTACTCCAGAACTCTGTCCCATTATAGGAAAATGGTTTGATGCGGGAACTTGATAAGCGAATTGATTATCATAGTGCGCACCGAGAGGGTTGAAATGTGCACGCAGAAGCTCAGGGCTGGGAACCATGGTTTGGGCTTGTTCTCCAGATTGTGGATAGAATCCAGTGTGCTGTGAAATATTGCTATGATCCTGCAACCCGACTACACCTTCATTCAGACCCTGGTGCCCAGGTGATGTTGGAGTGGCGGCCGCAGCTCCAGCTGGTGGCCCGTAGTAGAAGGGTGCGTACCAAGGGAAGAAGACTGGTGCCTGCGTAGTAGCGGCCTGAGATTGCATCAATGTCAGGAGAAAACTAGCCCAACTTGGCTTCATTAAGTGTTATCCACTTACGTTAAATTGTCTTGCAGACAAGCTAGGCTGCCTTGGGTTGAAATTTGCATGAGTAGCATAATTCAGAGTAAGGCGAGCCGCCAAATCTGCAACATCTGCGACAGAGAAGGAAATCGGTGGTACTGTGTTAGAACGTCCATCCCCAGCTGGCGTCAGCCGAATTTGGTTGAATGGGTTTTCAACAGCACTTGACATGCTGTTGGGCTTGTCATGGAATTCTCTTCGCTGCACATGAATGATTTTTCCCAGGAAAGGGCAATTATTCTATTCAACATCAGATTTCCGTCTCTTGAATCACGGAATTGGACAGCCCCAGAGTTTGACCAGAAACTCACCTCTTGGTCAATGGCACGAGTAGCTGAAAGATGGTCATCATACTTGATAAAGGCGAATGCATTCTTTCCGAGACCTAGAATGGTGCGGGGGTTAACAGCGTAATTGGTGTCAAGTAATAACGGGGATTAGGACAACTCACCGAATTTAGCAGGCTTAATCACCAGATTACAATTCACGATTGTTCCATATTTCGAGAATCTTTCCAGTAGAATGTCCTTCGTGATACTTTCTGGATTTAGTTGTCCAATGAAAATAGAGCGTGGGTCAACAGTAGCGTTTGGACTTTTTGCGGATGTTTTGATGTTGGAGTTTTGAGCTGGGGGAGTATTATTTGCCCATTCCACTGACCAGACGTTATGGGAGTGGAAGTACTACGTAGAATATTCATGTTAGTAATATTCTAGACGGCAAGCAGCAGATACATTAGGAAGATGGAATATATTACCTGATGACAATCAACTGCATCTTGCCTGTACACAAAGCGGATGAAGGCCCCATTTCGAATGCCACGTGCTGCAATATACTTGCCACTAATAAACTCGACGGACTCCAATTCGCCAAAACCAAACAAAGCCTTTCGTGCATCTTTCTCATCAAAAACGCCATTGTCCAGTTTTGATAGCAAAAGAGTTCTGTTGACTTTCGCGGGCTCACAACGGATACGACGACCAGAGCCATCGATCACTGCTCCACGACCTTCTCTAATGGCCCTCTTCGCATGTTGATCATTCTAGAGAGCATGCAAATTGGTAAGTCAACGGAAAGACAATTTAGTCACTGTATATGACATGAATAATGAGAACGTACCTCAAATTGGACAAAGCTATAAGGGTTCCCTTTTTCATCTCGACGAATTTTCACGTGCAAGCGACCAAATCTCCCAAAGCGAGCCTGCAAACTCTTTTTAAGCTCATCATCGGTTCGTGTAGCCGCGAGACTAGTGCAAGGATAAGTATTTGAGATGATCCCCTACTGGTACGTACAAGGTACGTGTACGTATCCTCAAGGAGATTTGAACGGTGATACTTACTTTGCGACAAAGACACAAGCAGAAGGAAGACCACGACGACTCAACTCATCCTCAGAGATTACAGATGAAGAATTTGATGTAACAGACTGATTAGTTGCGGAGTCAGCAGGACTGCTTTTAGTAGCTTGTTTTGGGGTTTTTGCGTCCATCTCCAATTGGGCACCCTCTTGGACAGGTGGAGTGCGGAGCTGGTCATCATCGTCAAAAACACCCCCTTCATGGCACTGCGAGTACAATCATAGATTTGGTGATCAAGGAGCATTGAATCAACAAGTGGTCCAACTAATATTCCCCGGCGTTCTGCGACAGTCGCATCTGACATTGTATCAGCTCTCACAATTTCATCAAGTAAAATCTCAGTTCAGATTGCCGCAATGATATCAAAACACTCCTCCAACGTTTCCAAACTCGTCAGATAGATGAAGGCCTACCGGTTCGGATGCCAGATTGTGGGGTGCTAGGATTTGATTCTTCATAAACAGATTGCTCAGAAGTGCTTGTGGAGGGACATGGAGAAGTAGTTTCCATGGCCATACGCAACTTGTGTCTCACTGGAGTTTGTGGTGTTGGGTCTGAGGATGAAGACATTGAATGTGTGTTGAGAAAAAGCAGAAATATGGAGTATGAAGAAGATGTACTTGAAGATGGGTAGAGATTGTGAAGATCGATCAAATTTAGATGAGCCGACACTATGCAAGGCAAGAAGTGACCTACGAGCGTAGCTCAGCAAAAAAGCTGTGGGGATGAGAAGAAGGGCTTGTGATGTGAGTTGTAAAGAGAGAAAGGAGAGAGAGCGAGGGAGAAAGAGAACGAAGAAGGGTGGGCGGGCTCGAGACTGGGTGGGATGGCAGGGCAAAGGGACTGCTGTCTTCAAATAGGGAAGTGCTGCTTTCCCACCAGGGCAAGGCTGGAAGGCAGCAGGCTATACTCGGACAGTCTGGGAAAACGCAGTGTGCGCCTATCAGGCGACACGAAATCGTCACAGCTTCGAACCAAATGGTTTTACTCACTGGTTACGGGACTAGGTCTTACTGAAACTCGGAATTCGAGGCTACAAATATATGCACAATCCTCCCTGATGCGAGGTGGCCCATTCTATATTAGATCTACCAGTCCTCTGAAACTAGATATGAAGACACAGACATTGTTGACAGTCTTTTGCAGCTCAATGATATCCCGTAAGTAGACGAGGTGCAGCAGATAGAGCTCGGTGTGTTCTTCTTGATTCTACACAATTCCAAATCCCAGTGCCGTTAATATCTACCGCATCTCTCACGTCCCAGAGCTTTCCAAAAGCTTTTAGGACGTTCAAATCAGCTACAGGCTACCGCAAGGCCTCCAAATCAAGCAAGCACTTAATGCTTCAAACTCAGCCCAACGTCAACAGCCATCCTTACCACGACCTATGCCACTTGGAAGGTTTTTGAAGAGCCGAGAGCACAAATCAGTGTTACCTTTTTTTTTTTCATTAGTCGCATGCCACCCTATGGGCTATGGCGAGATATTTTTTGTTAGAAGCATAACCACGCTATAGAAACATGGGTTCAGTTGCCTATCTGCAGTAAGTTGATAGATTCCCATTTCGCGATTGTGCAAAGTCGTAGTGGAAAACTGAAGATGAGTTTAGCTACGAAACTCGACGATATTTCCTGCAGACCTATCAGCACGCTCTGAGACAGAGCTGTTGCATGGGCATGGTGAGTTCGTGCCCAAGAGATCTGCTGCTTTATGAATGGAGCTAGGACGATGGTGTGTTCTCGCTCCTAGTCTCATGCCATGGCCGCTCAAGAATACACCTGATGCTCCTGCTCTCAAGCTCCCCTCTTCCAGCACTTGGGCAGAGATTCGGTCGTCCTAAGCTATGATGCAAACTCTCGACGCAGTCCTTCCTAGTCACTGTCTCCTCATGCGCAATGTAGATATCATCCAGTTGCAAGCTGTCTCGATGAGACTAAGTGTCTTCATTTGCCGGCCTAATTAATTTGCTCAGGCTAACAATCTATAAATCCTAGTTCATCTTATTGTATACAAAGTATTTGTAAAGTCTCTCTAAACAGAAGAATCCTGATGTTATCTAAGTATATACAGTCGCAGGTGTCCTTGTTTTTTGTTTTTTTTATCATTACTCGCGTGCCGACCAGTGGGCTATGGCGAGATTAACTGTGACAGGAAAAGCCTTCTAAGGTGAGATTTGCCAATTGCAAACGAAGCCCGTTCATTACTGATTTACCTCAGTCTAGGAACAAAATCATATCCAAAGGCCCCTCTTACTTCTACAGAAGGTGCAAGGACTGCCAATTGCTAGGCTATTGCATTAGTTACTTTGTATGGAACGACGCCAGTTACTACTGGAGCCTATCGATCTCAATCGAATACACATATTGAAGGGTAGTGTTCAAAATATAAAGTTATTTTCATCATAATATCTAGACCTCATGGTAGATAGGACACAGTCGTGCAAACCGCTTTGGGCACATCAGCGCACCACTTAGCAAAATTTGCTTTGAATATAGCTAAAGCAGTGACATTAATGCACTTCACAAGCTAGTTATAGCTGCCTCAATTCTCTCAGGAGAGTCGCATAACTTCCAATAATTTTGATTGCCTGGGAACCCGCTAGATCCTCCAATCTGCTGTCGTACTCCTCCACTGCCTGCTTGAAATTTTCAACAACAAGGACCCGATCAGAATTGTTCTTCAACGATTCAGCTGCCGCTGCTTGCTTGTGAACCATGATTGCCCGGTCTGCATAACACTTTGTGACACGAAGGTGTATGTCACCCGCTTGTTTTAATATATCGCCAAGGAGCTGGACAAGATATTCATCTGTACACAAACGCTTTGAATAAGCAATTGCTAGCATTTCCTAAGTTGAATTCAGACCATAATCGTACCTTCTCTTGAAACGGCCATCGAGGCCCACACCTCTAACGAAGTACAGCAAGCGATCAGGTACTTGCTCTCGTCTCTAAGCAAACATAGCTTCTTGTGGAGAGAATTCCTCATACCGGTCGATATGGTCTCGTCAGTAGCTTGCTTTGGGTCTGTACCAATCCTACCAGACTCAATTCTCAATCTTTTCCTCGCAGAACCGTGGTCTCCCTCTCCCATATCAGCATCTGGCTCGGCAGCGGTCTCGAACGTTCCCCAGAATGGTTGCTGGAAGACGAGGGACATGGCCTTACTGAGAGATTCGATTTTTTCAGGGAAAATGTTATTTCGGAACTCCTTCACCATTTGGAGAAGATGCAACTCCAGTGCTTGGAGAGGATCTCGTGCACTAGAACTTTGAGTGTTACTGAAACCAGGCACTGTTTCCTCATGCTTCCTCTTTGGTGGCATCTTGTGTTGCTTATTGTGCAATCGATATATTATTGTGGACTCTGTGAATGTATGCTCTCTCAGTATTATATTTGTGGCAGACAGTCACCTTTTCATGAAAGGGCACGTCCTATTGAATACAATGAAACGGCTAATTACCTGCCGACTATCTTGACAGCTGTTGGAAGATGTTCGTAAGCTGAGCACCTGCTTCTAGAAATGAGAGAAAGACGTCGACTCGAAGTCGACGGCTGTATGCACATGAAGTTTCAGACTTCCTAGTTGGGATCGTCTTGGCATTCCCAACAAGGAGACATGACTAAACAGAGCATACAAAAATTACCCCGAGCCTAGTCAGCGAGCCTGTCTGTTGGCATGAGACTACCTGCCTGTTTGACATTACGGGGATTCGCTGCGGCTTGGCAACTCTGCCTTACTGTCAAATCAAGATCAAATTTTGGAGATGTGCTTAACCGCCAGCAATCAATCACATCCATTGGCAGGGTCCTCCACCATGGACTCATACCTGTTCTGCCTCACAGGCATTGACCTGGCAACAATTGATGGTTCCCGATTTTTAGGCCATGCATTTATCGTTCAGCCTGAGACTAATTATACAAGAGCAAGTCACTATGCTTTTGTAACGCGGGTTTCAGTAGTACAACAAAACTACTAGCATTGTAGCATGCAGCATCGCACATATACTCAAGTACATCTAGATATCCGACCAGCTATTACTCGTACATAAAGGATGAGGATAGAGTAACATATAAGCAAAGAACTGAAATACAGAAGGCCTGAATATGAGAAATATTTCATCTAACATGTGCTGTGGTTGGCGGGAAAGCAAGCCCACAACAAAATCTGAAGTGGCAAAGTCTCGTTGAAAGGGCATGGATGCAAACTAAGTGATCGTGAAGATCTGCAGAAGTACAGTCTGATAGTTAGGCATCCTAGGAAAAGTACCTTGATATACCTCTATATGCCATGAGATGGAAATACTTTTATAGATGTTTCACAATCCGGTCAAGAAACGCAAGAATGTAACACCGACAGCAACGCCTTTACGGGAGTTTTTCACGCTTCCCACGGGCTCGAAGGTGCCCAACTCTCTTGTACCTGATATTTCTTTGACAATTTCCGCCGAAAGCTCAGCGTGGTCTTGAATTGAAGATAAACCGCCCATGTTTATACAAGTCCTGAATCTTGCATATATCAGTGCATTCAAGATTCTCGATGTCATCTGGAAGCTCCTTAACTTTGATTATAACTACTTCTGCCCCCCCGATCCCCGATAAAGGTTCTTACCAGCGGGCGTCAAGGTCATTTTCGTCATTGATATCTCCCAATATCATTGAACAACAGGTAAACCTAGGTAGCGCCCAAGGATTCATACTCAAAGTACACTCCAATACTTCGGGCTCGGTTTGTTCAAGAACCTTTCTTGACGAGTTCTAGGAGAGTATCCAAGGCTGATATTCGAATGCATTGGCGTTTATACATGCAGCAACACTAGAAATCACAAGCTGTGTGGAATAGCGGTTGAAAATTGAATACAGGAACTTAGGAGAGCCTGTAAGCAACATCGCATTAATGCCTTCCAGATTTTAAACTAGTTCTACCCTGTGGACATCCCAGGATGTGGTCGCAAGACTAGAAGTTGCTGGGAGTCCGTGGATCTCGTCTCTCTCAACTGCTTAGCGAGCGGCTTAAGGGGTTCCGCAAATACACCACCATAATTGTCGTATTTCTTAGCCATCTGGTAGAGTGGGCTGTCGCACAATTCAAGATTTGCAATCCTCAGCGCAGTCGCATCTTTTGGTGGATTATACTTTTCTGCTTCCTTTCCAAGGGGTATTAATGTAATTGGAGGTGTGAATTCTAGCTGTGAGGCTTGGTTGGAGTAGTCTCATGATCATGTTGCCCTAGTTCTAGCTCAACATGCACCCAAGTATCTTACATTAAGACATATATTGTTTTCCTTCAAAAAGGAGGAAAAACATATATACGGAGTAACACATCCAGGTGCGTACATTCTATAGTCACCTATCAGTAGCAACCTTTTATGCACGTTTTTTTTGTGCAGATTCATCACAAGTAACAAAAATTCGCCTAATAAGACTTACACATTTGTCATAATTTTAAGTATCCGCTGGGTTATTGGCTTGCATTTTCTTTTGAGACATTGGCAATTTGTGCATAATAACTTGGTGAAGAAACGTTGCCCTTCCCACCCGGCCAATTTAGCGTGGGTAAGTATATATATGTTTATAACAGTGTCGAAATTTCCAATTGGGACAATGCCCAAGGACATATGTGAGTCAATAGCTGTATAGCTGTATATAAAAAGTCCTATATATATATATTTTTTTTTTTTTTTTTTTTTTTTTACTTTTTTTTTGAGGGGTGCCAGGAGACGCATACCAGTATACAAGGCGGGGAGGAGGGGGTTATTTTAGGTAACATCGAGAGATTGTTGGGGGTAATCTCAGCAACAAATCTGTATTTTTATTAGCTTCGCCCCTGAGTTTTATATGCTCCCTCAAATGGAGTTGGAATCAAGTGCATGCTCAGGGTAACCGCAGACGACAACCAAGGAGTTCGGGTCGCGAAATTAAAGTTTGGAAGCTTAAGAATGCGGTAGGCACACCAAAAAGAATCAAGAAAGGGGAAAATACGAAAACAAAAAAAGAAAAAGAAAATTATGAAAACGGGAAATCTACCGTACTTGGATATATATACTTTTCTCGAGTCTTTTCGGTTAAAAAGCTGAATGGAGAGAAGGCATAGCTTACAGCGCATGGCAATTACATACTGTAACATAGTTGAGGCACAGGCTCACCTTAGCTGCTGCTATTTACTACGAAATACTGGTATGCAGGCGTAGTAACCAAGGTACAATTGGAAATCACCGTTGAACTTTCTCTGTGGGCACACCTTATTGTCACCATTTTGTTTAGAAGCTGGGGTAAGAGTACTAAATACTTCAGCTGGCTTTGCAGTTGAACTATGGTTTGCCAAGCCGTAGAGGCATATATAAACAGGACGTTATTATGCACGATTAAACTTCATAAAGTGTTAGCCTTTTATGTTACGAGACTAGCCTTTTATGACTCCTTTTGTACCTCTCTGGGTATCACTCGCCGTATTTTCAAAGCTATCAGGGGTCACTTTCATGCCTTTCATGCGCACTGTTATTCCAGGTACCGCCCAAATACTTATTCAGAACATTAATGATTACGATTATCTTACTGATTCTTATTCTTGCCAAAAATACACTGCGTTCTTGATTTAAAATAGGTCTATAACCCTCAACCAGCTTGATCTCCTACCACTGCTATACAGAGTCTCGTAGCAGTCACTTTTAGAGGCCTGATTTGTTTCTACAACAGGACTGCTGGAAGGTGGAGGTATTCAATCGCAATATCTTTGTGTTAACGCAGCTATTCATCGGTTACAGGGGGATTTGTACAGAGCAGTCGGAATTTTTAACTAAAAGTCCCTTTAAGAAGCTTGACCCAAGCCTAGGGACCCAGTTGGGCATGAAAACATGGACTTAGCAACACTAATATTGATCAGGGTCGTATACAATGTCGATCCAATGAAGTCAATAGTCTGGTTGGTTACATCTTGGGCTAGCCAGGGTCGCTATCCTTTATTTTGTGCGATGTTGCTGCCTGACAACGATAGCATTTCCGAATTGTTTCAAGTTGAAAACGTCTGAATCTGGAACCCAAATTTGTATAAATATTCTAGACACAAGATTGTATATTGCACTGCGATAAACGAGACCTGATGCTGAAGTATTCGATGCCAGGTTACCGTGGCTTAGGAATGCCTAGCGAGTCTATTCCTACCCTCACCTCTCTATACCCACTTACGTCCTATGATACCAGGGTCTTGCTTTTCCTCTTCCTATTCTTCCGTTCAACCTCTTCATCATTCAGTGTTATTGCTATCTGACGATGCGACAATATGATCTCGTACATACCTAGACGATAGACAAATGACATCACATCACAATTGTTTATCGTCTACAAACAGTATTGAGAGCCAATATCCATTCCACAATCCCTAAGGTGCTGATTGCCCTAAGAATAAGGAGGACTTTCCTAAATTTCAGAAGATGCTGAACAAATAATGTAAAAAGCCAGAGTTGGAGACGAGAAAACTTCATGATCGCAAGAAACTAATTTTCGTAACACTAAACCTTCCCTGATGTCGACCGAGACTACCTTCAGATGAGGCCTTCAAATCATAATAGTACACAGAATAACACCTGGGGGTGGGACTTGATATACTATCGTTTCCAAGTCTCCTCTTGACATCACTGTAGTCATTGCCTCCAAATGTTCAATTTCTCTAGAGAAATCCCACATACCCCCGTTATGGACGTCCGCCTCCCAGCCGAGCTCGAGCCCGATGCTGGCATCACTAGCAGCATCCTCTCTCACGCGCCAGCCTCAGCGCGCCTTAACACCTGGCAATACTGGAAAACGATTCCTTAATGTTTCCCGAGGCGTGCTGTCTCATTCGGGCGGGCGTTATTACATTATACTAACGAAAAGGGCGGTTTACGACTCAAATAATACAACTGGACCCTTCCTCTCTGTTTTGGGGTAACCTCGTATTCCTGGAGTAAGGGCAAGGGCCTTCCAATCTTCCCCAATCCTGATTCCTTGAGTGCATACCGTTTTTCGGATAACAGACATCAACTATACCCCTACTCGGTCTATCGGAGGTAATAGAGGTATATTAGAAGCTGATAAAGTTGATAACAAAACTATAGAGCGAATGAGAAATGCGTTCCTGAGAGCCATAGCTGGTCCGATATCTCATCGTCTTTATTTCACTCATAAACCACAAAGTTGCAGCAGTCGTGCTAAGAAGGAGACTTATAAAAGGGCAAACCTAAGACAGGAACTAGAGGGGTATTAAGCATGAAAAAAAATTTCCGGTGGGCAGAAGCATTATGACGGATATCAAGCTCATTGCCCTTCTCCATAGCTCTCTCAAGCCTTATCAGCAGCTAAAGCAAGATTCGACGTATTGAAGAAATTCCAGCAGCAGTTGGAGGAAGGAGCAAGAAGCTGGGTTATTTGTTAGTGAGACTCATGTTCCTTGCACTTCAGAGATTCTGGGCTTAGATAAATTGGACTATCAACCTATGCTCCCGCAAATTAGGGCGTGTATCAATTCATATAATGCTGGGTATGGCTCTGCCCCTACACGGCACTCAGGCATTGGTAGAGTTAATTGAAGACCTCAAAGTTTCCATAATGATCCCCAGGAGCGTGTCCGAAAGATCTTTGGATGTCTCTGTCTTTAGTGGTATAAATCTAAAATGCCCCGTTCCATGTACTATTACAAAAGTTCCTACCACGATCGATTTTACTTTGTTTTCTGCCAATCTACTCCATACAAGGTATCAGTAATGAGAGTACCTAGGAAATTGCTGCTATCGGTACCGGTGTGCATCCCAATGATATTTCATGCTGTGAGGAAACTCAAAAAGCCTCCAGTGGAATTTTGAGTATTTTTTTTTTTTTTTTTTTTTGGTTTTTGTGACAAAGGTATATTGACCTCAAACCTTACTCCCTAACCTCCACAATAACACAGTTATATGTTTACACGTTGCAGATGAATGAATGGGGTATAACTTTCATAACCAAAAACCATCCCACCTCAACTGAGCTCACTTCCATTTCTATCACGCTGATTTTTAATACCTTTAGAATCTGGAACTTTCTCCTCCGCTTTCTCCGGGGTAGATAATTTAAAAGTCGTTGAAAAGCTTCAGTAAAGATTATCGTACGCCTCATCGTCTTCCACTCTATAAACTGCTCTAGCTAAGCTCACGCCAGCAGTACAAGTGTGAAGCTCGACCAGCAGGACAGACATGCTCACGAAGCATGTCAATGCTATGAATACGGATATGGAATTATATACTGAACGAACCACCGTGATGTTTCGTTGTGTGATGTAATACGCACTAATCAAGACCTGTGAGATCCGCAAGGCGTTAATGATTCTGCTGTTTCAACTATCCATGATACATCAAGTGGGGAGCTTTACACAAGCAAGAAAGATCCATGCGGGCAGTAGCATCCTAGGATTCATAGTTGTACCCGCGAGAGTGAGAATCCAGGAAGTAATATAGACATTGATCAAACAAATCGAAACCAGGCGTACAAGAGTTGCTGAATTAAACATGGGTTAGTCAATAGTAGTAGCGTAATGGATAGCTCTAGGAGTGATACCCCAAGCAGTGTAATAAATGAGCCTAGGTGCAAGTTGTTAGTATCGTCGGGGAGAATAGGTAAGTTTCATAACTTACCATCTAGACATTAAACTATCAATAAACAGGAATGAGAAATGCGCCGATATACCACACTAACACTCACTATCAGTATTTGCGGAGATCGCATCGAGACATGACACTCTAGGACCCTCACCCAAAGGATAGCTAACACTAACTCCGCAGCCACACAGCCAAACTCCGCGTTATTACGTCGTCGATCAAAAACCCTCCATACAGCAGCGGTACACTTAATTGCACCCCAGATGCTCGGGCAGAAGCACAAGGAGCGACATACGAGCAACGGGTAGTGATATTTCCGGTCAATTCCAAGAATGACAGCAAGCCGTGGGTGCTGGGGAGGCGGAGACGATTCGACTGGAGTGTTCGGTGACGTTACAGCAGCCAGGGAAGGCTGCCGCCCCCGTGAGGGGGGCTCGAGGACGTAGACGCCAGCTCAGTAAAGCTTGAGGGGGCTGGCGGGAGCTGAGGAGCACACCGAGGATGGAGGTACCACGAGATCTGAAGGAGCAATTGCAGTTGAACCTATTGCGCAACGTTAGCCGGAATTAAAGCTGCAATAGTAAATAACAACAATCCCTACCGCCAGGTGACAGTGCCCTTTCCTATCACTGTGCTTTCCCACCCAGCAGTTCAACGAGTCACTGGGGAAGCTTTATCTTTTTAATGTAAATGACGTTCCCTATCTCAGCGGATTGCGGCTAATGAAATTATAGAATCACTTTGAGTACTTTTTCGCAGGATCAGCGGCTAAGTTAACAGAAAAATGAGAATTAATCGAAAAGCGCAAATCTGGCAGGTTTTGCGGCTAAAAGATAAAGAAGCCTCTCAGCTGGCTAGCTGGGTGGGGCCTGTGTCTTGCTTCGGAAGGAGGTGCACGCTGGCAGGGAAAAGCAACCTGTTTCTTATTTCTTATTACACGGCACACAGCGGGCCCGTACCTTGCGGCATGGTGGGGGAATTGGGTGCAAGTGCAATATGTAGAGTACTTTCAGGGACAGGTGTGGTGTTGCAGCTGCTTGGTTCACTGGCGTTTCTGAGCTGTGTGGCCTTGGGCCTTTCCAGCTGGTTGGGTCAAGCTGGAGTTGCTCGACTTGTCTTGGCACGCATCATCTGGCGATACCTTCACTAGTGCTGCTAGTGAAGGTATCGCATTATCACATACTTGGACAAGAGATAAGGCAAAGTACCACAGAAATTTGTCGATGTTTGCCTCCGATCACGGGTATGCAAATATAAATCCAGACTCAAGTCTAGGACTGCAAGCCATGTATTAATATACATACTAATTACTTCTTAGGATCGGTATCAAGTACTAGAGATGGAAGAGTCGCTTCATCTTCACACAATCAAGCGGCGTTCTAAACTGCACTGCGGTATCTCATGCGGCCAGCTAGCTCGCTAAAGGCCATACACCCAGCGCTCAATATAAATCTGGTGTACTGTACCCTACATGATCCTTCGCAGCATTGCGCTGGTCATATGCATCTTGGATGCCGTCACATATATGCGGCCTTTGACGCATAAAGTTACTAATACATCCTGTGGGCGTTTCAGTGATTGCGCGGCTCTTGGCACCCGCGCGTCAGATTTGGGTCGGAGCAACGGCAAGCAGCAAATTACGTCCTCACGGGAGTGAAGTTAGCTGCTGCTGACTTAGACAACCCAACGTTGGCATCCCCTCCCCCTTCTGGAAGCAAGGCATCCTGCTCGCCATCACCAATCTACTTCATTACCGGCCATCCTATAACTATCCCTTTCTTTCGTAGGCTCATATCCTGTTTCCTTGAATCTGCCTCTAGCAGTAACCCCTCCAAACCCCACCCCCCTTACACCACTTGCCGTCCCTCGCCATGTCGACTCGGCACGTCGACCTCAGCCGGTCGGAGCAAGATCTTGCCATTAACATCCGCAAGGCGACTAACATAGAAGAGACAGCTCCCAAGCGAAAGCACGTGCGAAGCTGCATTGTCTACACATGGGACCACAAATCGAGCCAGTCGTTCTGGGCAGGCATGAAGGTGCAGCCGATCCAGGCGGATGAGGTGCAGACATTCAAGGCTTTGATTTGCATTCACAAGGTGCTGCAGGAGGGCCACCCCGTTACAATTCGGGAAGCTCACCAGCATACCGGCTGGTTGGAAAGTCTTATGAGGAGTATCGCGGGGGATGGGCTGCGCGGATATGGACCGCTAATTCGCGAATACGTATTCTTCTTGCTGTCCAAATTACGTTTTCATAGGCATCATCCGGAATTCAACGGTGAGCTTTCACCTCCACAATAGACCGTTTACTCCAAACTCTTTCTATGCCTTGAAAGCCAAAAGCAATTTCTGATTGGATTTTCGATACAGGTACCTTCGAATATGAGGAGTATATCAGCTTGAAAACTATAAATGATCCGAATGAGGGGTACGTGTGGTCCCTCAGTGACTTGCGCCGAACTGGGAATTATTTGTGGACATCTTCTGATTATGATTCTCTAGATACGAGACAATTACCGACCTCATGAAGTTACAGGACCAAATCGATTCTTTTCAAAAATTAGTATTCTCACATTTCCGCCACGGCGCAAATAACGAATGCAAGATTGCTTCACTAGTGCCCCTCGTCCATGAAAGTTATGGCATATACCGATTCGTCACTAGCATGTTGAGAGCCATGCACACTAGTAAGCGCTGCAACCCTGCAAACTTTCCATGATTCCTCCGATGCTTAATCATAATGATAATTGGTAGGCACCGGGAATGACGAGGTTTTGGAGCCACTTCGTACCACCTACAATGCTCAACATTATCGACTGGTCAAGTTTTATTACGAATGCTCAACCTTACGGTATCTCACAAGCTTAATAACAGTGCCAAAGCTTCCTCAAGTAAGTGAAACCTTCCATCTGTGTTCAGTCAAAATCTGACGTGTAATAGGACCCTCCCAATTTAATGAGCGAAGAAGAGCAACCTCCTGCTCTTCCGAAACGCCCAAGCAATGAACCAACACCGAAACCACCATCGCCAACTCCAACTCCCCCAGTCTCTGTTCCCGCGCCAGAACCCGAGCCTATAGCCGATTTCTGGTCGACTGAACAGAACCAAAAACAAAAAGAATACGAAGAGCAACAGCGAAGGCTGCAGGAGCAATGGGCTGCGGAGTTGCAGCAACAACAGCTCAATGCTTTACGACAGCAACAAGAATTTGAAGAGAACCAACGGCAGCTATTGGAAGCTCAACGGAAAGCGCAGGAACAGTTGGCTAGAGATCAGTTTGCTCGGCAGACACAAGGTCAACTAGCAGACATGGAGCAGCAGCTTTTAGCTATGAAAGGGCAGTGGGACAGGGACCAAATGATATTACAGCATTATGACTCTGTATGGACCCAAGCAAGAGGAACGTGACCTATTCCGATGCTAATGTCTATGATAGACAATCAAAAACCTGGAGACGGAGTTGTCACAGCTCAAACTAAATTCACAGCAACAGTTAGCAACAAAAGACGATCTTATAAAATCACTGCAAGGTAATACTTACCATAATCATGTAAGAGCGTTTGTCTGACTGAGCTTGATAACAGAGCAAGTAAATATGTGGAAGAGCAAGTATGAGGCACTAGCGAAGTTATACAGCCAACTTCGTCATGAGCATCTTGACCTGTTGGGCAAGTTTAAGCAACTGCAATTGAAAGCTGCCTCTGCTCAAGAAGCTATCGACAAGAGAGAGAAGCTCGAAAAAGAAATGAAGACAAAGAACCTAGAACTTGCAGATATGATTCGAGAACGGGATCGAGCTCTGTTTGATCTCGACCGGGCTAAGGGAAGCAATAAAGAGGAACTTGAGAAAGTGAAGCGTGAACTGAAGTTTGCTCTGGAAAAAGCTGAGAATGTTGACCGTTCTAAGGGCACTGAGCTCTCCGCCCTGCTGAAGGGCCACAATCGCGAAGTTGCAGACTTAGAAGAGCTTTTGAGGCAGAAGCAGCGGGAAATTGACGCATTGAGCAGAAAGGCCCATGAAGGGACAGCAGAGTTGGAGAAGCTGTTAAGGGAGAAAGAAGAAGAGTTGGAAATTGCGAAGGCCGGAATGGATCACACCCTTAAACTGTTGCTGGAAGCAGAAAATGTGCGTCTACTCCTGCGAATGGATCAGGCAAACTATACTAATAGCTCGACAGAAAGATACTGCAAAAGACGATGCTTTAGATTCAGCCATTGATGCAATGCTAGCAGATCATCTCGGCAAGTTGGCCGAGATTATGGGTGAGTTGTGTCTGCCACGCATATTGTTTAACTTTATATTGACTATAGACTTGAGACTCTGTTTTACAAAGTGGAGTTCAACGTGTTGACGATGCCCTGTATGAACTTGAGTCCACCATGCAAGCCGGTAATCAAAATGCTTCGCCAAGCTATCTACTGTCACAGGTTGAGAAAGCAGGCCTTACTTCAACTGAATTTTCAACTGCTTTCAACAATTATATTGCCGATGGTCCCAATTCTCCCCAGTCAGAGGTGATCAAGATGGTTAGCATTTTCGCCTCTGCCATAGCAGATGTTCTCGATAACGCCAAAGGCGTTACACGTCTTGCACCGGACGAGAAGAAAGCAGATTCCATCTTATCAGCCGCTAGGCAATCGGCCCAGGCTACAGCTAAATTTTTCCAGTCACTTCTATCATTTAGAATTGGGGATTTGACTCCGGAGCAAAAGACTGACGTTGTGCTGGCTAATAACCTGGAAGTTCAAAAGAATCTCCAAAAACTAACCAAACTTACGGAGACGTTCGTCAGCAAGAGCGTCACACTTGGTGGTGGCGATTTGGGTGATATTGTCGACAGAGAGTTGACGAATGCAGCTGCCGCTATTGATGCTGCAGCTACAAGACTGGCGGCCCTCCAGAGCAAGGCCAAAGGCCCTGGGTACTCGACTTATGAACTCAGGATTCACGAGTATGCTCCCTTCAAAATTCATCCTTTACTACCCATAAATGACTAATTTTTTTTTTTTTGTTTGGGTCATGAAGTTCCATTCTTGACGCTGCTATCGCTGTCACAAATGCCATTGCACAGCTCATTAAAGCTGCGACCGTTTCACAGCAAGAGGTCAGTCAGTACAGTCACGTGTGAAACTTTCCAATGACAGGCTATTAACTCTATTGAGTCGCGTCCAGATTGTGGCCCAAGGCAAGGGTTCATCCTCACGAACAGCATTCTACAAGCGCAACAACAGGTGGACAGAGGGGCTTATCTCCGCAGCTAAAGCCGTGGCGTCCTCCACGAACATGCTTATTGAGACCGCTGATGGCGTTATTTCTGGCACTCGCAAACTAGAACAGCTCATTGTGTGCGCCAACGATGTCTCAGCCTCAACTGCTCAGCTTGTAGCGGCATCAAGAGTCAAGGCGGCCTTTGCTTCCTCCTCACAAGAGAAGCTTGAAATGGCTTCCAAAGCTGTTACTGGCGCCTGCAGGAACCTTGTTAAGCAAGTGCAGGAGATCATTAAGGAGCGTAATAGGGAGGACGGTGGCGAGCTCACTGCTGATGATTATGCCAAGATGAATAGCCACGAGTTCAAGGTGCGGGAGATGGAGCAGCAAGTGGAGATTTTGCAGCTTGAGAACGCGTTACAGCAGGCTAGGATTCGACTTGGTGAGATGCGGAAGGTTAGCTATGCTGAACAGGAGTGATTGGAATGAAGGGTTATATTTTGTTCGCCTGGTGAACGAAAGCTTTATCCAGTGTACTTGTGTCTGGTCTGGGCTCGTTTTGGAAAACTGAAATTGTGGGTGAATCACATGTCGATATTTTTCTTCTGCTTAGACCTGTTCTATTACATTCTTGGGTTTGTGCCTCTGAATATAAGCCACTTTTAATATTAATTTGCGAGTTAATGATATAGCAGGATACCATAAAACAACAATCAAGGACATTTGGGGGTCTAATTGCATGAAAAAAAGTACATGTCAATGGGTCACGTATGCCCAAAGTGCACTGAGGTACTTGGTGAGAGCTTGGTCCGACCACGTGATTAAGGACAAGCTTCACCATCACGCCGTATTCACCTGTAATTGTGTTTTAAATCAAAGGGAAATCATTCCAATGCACCAGGACCATGCCTTTGCAGGGTCTGGAGACGGAATAGGCGTAAGTTGCTTCGAGGTTTCGAGTGGACTACGGCCGGGCGAGTTTATACTCGTATGCACATGGCAACTTTACGCTTTTTCACTTTCGGGCCCGGGTTTAAGTATAAATGTGTCTGCATATGATGGTTGCAATTGTCAGGGATACAGTAAAGTTTCAGACAACTTTGCGAAACATCAGGCCGGCCCTGGCGAAACGGCACAGTGATCAGGCACGGTCCCGCCGCCCGGGGTCTTGGCCTCAAGCTCTACAACATAAAGGTTAGACAGACTAGTGACGCTGGGATTCGAATACACCTGCAGATCACGTTTCACTCCGCTGTTCATCCTCCCAAATTAGTGACAATATATTCTCCGGCAAGGTGAGGAAGCAGTAGTCGATAGCTCCTACTCAGCTCTCGAGAAATCTTATGAAATTTTTGATTGTCCTTGGTTGATCTAGCCTGTCCGTTACCCTGAGGGGCAAAGAGGCAAATTACCTAGTTTTCCTGCATAGGTGTTCACTCGCCCTGCATAGGTATATTACAACCGTGGCTTGCGCTCTTGCCGGATGGCGACTTTTATTGCTTCAGTACTGGACTTGCCTTTGCCCGCGATGGCGAGTGCTTCAGCCGCAGGTACAGCTACAATCAAGACCAGATTATGCATTGGCATGCCTTGGAGCTCGAGCCCTATCGAGAGACCTGCAAGAAGTAACTATAGCTCACTATGGTCCTTTTTTTTTTTTTTTTTTTTTTTTTTTTATTTTATATATCAATACTCTCATGCCGCCCTATGGGCTATGGCGATCACTGTGGTACTTAAATATCGCTAATTAATTAATATTTCCCACACTCCGTTGAGCTTTCAGCCAAACCTTAAGCCCTTCGCCACAGCCATGGCAGCGTTCTTTGTCACGAGCCGGCCCACTCCTTGGCTACTTAGAAATTAGCTCTAGTGTGTGTCACTTTGCGGCGGCTGGGCAGCTATTAGCAAGCTATGGCCGAGCCTCAAGCTTCTCATTGTTGTAGCCGACATCGAAGGTTGTGAATTTTGATAAAATTGGCGCAGCTGGCGAGTGAGCTGAGGGCAGCTGAACTCGGGGCTGGAGAGGATTCGGAGTCACCTTTTGTTTCCCCCTGGCAGCTGGCACGTGCAGTGTGGCGTCATGATAATCACGAGTAGATCTATACTTGTAACTTCATGGATCTTGACTTTCATTGTTAATCATCAGTAGCTGTAATCATTTGACCTCAACGTTGAATCTATGTCTGAAAGTAACTCACTAGAAGCAATCTAGGCTATTAACATTGCTGCTACTATGTGCCAATCCCATTAGCACGGTTTGCTAATGAGAACTTGATTACCAAAAAACGTGACACAATTCGCGCAACATTAGGCGAAGATCCTTATACAATTACAGCCTCATAGTCTGGTTGCGCCACACCATAGAAATCGCAATAACTCTGTGTTAGACAGTGGGCAAGGCCTGGGGTTTGGTGACCTGTAGATTGTCTGACAGTACTGTGCTAGCATACATTATTGCTTGCGACCTGGTACGCATCGACGGCAGAGGCCCCTCTTGCATAACACTGTACCTGTCCAAACCAGAATAGGTACCTATACTAGAAGGAAACCTGAATAAGCCAGTGAGTCGTCTCAGGCCAGAATGAACTTTTGGTCGATAACTCTGCAGTCTTATTTGAGAATCTTACGGTAAAATCAAAAAATCAAGCAGGAATAACTGAAACTCCACAGTATGTTGCAAATTGGACGCTTCAGCAAACATCAGGGTATAACTAAGTAATCGCTGCTCTTATGATGAGCCTAGCTCTGTTCGTGATCGCATAAACCACATCCTCCGGCCAGAAACGCTGCATCAAATTAAAGATGTAATACATAAATATATATAAAAGAATTATACTGCAATAACATGTAATAGGAACTGCAGCCGCCCCCAGCCTCTATGTTTGTCGAGGCATACATTTCCTCGTCCCCCAAACATGCACGGTAACAGATCTGCAATGTAACCTCACGCTCACAATCAGTTTTTCAGGCATGCAACGGAAAAGAGTAATTTGCGCGGTGTCGCAAGGCCCATGAATGGCCACAGTAACTGGAAACATCATGGATGTCTTGAACGTCAATCTCCCGATCCCTTGGTTTTCCAGTATTCATAGCCCCAAAGTTTTCATTGCCGGAATCCATAGCAGGGATGCCAGAGGTAGAGCAGGTCCCTGCTCAGTATCGGCTAAGATATTACTATTTGTTTTGTCGGAGCTTTCCAAATCGGCGTATGCAACGTTGCAGTCGCCGTTATGTTCGTGGATATGAGTATTGCCTCGCAGTATAGCATCCTCTAGCAGAGTTCTCTGTCTCCTCGTGGCAGCAGTCCCATAACTAAATTGAGGGGTACTAGTACTCGCAACCTCCTTTGAAGTGCTGGAGACCATGGGGCAATTTTGGGACATGATTGGATTGATACAAGGCTCCGGAATTGTTCGAATGCTTGGTGGAGAACTCCTGTGGCGTTCATAACCATCCTCTCCTTGTTCAATTACATTGATAATGCTCTCAAACATGGCAGCGTCGTTTCTGTCTGACACAACTGATCTTTCACCCCATTTGCCACTGTCTCGCTGGCACTTCAGAAAATTTTCCAATTCAGACAACTCGTCAGACTTCACAAACTTCCTAGCGAGGCATTTTCTTGGATTTTCCAGCTGAAATTGTCGAAGATTCTGAATCAAGTAGTCCTTGAGAATCGGCCTTGGGCGTCCTTTGGCATCAGCTGCATCGCGTACAATGGTAAATGCTCTTGCAGCATTCTGAAATTTTATCCTTTCCTTCTCTGGTTCTGCAGCCCACATATTACGGATCATGCCTGATACATCCATCTGCTTACATAGAGGAAGATATACTGCATAAAGAGCTAGAAGTATTGTTAGGACATCTAGCTATAAATTACAGAAATAGAAAAACTCACATCGATAGGCAATGAATGCATTAACTGCTCTTCGAGTCCCGTTTCGACTTGAAATTTGCTTGGGTGATAGGGTTTCTGGTTTTGAGTTACCATCCAAAAGACGAAGGTCTAGTGGCCCACCAATTGTGCGAAGAATAGGGTCGTTTGGAAAGACATTCTCGACTGTGAGTTGGTATCCTGATGGAGTACTCTGAAGAAGAACAAAATCCGATTCGCATGCAAGCACTGGCTGGCCAGCTACATAGAAGACTGGTATCTTTGTCGACCATAGTACATTAATCGGCCAAAGGTATGGTATGCCATGTGGTAAGAAATAAAGGCAACCATTGGGACAACCCTCCACAAGTTGCCCCTCCGGTGCCCAGGCACGAAATTCGAGTCGTATAATATCCAATTCAGGGCGCGGGGCTGTCCAGCCGGCGCCGGGAAGAACTATAGCGGTGGACGCATTTAATACCCATGGACTGGTTCCATCAAATCCAGCCATATCGTATGCTTAGATGATAAGCCTTCAGAAAATTGCAGGACTACGTAGAAGCTGTTGGAGAAAGACGAACAATGTAGAAAGTCCAGAGGATATTTGGCAGCTGGCTACAAGATTTTGCCAACGGAGACAGATGCGATGGTAGTCTGGCTGGAGCACGACCTTTGTAGAAGAGACATGAGATCAGGATCAACCTGGTTGTAAATCAGAAGCAGGAACCTGTCTGGCAGAGCAGGGACTCTGCTGGGGCAGCACAACCAACCAACCTATGATTGAGCGCAAGCCACCCAATGGGCAGTAAAGCTCAACCAGTCGTTGCTGCCGACTAACTTTGGAAATGCAAACAAAACTATGAGGAAGTAGTCTGATTGGCATGCGTACTCTAGAATGAGTAGTCTGATTGGCATGCGCACTCTAGAATGAGTTGGAGGGGGGGTCGTTTGCATTAGGGAAACGGACGCAGCTAGGGGATAAAGCAAGCGGAGATTATTGAATGGTGAAGGAGCTGCACGACTGGAGTTTAAGTGGAGGCCCGTGATGAAACTAGTGAGCTGCAATCAGACTGCTAGTGAGCGGCCGGGTATATGTCCTAGTCCGGTTGCATTATATGTACCCAAACAAAGAACTACCAAATAAGGTACTCAGGCTTCAATCTTGCGGCCTAGTTTGACTACTTGCGGCCACCGGCATGTCAAATACCTAAGTAAGTGTTGATGCATCAGGACATTTTGTGCAACCAGACTAGATGTCAAACGTACTATTCAATTTACTGGTTCCTGCTAAGCATCTTGGCACTTTACTTACCGGTATTAGTCTAATATGGCCAAGATGGGTTTAGTTGTGAACCCTTCAATTAAGATCTCCTCAAGCGTCGAGAAATTCAAGTGTTACATGGCCAATTTGTCACTTGCACTACAGCTCGAAGAAGGTGACAAGGCTACTCGAAGAACATCAGATCCCTGGAGGACTTCAACGCTGCTCTTATCAACAAAGCACCTTAGTCACCCTGCCATGGCCACGTGCTACAAGCGGGGTTATGTGATTTAAAAAAAAAAAAAAAAAAAAAAAAGCACCTTCGTCTTGTTGCTCCCGACGCTATGTAATCTAGATTCGTGATCTGATAATCAGTTTCGAGCCACTCTAGGGGGCCTGCTAGGGGAGAAAGGCCTCAGATCCTGGAAGTACAGAATCAACAAGGCGGAGAGCCCAGATTGCCGATGGTGCGCGGGGAAAGGGAGGAGACAGCGGCACACATATGGGAAGAATGCAGAGTCTGGAAGCAGAAATGGCCCGGGGGGCAGGCGGCGGCGAGAGAACCCCGGAGACGAAAGAGGAGGAGAGAGATCCGTTGGCGGCGATGCTAGAATGGGCGAGCAGGGAGTAGTCCAAACTTTTTGTTTGTTTATTTTATTTCATTCGGGGAGGAAAATACAGGTTCATGTTACGTTATTTATCTCACTCTATTTCCTATGTTTTATTATACCTCGCCATAGCCCACCGGCGGCGAGTAATGACATTGAATGAAAAGATAAAATCAGTTTCGAGCTACCAAAGCGGATATAGGTATACCCGTGCTAGTCTCGTCACCAGACGCTGACTATACCCGTGCCACCATGACACTACGCCACCATTTAGGCTTTCGCCCAGCTTGATGTAGGCAGTTTCGCAACGCAGGGAGCGTTCAGGTTAGCCTCCTACCCAGGACTCAGAAAGCCTTCGAAATTTACGTCCTGGAACAAGTGATTTCATGAGCTACAGCATGTTATCAATTTCAAGTCATAGTACTAAGTAGTATTTGATCTGAACACCTTGGTCTTATCACCAGTCCAATCACTGCTCCACATAAAAAAATTACACCTCCACTCAGATTGATAAGCTTTTCGCTCTCCTTCAGGTCCTACAGGCCTATTCAAAGCTCAAGCAGTTAGCATGCCCCTTTGCGTAGAATCTTGCGTATCACTGAACTACTGATTATGACTGGAGTAAAATATCAAATCAAATTAAACACTTGGTTCAATGCAAAGAGCACCTAGACTAGCAGAGGCCAACAGCACGAGTCCCATTGAGTTCTCCTTAGAGTGCCTCAAAGTGACTAGTCGAAAGACATGTACAGTATAACCATATCAGGAGATTTCTGTATATAGTTACCCTTACCTGGCACAGATCCAGAAAGCCCTCCCACAATTCTGTCCCGCCTTCTTCGTCGTCAACATCTTACACGGCTCCCCATGCCCCTCGCACCTCGGCGGCTGCTTCTTCGTAAACAGCCTCAACCATGATTCCTTTGATTCAGCCACTGGGTCGTGCATCTTGTCCTCAAGCTCCGTATTTGCACCCTTTGCTCCAGTATCCTGATCCTCAGATTCTTGGTCGGAATCCTTATCGGGCGTTGGCTCGTCACGACAATCTGCGTTTGTATTACCTACTGCAGCATAAATTCCAGGGTTGCATTAGCATTGCATACTCAATTAGTGGTAGGCACTTCAGTAATGAAGCATGTACTAGTGCTTATAGTACACATCCCTGCAATTTGAGAAGCTCATGTACTATACCAGATAATATCCCGTAGCACAAAATTGAACATTGAAGACACAAAAGACAAACTAGGAGCAAACAACAGTGTTCTTGTTTCCCGGAATAATGGAACGTAGAAAACAATAAACATAAACCAAATAGAGTTTAGATCTTGCATCATTGAAATCCTGCTATATCGTGCAGTGTAGATCCTAGCTGGGCAACAACTAAGCATGATAGGAGGACAGAGTATGAGTTTTGGCCCTTGTGACGGTGGCATGCGGGCTTCTCCTTCTAGTCTCGTAAACTCTAGGCTTTAACTGCGACAATTCTGTCCTGATAATAATTACTCGAACTTTAGGTCTTCATGGAGGTTCCTAAGGTTCATGCAACCGAGACTACATGTAACCAGAGATTGACATTGCAAAATGAGATGAACTAGACCTGCGACCTACGTACCTTCGTCCATTGAAGTTTGAGCTAGCGCTGGTGATCCTCCCGCGCTCTCATCTCCAGACAGCACTGTAGTTGACATCTGTGTTGAACTTGAAGATTGAGCAGAATCTGGTGGCCCATTCACACGTGATGAACCTTGTATTCTAAAAAAGCCTGCAAGGCTCGCTTGCTTCGAGGCTGCAGGTGGATTACTCTTCGCGCCACTTGCGGCGTTCGACGTAACTGACGATGACGCCTTCAATCGCTTTGGTGGTGCTGACACCTGAGAGCCAGTGACCACCTGACGTGGTGCCCCTCTTTTCGTTCCAGATATCTGACTATCGCGACGGACCAGCACTGCAGGTGCAGGTAATTTCACCTCGCTAAATGTAGTCTGGTTGGCGCTTAATGCATTTCCTGATGCAACAGCCGCCCTCTCTACAGGCTCTTTATGATCGTCGCCTGAACTGTGTGCAGATCCGGTATTGTCTGGTGTGGTGGTGCCACCTGACCCAGATTTGAACCTATTTGGTTCTAAATTGTACTTTGATGAACCTGCCATATCTGCTAATAGGCTGGGATCTCCTTCCAACTGACTGCCAGTATCCTTCAATACAGCATAATGAGCACTCAGTCGCGTAGATGAGTCTGCTGGCCTGTTCCGATGAAAACCTACCTGTGGGCTTTGAATGGCCCCACGCCCTGTAGCCCCTCCAGTATCCCCCCCTGGAGGCGTAAGTGAACTCCCCGAGGCTTTCCGCGAAAACATGTCCTTTATGCTCCTCCTAGTTGCGAACTCTGGTAGCAAGCGCCCCGATAGCTTTGGTTGTTGGCACACCTTGGACAGTTGGAATTCCGATTGCTCCACGCCATTGATGAACTTTCCCTTAGGGTTGAGTATGTCCAGAAGGTGAGTTGTTTCGCCATCTCCGAGAGGAACCTCCGAATGAAGAGTTGCATACACAGGGCAGTGGTCGGAACCCTTAATAGTTGAATTCTATAGTGTTAGTGGAAGTGTTTGGAAATTAAATATGTCCTTTAGAAAGCCTGGGTGTATTCAAATAGGTCTTTGTTTTGATGTGATGGGACATAACTTAGAGTTCCCCAAAGGAACAGCCTCTAGCTATTGAAGTTTCGGCTTATCAAATTTAAAAGTTTATGCCGTCAGATTTCCAGGTAACCTTCCTATCTGTTACCTACCCACAAAGTGCAAAGCTACAATAGGTCTACATGTACAACTCTACGAAATTGAGACTCACCATTAACCCTTCTTGGATGTTTGCGTCGCAAAACCATGTCCTGACATCCGACGAACAAAGAACATAATCAATCCTTGCTCCTGTACGATGTCAGCTCAAAGTCCATGTTATCATAGACACCAGACTTAAATCTCTATAGTTGCTTGTAGCCTCGTGACAAAACTAAGCTGCTGACACCATTACATACCATAGTTTCCAGGTCGAGCTTGAATTCCTAAATCGACGGGGTGAGCTTCGGTTACCCTGATGAAGACATATACGTACTCTGCTCCCAACCTGAGAGGTTCAAACCTTATTAGCAAGCCACACGCCTATGTTCAAAGACACGTACCTACAAGTATACATTCCCCTCCTATCAGGCCACCTCTCCCTACACAGGTCCACCATGACGCCCTCTGGGTGGGGCTCCAAGAATCGATGGAACATCTGTCTAACAGGCGTGTCCTTGAAGTCCTTGAGGCCCTGTTGTCGCATCACATCCTTTGCATGGGCACTATCGATTTCGTCCCTCGCAATATTCAAGTCGCCTGTTAACACGACCTTCCTGCCCATCTTGATCAGGTTCCTGCACCTCTCCAGCAGTACCCGTACAAACTCGTGCCGAAAGTCATCTCGCGTCACATCTCTATTTGCCGGACAGTAAGCGCCGATGAGAACGAATGCGCCAAGGTCAAGTACCAAAGCGCGTCCTTCTGAGTCCAGGAGTAGGGCGTCCTCCCTCGACAAGTCTGGATAGCCACCAATTTGTTCCGAGGGAGGCAGGGACAAATATGATATCGCGGTGGGAAGTCCAACTGGGCTAAGTATTCCAGTTATGCCTTCTTCTGCTTTCATGGGAGTGACTTTGGCCTGACGTGTATATATGGCTACTCCTGAGTAACCTTCGGACCAGTCAGCAATTTAAGAGTCTCGACGTATCTCGCTAGCAGTCTGGACCTGTTATGGTCAAATCGAACTAAGGGCAGCGCGAATGTGTATCTTGTGCACATGCTACACGTTCTCTCAAAGTACCTTTCTTATGTTTTGGAAATGTGAAGTAGCAGTCCCAGCCAGGAACCAACACCATATCATCTTTCAAATCCCGCTTCTGTATCTTAAGTTCTTGAAACACAATGATGTCTGCCTCCAGTGTCTCGAACATGGCCTGTTGTGGGGTTTGTATCCCATTATATAACCAACATTAGCATCTCTCTGTACTGCACTCTCAGTTTTGTTTAGCGGGGAGTAAGCAATGTAACCAGGTGGTGCGCGCATAATTGATTCCCGCTGCACCGAAAGGAACACCAACCGCGTATGTTCTTAAATCAATCCAAGGCTGATATGCAAAAGGGTTCCTATAAGAAACACCGTGAAAGTAAGTAAACGTCCTCCTTCCCCAATTTTTCGTTATGTTCTCATTAAGATTCCTCCATTGGGTATATGTTAGATTTGTGTCCGATGGATGTGTAGTTAGAGTTTCTGAATAGTATAGTTGCCGTAGGATTAATCTCACTCCCAACTTTCTGGTCTGTCAGTGTCTGGAGCTTTGAACCGCCGTGATCGGGTCTCGAAACAACCCGATAGAATACTCCCTTGCATCTCAAAGACAGCAAACTTTCATTTTCGAGTGCAAAAGGCTGGGGAAAGTAGCGCTGTCCTGATAGAGCGCTACTGCCACCCTAGCATAATGAAAAGCAACACAATATTCACACATACCTTATGCCATTCACTGCATTAATCACACAACACCGTTAGTTGACGCATGTTCCCTCAAGAGCCATACTATGCACTGCATAACAATGATGACTTGCATTACTGAACTTACCATTCCATGTCGTTATCCGAACCGCCATTCCAGCTTTGTAAATAGTGAGAAATAGATTGTAATGTTCTTGCAATCGTATGGTGTAGTAAAATTAGGTTCGAAGGTGGTTATCTGGTCTCATGTGGTACAATCTAGTATACTGCCGGTGGTGCTACCAATTAGCTCAAAGAAATCTAGGACGCCGGGCCACGCGCCGCTTGGGAAGCCTGGATTTATTCGCAGTTGTGAATCTTATGTCCTAGCGCAGGAAAAATTGTCGTGGACTAAAGCTGTCGTTGAGTGGATGTGGAGGCGGTGTGTATGTGCGTGTGTCGTGCCTCCTGCACGTTGATAGGTGAAAAGCAGTGACTGAAGTTGATAGGAAGGCGGGAGGATTATTAACAGAGTCCTCCGTACAGTTTTCCGACGTGTAATGGAGCTTGAGCTCTGGCGAGGGAACAAGAGAGGTGAACTGCCTGAAGTCTGCATGCAGTTTGGAGGTGGTGGCGATATTGGCCCTATTGGGTAGGAGCCCTTATAGGAGGTCAGCACGTTGCAGTGGGGATGACGTCCCGCGACGCGACCCAAGCATTCCTGGGCACGTGCAGCTGGGATATGGCACGTGATGCACTTGAAGCATTATGGTTGCGGACGCCTTTAATCAACACATTTTGATCCGAAATTTCAAAACCCGATAAAAACACAACAAAAATCCTAAAAATGTCAAACTGCATATAGATATGAACAGGATTGAGTAAAGAATCAATCTATATTGCGTTTTTAATTTTGCAAATTTTTGTAAAGAAGTTATCGAAAGTTAAAGAAAAGCAAATTTTGGTGGGAGACCCCTAACTGAGTTACATACTACTAGTACAAATTAGGTAAGATTATGTATTAGTAAGCAGGAACTTTTCTTAAAAGGGCTAAGTTTAAAGTACATGAGGCATGAGAACAAAGCACATGTACGGATAATTATCATGTGCTTTTTATTCACCACTTGCCACTGACTTTTATATATACATTCCTGAAATTGTTTAATTTCATAGGTATATCCATTAAAGTATGCATTAAGAAGTCGCATGCAGTGCTCATAATAGTGAAAAATAGAAGCAGTACCTTTACAGAATGTAAAGCAGCAGGTACAGTACCTCGTAAATCTTCAAAGTTATATGGACTGTTCTCACGAGCATAGTATTTTGCTGCACACCAAAATCAATAAAATTCAACTCACAATGAAACTTTGGATAAAATATTATAAACTGGTTTGCTGCTTCTAATTCTGTATACTAGAAGCGAAGTGCAAGAGGCGTGTATTCTGCACAGTAGAGGTATTCCGGAGGGGGAATCAAAGAGCGAAAAAAAAAAAAAAAAAAAAAAAAAAAAGGCTGTATTAGTAAGCGAAATGAAGTGTTACATAGTGTTGATTAAAGCCGTCCGCAACCATAGTCGCGTCACTAAAGAAGCCGCCAACCCATAGTCTGGTTGGCACCGCTTTCCGGAAACCTCCGCACTTCTTCCATAAACACTCATTTCAACCTCCATCAACCTTCACCAACCCCCCCCCAGCCGTCGAATACTACCCCCGGCCTCAATCTCCACTCCACCGCCCTCAGCTTGCTTCCAACAAAATGCTTCCGCACGTCGCGCGCACCGCATTCCTCCGTGCCCAATTCCGCGCCGCCGCTCTCCGCAGGCCCATGTCTACCGCGGCCAAGAACCCTGCTGACAACGCATTCAACAAGGAGAGGGCGGCCATAAAGGCTCATGCTGCTCAGACTGCCGGTATGGAATCGCCCCGCGCCCCGCAATAGGCGTCCACTTCGGCATCTTGTTGCCCTGACTTCAATGCGGCTATCCCGCACATAGCGGAATTCGTTCGACATGATTGGAGCAAGACATGCTGACTGTAACCACTTCGTCATGCTTATAGAGCTCTGGCGCAAGCTCTCCCTTTAGTATTCCCCCCTTCCCCGCCGTCATTCGATTACCAAATTATCCGTACACAGCCATCTAACCAACACCTCTAATTGCAGCGTTGCAATCCCGGCTTTGATCGTTGCCAGCATCAATGCTTACCAACTCTGGAATGGCCATTGGGAGCATGTTGCTCACGAACCACCACTCGAAGAGAAAACTGAGTACCCATACCAGAACATCAGGGTCAAGAACTTCTGCTGGGGAGATGGTGACAAGGTAAACAATCTGCTTCCTACAAAGGCATTCGCAAGTCATGAATAGATACGCTGACATCCACTGGTTAAATTTAGACACTCTTGTAAGTCTACAAACAAGCTTATGCTTGTCAAACAGTCGAGATACGAACTAACTTTTATCAACCTACAGCTGGAATGACAAGGTCAACTATCACAAGAAGGAATAAACACATGCAAAGATACCACCAGGATACAGTTTTTGAAGCCAGGGCAGTTTAGAAAGGAAGGGACCATGTGAGTAGTACATAGAAATTGTAGCATAGCATACTTGAATCAACTGAGTGCAATACATTGGATTTGTAGCTTGTTTCTGCCTCAATAATGCATGAATCAGTGCCCTGTTTTCAAAAGATTTGCTTCCCGCTCGTCCATGCCGTCTTCAAATGAAAAGCGCCGTCTAAGTGTCCCAGTTATACTTCTTCCACTAGTGCTGGCACATTTTCCCTCAACCGTTTTATTGTCAGACTCATCAGGCTCAATGCTGTCTCTGTGTATACTCATTCGATTCGTATCAGCAAATTCCCGGCTACTTTTCCTCTCAATCTCCATGTATTGCCAAGTGATAACCTGATATGTGCATCATCAAATATATTGACGTCCAGCACTTTTAATGGAAGTGGCCGCTCTGATGACATAGAAGACACAGCAGTGGGAGATGTTGCGTTTGACTCGTGAGTCATGATATTTCCTGGACCCGAAAACCCCATTTCTGGTGCATGTGATGTTAAATCAAAGCTGTAACTCCAGGGTTCAATTCCGTTCCATTTTTGAGGGGAGTGACTTCCGTATTTTCCATCAACTACTGTCTTACCAAGCAATGCATTAAAAATGTCCTCCAATGTGAGAATGCCGACAATCTCTTCGTGGGCTGCACGCGGATGATTTGTCCATAGGAGATTATTTTATAGATAGTTGAGAGTGGCGGTCCCAATTCCCACCTCAACTTGTATGCGAGGATTAGTGTATTGTCCGTGATAGAACTTTTGAGCTGACTCAATGTGACATTCCCTTGCTGGGTCCGCTACCAAAGCCATGCTGATTAGTGTATTAGCAAAACCACCTGTTGCAGAAGCTTTCTTCGAATTGAGTATACGGTGCACCTCCGGAGCGGAAAATATCAAGCGCGTCATAAATGGACCGGTCTTGTCAATAATCGGAAGCGGCAGCACACCAATATTCTTAATGTCCTTTGTCGTCTTTTCTAGGTCCACATTGGCAAGTGTCTACTCTTGCGTTAGTGTTGTTAATGTCATAGCATAACTATTCGGTGAACTTTGAATTACCCTCGTATGTATGTAGCCCCAAAACCTGATTCGTGCTAACCCTGAATCCTTAAACTCACCCTGAGAAACCAGTGGTTTCATACACTGGAATCTTCGAAACACCGCATTTCAAAATCTTCACAAGCTGCTCTTTGTCCAAACCAATCTGCCCGTTATTAATAAACATTGCATAAATCTTTGGCGACGTCTCCTACGACACAATCTTGTGCCTCAACAACGTTTCGTATTAAAGCTACCGTTCGAGACTCCAACGGGACCCCAATCACCACTAGCGTTATCCTCAGAATGTGGCTCAATAAAGGTAATCAATTCTTCCAAATTGAACATTGTCTGTGTAGCACCAAAACCCCTCGGTGTATAGAAAAGCATCGTCTATAATACAGAAGCTGGAATACCACAGACAGCCATACAAAGGTAGACAATCCTGAAAATATCAGTCGATGCATAGTTGAGGGTAAGGGATAGTTCAAACCAAATAAGTGCCGAACCCAGTTCCAAAGCGTAACGTGGGAAGACTGCTTGTGGGATGATTTCTCCGAACACAATAACCAATGCCGCCGAAATAAATAAGTCCTTGTAGCTTTCTCCAAAAAGCTTTGCATTCAAAATTGGGAGCATTTCATTAACCAGAACACTTGCTATCAGCAGTGAGCCTACTTAAAACAGCAGTAAAGCTCTGTAAGAAGTGTGAGATTATGACACCAACAAAGCAGAAAGTAGGGGTACTTCTTCACTGGGATAATCCTTTTCGCCATTTTCCGTTGCCTCGGAGTACCTGATACTGATAGAACATGGAGTCCTGTCCTGTGATTCCACACGTTGAATTAGTATATAGCAACTATACAACAGTTTTATCCCAACGGGGTTCTGGACATGTCAATACTCATCAACCCTAATGTCAACCCTAATTCCGTATAATATCCGATCGAGGCCAGTAAGTTAGTGATTCATTCATAAACTGAGGGTATATTGCCATACCAGACAGAACTTCAGACACAACAACCAGGACAAACATTCCAATACTGACCGCTGCCACAGACCATCCTTCAAGCAGCCATTCTTGTTCCCTCCTTTGTACCTTCATCAATGTTACATGGGTCTGGGGGACTATTTTGAAGTTGCCCACGTGTTATAGCTCTGATAGAGAGAAATGGCATGGAGTTTGCTTGGGGTAGATGAAAGGAAGCAAGGATAGGAATGAAGGAATTAAGCATTAAAAATATGCCCAGCGTAAGAAAGTAATCTGAAATTTGACTGCGTGAGACCTCATTATGCTTGCTGATGAATGCACCGTAATTAGTTTCCCGTATATCTAGAGCTCAAGGCACAGTACGTTGACGGCGGCATTAGACGGTTTATACTGGTGTCCGCAGAACTCTCATAAAACCTTGCATATGGGGAAATCACCTTCCGCATAAGCTGCCATCAAATTCCAGGAACAGCAATTCCTGCCTCCAGCTGCCTCTTTGCCCTTGGGGAGCGGGATGAGGAAACAATCCAACATCACTGAGACAATATCACCATTTCCGCATTGCCCAGCCAACACCAGCAATAGTGCCTCAAATAAGCAAGCATAAGGCATGTAGAAGCTATCTTTGCGCCTCGGACACAAGACTGCTCGACCGAGGGTGCGGAGTGAACATGCAAAAGGTCTCCGAACACTAAGAATTAAAACTAAAGAACCAACCACGCAACACAATACCATATCAGGTAGGGTTCATGAAAAACCTATGATAGGAATCCAAAGCTCCTCGTTCAGGTTTATATTCTAAAGCAAAGAGACAATTTATGGAATCTGGTTCCACAACCTTGACCAAGATATAATCTCTAGATGATTCCACCAATGTGAGGACAGACTCCTGCTTGCTTGTGATCCTTTGTTATATGTAGATCTTTGATGTCCCAACTATTTTTTTCACCAGGAAAGGTCTAGATATTATTTATCTTCACCAGGTAGAGTGAGGGAGACCTTTGCTAACTATATTAAGGACCACTATAATGCCACACATCGAGTCTGCTATTTTACAAGCATTAAGGTCATTTTGAGTTAACTGCTCAAACAAGGGTTTCAACAAGGATTCACGGTTTGAGGTACATTATGGTAGCATTCTCCTCATGTCTAAACCAGTTTGACTTCAGTTTGACCAAGTGTTGTACCATTGCAAACATATCCGTCGGCGTCTGCAATGCAGGTACATGATTGCCTCCGGGCCCAGACGTATCCCGGGGGTAAAAACTCGTCATGTGATACCATTATCTAGCACCTCTATATCCTCAATAGGCGCGGCAGCCCCTCACCTGTGGACAAAAGTCGGACTTAAGAGGACGACAGCGTCTAACCATCAGACAATTCAGTTGGAACACGAAATCCGAAATCAAGCAAGTCAGTGAATAGACCAGGTATCGAAGCTAGATCATAATATTAGTAAGAAGTGAAAGGAGGAACGCGGCATTGAGATGCATACATGCTATGATGATACGTTGTTGGAATAGGAACCTCAAGTGTACCTGAGACGGTTGAGAGTGAAGCGCCACGTGACATTGAAAGGTTTATGTCGCGAGACAAACATAATGCACACACAAGCCCATAACATTACGTACGTATAAAACAAACTCCATGCATCAATGTAATCATAAAAGGCATAGCTTCAACCACGCACCACATCCAATACGAGCAGACGAAAGTTGATCAGATCAGTAAAAAGAAAACATCCACAACATGTGTATCTCACATAACCCTAATTGATGAAGTGAAGTGGAAGAGTCCAAGTCAAATGAGATGTAAAAGAAGCAGCAAATAAAGCAAGAGAAAAACAAATAATATTGCAAGAAAAATAAAAAGTGAAAAATGTCCATTCCAACTAGTATTAAATCCACTTTCACTTTCGTCCCAACAATCCTACCATAGCCTTGTGCCTAGACTTGCAAGCGCTCACAATTGAAACACAAGCACACACCAACATGTAACAAGTGTTGAACAAAGAAGTACTTGATCTTTTTTGTCGCCATCTGGAATGTTTTTCCCACACTCAGCACCAGTGCCATTCCCCCCCATGTTCTTCTTAAAGGATAGATAATAAAAGAGAGAAGAAAAAGACTGGGTAAACTACAAGAAAATAACTAGGACATGAAAAAGAAAGGAAAGTTAATTATATGATAAAAACAGACACAATTATATAGCTTCTGGCAGCAAATGGCTTCCTCAGACTATAAGGGCCGTCTTAGGTTATTTTGAATCCCCTTCCCCAGAACTTCTCCCCTCTTCTTTCTAGTTACCAATCACCTACACGCATATCAGCCTTGCCAATGTGCGTCGACCGATTGCTGCTGATGAGTTACCTTCAGGAGATCTATTCATTTGGCCTAGCGCGCTTTGGGGCGCGGTCATGGGGGTCATTCCACTGCTGCGGTTGATTATTCGGGAAGAATGCGGGGTTAAAATGTGGCGTGGGGTAACCGCCCGGTCCTCCACCTGTGTTTGTGGTAAGTGCCGGAGCAGGTCTTTTCTTTGAGTTGTTTGTATACTTACCCATCATAGGGTTAAAAGTGGGCATCATTGGGAATCCTCCATCCATAGTCCCTGCGGGACCCATTGGTCCTCCCATGTTGCCCATTGTACCCATCCCCATGCCCCCTCCCATGCTACCACCCATCATTCCAGGACCACCCATAGGCCCACCCATTGGTCCACCCATCATGCCGCCTCTTCCACCTCTAGCCCCTTGTGGGCCACCTCTCATCATGCCCATTCCACCCCTAGCATTACCTTGAAAGTTTCCTGCGCCAAATTGAGGCATTCCCATGTTAGGAGCACCAAAACCCATTGGCTGCTGAAACGCAGCCTGTGGAGATCCTTGGGGTCCACCCATTGGAGGTCCGGCAGGACCGCGGCTGCCCATAAAACCAGGACCTCCCATGCTTCCGCCGCGTGCAGGCCCAGCTCCAAACCCACCACGGCCTCTGAATGCGCCACCCATTGGAGGACCACCGGCATTTGGTCCCATGCTCATGGGGCCACTACCCATGCTACTCATACCCATATTCACCGGTGACATAGTAGGGGGGCCGCTAGGATGTGATTGACTTCGTTCCGCCATTGGTGTATCGCGAGTACGCCCTGATGGATCTTTATTGCGCTGAGGGGCGTCCTTTGGAAGCGTCCTGAATGGATTCGTATGTGCGGATGTGAAATTTACCAGGTGTCGTTTACCCATGAATGAAGGCTGCGTTCCAAATGACTCGATATATTTCTTGACAGCCGTAGCAGCTTGCGTTGAGGTGAATTCTATGAAGACAGCCCTGTACATAGCGATGAGCCTCTAGAGATTATGTAAGAGAGGATTGTACATCTATGGCATACCCTTTGGATTTTCCATTCACCTTATGTTCACTGAATGTAATGTCCTTTAGCTCATCTTCGCATTCACAAGCATTTACCCATCCACGTATATCATCATCCGTAGACCACCAATGTAGATCTGCAACATAAAGGGCTGTTGTGGCACCATTCTCAACGGGCCTGTCGTCTGGGTATTTCCTCTTTGTTGGTACCTTCTTACGATTTTGACTGACCTGATCTTCGTCTTTACTCTCTTTGTTTGCAGCCGAATTATCACCATTATCCGCGGCAGCACCCATACTTGTATCCTCAGATGCAGGTTCCTCCTTCGGTTGCTTAGACTCTGCAAGTCCGCTATCGTCAATATCATCTAAAAGCAGCTCATCATCATCCTTCTTAGCATTGGCGTTTGTGTTATTACTGTAAGAGTTGGAAGTTGTAACCGGAGGTTCGTTATCAAGATCCCCATAGATATCGATGTCGAAGTTATCTTCGTCCGCCATTGCTAATGGAGAATAAAAAGCGTGCAGAAGTTGATGGCTTTGAGGTCTTCACAAAGTGAGAATGAGCGAGAAGGAATACGGTCTGCTCAACTGTAGGCACAGATGACTCTTGTTTTCTTCTCAGACACTTTTCTCTTGTTTCTTTCAGCGCTGTATACAAGATACAGAAGTTCTGTAGAACTCGCACTCGAAATCAGCATTCCCGGAATCCTCACATTGAGCATTCAAAGACAAAGGAAGAGGAAAGGACCAAGTCGAGACGCGTAGCTAGAGTGAAGATAAGAAACTGCAAAGAATGGTAGAGAAAATAAAAGAAAGAAGAGGAAAGATATGTAAGGTTAGAGAATACCCAGACCGTGTCAACCAGTTTGAATAATCCCTTCGTCCCGACTGCGAATTGATACAAGGTGTGGTGGTGGTGGTGGTGGTGATACGTACACTGCCGGGTGGGTATTGGTGAAGATGGAACTTTTTCTGTCTCTCTCACTCTTCTCTTGTCCACAAGAATTTGATTGCTACACCAAGAAATAGGCTTTTCTTCCTTCTCGTTATAGGACTTCTTCCTCCACTTCAAAACACCAAACAAAATACAACAGAAAATTGGAGTGTCCTTTTTCTCTCGTGTCGGTCTCCTTCACAGTTTTCCCCAATCGCTCTTCCCTCTCTCTGTGCGTGTATCTGTACAAGATAAGATGAAGACGAAGACGATAAACAGAAATGAGGAATAGGTTTTTTCTATCCTTTGCAGGAATGACAAAGGTGTGCTGCACAGGACGACAGGCGAGGGTGGGCAATAGTGTGACGATCCGAGACGTTTGCTACTGATGAGCCGAGCGAAGAAACAGTTGTGACGTGTTCCTTTAATTGACCCTCGAGAAAGGAGAGTAACGGGACGTGACCGACGGATATGTCGAATCGGAGTCGAGAGGGCAAGCCTGAGGTTGGCTTGATGGGCAGTTTGCCGTGGATGATTGATGCAACAGAGTGAGAAGGGGAAACGGGAATCGACCTGAAGCTAGCAGCTTGGGACAGAGCCTACGCCTGCGGTGGGTTGTCAATATCCCATTCGCCCTGTGACGAGCCTGTTTGGGGGGTGTGGAACATTCGGTTCTGGCGTGCTTGGCGCGACTGTACAGGGGCATCTTTGCGGGGCCTTGGCGCTCGCGCGCACGCGCTTGGCTGCGCCTCAACCATGCCGGCCGCGAAGGCTGCACGCCGCGCCTCGGACAAGTAGGTGAGGCGTCGGGCAGGCGTGGAGTGCACAGCGGCTCCGCCCACCAGCGCGGGGCGGGCGCTCCGAGGGGCGAGGAGCAGTGCAAGAGCGTATCATACTGTAGGCCCGCGATAGGAGCGTGTCGATAGGACCCGCTGCTGAGAACGCTGAGCACGCATGCCTGCAGCGCAGGGGCTGACTGCTATGTAGCTGACAGGGGGCCATGCCCCTGTGCAAGTCACCGCAATTAACTCGCCGCCCCAATTCACCGCCCAGGGCCAGCGTATCACGGACCGACCCAACACCCAAACCGCTATCGCCATACAAGCTCCACTCAGGCGCGCTGTCATCTGTCATTTACACCTCTTCCTTCTCACTAGACTTCTTAACTAGCTGCACATAAGTATTTAGCCTTGGTTGTACTACCTTCATCTATCACAACTCGGAACTCAGTGCAAAGGTTCGTCCCCTTCGACAGCCGCGTACCCACACGGTCCCCTCGGACGCAATCCTCTGCCATTGTCCGTGCTGAACAGAGACAAGCCATGCGACTCTCCCCAGGCCTAGGCCGACTGGTACTGCTGCTGAGCGTTCTTACACCACTGGCAAATTCCTCCAATGTCAACGCCCTGCCACCGACAAACGGGGATCTAATATCCAGGAACATTGAAGCTCGGAAAGAGACCCCAACGGTCGCAGGCCCAAAGCCACTAGCACCTACCAAGAACCCTTCTCCAGGGACCAAAGATGCGCCAGTAGATGGGCAGGATGGAAAACCGCACTCAGGCCCGATGATACCCAAAGATGGCCCACCATCGGGGAACGGCGCTGGTGTACCTCCCGACGTAGGTATATCAGGTGGTGGATCGTCTGTCGATATTACAAAACCCCCTCCATTAACGGGTGATCATGAAATTGTAGATTTGGAAGGCAAAGAGGGTGTTGGAAGGGATATCAAGGTAAATATCTCGGTTGACGAGATTGCTCTTTCTGTTTTACTTGGAACGATATCTAACATAGCCGGCAATAGAGTGACCTTGATCCCGAATCTAGACTCAGCAAATCTATTACCACAGAACAATCAGACGAAACTACTAAAGAAAGTGAGGGCGACGATAATCAAGGCCACGACAAGAGTAACCATGATAATCTCGATGATGATGATGAACTCCGTGGCCCTCCAGTTGTACTAAAGGATACAGATGAAACCGAGGAAGGTGGCACAATTGTATCCCCAATGCACTCGTTCACATTATCATTTATCATGATTCTCTTCTCTGAGATTGGTGATAAAACGTTTCTTATTGCTGCCCTCATGGCAATGAAGCATTCTCGATTGCTTGTTTTCTCAGCCGCACTATGCTCTTTAATTGTCATGTCAATTCTTTCCGCGATTCTTGGTCATGCTGTGCCAACACTTATTCCGAAGAAGTTTACCAGCTTCCTTGCCGCTGGATTGTTCTTGGTATTCGGTGTGCGGATGTTTAGCGAAGGCCTCAAAATGGAGAAGGGAACAGAAGGTGTAAAAGAGGAGATGAAGGAGGTCGAACAAGAGCTTGAGGAGAAGGAAGCTGCTATCAAGCATGGCCGTGAGGGTTCTGAACTTCGGAGCCTCGAAGAAGGAGGAAGGCGAGGTGGAAATAACGCTTTTCCCAGAGCAACCTTGTCTCCATCACTCTCCGACTCAGAAGACGAAAGTTTCAAGCCTCGGCGTAAGAAGTCCGCTCGTGGGTTCATGTCACTTCTCGAGGGAATGCAAAATCTGGCTAGCTTGGTGTTTTCACCAGCTTGGGTGCAGACATTCGTCATGACATTCCTCGGAGAATGGGGTGACCGCAGCCAGATTGCGACAATAGCGATGGCAGCGGGGCAGGATTATTGGTGGGTGACGATGGGAACAATCTGTGGCCATTCAATTTGTACAGCTGGAGCTGTGATTGGAGGCAAGTTTTTAGCCGAAAAGATCAGTGTTCGAAATGGTAATCGTTTGCTCTCTATCATCCATATTTTCACTTTGCTAACATATTCTGTTATTCACAGTTACTCTAGGCGGTGCCGTTGCATTCTTAGTGTTTGGGGCCATATATTTTATTGAAGCCCTCTATCTATAAACCTACTGCACCCTTTCATGATATTCTGCGAATCGTTCCTCAAGCATTTTCTATACATGAATAATAGTTGTCCTATCAAATAGCATTCATGAACAGCGGCAAAAAGAAAAAAAAAAAAAAAAAAAAAAAGAGAGAAAGGTAATCTGATGACATGTCAAAACAAATCGCCACCAGAGTTGTTTTGTTGGTAATACTTCCGCCTATCTTCAGGGCAAATATATATTTTGGGACAAGATGATGAACGGAATAATAGATATAATGTCTGGATCTTGATATCTGTTAATTATTCTCCATCCTTGTCCTTATTCAACATCTTTATATGAGTGGGACAGGGTGATGATATAGAAGGGTTAAAAATGAAAAAGAAAATTTAGTAGTATGTGATTGTGCTAGTGCTGGCTTATCTATAATCACAGAATCCACATATTTATAACTCAATGTGGTAATCATCTTGAATGCTAGGATATTTTTTTCCATCCTCATTGGTCCAGCAAACTCTTTTGTAAGAGCATTGGACAAACATATAACCCTAGCCTCGTGCTCCTCCCACCCTCGTAAACTCAACAAGATCATGAGCAAAACACCAAACAACTCACCAACATATCCACCTCCCCGGTCAGCAACGTCACCCGAGTCCCGACCATATCAGGTCCACCTCAACGATGACGTCCTCGGCTCCTCCTGCTCCCAACAACTCATCTCATCAAACTCCACTCCCAGCGCTCTACCCTTGGCTACCGCGTCGCCATTTCTATCTCCAAGAACGAGTTCCTCCAGACTGGCTTGACCGGGGCTATGAGTTTGGCAGTAAAGCCGGGCTTGTTGTGGGGTGGGTGAGGAGAGTGGCGGAGGGGTTTGTGCATGGTGCTGCTAACGGAGAGAGGGAAAGAGAGGTGAAGGAATGCCGAAGGAGTTGGAGATGCAACTGGATGCCGAGAAGGTGCTTGGGCGGGTGTCGATTGATGAAGAAAGGCTGAAGTTCCTCGTTTTTCAATAAGGATTAAACCTCCGCCAGTGAATTGCGAGGGATGCACCAACCGTTAGGTCAATTACCCAATCTTTCATTGTGCCATATCGGACAGCATTTATACCACTAGATGTGGAGGCATTAAGGTAAGCTCTATGAGCATTAAAACGAATTATTTTGTATCGTACCTGTAATTTGTACCAACCATGCCACCAATTTTACCTGTCAGTTCGATTAACAATACCTTCCCTGACGGAGATGATATTCTGGCACAAGAAACCTACGGATGGTCCTGGATCAATAGAAAAGAATAATCCAGAGTGTTTGATTTTCTTAGAGGTCCCGCCAGGCAAAACAGCACGCTGCAGTACAACATGCGTATTAGTTGCGAGCCAACTTTAAGACCATTCCAATCCAGATTTAAAAGGAGTATCATACTCATCTTCATGAAATGCGAGAATCTTGTCCATACGGGAAAAGTCCACACTGAGTCCACCAAATGGTGCTGAAAAGTTCCCTTCTTAACTAGAACCCTGGAAAATGGAACTGTATAATGAATTCAAACAAGTAAACAGCATTGATCGAACATTGCAATATTACCAGATCTTTTTCAGGTTTCGTGGCACCTACTCATTGGTACTTTGTACTTAAAGCAAATTTTGACAATATCGGCTGTCTCCTGTGCAGACTCTGGGTATGTCGCAGCTATTGGTAATAGAACTTCATCATCCGAGTTAACAGCATCTTCTCCTAGAAGCTCTTGAATCTCATGAACTGCCTACTTCGTAAACTTGTCTACGTTAGCTGGCCAATACACTCCCTCAACGAAACTTGGAGTCCATCCTAATCATATTACGAGCAACCTTCATCATGTCTACTTGACTGCTGCATTCAGGGTGCTTCCCTGGCGACTATGCAGAGGCCGACTCTGTGTATGGAACGAGGAATTACCGGCAGAGTGTTTTCCAGAGAGAACATTGAGACTCCTGTGAGCAAAGGCTGTATGAGAACTGTGACGCCAACGCTGAAGATTCTGCGCCCTTCTTCTTGCTATTGCTGCCACCCCCATTGGGGTGGCTGCTGCCATTGGAATTCGAATACTGTCTATGTGCGGCCGGTAGGCGGTGGGAGAATTATCTGCTGCTTTCTTGTAGCTTCATGCGAGGCGTGCGTAGTCCTCGCAGCACGGATGAAGCCGCTTGAGCATGGCGAAAGTCTGGAACAGGTAACTTGCGAAGATGTGGCAGGCAACGAATGGGCTGCCAGCTGAGCGGAAGCTGCAATGCCAGCAAGCAGAAGCAATGTTTCACCGTGCTGTCAAAAGCTGAATCATCGGGCTGGCTTCAGCCGCCGTGGTGATTCTCATCAATGCATTATGCCGCGCGGGAAATGCGAGCACAAAAGCTTTTGCAAGAACCGCCTGGGCATAGACATTAATTATTCTCATTCTCCCTTCTCAGCGCGGTCAACAATGCATGGTAAGAAACCCCACCGGCAGCCGCGAAACGACTATTATGATATCATAGGGAGCACAAAACATCCATCTCTGGAGTTAGAACTCTCCGCAAACAGTCAAGCGGCTGATCACGGCCTTCTGGTACCGATGCGGATCATCGACGTGCAATTGCAATTGCCGGGGTGCTGGGCAAGGATATTGCGGTTCAGTCTCGGGCAACACGGATAATACCGCCGCGACAGCTCGCTGACATGGCGAGTAGGATACTCCGAGTGACGTGCGGGGTTCAGGACGATGGTACGAGTATGCTCATCTCGGGGCTGCAGTGTGGAGATGACTGGCAGTAACCCATTGCAGCCATGAGAAGCAGAGTACTATATGTATTATACTATCTCTGAGGCTTGTCTGGGTTATGTATGATTGGAATATCAGCTGCGGTACAGTGTTGCAACCGTTTTGAATTGTAGTAACGGCTTTTGCCATGTAGTCTCATAGGTTAATTGGTTATTTGGACGGAAGCAAGCTGAATGTCATATGACTAAGCAATATTTCCCTCATCTGTACCTGCATAAATACATGAGACTATTAATACATGGTACTACTTTAGTCTCGTGCCACGACCCTCTGGGTCGTGAGAGAACAACAGTCCCGGAAAAAGTGCAATATTAATAATAGCCAGGCACCGTCGGGGACATTAAATAATAACAAGCAATAAAAACGTTTGGCACTGGGTTCCTTGTTTATGCAAGTGGTAGCGATGGGCTGCATAAGACCCTACTACTAAGTACTGTAGGTAAGTAGAATGGATGTCTTCAATGCATTTTCCCTACCGAGCTGCTTGTCAGTTTCAAACCCCTGCGCCTGGTTATGGTGGAGTGCATCTTTCACGGACCCCTGCAGCCAAAATTAAGGACTGAAACTTGAAATGCAATTTCATCACCCAACAACATCTGATTACAGTTCAAAGAATGAAAATATGTACTATTTCGTCTGCTCTACGATCCTTCACTTTCAAATTTGAAAAATATGAAGGTGTTGTTGAGAAATTCGAAATTGAAGATTTTATACTTTGTATGAGAGGCCCTTAAATTGTTACACGTCAAGATTGAGAATTTTACTTAATTAGTATTAGTTTCGTGTAGTGAGATAAATTACTAGTCTGGTTGCAAAAAATATACAGAAATGATCTAACCTATCTAACTCTGCTAACTTTTAAATATACACATCCAGTACTAGTGCCTAAACTCTGTTGTACCCCTGCCTGTGGCCTGTGCATGTATAAGTGCATGAGAAAAGAGTCTTGCAGTAACCTCCCGAAACTCTTGGTTCAAGACTTCCCTGTCCATCGATAAGATATATTGCTTCACTTCTTACTAACAACAGGTACGTATACAGTAGGGGTTGTCACTGACTTACTAGGAATGACTACCAGAAAGTACCACTACTAACTGAGGCGCTTTCAATGTGATGTTGCTGCTCGTCACGCGAGTAACATCATCTACCAGAAATGGGCAGAAAAAACGCTCCTGATACATGCCTAGACTGTTTCCTGATACATGACTGCTGGACAGTACTCGAGTATCATACTTTTATACGAACTTTATACCCTACACTAGCATGCACAGCAACGTGCCGTACATAACAAGAGATTTACATAAGTCTAATGCCTCAAAGTACCTCATTGTACTCCACCTCTTTCCGCGCCCTACTGCACACTCATGTATGTATCATAGGAATTTTAGTCTCTTCCGTGATTTGCACTCACTCCCCAAGAAATCACATGACAGATCTCAAATCCAGATATCGCCACTTTCCTACCACTCGCCGATCACTGACCAGATAAGATATATGTAGTCATTGTTGCACAAGAACCGCAGTACAATGGCTTGGAAGGAGCAAGGGGAGTGGTTAGGGAGTCGATCATTTTTCGCTGCCCAGTATACTCGCATCTAGGGATTGTCAAAGTAAAGGTCTCTGTCTGCAACTGGTTCAACACCCAATTAATAAGAATAACCACCACCGATGGAAGCAGTCAGAATCCTTCACAGAGTTTGGTAAATTTGAGGTGATGCTGTTGTTGGCACGAATTCATCAACTCCACAACTCCACAGTTCGAACATGGAAAGCAGTAATCGCAAACACAGGAAGAAATAGATACAGTGCAAAAAAATAATTGATGTGTTTTTGCTCTTTTTTGATATTCCTGATGTGTTCCATGAACTCACGCTTGATTTCACCCGAATAGCCCGAAGTGTAGAAAATGAAAAGGAAAATGACCCCGAAGCGTAATGTTTTCCATCGAATTTCTGTGTCACTAAAACCATCCTGTAAACAGAAAACCATAATAAGAAGAAGAGGAAGAAAAAAAAAGCATTGACCGCGGTAACCATATGACATTCCTTGCCAACGTGCAATGGTTGCCCATAAAGAAACATTCAAGCAGCAAGAGCCTGGGCACGGCGACGATCCCTCTCTTCGGCAATACTTAACTGTTGCACAAATAAAATGTTAGTCTTCATGTATTTGAATAGACTGTGCAGTAAAATGTTAAAACCGTACCTTCACACCTTTGCCCTTTGGCAGTGAGACCCATGCCTTATCTTGGCCGATAATGAAGACATTACTTAGTCGTGTAGCGAACGTGTTGTCAACAGCATCCTTGATGTGGACAATATCGAAACCACCGTCGTGGCGTTCTCGGTTGGTGATGACACCCACACGTCCCATGTTGCGACCACCAGTGACCATAGCAATGCAACCAGTATCGAAGCGAATAAATTCGGTAATTTTTCCAGTCTCAAGGTCGATCTTTACGGTATCATTGACCTTGATGGCTGGGTCAGGGTAGCGGATACTATTATGCAACTTGTCAGTTTTCGTTGCAAGCTTCACTAGGGTTCTCAATAGACACACGTGCGGCCATCGTGGGTAACCAAATATGGCACACCCTTTGCACCAAGTTGCACACGCTTGACCTTGGCGAGCTTGTAACTAGCCTCCTCATCAGTGATCCTGTGAATGGTGAAGCGACCTTTGGTGTCGTAGATGAGCCTGAAGTGCTCCCCAGTCTTTTCAATGGAAATGACATCCATAAATCCGGCAGGGTAAGTAGGGTCCGTGCGGACCTTGCCGTCAACCTTGATGAGGCGCTGCATGACGATGGCCTTGGTCTCGCGGCCGTTCAAAGCATACTTCAGCCTGTATATTATCACAACTGTATTAGAGCCTTCTTACGAATTTCCCAAGCACACCAAATCCAAATCAATCCATTTCCCATCCCTCTGTAGTCACAATGTGGTGAAAAAAGGCATCCGAGCATTTGAGAGCGCCGTTATCGTACCTGTTCCTGACAAACACAATGAGGGGCATACACTCCCTCAGCTTGTGAGGACCTGAAGATGGCCTTGGGGCATATTTGCCGGAAACTAAATCGCGTAAATATCAGCGAGGTCAACAAAATTGCCAGATAGGGAACAAAAAGATCCATACGCTTGTCGAGCAGCCAGTGGGAAGGCTAAGATACTCCACATATTAGTTTTATGTATTCCTTGATTCCACCGCTTCCTCCTTACGAGGTGAACACAATAATCCCAAACATACCGCTGAAAGGCGTTTCTGATGCTTCTTTGGTCCTCTGTTCCAGTGATGTCAGCATTTCCCCAATTCATTGAAAGAGCCGAGTGATCGAATAAAACACACCTTCCCATTATGTCGGAATTTCTGGAGATATTGTACGGATTGGACGAAAGATTAGTGAGCGGGCGCTGGTATACTGTTGTCACCGGTGGGAGTTGATGGAATTGCAACGAAACTGTGTTGAATCTGTGGTGGTCGCTTGGCGCTTGGCGCTTGGCAAATACACACTCTGTGTGTGGCCGAGGGCTACGAGATGTGTGACTGCGAATGAGTACATTTATTCGACGCTAGTCACAACTGAGCAACAACTTGCAGAAATTAGGCTAGAGTCTCGGCAACGTATAGTCTGGGCAACGTATTGCCCTAACGGATACCCAAGTGGACCCAATTAGGCGGATTTTGCAAAGTCCGGTTAACTCATATTCGGTTATTTTCCGGTTATTAATAATCAATGTTGCTGTAGCAACGTGTTGTTTGTGGCTGAGTTAACCGAATTTCTGGCAATTTTCCGGTTATATAACAGAATAAATTCGGTTAAACACAAAGTGCGGTTAAGGACTTTACATCAACACCAAAGTATCTTGATATTTTTTACTTGCTCAAATGTCTTCTCAAACCCCTTCTCTATCACCTGCGCCTACAATTTTAGCATACCGTGGGCGTGGTCGTGCAACATCGTCCTTACCGCAAACTCAATCTCCGGCACCTCAAACCCAATCACCAGCACCTGCAGACAACTTACGTACTCGACTCAATGATGAAGAAAAGCTTCATCTAGTCCGCTTTTGCATTGAATACCGAGTGGAGCATGTCAAAGGCAAGAAAGGAGCTTTTTGGCAAAAAATCAGAATGTTACTGAAAGAACAAATTGGGAAGGACCTCCGAGATCCTCATAGTACAATGAGAATCTTGCTTCAACAGTTTGAAGTACAAAGGCTGCCGCAGATGCGACAGCTAAAGTGGTCTTGCGGCGCGAGGTTATCGCGATAGGTCGAATATGCGTGCGGTATGCGTGGAATATGCGTGCAGTTATGCGTGGAAAATAACCGAAAAAATAACCGCAGAAATAACCTAGGTACGTTGCAAAATCTGGGCCGTTTTTTGGTTCGGTTATGATGACTAATGGTTACCCGGAAAATAACCGAATTTCAATAACCGGACTTTGCAAAATCCGCCTATTATAAGCCGTTAAGTGGGCTAGCTATTCTGAGAGATCCATCGAAGCCTAAAAAGCTTGACTGAAAGCAGTGTGGGACTACAACCATTTGAATACATGTCCAACCAGATAACCCCTACTATACCAAACCGGACAACGATCGACCATTGCATAACGATCGACATTCCTTGGCCAATTTTCAAACGCATTCCCCACCCCGTTTTGACTTTCTATACCTGTCAACTACCTAATTAACTACCCGCGATGCCTCCCAAATCGAAAAAAGAGCTAAAGCTGCATGACAGTCAGCTAGCACGTGCTATAGACTATGCTTATAAGCATCCAGATGTGTCAAAAGCGAAAATAGCTAAAGCATTTGGTGTTAATCCTACAACATTACGCCGACGATGCCATGGAGTACAGAAAAGCCGCGCCAAAGGCCGACAGGACTATCAGCTACTTACTACAGCAGAGGAAGATGCAATTGTTGACTGGTGTAAAAAAATGTCAGATATGGGCTTCCCGGTCACGGTACTTATGCTTCGGTCGATGGCATATATTCTACTGCGTGAGAGAGCTTCGGGAAAGAAGAAGGTTGATCCTCCCGGTATAAACTGGCACAACCGTTTCCTCTCAAGACACCCGGATATCAAGCTTAAGTACGTCCAATACCTAGAGAAGATACGTGCGAAAGCTACAGCGGACATAGAGGAACAGCGTTTATGGTACATCAAGCTACGTAGTCTTCTCCGGCAATACCATATACTACCTGAAAATCTGTAGAATTGCGATGAAAAGGGTGTCATTATTGGCCTAGCAGTAGGTAGGCAAAAAGCTATCGTTAGGGCATCTACAAAACAAAAGATAGCTATCACAGATGGTAGCAGAGAATTCTGCACAGTCCTCGAGAGTGTCTCTTCCTTAGGTCACGTGATACCACCATTTATTGTATGGAAGAATAAGGTGCATTGTGCTGGTTTCTACGGTACAGGTGGTGTACATGATACACCAGCATCTTTTAGCCGATCACCCAGTGGCTATATGGATGATGAACTTGGACTAGACTTCATGAAAAAGCATTTCGAACCGCATACCCGACCCGCTGCCCCCCCCACCACCAAGCCAATATATCACCTGCTTATTGTCGATGGGCACTCATAACATGTCAGCTGGTCTATCGTGGAGTATGCCCTAGACCATAATATCATCATGTTCTGCCTGCCTTCGCACTCTACACACATTATGCAGCCTCTCGACGTAGGGTGTTTCTCACCGCTGACACGAGCATACCGGACTGGGCTTCAAGACTTCATATACAACCACCCTGATCAACCATTTGGAAAGGTGGAATTCTGGGAGGTCCTATGCACTGCTAGACATGCTGCACTCACCAAATCCAATATCACTAGTGCATTCAAAGCTACTGGCATATGGCCACTACGGCCGGAGGAGGTTATTGGGCGGACTGAGGCAAAATTACTCCAATTACCTGAACTAGAGCCTACCAATACCCCTATGAAGGTAGCTACCCTCCGCACCGAGCTATCACAACTGGACTTGACGCCAAATACCCGTGCGGTGGTGTACAATTATCGTGATTACCTTGAGCGCAAGCTTGTACAGCATCGTATAGTTGAACCAAATGCTGAGACGCTCAAACAGCTGCGTAATGGTAAGACTGTGAAGCCGCGTTCAACTAAGCAAATTCAGGGCCCCCGCACTCTCGACCGCGCCTATATTGAACGTGAGAAAGCTCGTATTGCACGCAAGGAGGTTGAAGATGCCGAAAAGGCTGCCAAAGCAGCAGAGCGAAAAGCTGCCAAAGCGCAGAAGGCTGCAGAGCAGCAGGCAAATCCTAGAACTGCAGAGAATTCACGGGCAGGTACAGGGCAAGGGCCTAAACGTGGTGGCGGGCGTATACGTATATCAAGGGCAGCACGGCAGAGGAAATTTAATGCCGAGGGGGCTGATTTGCAGCGAATTGAACGTGCCATGTCATTTCTGTCATTATACGGTACGTACCATATCCCAATACGTTAGCCTATGGCTTCAACTGACCATGGAATTCAGAAAGGCAATTGGGAGTATGAATTAGCAATATAGGCATATCACTGGAGTCCTCTGGTAGTGGGTATAGTGGTGGAGGCTATTGGGGGGGGTCTAACTATATGGTATGGAGATTATGTTGACTGTGGAGCATTGAATTTTTGTTTCTGTATGATGTAGTCATCACCATTAGCTTTAGCGTGCTGTATTTACCTATAGTCGAAGTCATGATGTGCTGGAATAATGGGTTGCCGGACTGGCCGTTTTTGTTCAATATCCGTAGGTATCTCTGGGCGCCGAGCGTTATGCAATGGTCGATCGTTGTCCGGTTGGGTATAGTAAGCAGCCCTGCAACAGTGGCTTTGCAACGCCAGTGTATGATACACTTGTATATATACAAGTATGCCACTGCTGTAGAGTGTGAAGACGTCAGACCTATCTGTAATTAAGAAAATTACAAGGTAACAAATCAGCCCTGGTGCTATGTACAGTACTTGAATAAGGAATAAGGAGCGAGAAAGGAAAAAAGAAAAAAAAGAAAGAAAGGAGGCAAGAAATAAAAGATAATCTGAACAATTCCGCGCATATATTCCCTCTCACACCAGTGATATATACTCGAAATAATCAACAAAAGAAATAATAAGGCCGACCCAAACAGGCGAATTTCGAAGAAACTAGGAACAAGCAAGTTGAATTACGCCACTTACATTATACAAGTAGGAATCAATTAGAAGAAAGGAACCATAGGAAAAAGGAGAACAGCAAGATTTTCGAAAAGAATATTGAAGCCAAAGAAAAACTTCGTAAGGAAAAACTTTTGCATTTAGATTCCTGCACTGGTAATAACTGGTGTCTAGTTCTCGAAGCTGTATAGGTAGTTCTTGGACAGCATCTGCACCACATCCATGACTTTGAATCCATCAACAGGAGTTAGGTCTACTGCTTCGTTGGGATCCCATGAAAACCCGGCAAAAGTAAGCAGGGGATCATACGCCGGCAAGGGGGCCTGATGCAATAGTGGAGGGGTAGATAACAATTCTGGAGTGTAGATTAGTTCCGAAGTTGTGACTGGAGGGTTATATGTGAAGGACGGTAGCTGAACGCAAGGAGTTGGCGATGGAGTGCTTGATAGTCGCATACGGCGCTGTGAACGAAGGGAATCGGGAGCATCTTCTTCACTTGATAGCGCTCGCTTTTTGCCAATTGTCGCTGTGCTTGAGGTAGTTGAGGAGTGGCGCATTGGAGCGAGCGAAGTTGTATGCATATCAGGTGATGTTGATGGTGAGGAGTAAGAGAACTCATAAGAAGGGCTAACACTACGGATTGGAGAGCTAGCCGCTGTGCTTGTAGAATGAAGGGGCGAAATTACTGGCGGTGTTGGGGCACCGGTAGCCATTGGAAGATAAGAGCTCGTATTGTAAATAGCTGATCCCAGATTTCCAAATGCAGTCGCTGTATAGAGAGTTTGTTCAGGTGTGCTATGTGTACAAGGAGCCATCAATTCACTGTGGCCCGTTGGCATGATCTCCTCTGAAGGTGCCTTTGCTTTTGGCTTCACTGCCCCGGTGGCCATTTTCGTCCTTCGCAAAGGTTGACGCTTCCCAAGCTTCTTGTTCATCTCCACCAAGTTCATGGCCTTTTGGCAGGAGTCAACCACCATTTTCAGCACCATATCTGCGTCACTAAAATCCTCCTTAACAGGTACCGGTTGTACATTCACCAAAGAAGGTCTCTGTTTCTTCATTTTGTCCATGCACAAGGTTGCCCAGTCCACTGTCGACGAATGCATGGTCAAGAACAAGCAGACAGTATTCATTAATGATTCAAAATCACCTAAGCAAAGTTTGAAGTCATCGTTACTCCGTATCTTAGCGAACTTCTCAACAGCTTTTCCTATATGGAAGAATGCTGATTTAACGACATGGTGGTCGATTGTAGTTTCAGATCCAGAGTTTTTGATAGATTGCCGAAGGAGACGAAGCGACTTCTCATGAAAAAAACCGCAATCTAGCAGCGCTTGTACCGCAGTCTGGCTTAAGTTGATGGGACGCTTGCGCTGCGAATAGTCTCGAATGGCCTTCTCTTTGGGTGCTCTATCAAGGCGGCTTGCCAGCCAGGCCCGATCGACAAAAGGTGCAAGAGGTTCGTTCTGGATCTTGAGTATGTCATTCAGCACATCGGCAAGACTGAATTCGAAGTTTCCCATAATAACCCGCGAGCTGGTAAATATAAAGTCTTTGTAGGCAGTGGATATTCCGCAAGGCGAGGCGCTTTAAAAGGATGGGGCGGTGGAGTAGAAGCTGGGAAAGAGGGCGGCGGAGTAGAAGCTGGGAAGGAGGGTGGATATTCCGTGAGAAATCTTGAGGCAGTTATATACTGGATATCAGATTAGCCTGGTTGGCATATACCAGGTAATGAATTAAGCTTCTAATAGATCTCCATGGCAAGGTGACAACCCCATGGTCAAAAACGAGGAAGGGGAGACCCAGTAAGAATTGCTGCGTGCCCAACCTTTCGGAGACGCCAACACAGGACTTGTCTCCCTTGCCTCTTAATGTCGATCCAGTCAAGCACTTAGTCTCGTCGAATGAAGACGTAATGGAAGCCCAAGAACTGGTGAGACCTGCTCCAAGTAGCGTAGGATTGTGCACGGCTAACACCCTGATATCTTAAACTAGTCCAGCCCGTACAATATGGGTCCGTTGGTTGGGTAATGCCTTGATTTTCCTTGATTGCAGGAAAACTAGCCCGATCAAGTCACAGCTCACAGACTATGACTTCCAAGTAACCTACATGACAGAGTGCATGTAATGTACACGCTGGCACAACCATGCGTCGGCCTGGCGAGCCGTTGCCAGGCATCCTAGAAAACATAGTGATGAGACTCGGCAAGTGCTGAGCTGATACATGCCCATACATGCCCGGAGACTCAGAAAGCGCAATGTGTATTCCCATCCGGCGGGCAGCATAATCCCATATAATAAGGATCAAGATTACAAAGAGGAAAGGAAACTCCAACGCCAGGGGCCTTGACGAGTCTGAAACAATGTTCGATATGTCGAGTAGTCAAGCTGTCACACCGCTGAACGGGCCCTTTTGAAGTAGTGGTTAAATTGGCCAAGGGCGAGGATCCGAAAAGAGGGACGATCTTGATCTTTCAGGTTCCTGACTGGTGCGGCACACCATTGCATTGGGGAGGTTAGACCCGCATTAGCACATCGAGCGGGAAATTATGTTGACTAAGTGGAGGGGGTAATCACTTGCGATGCGAGGAGTTCTACTATCTTGAGGAGAGCATATGGGGTAGTCTGTAACCACATATGGGGGGTTGTTAGTGATGGTTCGCATCACACTCACAATGGGGCTTCTGTTGCAAGGTGCGAGAATCCCGCTGGTGGGCGATCTGCGGGCGGTAGGAGGGAATGTGGGAGGTGGGAGGTGGGAGGTGGGAGGTGGAAGATGCGCGGAGTAGTGAGAGACGAGCAACAGGGATTGCTGCAGAGGCTGTTCATTCCGTGTACGGGCCCCCACCCTCCAACCAGACTACCCCCACCCGCGGACGGGCCGGCTTGCGTCCATAGGCCAGCCCCCTGGCCCGGACTTAGTCAGCCGTCGTAGTACCGCCAGCGGAGAACGCGCTCGAGAAAGCACGGTACAAGCAGCATAAATACATGCGGGGACACGAGGCCAGGCTAGCAAGTGTGCACACTTTGCATCTGAGGACAAGCAAATTAGATTTGAAGCGCCAGAAATACAGTTGATACATAACTCGCGACGAGCAGGAACAGCCTGCAGGCAACTCACACAGCTGAAGGAACGGCATTTTACTTATACGTATGTAAATAAGAGATCAAAAACGCCAGCTTAAACCCTGCATGACTAAAAAAAACAATTCAATATCTTCGCTTCCCGCGTCAACAGCTAATTGAAGCGGCCTCCAAGTAGCCTTTTAGCGGGGGACTCATGAATACGCCCCCGGGTAAGTGCGCACACGAAATGGCTCCCAAGATTTTCTGACGCCCTTTCCCTTCAGATTTGGTACCTTCTCCTCCTCTGTACCCGACATCACCCAGGCTGTAATTTTTTTTCGCTTTTCATTCGCATGGTACTCCTGTGAAGATTTTGCTTTGACGAAGAAATCATCTACTGAATTGCAGTAGGTTGCAAGATTGAGCGACGTCAACCTCAACGGGGCGTTTGGGTCTTCAACAACCCATTCGTCTTGGGGCGCAGGGATGACAGTCTCCGCAGGGAGAGCCCATGGATCCGGGCCATCCAAAGGCGTTGCATCCCAACCAGAGGACTTAGCTGCCATATTCAAAGCGGCGGTGTGGTTATTGAGGGATGCACCCACAGGCTTTTCTGCATCAGCCTTAAAGTCAGTCCCAACGTCAGCCTTTCGTCCTGGCCGCCACTCTCTACGGTCTGCGGGGCCCTTTTTTTCCTGTCTGGACGGCCACTTGCTTCGATTCCGGAAATGTTTCTGTGGGCGATTCCATGGCCACTCGCAATTTTCATCATTTTTATAGGCGACAGTCGAATCCATTTTCGATTGCGCGGCAGGCTATCTTTGAGAAACTGAGGTGGGAAGAAACCTATGGCTATCTTGCTTTTTGTTCTACTCTTTTCTTTCCTTTTTCTTTATTTCCTTTTTTTTTTGCGTTCTGTGCACTCGTCCTGATGTTGCGCGCCGAGAACTAGATGTAATGAAACTCAAAGGTGTCAGTTCTTGATATCTAGTATGGACAGGGGCTACGTGGTGGGGAGTGGCGGCAGCTGCTAGGTAGCCAATAGGACAACTCACCACGAAGCCCAGAGATCAAGCCTGACGGAAAACAAAATCAAGATGCTAAAGCGAGAAACTGTCCGCAGTTGTTTGGTTGAAAGCGGCTGAAGTAAATGAACTGGACACTGAATGTGCTCATTGCACTACAAGATGCAAGGTGCAGCGTGGGTGATCTCCAGGGGCTCAGGCCTTCCATAAGCAACAAAGAGAAGCGATGCTGGGCACTGGCACGTGCACGTTGCTATTTGTGCTGTATTCACTCACTTAAGATAGTTTCGTGCCCAGCCGCTACGGGCACGAGACTACACTTAAGAGGTAAAACACAAGGGCGCGCTATGGCGGTCTTGGCAAGCCTCTTAGTGCCAGTGCGCGTGTATTACGCAAGGGCACGTGCTGATCCCCGAATTACCGTGATGCTAACCTCACTACCACGGAGACTGATAATATGAAGGATCTGAGTGCTGCGTTAGGAGACTGTTAGATTTTAATAGTCCTGGATATTTCCACCATCAGTAATTGACAGTCGCCCATTAGGTATCATTATTGAAGAATTGAGTCCCGTCTGTTGTATCATCTGGAAGGTCCGTCATTTCTAAAATATTTGTTAGTATATATACTTGAATATAAAGTGTGATACATACTTTTTTTTTTTTTTAATGTCATTACTTTTATGCCACCCTGTGGACTATGGTGAGGATTTAGGTATGTGACACATACTTGACTAAAGCCATAGACCGCTGCTGTTTAAAATTCCAGATATATGGAAGATTCTACTCATTTAAATACTCAAACAATCTGGTAAATGTTGGCCTTGATTTACCTGGATAGCTGTGGACGGAGGGATTCGTTTAATTGGCTTAAACCTGCCTGAGTAGCCTGGGCTGGCCTGAATAGTCTGGACTGGCCAGAGTCTGGGCACGAGAACAGGACTGGCCTAGTTGGCCCAGGCCTGTTGGATTCATTGATATCACTTGGTAATTTTTTTTTTTAAACTTGGTAATTTTTTTTTTTTAATTCCTTCCTGTGGCAGAATGTGGAGCATGGTTGTTTCTCGTGCCCAGACTCTCTTGGCACGCTTAAATAAGAGAGTCTGGGCACGAGAACAGAGCGTGGTTTGCTATTTTACTGTGTATCTTTATTCCTTTATCTTGTAGTTAATCTTGTCATAGCCCAAAGGGTAGTATACGAGTAATGATATACGGGGTCACCGGGTGGAAGACGCAAAAATGCAATGCGCAATGTGTCGCAGTCGCACAATAGCTATATGAGCTACGTAGAAGACTAGCGAGCATCACTAGTCAAGTGTCTGTTGGTCTGGCGGGTGATAATTCTCTGCGTTTACCACCTCAATTACAGAGTAGAGATAATGGAGAAGTTGGAGATTTTAGCAGCGTCCTGGAATGAGACTACTAGAGATTAGCCCTGCATTCCTATACTTAGTAATACCAATATTGCACCAAAGAGCGATTAATAGCGCCTGAAGTTCTGCCAAGACCACACTAGCGCGCGTTTGTGTTTTACCTCTATACGGTAATCTCAACGCATACGTATAATAGAGCACTGAAGCATACATCACAACATACAAATAGACTGTGCCTACAATTGGCTATACGGAGAAGTCTGGTTGATACGGAGTACTTTCCTTGTATTCCAGTTTAGGGAAATTCAAAGGCTTGAAGTTGTTAGGATAACCAGGTAACCGGACTAACGTAGTAATTAGAGTTCTTTAGCTGCCTGCAACCTTACTTTGTAACTCTACACATGAACGAAATTTAGTGCAATTACTTTTGGAGCCGTAACACTACAGCATCAATGGCAATATGCACCATAACTATGGGTACATTATGATATGAACCAAGTAAAAAACTGTACTTTCTGCCATGCCAGTAATGTTGTAACCTGGCATGTCCGGCCGACGGGCCTCTGTCGACTTGAGATTGCCATGATCTTGCTCCTATCAGACTCAAATGAACAATGGCATCTCGGATACCACTCTCAAGGCTCAAGCATGTACTTAGCTGACCTGTACTAGGGGACGTTAACGAGGCTAGCAATACTATGCGGACATTGAAGGAATTACCGGGCAAATACAACGCAATGAAAATCATGAATCAAACTATCTCTCGCGTTTTTTGCATGGAACCTTGTATGTAATGCATGCATTACCACTTCTTTTGCATTGTTGCTGATGAATGCCAGAACTACCCATTAGCCTTCGAGATACTATATCTGAAATTTATCAAATCGGCTGTATTGCTGCTCACAATTATATACCATAAACATGGAAAACAGCAGTATAAGACTGCAAGATAACAACCAAGCTCACGATATCATTATACTTCAAATTATTGAGCCATCCAGTGTCATCTGGATTTTGGCTGCAATTCCGCAGATATGATATTGACCATTTCATTACTTATAAGTGGCTGTATGCGACTAGGGTATGGCCTTAAATGCGGAGCTGCATATTTCACGTACAAGTGGTTCAAATGATATCGTCCTTCTACGCTACAGGGGATTCATTCTTGATCTGGGGCGTGTGAATATTCAATTTCGATCTTCGATTTTTATTTTTTTTTCTCTTTGATTTTCTAACCTGTCACCCCCACGTTTACATAGGGAGCAGAGGTTTGTATCTAAATGCTAGCTCAGATTTACTATATGAAGTACGCAGAAATTTGCCGTGACGCCTTTGAGAATAAACTCGAAAATAAAGTATATATAGATTCTCATTCCTTAGAATTCTACAGGCTGCTTTCAAAGTGCAAGGATGCAGTCCTTGTCAATGGGCAGCGACAGCAGCATCCCGTACTATCAAGAGAGACCTATTAATAGTGGTTATCAGCTTTGCGTTACGTTCCGTTCCGTTAGGTAACCCCTGTCAACCCGCTAAGCCCAAATGAGAGGAGGGTCGCTGATGTCCCCCGCGTAACCTACGTTACCGTCACGTCCGTAACATCAACATGCCCCGCATATCGGAGAGAGCCAAAATCGAACGATAGCAATCGAGACTCATGCCATATCTTTGCTACTTAATTCAGATACCAGAGGGGGTAGCAGAGCATGGAGTAACAGCTTGTGAACTTGCTGTGATTGTAGCAGACGTTTGCTGGCTCATGATGGTAGAAACTGAAGAGCTTTCATGCGTAGATTGGGGATGCTTATGAAGTGGTAGGCACGTGCTTATGCATATGCATCCATGCGTTGCTGATTTAGGTAAAGACCGGTCAAAGGTGCCTGTAGTCAGCTAAAAACCAGGCGCATATCCTTGGCGTTACCCAAAGTTACGCAAGGTTATGGTCGTAACGCGACGATTTGGCTACGTGATCATGGTTACGTTGCGTAACGAAGATCGGCTGTCTCACGTTACGAAATCAGCCAATCAGAGCATTTGCTTATGTCATGTAACCTCACGTAACGGTTACGTGACGCAAAGCTGATAACCCTTAATAAGTTATGTGCTATGTCACCTTAAAGAAGAACCTTTATACCTCTTTGTCAAGTCAATAAAAATTGGCTCCTAAATCGACTTATAAATTTAATGTACCAATTCAATATGCAATTAGGAGCAACTCTCATAGTATCAACATGCAGACTAATCAGCAACTGGTTCTATACCTAGTCTGGTTATATTAGAGGGACCCCGAACTTTTTTCAGGGTTGGAAAAAAATATGTTGCCTTAGCAACCATGTATTTATTATTGCCAAATCCTGAAAAATTCCCTTCCGAAATCCGGAAAACTGACCCTTAAACTGTAAAATTCCCACAACACTCAATTCTGAAGATATTTACATCAAGGAAACGTGAAAATTAAGCCAAGTCACTCCTCTATCTGCTCAAAAAAAAAAATTCTATCCAAGTGCGATGTTGTGGGTGCTGCCACGGTTCTCTCAAACTCCGTCTCTCAATTCTGCTACTAGAGCATCACAACTGCATCACAATCACCTTCTCGGTTGTAGTGTACCGGGGGTCAATTCCTGAGTTTTCAGGCTAACTTGCATAAATTATATAAAACCTACATATTATAAATTAAGATTATTTACTATTTACTTTTACTATTTGCATATACTTATACTTTACTTACAGTGTCATTTAGGCTACTTCAGCTGCTAGCCGCGATCCTACCGGATAGCCCACATTGGCAACCAGACTACCACAGTGAGGATAATAGAGGACGAACCCTGAAATTTACGGGTAACTTAATCAGTAATCATGCTCCTTTTTAAATCTAAAGAGGAATCGCATAAAATAAACATTAGTAATACGACTTACTAGGAAATTTATGAGTACGGTGACTGTAAAATGTCTGGGGGATTAGGGTAAGTGTGTATGCAAGCCTAATTCCCAAGACTTCACTGCCTGATTGTTGCGAACTTATGCGGCTTATGCGGACCGATCGTCTGGACGACTCGTGCCAGTGCCAAGACACAAGTCGCCTCAAGTTAAAAGGCACGCTTACTTTACCCTTCCTCTCTCAGGGCCGAACAAACCAGACTAGGTTGAATAAAAGAAAGAACACAGAGTACAAGAACAATCAACGAGTACACAAGCAGTTCCCATTGTAGGTTATTTCATTTATTGACTATTCGATAGGAGCTACTTAGTTATTGGAGCATACTCACATTCACAAAATTCAATGAACAACCAACCAGACTTCCAGCGACTTGAGCAGGGTGTAAACACTGTTGTGGCCGAGCTCGGAAAAATTCCCAACATGCCGGTTCTCGATCTTGCTGCCCAGTTGAGAACGATGCAGGAAAATATGGCCGCTCAGTTTAGAACGATTCAGGATCAGTTCACAGCTATGCAAGCAACCATGAACCAGACCATGAAATCACCAGCAACTGGTAGAGATTTTTATAAAGTGGTAAGTATCTAATCTCTTCCAAATTCATTAGATGGTTGTTAATCAAGGCAGTGAATTCAACAATTTTGCCAGAACTTATAACGCGAGAATATACGAGGCATCGGCTCGCCTGGAGCCACTAAGGGGTATACATAATAAACCAATACCTGGGTTTCCCAGAACTCCAAGAGAAATAACTGAGCTAGGTGGTCGGTATCCATATTTCTCATCTAATATACCATGCTAATAATGTTTGGACAGATGGGGATATAAATCGTTTGCTCTCGGCTTTGGGGCTGCCTTGGGAAGAGGGAACTCTAGTGGAGAAGAAGGACAGATTTAATATTTATATCGGTTTGTCTGCCCTTGCATAGGGACTTCAACAACTTAAGAGCTTGGTATGATGACTTCTAGGGTAGCAGCTGAGTGCCATCACCCGGTTACTTCAGCGTTTTACTGGTGAACTAGCTCCTCAATTGCACTCAGTGTTCATTCAAAGTCTTTAATGTCTCTCAGTTTCCTTTCTGTAATTTTGTAACTTATATGTTAGGGTTGACCATCGTATTCAAATGCAGATTCTGAGCGAAGCAAACCCGCGTATAGCCGCAGATCTGCATTCCTTAGGATCCTACAGGCTGCTTTCTAAGTGCAAGGATGCAGTGCTTGTCAAATGGGCAGTAACAGTCCATCTGGGATGCATGAAGTTTTGCTGTTCAGCGATCTACAAGGTTTGATTACTATTCAAACCACACCAGGTTGTCAATGTTTCTTCACTTTGTATGCATCTCAGGATTAGTAGCCCTAGGGTTAATCAAAGTCGATCCAGCTATGAACACATCTATCCGTGGCACCATGATGTTACCTAATTCTGGCTTCTGTCATACAGGTAAGCAGGAGCTCAATCGTCTCGTAATGAAAATTCCAGCTCTAAGTGGCCGCCGATTTGCAAAGCAAGAGACACCTCACCGAGCTGAAACGCTCGCGAGCCCTAAACTTTCGTTACTGCGCAAATTAACATTACGAGACATTTTGCTGTAGGCGAGCTCTCATAATTGTAGATTATTTATGATGTACACAGGAGGGTCAATTTACAAACTAAGATGGAGTTAGTGTCACCGAAAGAGGGCATTGTAATCGACGCCTATATCTGGTTGGTACAAGCAAATTGTAACAATGTTACTTGTATACCAGCATAAATACCGGTACACCAGGGGTTGTCGGCAGGGATACTGACCAGCCTGTTTTTGAATTGAATATTCAAGAAGTAAACACAAGAATTACTACAACTCCATTTGTGTATCCTCCCATGAGCAGCAATTTCGGCAGCCATACATCTAGGCATGTTTTCTAGAAGATAAAGAAAAGTATCTGCACTCAGCGAGTCCCACACCCTCACTACAGCTTCCTACAACACACAGACCACTTCACTACCCCTGCCAACAACCCCTGGTGTTCCGGTATCTACGCTGGTATGCAAGTATATGAAGATTGCCTATTTGGGCTACTACTCGTTGTCAGATGCCCCCACGCCACGGTCGAATATATCACGCCCCGGCGCCACGACGTCACAATAATTTGTTGTTTACCTTCTTGCCTTAGCCTCACGGCCTCCCGATGCAAGCGTCCGCGGGAGGCTGGAGAACAGTATCCCCCACATTGAATATGTATGCTCCGCGGTCGGCACCGCATCCACGCACAAGCCCTTGCCTTTTTTTTTTTGTGGACTTTGTGTTCACCATCCACACCCAAACTAACATCCATACTCAATTCAGATCTTTAACCGAAGTCTCAAATCTTAACCCAGCCGGGAGTCATCATCCAGCTCCTGACTTAGTCTCGTAACCAGGACGCTGACTATTCTTGACTGACCCGGATATTGTATCCGTGCTGGGGCCTGACCGTATTAGGTAGGTGACCGCCTATATTGAAGAAGTTTCACAGAATTTGCTTCGAAGATGCTGCTCCCGGTACTCTATGGCCGCCACTCGTTTCACTGGCATTGATGAGTAGGGTAATGTGTCGTGATTTGCTTCCGTCTGCCTGACTCTACAATAAATAAAATGAACAGGCTGCAATCTCTCATTATCAATTTCTCCTGCGGATCATCCATACCATTAAGAGCCCCAGAAGAAAGGGAGAGAATGGAAGCTTTCGCATGCATATGATGTCAATATATACTGCTAGGTCACGCTGGTTCTGCAAACATGCATCGTGACCGAACTGCAGAAGGAAAACCGTGGTGGGAGTTATAGCAGTTCTGCTGAAAGGATAGTGACTCGAAAACATACTAGTACTAGCACAGGTAATTTGATAATAAAGGCTTATTTTTGAGATTCCCGTCAGCCATATCTGTCAGCATCTACTAGTAGATCTTGGTGGAGATCGATCTTTAAGATCGTGTAGCCAGAGGCTGATGAATGGTTTGACCTCTATATTTATGTAATACACCTTGAAAATTAGTTTATATTTTTGTATGTTATAGGATATGTTGGTCTCTGGGCTCTCAAAAATCCTTGTTGTAACTAGATGAGTTTCCTCGTGCCAGTTGAGGTGATTTTTCTTGTGTCTTGATGACTATGGGTGGTGCCAGACAATAAATGTGTTATGCACTCTTAATATCCTGGACAATGGTTGATTGGCTAACGATTACTGATGTCGGTGGGGAATCGTAAACTAATTACCCTGATCAGAATGCTCATTGCCTTTAAAGTCTTCCTGCCAACCAACTTCAACAAGACTTGTATGTATACATTCAAATGCAGTCGCCTCCATGTATGCCAATTTTCACTCCTTACGCATACCAACTAGTAGGATATCGTGTCCTATCATACCACAAACGGCTGTTAGTTAGTCTCATACCAAGCCCCTAGGGCACTCTCCGGCTGTTAGTGTAAACGAAATGCACTCAAATATAATGCTTGTGACTACAGTACACCAAACCAAACAAGTGCCACTTCTTCACCAAAATTGCAATGACGTTCTGTTTTTGGACTGCTTAAGTCACTCGCCCGGTGTTCGGAGCCGATCGGCAGGTAGCTCTGATTGTTTTTCCACAGGACTTAGATAGAGTACTGTTTCTCCGTCTATGGAGTGCGGTATTCATGTTTGATGGAGGTCTGCTAGTCCTCTTGCCCAGGTCGAGATCTATTCTATAGAACATCTAAATGTACATCGAAGTGCGGACAGGTTAACATCCAGCCCCAGTGCCTAAGAGGCAGTAATTTCTATATTGGACCAAACGATCTTTCTTGCAAGCAACAAGCTGGAATGAATCTCGTAGCAGTTGAACTCGTTTGTGAGTTTGTGTGGCTTGCTAAACACTTCCAAACAGTCAACTACATATTATCACAACCATGAGAATTCATTAACCACATCTGTAAATCCACCAATAATAGTGATATTGGGAGGAAAAAGCTAAAATAAAATAAAATAAATATATAAAAACATAAAGCGAAATTCACTCGTCCCCCTCATAAGAATCCACTCTAACATTCATTACAGAGTACAAGGAGTCGTAAAAGTAGTACACTAGTATCAAGTTTTATTGTCCATGAACTTTCTGGAAGTATTGCTTGGAGTCCTTCGTGTTGATGGTAGCATCGCCAGGGGTCCAGTTCGCTGGGCAGACTTCACCGTACTTTTCAGTGAATTGAAAGGCATCGATGAGACGGAGTGTCTCATCCACTGAGCGGCCTACGGGCAAGTCATTGATGGTAATCTACACAAGTCATTAAGCATGGTGGCAAAAGTAATAAATGACAGAACAATCATTTACCTGACGGATAATGCCATTGGGATCGATGATGAACAATCCACGGAGGGCAATTCCCTCATCCTCAATCAACACACCGTAATCCTTTGCAAGCTTGTGGTTCTTATCGCTGAACAGTGGGAATTTGACGGCTCCGAGACCTCCCTCTTTTCGTGGGGCAGAGGACCATGACAGTAGTGTGTATTCAGAGTCGACAGAGGCAAAGATAATGGAAGCCCCACGAGCGGCAAATTGAGAAACCGCGTCCGAGAAAGCAATGATCTCAGTAGGGCTGAAGTCAGAGACAACGACATCAGTACATTGATAGATGAAGAATGAGCATGGAGTATTTCAACTTACCAGACAAAAGTCCACGCCATGGGGATGAAAGCAAGGATGAGCCATTTGCCCTTGTAGTCATCCAGTGAGATTTCTGTTAAGTAGTTGTTAACACGCAAGATAATGGAGATAAATCATCTTGGATCCGAAATTATTACCTTCGAATCCTCCGTCAACGACAGCGATACCCTTAAAGTTGGGAGCAGGATGTTGAACACGGGAAACCATTTTGTATGTGAAGGATGTAATAGATTTGTAAATGCAGCCCTGATGGAAGTGCTGAGGCGAAGAGGCGTGAAGCGGTGTGGATAATTGTAGTTACTGCACGGGACGCGACTATTTGATTGTTGGTCAAGGGGTGGGGAAGGGAGGAAAGTGGTGGAAGGAAAATACTTTAAATATGCAAAGCCAGAGAACCCGACTGCCTACTGTCGAGGGGCGGGGGCCAAAAGGGTACGAACCGTAACGAAGCGCGTATACCGCTTTACACCTAATCACGTAACGTCACGGCAAAGAGGGGGAAAGCCGCAGGAACTCGTGCCTCTCGCCCATGTTCGGGACTCTACCACCTGAGACCTTGGACTATCCCCATGGATCCACGAATCTGCATCTTGCTCTCCTACGTTTGACTAGTTCGCCCATCACAGCCCCATCTTCGCTCCCCGGGCTTCCCGAAAGGTGAGAGGACTCAATCCTGACGTGATCGGAAGATGAAAAAGAAAAGTCATGACGAATGCATAGCAAAAGTTTAGCTAACAGTTAGTATGCGGTCTCTCGACCATTGGGCCGCTACCTTCCGCGCTAGTCAACTGTAAGCGGCGGAAGTGGATTCCAGAGGCTTCGAAGCCCTCCGAAAGTCTAGATCTGCTCAGGCTAGGCACGCAGAAAGCCAGGGTGATTAGAAATTGTCCCCGGGGACCTGAAAATCACCAGCCATAGCATCTTAAGCGGCTACTGGCTTAATGTGATGTTACAAGCACAACACCATTGCAGTCTCGCTACGATATGTGCATCCCGTTACCTGGTCAAACCCTGCCGCATAGCAACACCTCGTGAAATAATCGCACATGGAGGCACAGAGAGGGATGATCTGCTTCTTAGATTGAGCCAGAGAAATGTGGTGTATACATATATGGAGCATTGCTGTTCATTTAGAAAAAAAAAAGAATATCAGCTCATGACATCAATCGTCAAGCTATGTCCCTAGCTGACTGATCCACGTCTTCAGCAGGCCTAGCCCAGATCAAGACAAAACATATCGGAATAGGAACAACGAGAAGTACCGAGCATTTAAGGAGCAAATATCTGTTGTTCCTGGCGGGTATTGCCGGGCTAAGAGCCGACTACAGTCGGAGGGTCGGTGCAACCAGACTAGCATCTTACATTAACATCACCTGCAAGGGACGGGGCAAGCAAACACTCCAACAAAACTAGCGCAAATCAGCAGCACCATCTAGTGCGGTGACAGTGGTCACGTGAGACTTAGACTTCAGCAATTACGGCACGCAGCAGGATTACCCAAATTGAGCATAAAGCTTACTACTGATGGAGCCCAATAAACGTGATATATTGGCACCGCAATTTGCTACATGTGGAGGTACACTTGCGAAATCTGCAAGAAGGAAAGCTTCTTTTAATTTATTTTTCTTGTTTTGTGGGGAGAGGGGGGCAGTTGAGCCTACTGGTTTTCGCGTTTCTCAGTCAACTATGATATACCCGCTGCATACCCGCTTCATATATGATACCAATCCAGATTTCAACTTAATATTTTCAGGATACATCGCTTTGCCCCTCTGTGCAGATATTCCAAACAGCGCGCCCTTGCGAGTTCTCTCGAGCTCATTTGCCGCCGCAAATCCCGACCGAGCACTAGCCGAGACAAATACCTGGTATTCACCTATCCCTAATTTCAGAATATAGATGGTGCAGAGTAAATGATGTCTAGGCAAGTTCAATTCTCGATGCGCGATGAGGCAGCACTCCAGGTCAGAATGCCACTTTTGATGGACTTCACTGTGGTAGATTGCATAACATTCATCAGAAAAGGCACAGTCGATCTGTTGCATGCCTAAATTTTACAGCCAACTATCGGATGTGTTCTCGCGATGGCCAAAAATAATAGTTTGGGCACGAGAACATATCATATGGAACCTCCAGTAACTCGTTTACGTTGTTGTTGAGAGTAGAGCAGATGGATAGATCAACAAATAGTTGTACCATCTCTGGCAGTCCCCCAGTTTCTGCCAGGGAACCAGGTTATAATGTATCATACCATAGCTCATGAACTGCTGTGGAGCGGGCCAATAGGATGTATAGGTACGATTTTCTACCTGGATTGTTTTATGTATATATTACGGCATGCTTCCTTTCCCCTTTACAGATTGCTCAGTTGAAGGAGCTACATCGGGGTTGAGCCTGAGTTATCCGTATGATCCCTACATGTATATATGGGCTTGACTGTTGTACATAGGTTTTAATGCAACTTTCACTTGATGCTACGTAATTTATTATCTGACGCTTATGCTTATGGAGTGCCGGATTATCCTGGAGTTTCTCCCGTATTTAATAATGTATGTACTTATGCATTGAAAAAGTGATGATTTTCAAGGTTAGAGCAGATCTAAAGTCAGAGAACATACGGGTAGCTGTTTGCACAGCGAGGAAAAACTTATATTCTAAGATTCATTAAGCTGGCAGATGTTAGATCTTGATCTGTGAATCGGCTCATCTCGCTCTTTATCTAACCCATCTTCATGATGCACCCTTATTCAGGTAGACGTAGTTTTTGTCGCTAAACACCAACGCTCCAAGATTGGTCTTCGAGAAGGGTACTGTTCTTTTCTTGCAGACATATTTTCGGAGAAGCATGTAGCACGTATCACAGCTCAATCACGTACTAAAGAACACTGAGTAATAAAACTATATTGTATTCCCCAATCTTCCCACAATCCCAATCCTAGCGCAGTCTCTACCAAAATCTAACCGACCGAATAAACCTCCAAAAAGAACCTGGCCAAGCAAATCTAGACGACCCATCACTATCAGCCACAGATACCCTCATGTTGCTTCGAATATCGCAAGACGCATGATTGCAGAGCATCTAGCGTGTGCAGGTCCATCCTTATCGATACAAATTCCCTAGCCCCTCCTATTCCTCTGTATTCCTCCTCTTAAGCCCTGTTTGCAAGCCCCATTCTTTTTTTCCAAAAGTTCCTGCTCCTGTTCCTCTTTTTGTTCCCGGCTAGCTCTACAAACCTTAGAAGAACATGACCCTCCTCCACGCAGACAACGCAATGAAGCAATGGAAAAATTTTTATTACAATTAATGCTAATAGCAAAACAAATAGCCGATCCCCTTGAAAGAATTAACGCAAAAAAGAAGAGACAAAATATCCCCCAAGCTGAAGTACAGAGAAACAAGAGAGATTGCCATACACGCCGTGTTTGTTTTTTAAAAACGAAAACAATGAGAAAAATCAAGGACATGAGGCCGAATACCGCAAAAGGGAAACAACAGAAGCAAAATTGGGTACCCACTAATCCGTAAAGAGAAAAAAGGAATCAAAAGCTGTTATATATGACAAGAAAGAAGAGCGGGGAAGGAGCCAAGTAATAGCGGTAGATGTAAGATAGAGGCTTACCTGAGAGGCTAGCTCAATATACGCGACCATCATTGGCCTTGGTAGCATGCAGGACACTCCGCGTAACAAACAATAATGCCGTAACTATTTTTAAGCCAAACGCCGATAAGGAGGTTGAGGATCATTCTCTTCCCTCATTATACTTCTACATCCTCGCGGATTGAGCGCATTCTTCTCCTCTGTTTGGGCTCTTAGTCTGTTGTGGATCCATCACCAACAGGCCTGGATCTTCGTCTCCGGTCAACACTATCACCGGGAGGCCTGTAGTATTGCACTGGTTCATAGTCAATGCCCATGTCTGCGAGCTGTTTGATGAAGCTTTTTGACATGGTTACCGATTCGAAGTGCTTTGGTAGTGGCGTGCGTGATCTGTTGCGTAGAATCCAGTTAGCAATCAAATGATCTTGCAATATTAAAAGCTAGCTATGAGCCGTAGGCATACTTCAAATACAAAAACTTCAAGTTCCTCGCTTTGTCTTTCAACTGGACTTGTGTACGCCCATAAATGAGAGGGTCCGCTGCCTCAATGTGCTTCCATTGGCACCCATGCTTAGCAATGAGCTCAACCAGCTTCATTTCTTCCTCTGCCGTCCACGGAACTCGCACTTGCGGAGGCTTCGTCATGGACTTTGCCCTATTAACTTGAGCAATGCGTTTGATCCGAGACTTAAGAGCCTCTAGTTTCTTCTGCTCTGGATGGAGTGCATCTAGGACATTATCGTGGACGTTACTTCTGGCAGCAACCACTGACTCAGAACGCTCACGGCGTGCCGGGGCTACAGGCCTCTTGGCCCGGCGAGCAACTTGCCGCCGAGGCTGAGGGGGCTCTGGTTCTGACTCGGGCTCGTCCATTCTAGGAACGAGGTCCCATCCAATCGCAGGTACCTCTAGTTCGTCATGCGTTGGCAAATGCACCCTACTCTTCTTCACTCTTTGGGTATTTTCTGGCCTGTTATCAGGCCCGTAAGGATCGTCGCCATCCTCCTCCTCCCAGCTCCGCTTTGTTCCACGTTTCGCTGCGGGTGCAGGCTGCGATTGCGATGGTTGTGGTGCTTCCGCGGGTTTTCTCTGGGGATATGCCTCCACCGCCGGGCTTTCCTGTAACTCTTGCTCAATATCAAAGTTCAGCCGTACTGCTCCGTCTTGACGGTCATAAAGAGACTTCTTCGGGGCCGTTCGCCTTGGGGAGGCAGCGCGGTTCTCTTTCGTCGATTTGGCAACGAGGGACTTGAAAATAGCTACTTGCTGGGCACTGGAGGAAGGCTGTGCCTCGGGAGGGGCAACAGGGTCCTCCCCCGCTTTGTCAAATCTGTCCTGTTGCACAGGGATCGGGCCGAGGTTGTTTGCCCGCGATTTTCTGGTCTTCAGCGCTCGCATGGCGGCAGCGGTGCTTGCGATCTTGGGCGCCGGCGCCGGCGCGGCAGCCGCACCCGCGCGCGGCATCTCGGCGTCCTTCTTCGGGGGTTCCAGCTCGAGCAGTGACTTGCGTCGCTTGAGCGCAGCGAGTTGGGCGGCGGTGGCGAGCCTGGGGGAACGGCGGGGCAACGTTGCGTTAGCTCTCGCAGCGAGGGGCGCGGGGGAGCGCAGCTACAAACCTGTCTGCAGCGCCGCTCGACGCCTTCCTTGGCCTGGGTTGCGGCTGCGGCGGCTGCGGCGGTTGCGCTGCTCGAGCAACCTGGCGCTGTCTCTCGAACCAGTCGGTCGTGTCGTCGCCGACGGCGCTCTCCTCGTCGCTGGACCCAGACTCGTCGCCCACAGCCTCATCGCCGTCATCGCGGCTCCGTAGTCCCCGCTTTCGTGCCTCCTCGGCAACCTCGAGCAGCCTGCCAATGTCGGAGTCCTTGTCTATCCGCATTGTTCGCTGAGCGACGAACTTGAGCATATCCTCCACAAACTTGTCCCATGGCCAGCTCTGCAATAGGAATTCCGTATCAATCAGTTCCTCCTTGTCCTCTCCGGCCTGGTTGGAGATGTATGCGCTCCGTATTTCAAGGATTCTACTGTTATGTCTTGCTCGTTCAGTGTGGGTCAGCTTGTCCCAGCCCTTGGGCCGCTGCCCAAGCATCCATGCTTCATCAAGCTCGTAGTCTTCCGGAGTACCCTCTTCCAATGGTGCTGCCTCCAAGAAGACTTGTCTCAATATATCATCAGAGGGTGTTGTACCCTGGTCCTGATAGACAACCGCAATGAACAACTGGGTTCGAATGTCAAGTAACAACCTGTTAACCTGAAATCCGACATCCGTGCTCCACTCCCACGGCGCTCTAAAGAACGCCGCTGGGAAATTTGTCTCCAGGCACATCAGGTACTGTACCGCCTCATTGCTCAACCCCGTAGTCCGCACCAATCCCAATGCCAGCGCCGCAAAATTCGCCTTGCAAAACAACGGCGTAAAATGATCTGTTCGTAGGAGCGGGTTGATAACCTTCAGTTTGATAAAATCCGTGGTAGTGAACAGCTCCTGTGTCACGTAGTAATCCTTCGTACTCACATCTAGTCGCCTTCCAGTAGAGCTGCCTGGCAACCTGATCTTCTTAAGTAACTTGGCAGGAGGCATCGCTAATAGAAACTCCAGCACTGATTGAGACTTTCTATGCAGATCTGGAATCGCCTCAATTGCAAGAGTCCCATCTAGATCCCCCATCTCCAAGTGCGTGCCTGAGGTTGAAGCTGTCGTTGAACGTTCATATTGGTCATATGAGTCTAAATCAGCACCCTCGTCTTCTTTGATGCCGGCATCAGCACTATCACCATGACCATCATGATCATCCTCCTCTGGGACTTGCTGTAGGGCAGTCTGCGTAACAGTTTTGTTCAATTCTCGTTGTTCTTCCTCAATTTGAGTGCCATCAGGTACACTAAGTTCCCTGGAAGAAGCCCTTGTATGTCGTAATACACGCGCACTATATAGCGGCGGTTCCTGTGGCTTTGATGTTGGGGCTGCTGGTGAGGGTGGCACCGGTGTGGCCTCGCCCTTCTTTGACCTGGCACCATTTCGTGCAGGCATGGTGACGAATTAAAAGAGCTGAATGGGCAAGCCGACGTATTCGACAGCAGTGACAGCAGCGACAGCAGCGACAGCAGCGACAGCGGCAATACTATTCTGCTAACAACTGGATGCCCGATATGTGGGAAAGGTTTGCCGTGGCTTGGTTGTGAGGGGATGAAAGGCACAAAAAGCGCGTTTGTTTTGTTCGTCGCAGGGTGGGGACGGCTTTGTATGCAAAGTGCAACGGACCCCCAGCTACAAGTAGATGGCATGCCAAGACACGCAGGGGCGCTGGTCTCTTAAGTAGGGGTACTGTACTAGTACCTAAGTACTAGGTCGTTTCAAAAGTATTGGGCTACCTGACTAATGCATAACATGCGCTATGCAGTGTTCAGTATGCACTAGTATACTTCTGGATAGGCTACTAGTAGTAGAGCAGCAGCCTACTTTTGCCATACCCGTGCTGATAGCCATTTCAACAGCCATGTAGCAGCGCCATTTGGCGGCCGCTTTGGCAGGAGTTTTGATAGTTACTTCAGCAGCTTTTTTTGATGGTCGTTTCGGCAGCTGTGTCATTGGTCGTTTCACACCTATGTTGACAACCTCTTTACCCATTCCGGACCGCCATCCCCACTATTATGTATCTAGTTACAGTGCTATGCTAATGAATATGCTACTCTAATTGATGTTTGCATAACTGCAGTCTATGTTCAGGTGTATGTTGTACGGTGATGGTAGAGAACTCAAAGGGCTACTAATATACATTATGCGCTATGTCCGAATACATATTTTACTATGATAGCTAGTAACAAGTGCCGGGTATTCAAATTCGCATGATGCATACTGCATTCTGCATAGGATATAATATGCAAGTCAGGTGCCCCAATACTTTTAAAACGACCTAGTACGCAGCATAGCGCTCGCTGGCGGGAACGCCACGTGACGTCTGAGTGAAAGACAATCGTACAGTAGTCTCCACGCTCTGGCACATCACTGAATAGTCCACCAAAGGAGACAGAGTATAAACTATGCAATCAGGTTCTAAAATACTGATGTAACGCTGTGTGTGAGACTGGCGTGGGTGTCTCTTATAAGGGAAAAACCGTCAATTGAGCCGCCCTATACTTGAGGAATTACATAAACGAGCAGTGGCCAACCAACCAAACTAACCAACCAAACTAACCAACCAAACTAACCAACCAAAACTAACCAGCCAAACAATTCCCAAGCCAGGAACAAACAGAAGAAAAAACAACGAAAACCATGAGCACAATCCAAACCAGTATGATACCTTCCAAGCGTCGATAGGAAGCCGATAGCACAAACAAAACCCTGTGGACACTGTGGGAAAAAGGTCCCAAAAAGCAAGAATTAAAATATCCTTCCAATGAAAAAATCTGAAGTCGTTTTGCCCATAAAATCAAACAGTAAAAGAGTATAGGAGATAGAAAAGCATAAGAGGGAAGGCAGTAATGAAACAAACGAAGAGGGAGAAATAAAAACTATCAGACTGGATCCTTTCCAACCATCCTTTCCCAAATCTCCTAAAGTCCCTTACATACTCAATGTGCGGGTTATATGGAGTCAATTGGGATGCAAGTCACGCAGAGATATATCCACATCTAATGCATGAGGTGCAGAAATGGTAGTATTCAAGGAAATAGAGCACATAGAGATGTTGTCACAGAGGATGCCTGCAGGCAATCACGTTGGATTCCTCCTAAAGCGATACCAAAGTATGCTATCTGTGGCCAGTGGCATATATGGTTTGTCCTACATTGTCCCTCGCAGCTGTGGCGGCAATAGTGTCATCAGCAGTTAATGCAACATTTCTGCCGGCGTCCATACAGGTACCAGCATTGTTTGATGCCTGCCCAGCTATGGCGGTCGTGATCAAGCCCCTTCCTGAGCACGTAATTTCCGCTGTCGTAATTGCTTTTTTCTCGACTTTTTTCTCGAAATTTGTATCCGTCGACGTGGATGCGCCAACATTGGGTGATCTATTCTTCCCTTTGTCTACATCAATTTCCTTCTCGTTGTCTCCACTTGAGCTGTCACCATCGCTGTTCATGGACTTATTGTTAATGCAAGTCTCACAGGAACAGCCCTCCGTATATCCATTCGAATCGAAATCCATCGGTACGACGCATTTTCCCGTAGCTTGGGCAACCGAGAGTATGGCATCAGCGAGTTGTGCAATGATTGCTATATTCTGAAAACGTTGAACGTAGTTTGGGTCAAGGTCCGGAGCTACGGAGCTCGTTAGCATGATGACAGAGACTCTATTGGCTTCGAAGAACTCACTTGTAATTAGGCTCGCTAGTAAACCTCCGCTTAGTTTCGCGGTTCCAGGGTACAGAACCTCAACTGGAGGAGACGACATGGTAGCTTCCAAACCCGCCATAGCACTAGTTCCCCCTCGCTGATCGGCATAACGAGCTCCAATACCGTGACACTCGTCAGGTATTTGTGGAACAGTAGATGGTCTCCTGTAATCCATAATGGCAGAAAGAATTGGCGAAGCTCCCCTAGAAGTCTTGTTTCGTGGTAGTGAGAGTTGTGAAAAAACTGGATGTCGGGATTGGCCTAGATGGATATTGTAATGATTGATGGGGATGTATTCCTGGAAATCAGCTACAAATGTGCTGAGTTCAAGTTGAAGCTACCTATCCCGCACCAAATTTATGGTTTCAAGGAAAGGTTAAATTCCAAGTATCACAACCACCCGTAGAAACCTTATTTCCTGTTGATCTTTCAGCACTGTAATAAAACTGGGCTTCGGCGACAAGATTGAAACGTTATTCTCGGAGGAATGTTAGGATAAGGAAGAAAGAAAGGAGAATAGAGAGGAGGGAAGGGATAGATAATAAAGGTGGTGGGGTGGGGAAGGGGTTGAAGTAGAAAATGGGATCGGGATGGGACATATTTCAAATCTTTCCTAAGCGATGTGTATTTTTCTTACCTATCCATCCATCGATGGACCCTCCTAGGGATCGGAAACTCAAGTAGTAGTAGTGTGGTCAATCACAATCAATCAGGCAGTATGGTGCGGCGGGAAGGAACAAGCATTACAAGCCCCAGTACACATGCTCTGGGGCGTTGGTGGTAATAAAATGCAGTCAGAGTACTTAGGTCTAGAAGTTCATGAAGGAGGGAAATAAAAGGAAAAATACAAGTTGTTTCTCCTCAAATGCAACAAAAAGCAACTCAGCACTCGCCTCCAAAACTTCGAGACTATCAAAACTGTACTCCTCAAAACTCGAAACTTTGAAATCGGACTACGATGTGGAATTAGACCATCACTGCCGCCAAGTGTGAGTGTGGTATTGTATATAACGGAGAGATGTTGAGGGTGCTTGACCACTCAGGCATGCTGATTATGAAGCGGCTAAACCGTTTTCTTCTCCATCTTGTACTCTCAGTCAGTCAATTACAAGGTCACCCCACACCAGCAGGGAGTGAGGAAGTACTCACCTCAGATATGACCTGCAACCAAGCGAGACAAAAAGGAAACCGGAGCAAACAAAAGTACTCACCTAGATGTGACCTGCAAACAAGCGAGACAAAGGAAACCGGAGCAAACAAATAAGGAATGAGGAAGTGCTCACCTAGATGTGACCTGCAAACAAGCGAGACAAAAAGGAAACCGGCGCAAACAAATAATGAAAGAAGCATAAAAAACCGACGCATGCACCAGTGCACGGGTTTCTGCATCTCACACCCGCATCCATTCTCTAAATGACTAGGGCGATTGGTTAGCGATTCGCAATATACTCCGAAACAGGACAGTAAGGGCAACATAAAATCTGCAGAGAAGTGAACGGCTGACTTTATTGGGTTGCGCGTGTAAGAACAAAGTGTAAATATAAATATTGTATGCAAAGCCACGCAGAATTTTCATCAATAGAAAGCAAGCAGAATCAACCCCAGGATTTTCATTTCTACCGAATCTCCATTTAGCAGATGGCTCCCGATTCGTTGTCAGAAATTTTCGCACAAATCTTACACAGTGACGGTGAACGTAGATAGATAAAGGGGAATTACAGTCTCCTGCTTCCTCTTAAGAAGTACTTGCCACTTGTGTACATTGTAGGTTCGCCTGCATCTTCACAGATATGCTGCAGCTGGTTATCCCTGTCGCGGGAAGGGGTTGAAGCTCTCCCGCTATTTTCCCCGTCACATGCGGGCATGCTGGGGTTGTGGTGCGCCCAATTACAATTTTAACCAACCAGTTGTGAAATGGTAATCTAACAGCCACTCAGCTCTCGCTACGAAGAGGAAGAGCGGATTGCAACCATGTTTACTTCCCAAACTCAATATCATGGACATTTTGTCCATATCCCCACGTCCAAGCTGCTGGAATCGGTAAGGGTAGGAGGCAGACTAATGGTGCAGATCCTCTGTAAGAGATAGGCCCCATGGTTTGGGAAAGTGGAGCACCCTGTACGTCTTTTGTCCCGTGTCTTTGGTCACCATCAATGGTAAACATTTCTCTAATCGAAACACTCCAAACGAATCCCTGTTTGTGGCTATGGCTTCATACCACGCGCCTCGTGAGTATATAGGCTAGCAATAGGCCGTTCTCACAGCATTCGGAAAGAGGTGCCGTCTGGCGATGATCGCGGCTACCAGCATAATTGCGGAAAACCTTTGCCAATAAAATCAGAACAACGAAGGCGCGAGGAATTTGACAGACACCCGATTCTTAAGAATTGAACGATAGCGACAATATTCGATCTAAGAGTTTTGAGGCCGGTACCCGTCTTCAGGATCCCGTATATAACCGAATGTCTCAGTGAAGTGGTTGATTGCATTTAGTTTTACTGCGGATATCAAGATGTACCATATCTCCAGTGTACGATATGCAACTAGAAAACGCCAGCATACTCCCAATAGAGGACCAGATTGAGACCTCCATCGAAGCCGAATGAGGGATATCGCAAACCGGGTGGGATGATGTGGCCGGCCAGGAAAGATGTGGTACGAGAACCATCAATTCCTAAACCCTGGCACCTAGAAAGCTTTGAGAAGTGTCAGATGGGGGCTGTTGGTGCTTAACGCGGGCGCTTTGAACCCATTTCCGATAGAGATGCCCTGGTTGCCGATAGCTGACTGATTAGCCCTGAAGAATGCAGGGTACAACCGGTGATTCGAGATAAGGCGCTGACCGCGACTCAACAGTCCCGCAATTGTTTGTTTCCCATGAGTCGATAATCCTCTTTAAGGAAGAGCTCCTCAAGGCGATGTTATAGAGAGGATAACTGATCTCGGCAACACCCGTCCCGGGCTTGGAAGTAGGCTGCGTGGTACTTGGAGTTCCCAAAGGTTGTAGCATGACATGTACTGTACAATTGCTGTATTGACCTACACTGGTTGCCAGGCTTAGTAAATGAGAAATATAAAGTCCAATCGGAACGACTTTCTTAAGCTCTAATTGTCAGCCAAGAGCAAAGGCACCACAAGTGCAATGGACTCCAATCAAGTGCAATCACGGCAGGAGTCCGAAACTGCATTAAAGGACCCAGCTACAGGGCACAAATGTGCTCTCATATAGCTAAGGTCACACGCACTCCTAACACTGCTAGATATCGCTGTGCTGGACTATTCTAATCTTTGTGTCCACTATAGGCTAGTCATGCCGAATGCTGGTGAAACAAATTAGTATTGGTGCGCCGCAACCAGAGGTCAAATCGCTCGTGTCACACAAACTGTCCTGAGCATACTGATGACGAGTCCTAGGGCTTCAGCCGCTTCATTGGGTATTGGTGAAACAGGTAAAGCAGCTATCCACAAGAACACCCTTTAGGTTTTATGCGTCCTTTTTCCCATTAGAAGACTTCACACCTGCCTTGTCGTTATGCTCGGGGCCAGTCTCAAACCAAACTATCCCTCAGGGCTTTGCAAGCATTACATTACGTGAGAGCAGTGATGACGGGTACTCTGCAAGGTCTGGCGCTGGATGAAGGTCAGAAGGCGTGCTGGTGAGTATGAGGAGTCTTAAGTTAGGATATTTCTTCCCGTATGCAGTATTGCAGCTGTCGAAAGACGGTTCGAGACTGTCGAAACACATTCATTTTTGTAAATATTGAGCCGTTTTAACAAGCTGACAGACAGGATGGTTTCCTGCGATAATAACAACATCGACTCACTGTATTCCTATCACTTTCTGTGTTAGCTATGAACAGAGTATAGGACTGCGGCCAAGTTCTAAGCTCTCACGCAAAGACACGATCTGTATCATGAACAAATCTCACCTACGTTATGGAGCTTGCAAGCTGCCAAGTAAAAGAAAAGAAAATGGGAGGTACTCTGGAAATCTCTGGTTCTTAACTCGCCAGACAATCTGTCGTTCTATTCGGTAGAAATTCAACAAGGGCGCTGATATCAAGTTTGTGTGAACCAGTCGGTGGTGGATCGGGATCAATACCATCCAAGCATGTAAGGCGATAAGAGAACCATTTCAGTATTCTATATCTGTCAGTCCCACCATCAACTCATTTAACTCTTCGTTTCCTGGGGGCATACTTCAGTTTGTTATCTCGTCTTCATGATATCAAGGCCAATAACAAGTCGTTTCTCAATATCTTCTTGTCGTTCTGGCCAACACTAGAACGTTCTTATGAATAAGACCATAAACCCCAATTACCAACAAAAAGGCAGTAGTTCCTTAAAGCTGCATTATTCTACTTCTGCTGCTTGTAGGGTCTTGTCGCGGCCGAGTATGCGGATTAACCTTCCGACAGATCGATCTACAATGCAATGTACGGATTTGGCCATGCCTTTTTCGGAACAACACCACAGCACGTCTATTCCAACCAGACTAAGTCTATTGGAACGCCTAGTTGGGCGAGACGAAGCAAATCACATCGTCGAAATGCTCCGCTCATCGAAAATGTTGGTTTTCCTACTATGACATTCACAACATAACAAACATTCCAATGCTTGGAATAAGTGATCTCATCGATCATCACGAAAGGTCTAGATGACTGTGCCCGACTCCTCTGATCCTTGCTCTGCCCACAACGTACGAGATGTTGGATTGACTGAGACTACTCGATTCCCTTCTTGCTTTATCGCACGGCTGCATAAGATCCACCTTGTTCATTGATTGGTAAAGCCTCACAGTAGCCAGCCAAATCGTCATTCTGCAAGAAGGATGCAATGTGCAATTTTTCGAGGGCCGCCTGAGTGGGGATTGACTGCAGCTTGCAAGTTGCTCTTGCTGATCGGCACTCTAGGGAAGCATAAGCAGGCTGAAATACAATGTATTGCTTGCAGGCTAGATTCTAACATGTATCCCCTTACGCGGCAGAAATGGTCTGCCGGATGGCTGCACTGGGGCACTGGGGCAGGGTTACGACACGGGCCACATTGATAATCTCCTAGCCCAGTATCCGAGTCACTCAGCGCAGTGTAGCACAGTGGGCTCAGCGTTGTTCTCGTACCCGCTCAGCGTTACTCAGCCCGCAGTCGCTCGCAATAAAATCGGCCCAGTTTTATTTCTATAGTAGAGAACTCAGATCAATCAAAAATCAAAACAAACAGTCCAATTACCTGTGGACTGTCGTTGTCATCACTCATTGAGGTTCTAAGCAAGCCATGGCGATCTCTTTTTAGTGCCCGGCAGGAATGCCGCTAAAGGGGACACGTTGGGGCGGGCGGGCCGACCCCAGACTAGGCCACACTTGAGGCCAAGGACACATCCAGCAACGCTATGCAAGTTCGCCACCCACAAGTGCATCGCACAAAAAGCCAAGTCGTTGGTTCTTTTCATCCTCCGCCCGCAAGCAGGTATGCATAGTTAAATTCATCGTCGGTATGACCTCATTGGACCTTTTGCCCCTGCTAGGATGGCCAACTAACCCGGCCGCCAAACACAAACCACTCCTAACAACCGGGGGCCTTAGCAGTGGCGTTGGTGCGCAGCCACCGCCCGCTTCCAAGTTCCCACTAGACAGCGGGCCGGTCCGAGCGAGCTACTGTATCCCAGGGCACCAAGCGTCAACGGCCAATGGCCAGCCACAAGTTGCAACCCTGAAGGCATCAAACCCTTGAAAGTCTGGTTGGCACGAAAACCTTGATATATTTAGGCAGATGGCAACTTAGACTTGGACAACTGGGTTTTTCGCAGCTCTAGAGCTAAGAAATCAGGCGAGGGCCACTCGGGCGAGGGCCACTCGGGCGCTAATGTGATAGAACAACATGCCAGTGTCACCAGCCTTGTTGCGTTGGCAACTTCAACTGTCTAAATACCTAACATTTATTCTACTCGTACATCTATCTGGCTCAGGAATGTTGCGACCTGGCTGTCAAAAGTGACCAGTGATAGGGTATATTGCTTTTTTTCTCCTGCTCCTCTTCCCCCTCTTCCTCCTCATCCTCCTCCTCCTCTTCCCTCCTGTGATAAGCCTCGGCCCTTTCCCATAACCTTTCGTTGTTTCCTTGACAGTCCTAGGCCCCCACCCGTGTTTCTTTCGCTGCCAAAACTGAACTGGACGACTTCCAAGACGCAGACGCAGCAGCCTACCAAGATGGTCTGCCGTTCGACCCAAGCTCGCCACGTGCTTTATGCTGTGCTACCAAAACTTACCGTTCTAGGAAACCATAACCAAAATTGGTCTCGATTTCCATATTTGGAAGTAGGCTGGCGTAACAGGCCTTTTTTTTTTTTTTTTTTTTTTTTTTTTTTTTTTTTTTTTTTTTTTTTTTTTTTTTTTCCAACAAGGAACGCCAATGTTTGTTTTCTACCACACTTTCTTGACTTGATCTCGTGCCTCCCCGACTGCATGCACATTTGCTTTTCATTGATATCTCTATTTACATGACAAGGACACCTCTCGTGCCCGTCATGCCCAAAGAACCGCGCAACAACCACTTCAACAGGACGAGCGTTCGGAAGCTACTTCGCAACCACAACGTGTCTTTTGATCAAACTTTTATTCCAAAATACCCAACTCCTCAAGTTTCCCCCTTAGGGTAAAGTTTCGAGGAAATCTTCAGCTCCCCACTCCGTTGCTAGCACACCACCATCCCTGACTTCTTGGCACTTCCCACCATGGATCCGACCAATAGATTCATGGCATTGGGCAGCCCAGCACCGAAAAACACACCCGCAGGTGCCAAAACAACTTTGGCCAAGAGTACCCGTCTAGAGGCCCCACTGTACAAATCTATCGGAGATCGGCTCGGCGGAGTCAATAGTCCGATAAGCTTGATGCCGTGGGGGATGTCATCAAACACATAGACGCTTGCATAAAAGACCAGAAGACAAGACCAAACTTTGAACCAACAGACAGGTTCCTGGGCGAAATTAGGCGTGTGCATCGCTTCATTGGTGCTCTTGCACTGGTGGTGAGGACGGAAACATGTACAGAAATACACAATATGCACCTCAGGAAACCCTCAAAGGAAGGGGAATCACAGACTGACTCAGAGAAACCACCAACGCTGTCATATGCAGCAGTTGTCTCCCAGAACATCCTGCCAAGCACACCCTCGGAAGGGGACAATTCTGACCGACCTCCGGTGGCACCACTCAAAAGCCGAACAAAGTCCACCGCTTCCCAGTCCAAGAAAGTGGAAGGGGGACAGAGTACCAGTCCCCCTAAGCAGAAAACGTCTAAGAAACCATCTCCAATACCATCTCCGAAGCCAATCCCAAAGGAAAGGACACTCCCGCAATCCGGTCGTGTGATCGTAGTGCATGGAATTGTGGTAAGATTCGTGCCTGTATGACTGGAACAGAACAAAGGTGGACAAAAAGGGGAATTAGAAGGTACATGAGGTCATGAAGGAAGTGGATGATATCCACAAGGACCAGTGACCTCGGGGCCTTAAGAGAATAAAGAGACATTGCTTTTGTTTGTGCTTTTTTTTGTTTTAGGGGGCGTTTTTGTATGTAGTTGTTTTAGTGCCTGTCTCCGGGCCATAAGGAGACCTTGCCATGGTTGACAGCTGCAAGCGGATATATTTAAAAAAAAAAAAAAAAAAAAAAAAAAAGAGGCCCCAAGAACACTCGTATGCAACCAAATGCATTAACACGACGCAAGTCTTCTGTCTCGACATTGCTATTTTGCGTCAACTGTTCTGCAATCCAAAAAGCAACGCACGTAAAAAAAAAAAAAAAAAAAAGGGAAGAAAAGAAAAGAAATGAGAATGAAAATGAGAGAAATAAAGAAGCAAAGAAGGGATTTTCATAAAAAAGTGGAAACTGGATTATTGGATATCTCATCATGTCGTAACATATTCCGTTGGCCCAGGCGCCATCCTTGGCACAGTGGTGTAAATATGAAAACATGTATCCGGGTAACCATGAAAAAGGATGAAGGAAAAGACGACTGATGACCATGTTGATGTATATTTCGTCCATATAGTGCATGGCTGCTTTCAGCTTGAGGAGAGAAGTGTAGTGAAAGCCAGGTTGAGGTCCGAAATAAATAAATTCATAAAAAGACCTCAAATAAAAATACTAAAAAAAAACCGAAATTCGTAAGTCATCAAGGCAGAAAATACCGCCCGCACAACAGACTCAGAGGGGAGAAACTTAGAAAAAAGTTTCAGAAACGGTGCCTCAGGCATGACACCTGCCTGCATGCCTCCATAGAAGATAAACAAGAAAAGCAGACAACCAAAACAAAGAAACAAGCAAAAAACAGTAAATGGTAGTAGCGCACAACGCAATCATTTCGTCAGCATGTGAAGTATAAGATATTTTTTTCTTCACTACTCCTTTAAGATTTCATGGTCATCCCAGCAGCAGACATGGGTTCTGCTCACAAACCAGATATCGCGAAAGACACATGTCTCCCGTGTTGGCGCAGGCCCTACATAACTCACACAGCATCGCAGCTGTGGGTTCGACTTTGGATGGTTTTTGCAAACACCGCCTCTAATAATGGCCATGTCATAGATTTCTGCTTCGCCGCTTTCATCGTCCATGTCAAGTTTTCCAACTACACGGCTCGGGAAGGCACCGTATTCACCACGTGAATTTCTGCCGCACCAGCAATTCTATGCATATTTGGTTAGCAATACATTTTTGGGGGAATGAATTTAGAAAAGGCAGGGTCAAATTACGTACCAGCCCCCACATATTGCCGACATCAGGCTTCGCGATATACGTCAATAACTCGCCAGGCTGCACATCAATTTCAATGTCAGAGACCTTGCGCCAGGGGAACTTTGCCCTTTCCGATCCTGTCATGTGCTCGATGGCAGTTTCATCCCAAAAACGCAGGGCCGTCGTATATTTTTGGTAATGGGGGGGCCAGTCCCGTCGGGGTGGACCATAATCGGGTGGATAATCCTCAGGCTGCTGGTGTTTCCGGTTAGTGATGAGGTCAGCATATAGTTTATCGCTTTGCGTCGTGAGATTTGCCCCGCTAGTAGTTGCGACGGGAATATTTGTGGGGATATATGCATTCATTGTGTGCATTTGCCCCAGAGTAGCAGGAATCAGCGCTATATTAGGTAAGCCTGCTGCTCTGAGTGGCTGGGTGATTTGAGGTGAACTTGTAGATGCAGGAAGGAATGTGGACACAGGAGGTGCAACCTGGTGTTGCATGGGCACCTGTATTTGGAGTGGGTGATTCATCACCATTGACGTTGGAATCGACTCAGTGGATGTAATTGTTGACAATGTAGGAACACCTACATAGTATCCATATTCCGGCAATGGCGAAATAAGTGGTGGAGCCATAGAAGCTACCATTTGTGCACTGTGGAGAGGCTCCCAATTTTGATGACTGATTGGAACGCCATTCACTATACCACTCCCACCTTCCTGAACAACGTCCTGTATCCTGTTCGTTACAGATATCAACCCCATCTGTCTCTGCCTTCTCTCCCAATCAATTCTTCCCAATATGATTTTCCGGTTAGCCTCCGCCTCGACAATCTCTCTTATTTTTTCAAGCTGTGCTGCCTCCAGCTTCCTAACCCCCCTCCACCAACCAACCGTTCCCGTGGTTATCCTCACTCCGTGGTACATCGGCTCATTCCGCAAAACCCTCGGATCCCCAACTATGGTGAGTATATCGCCCTTTCTACCAGTCAACTCATCTCCAATGGCATGTTGTCCCTTGCTTTGAATATTGGATACCAATCTGTCCATCACAACTTCCGCATTGGGGAACCAGTGTAGGTCCGCAAATGGGACGAACCCATGTCCTGAAGTCATCAAGTTGAAGACCTGAAGATATGCCCCACCTGCTTTCTGGTAGTCGATATCCGGGGCGTGCAGAGGGCCCGGGGACAGAAGCATAAGGTCCCCGACGCCGTAGGGAAGCCAGGATACAGGACTTGCACTGTCATAATGACGAATTGCAATGGCATGGACAATTATCTATATTTTTCACAAAGACCCCATCGCCCATTGAAGAGGTTTGAACACTAGAAGTTAGCTCTCATGTATCTTTGTATAAAAACATAGTGGCGGAAAATGGGAGAAAGAAACCGGGCAGAGGCTAAAACTATGCATGAATAAGGAGATGGACATATAAAGAAATAAAGAAAAATGAATAATTTTTTTTTTAAAAAAAAAGTGAGTCAAAGGAGAAATTCGAGTTGCAATAAGTGTAAGGTCCAGGGGATTATTCCGCTGTACTATCAGATGCTTTGAAAAGTAGAAAGACAAAAAAAAAAAAAAAGAAAAAGAAAAAAAAGAAAGTAACAAGAAAAGCAAACATGCAGCACTGATGATAAGGGTGCAATGATATGGACAAGAAAAAATAAAATAAAATAAAATATTCAAAAGAATGACCAGAAATATAAAGGAATTATTAATTACCCTTTTCCTGAGCTCCGTTCCATCTTTAAAGCCTAACCTAAGGTGCTCTGGGTTAACATATCCTACATCTGATAAGACCGCATGCACCGCAACCATAGGGTTGTTATTGCGGCATTGCACTGGGACGTAGACCTGGTCGCCTCTCCTTATCGATAAACGTCCCTGCCCGGCCACATGGAGATCGTCCACTTTAGCCACATAGACGGCACACGAAATCTCCATTTGGGCTGCCACGGATCTTTCAAGTTAGCTTGACTGTAGCTTTGCAGCTAGGTTACCAGAACAAGGAATGTGGCTAATACAAGCTTCCTTGCGTAGTCGGGAAGTGAGCAGGGGAGAAATAAAATATTTAATTCTTAATTTTCTTTTTTTCGTCTTAGGTGAACGTAGTGAATATGTAGTGTGAGTGCACGTAAGCGTAAAGTACAGTGTGCGCGTGGTAAGTTGCGTCTGAAAGACAGCAGAGAGCAAGGGTAGGCATATGATAGGTTAAGATAGGATGGCAGGAAGGGAAATTAGCGCGAGGCAACTGTCAATCACATGCGCCGTATGTGGCGCGGGTACCTGCAAGCTCCTGGATCCTTCAAATGTTTCCAAAGGAATCCTGGTAAGATCCTCTTGTTCCGGGAGTCATAACAAATGCACAAACGGGTGTGCGTGGGGTGTGTGTGGGGAGGAGTAGGGGGGTGAGTCGTTTGGGTCACGGATGAGAAACGCGAGCGAATGAAAGACCTGTAGTTGAAAGATAGGAATGTAGAAGGAGGGAGAGAAGGAAGTGGTTTATCAAGGGCAACAGACCCAGTTCCTTACCTTTGAGTCTATCTACCTGTTTCTGCAGCTGGTAGGATGGCAACAAATAGCAGCGTGTGACGTGTGACGAAACCTTGAACCGAAATGGAGCTTGTGGCAAAAGCCAGAGAAAAGGAAAAGAAGCGAAAGAATCAAGCCCAAAAAAGGACGGGGTATAGGATCTGGGAAGGCGTAAACTTGGCCAGCGGAGGATTTTCCGTTTTTTATTTTTATTCTTATTTTTTTAAAACCTTTCCTTTACCTATGCATTCTCTGTCTGCCCGGTATCAGATGGTACAAGAGACGGACGGTGGTGACGATGGCTAATAGTATGGATATACTCAGCACTTGGATCTCTCCTGCTGTAAGTCCTCGGAAGGTGGCCACGTACTTATACGCATGGCAGGTCATGGTGTATGAAGTGGACGGGGCCGCTGATCTTTGTGAGGACTCTTCAGTGACTTAAGATATGAGAAGGTGCATTTTCAATGATAAGCATTGGGAAAAGTGTATGAGTGAGTGCGCATTGCCTGGAGCGTTGTGCAGCTGGGGTCTCAACTGTGCAGCACATTAGGCCTCTCGCCATCTTCGACGGCGATCGGGCCTGCTGTGCGACTGCAGTGATTCACTGGCTCCAGGGCTGGGCCCGGCGGCGCGGGCCAAATTGGAACGCCGCGAGATGGCTACGGAGGCCTCGAGAACTTCCATTCCAATGCTGCAACTACTGCTGCTGCTCCTGTTCTAGGCAATTTGTTGCTTCCTGCGAGCTCAGAATCTCCCATCACACATTTTCAATATGCGGTGCCCTATCTGCCGTCTTGTCACTAAAATGTTTAGGCCGCAGTTGACATCATATCGTATAAGTATGTGGCCAACTTCCGGGACGTACAGCAGGAGAGAGCCAAGTGCTGAGTATATCCATACTATTAGCCATCGTCACCACCGTCCGTCTCTTGTACCATCTGATACCGGCAGACAGAGAATGCATAGGTAAAGGAAGGTTTCAAAAAAATAAAAAACGGAAAATCCTCCGCTGGCCAAGTTTACGCCTTCGCTGATCCTATACCCCATCCTTTTTGGGGCTTGATTCTTTTGCTTCTTTCCTTCTTCTGGGTTTTGCCACAAGCTTCATTTTGGTTCAAGCTTTCGTCACACGCTGCTATTTGTTGCCATCCTACCAGCTGCAGAAACAGGTAGATAGACTCAAAGGTAAGGAACTGGTCTGTTGCCCTTGGGTAAACCACCACGGGGACGGCGGAGAGGGGAGGAGAGAGAGGACAGAGGGGAGAGGTGCGGCACCCGCGGGCCCATCTCCTGAGGAGCCTCACCGGCCCAGCTGGCTCCCGTGAGTGCGCATCGCCAGACCCGGCGCGCCCGCGCCCCGCCCCGCCCAGCAGGCGTGTTAGCGTGAGGCGACTAGGGCCGCTGACATGAGACGATGTGAGCAGAGCAGCAGAAGCAGGTCAAGTATGTTAGGAAAGCAAGGGCGCAAAGGGCGTCGCAGAGTGGGCATGGCATAGAGTGGGATGATATATCACTTTTCTGCGTGCATTCTATCAGATCGAATTTCAACTCCCCCCCACCATCTCTCATTCCTTTCTTCTCTTCACCCCCTCCGGTTCTGATCCAATGGCCCAGAATTATGCCACGACATGTGTGGTGCAGCTTGACAGAATGTCAGCCGGCCGGCAGTTGGCACCAATATCAGAGATTGCGAATTGAAGCTGGAGTCAAAACAGGGATCGTAAACATGGTACCAGGGACCCCGGTAGGTACCTTGTGTAATAAGGCCAGAGGTCGAAAGTTGGGCCAGGCTGGCCTTTCTACCCCCCTCTTTTTCGGCCAGGCTGGCCCTCATCTTTTGATGCAGAACTTGGTGAGTTGCAGCTGTTACAACATTAGACTCAGTACTTGTGAACTTTCCTCAGTGACGGACGTGCCAAATTCAAGCCGATACAAGTTCCCATGGCTACTTCCTCTCTAGCAAAAAATGGATATAGATTCTCAACCCGATGCCAGCTCACCCATTGATTGGCCAGAGACTCCGCCTCGTAGGGAAGATGGACATGAGGAAGAAGACACCTTAGAAAGGTCAAATAAGGTTGAGGAAGAAGATGAACAGAAGTGGCGTCGGAGAGGTGCCGAATGGAAGCCATGGGAAGATCGAGCATTAGCAAAAGAGATAATGGCTGCAGGTGTGCTTGTCGCCGGGAAAGGAAAGAGTATAGAGAAGTGGGAGGAAGTAGCCAGAGCGTTGAAAAAAATTGGTTCTATTCGTACGGGAAAATCTTCCAAATCAAGATTTAATAAGTTATTAACAGAGCTTCGGGTATTTCTCTCTTCAATTAAAAATACAACTTCTTATTGTTAACATACAAGATAGGCTCAAAATCTTCGGTCTCTACAGAAGACTGGAACAAATGAGGAAGTAACAACTTTCTTATACGATATGGAAAATCTAAATAGTCTTGCAGAAATACAGTCTAAGGATCCACAACTTCGTGCACAGGCAAGAGAGCGTCAGAAGAAGTTGGATGAGGAGGGGAAGTTGATGCGGAAGGAAGCTATGGAAGGAATGAGTAAGACAGAAGTTAAAAGTAAGAAAAGAAAGACAATGGATGATTCGATAGAGGAATTTGAGCGGGAAACATTGATTTATCAGCAAAAAATTCAGAAAATGGAAGAGGAAGAAGCCACTCGTCACAATGAGTTGTTAAATCAAAATAAGGAGACTACTCAAGCTATTCAGCATTTGTGTCAACTATGGGAGGATGAACGAAAGGAGATGAGAGAAATATTATGTACCTTATTGGAGCGAGCATTGGAGAAATAAGCTAGGGATGGAAATATTCTTCAAGGCTAGGAGGTCGAAATATTCCATCAAGTTCTTCAGATATGCTAACCATATCGCCATCTAGATTTTGAAAGTACTGTGGAATTTGAGGATTGTGAAGGCGAACGTGTGCATTATGGGGCAATACAGCTACTTGAAATTGCTTTCCAATAGGTTGTTGTAGTAGTAGTTTCTTGTCATTTAAGATCCAATGAAGCGGGTGCGCAAACGCCATACGAGCTTACTAAGCAGAATAGGGTCTGGTTCGCGAGACTACCAATGAAGGGAAAAGATTGATAATTTCTCTGAAACCCCATTCAACCACAATCCGGACATTGGCCATGCGTCTGTTGAATAATTGTTCTTGCTCGGTCAGACGTGCACCCAGAAATGGTGCACATAAAGATCGATTGCATCCATAAGTAGGGTCTCCATACACTTGTAAAGGTTGACCATTAGGATCATAAGCGTACATTTGAAGATCACGGAAAATCTGACTATCTGTCCAAACTGTTCTATCATGTCGACATCCTTCCACAGGTCTGTATAGATGTGCTACTAGCCCATCAGGTGTAACGGTAGCATGATATTTCACAGCATGAACACACTTCCAGCCAATATATACAGTACGTTGATGTTGTACTGGTCTGCAAAGAGGGCGTACTGTTCCATCAACAAATCCCCAGCAACTTCGCAATGCTCCACCTGGTATTTTAGATGATATTACATCTGTATACTCTTTTAACTTCTGTGGTGTCAACCTCTCCTCATCAAAAATTCCAAAAGATGTCCCCGTTTATGCAAGACAAAGTCTTGTACTTCTCCAGAAATTCGTGATGTATGGCTCCAAATTTGAGTCGTAGATCTGCATATCGAGTTGGATAGGTCGCTCTACTGCCCCATTTTCTGCAGACTTGATATGATGTGGTAGCTGAAGTACTTCGACAAGGCGGTCTATCTCTTCCCTGAAGTATACATTCCATAAACTTTCCTCCGTGATCGTCCAATCGTACTCTTCCGCCCTGTGGTGCAGCCCCCCTCTTTCTTACTCTACACTCTCTCAATTTGTGTAATTCTCGCACCTGACCATGAGGATAGACCGCATTAGTTGAGCTTTGATTGCACGCATCTTGACTTGCTTCACCAGGTTATGTTGATTGTTGATTGTATTGTTTTGTGTACATGTACACAAGATCTCTGCCTCGACAAATACCCCCGTCTACCCTTGCAATTTCGCAACCTCTTTTGCCTCCTCTAGAGTCATATCACTTCCGGCTGTTTCCGAAATACCTCCAGCTTTTATGTACTGTATGATATTCGCAATAATTAGAGGGATTTTGCAACCCTGTACGTACATCAACAAGGGTAAAACGATGTAACCCCAAAGTAGAACTCCACGTGATGCAGCAATGTCACTTCATAATTATTAACTTCACTATGAATGTACGACTTGAATGCCCACACAAATGCCAGTTTAATGTTTCTTGGATTAATACTAGAGTATTCCCTCTGAACTTGATATAATCACAGCAGCATGTATGGGGACTATATCAAGTGTTGGAGAGACATTTTTGAATGCACCAAACATCTCCAATTCACTTTGATCTGATTTGATACTTTGATATGTTTATCTTTTTTTATACTACTAGCAGAATTGACACTGAATATGCAATATATGATGCATCTGTTCTCCAAGTGCTGCATAAGAGAGCTCGATGCACATATTCACAGGGTCCCGCACGAGAAACTTGCCCTCATGTGGTTGTTTGTTGTGGTGATTCTGAATTACGTATGATATGGTTGGGGACATCTGTATGCGGAGGAGGGCGGACATTTGCTTCGATGACTAAGCACTACCGTAGTTATGTAGTAGTTACATGCACTGTTCTGCCCCGCTCTTTCATGCGATTTTCTTCCACTGCCACCCCCCGCCCTACAGCACCAATCCACTGTCCACCGCTGGTTGTCCCCTATACTTGCATACTTGATACCTGTTGCATCGATCGCACATATCGGCCTGTTCAGCCATCCTGTCGCTTGAACCAAAGAATTAATTAAAGGACTAGAATTGGTAAATACGTTCCAATGTTTGCGTTAATTAATTAGTCTATGGCTCACTTGATGTTAATACAGATTCACAAAATGGGATGGAAAAGCAAGCGGGCACTGCATCTGGAGAGAGTTCGACAGGCAAAACGAGCTCGGTTAACTGAAGCACAGCTGGAAGCGGAACTAATAGCACATTTGGATAATGAAAGTGAAGAGGATGTATGGAGACCAGGAGAGCCGGAGGTGCCAACAGCAGTTCATTGGGAAGATTTTGACTCTAGTTCAGAAGAAGATTGTGAACTTACTGAGGTCATAGACAAGTACCAGATAAAACGAAGTGGTAAAAGGGATATGCATAGGGGATATGTACTTGACATAGTATTCTACTTTAGGTTAGTGTCTTCTCATTTTGGTTAGGCCTGTTTATACTATACTATATTTAGTAGTTACTAAGGTGGACAATTTGACCGATTCGCAAATAAAACTGCTCATCTTTGACTTTCAAATCACCAGTACAGAAAATTAATTAAATAGATATCGCTCTATAGAATTATTTTTCATTCACTAATTTATCATCGTATAGCATGAAACTAATTTTATCTATTTATTTTAGTTGTGATTTGAGTGTTGAAGTTGATGTGAAATTTAATCCGAGTACACATGTCCCCAACCATACGTGCTAACAGAGTACTATGATACTAGTAGTCCGCGCTAGCAGTGGGTGGACTTCAGACCCATGTCAGCGCTGCTAAACCAATTCAGCTCCGTTGCTGTCGCAACAAGTCCGTGAATTAATTCCTGCAGGGTTGCAAAATCCCTCTAATCTCTCTAATAACGACTTAAACGCAATATGGTGCCGGAAGTTAAAAATCAACATGTTGTAACATTCCCAGCTAGCATTAGTAAGCAGCACCATATGTGTCATTTTGCTGCTTGAGCAATCGCGCACCCTTCAGCCACGGTCACTTTACACGGTCGCATTACACGCTCGCTTTACGTCTACAACTGCCCACGCTCGCACCACTCATAGAAGGTTTTTCCAGAGTCAATTGCAGGTCTACGAGAAACTATACCCAAAGCTCTTTTTTCTATTTCAGACATCTCTATTTGGCGTTATTATAATAAGTGTCTTCATATTATGCAGGCATATAAGGATGGTCATCAATATGGTACAGAGGCCTTCAAAAATCATGTATATATAAGTCACTAGCAAGGAACCCTTTGATGACTAATCCATTTGTATGGGGCTTGGCATGTAACATTTGGTACATTTCCTAAGAAAGTAAAAAAACTTTGAACCTTTTCATTTTCACAACGAATGAAGATTTTGCCATGAAAATATCATAGAATGATAGAGCATCTCAAATAGTATAGATTTTTGATATTTCTACCTTAGTCCATATCAGGTTGTGGTTGCTGATAGGTTTTGCGTTGCGTTGGTTGTGTAGCAAATTTCATGTTGATTATTAACTTCCAGCACCATAGGCGAAGCTATTTTAAAAATCATGGTGGTCATCTATCGATAACTTTGCATGGATGAAACACATGCCCGTTAGTTCCTAATTCCTTACAGAATGTCACATTATTTCTCCAGATGCAATTTCCAAATAGGTCGCCCATATGGTGCCTCAACGCGCTGTAGCTCTAAGCTTCATTGTCATACTTCCTAGCCAGAACTTGCACATCCCCCCTTAGCCTGAAAAGTACCTGCTCCTCACAGCTTGACCTAGAACTGACATCCTGCTAGCCATACCTGCAGCGTGCATATTGCTTAAATATGCATCTTCCATAGCAGATTGTGAGATACTAGCATCTACAAATGTGATATAAATATAATTAGCTTCGAGAAAACTTCAACGTGGGAATTATGACAAGTGATAACATTACCTGATAGATCACTAAATGAGCTCCCCATGCTTGGTGAACTCTCAGCCCCAGGCCCGCCGCTCCCTGTCAATCTGTTCTTTTGTGAAGTAGAGTCGCGAGGAGCTGTTGCTGTTGCAACACCACCTTGCTTTGCTGTCGACGTGGAGCCAGCCTCCGAGGGGTGCTTTCGTGGATTTATCCCTGTCTTCTCGCTTTCCTGACGAAACACATCCTTTCCTGCAATTTTTTCTTTGCTCCTTGGGGAGATTTTCTCGCCTCTTCTACGAACATTCGTCAGAGTTGCCGTCCCCAATTCATCTTCATCCATGGAAGACGAGTCGGCCGTGGTCCTCGAGAATGGCAGATATATCTCATCATCTTCATTGAATATACCGCCTTTCCCCTTGGAATCAATAGTGCTATCGTCAGAGTCATCATCATCAGAGTCATCATCATCACCGTCTCCCGAATCAGAATAGGTTGGGGGTGAGTCAGAGGAGCAAGGCTTTCTCGGCGGAGATTCCTTCACAATGTTCGTAAGATCATTCTGTGATATAGGATTGGCAAATCTTGCCGCTGGCTGCACAGACGCTTGTGAACTAGGTCTAGCAGTTGCAGTCGATGGTGTCCGGGACATTGGCAGTGCCATGGCTGTAGTCACTGGAATTAGCATTGAAGTAACGAAGGGGTCATTGGTGTGATACGCCTAGTAGCAGCTGTTGGGGTTCCTGCAGCTGCTGGTCTCGCAAATGGCGGTCCTGGAGTACGGATCGATACAGAAGAGTACGCCTTTGGATCTAAAATCATGCCGCGGAGTCCGCGGAGTCAGAGAGCTGTCTATATATGGATTCTCCCAAATGACAGCTTACCATAGCTTCCGCCACTGCCTGTCCGTACCATTCTCGCACCTCCTGGTATGCCCGCGGATGCTGGACTAAGCGGCCTTGGAGATCCCGCGCCTGTGCTGACATTTTGGTTATTCGGTGAAAGGGCGATTGTAGCAGCACCACCCATTCCTTTTCGCATTTGCGCCCTCACTTGAGAAAGTTCACGTTCGTAGAGCCATGCAGCTTGTTGTAGCAGAAATGCACGAGATACTTGAAACTGCTGAGCACTGGCAATAGGTCAGACGAATGGAAACGCAAAAAGCGCTCTAAGAGGAAAGCCCACAGCTGATTCCCTAAAAAAGTAAGATGGTCAACTTGAGTCTCTTCAAAGTGATTCGCCTGAAGGAAAATCCGTCACGGATACAGTCTGATGATAGCTTTACTTACAGTCTATTCCTTGATTTCTGGTCGTTCTTGACAGTATCCTCCATAACACTCGCTCCTTGTTTGCATTCCAGTCAACCTTCAAGACGATTCAAATTCCGAGTTAGCTCTAAACTCTACCGTCGCGCGACTCATTACAAAGTCCAGAGCATCATGTACCTGCGGCGGGTCGACAAAAGCTCCCCGCGGGAATGGTAATCTCAAATAGACAACGTATTTCATTTCTTTCTCCCCTGCCCCTTCCCTTTCTCTGGTAGACTGCCCGTAGTCGATTGGTGGATGAGTCTGCTGCTGCTGTTGCCCCAATGCGAGATGTCGCCTGCTCGTAGTTCTTCCATGTTCAGCCAGAAGATGAGTTTGTTGAGCATGCGGCGGCATGGGTGACGCAGCAGGGAGCGGTCTTGAGTTCTGACGAGACATTCTCTGTGGAGTGACAGTAGCTCCCTCGTCGTTGTAATTAATAGCCAAGTGGGATCCTGAGCGTGATGTAACAGTTACTGTTGCAAGAGAATTTAAAAGCTTACGCAGTTACTGATACCGAGAATGTGATATGTGAGTTTGTAACGCGAATAAAGGAGGTGAAGGGGGAAGTAAAGGGTATTGAATGGGTGGCCTGCCTGCTATGACGAATCGACTCAGTTGGTGCTTCGGATCCCCATTGCGGATCGCATCGCCTGCCCAAGATAAACTTTGCTACCCACCGACGCCACAGTCGCACCAAGTCTATTTCGTCCATGAGGCTCTACAAACGATGTTAAGACTGGGGTTTTACGATTTATATTGCTTGCTACGACAGAGGCAAGAAGGGAAAAAGTAAAAGAGAAAAATGAAAAAACATGTAAAATTGAATCGAGAGTTGGTAGTAGTAATTCAAGTTACGGACAGCGATGGGGATGTCATAAGTAGCTCTGGGCAGCCATACCCAGCTTCCTCCAAACTAGAACTTCGCAAAGGGATCGTGAAAAGAAGGAAACAGGCAGGATAGGGCGACAATAGAGCAGTAAAAACAAAAGCACAATTTTTAAAATAAACGAATGTAAAAGAAAGAAGCGAGAGTAAAATAACAAGAAAACAGGAACTATTTCCCTAAACTCAATGTTGCTGTCAAAAGATCCAAAGCTAACCAAATACTCAACAAAGCGAGACCAGAATGATTACAATGGGAGCCTCCCAAGTTCAGTTCTCTGTGCCAGAAATGACGCCTTCCTCCTCCGGAGAGGTATCCACGCCAGAGGAATCCACGCCAGAGGAATCGTCACCACTCTCTCCATGCCTATCAGAAGTAGATGGCGCGGACTTCTGAGGTTCGTCCACGCCAAAGAGTGGGGGATCAAACTCAACCCTCCCGCATTCCCCTTTGGCTAATTTGCCGAGTTCTTCGGCAAATATCCATGGAAATGAAATGAATGGCATTCGCACGGGAGTTCCACCTTCATTCTTGGCTTCCAAGGCAGATTTAACCTCGTCATAAGTAACCCTATACATTGCTACAACAAAGCTCCGCAGCGCCGCTTTTCTTGCTCCACCAACCAATTCAGAGATGTGCTTGCGGAATCGATCGCGAGTTACTTTTCCTAATCTGTCGATTTCCTCATGGAATTTATATTCCGATCTTGGACCTTTATAGGCAAGCACGAAAGATGTAAAAATTTCAAACTCTGTTTGTATGTCGTATTGAGCGAGAATTCGTCGCATCGCCGTATCATACTCATGCTTCAAACCCTTCGCCACACGTAACAAGCGCTCACTTACTGGATATTTCCCGAGAATTCGCTGATCGAAGTTAGCGCTACAGGCGGGGCGAAAGTCAACCCTCTCAACCTGGTCGTACAGCTTTCCTAGGATATTGTTGGAGTGGTATGTTTTTTCTCCGTTTTTCTTTTCCATAAAATGAGGGTATTCCCTTGGCCTCAAGCTTCGTGGCATAATTGCTTCAAGACCAGTCTTGGGGTAATCTACGGCTGTCGAATGCAGCTCTGCTAATTGAATGCCTTCGGATTCATACGTTAGGACCTCGAACAGTATAAGCGAGAAGTATATAAACTTACATCGGGGATGTGTTACTCCGCCTTCTAACTTGACGGCCCAAACGGTGTGGGTATTGGCAATATGACCCAAACGATCTGTTTTCATGTAGTTGACAAAGAAAGAGATCATATCAGAGACATCCACAGGGCGATCTAATTCCTCTGGCTTAGGCGCGGAATAGTCCATAGGCTCGTAATTGATGACAGGAGGGATGAGTCTTTGATCCCATGAAATTAGGTAGTCGTCTCCGTCAAGATCCCCACCAGAACACATGCTGGCTAAATCTCTATCTCCCGTTTGTGGCAACACAAGAACGTCTCTGAGATGACGCAACTCTGGAACATCAACTGCACGCACGACACGAATATCACCAGGATGAAGTGACGGATTGCGTGCAATAATGCAAATTCCAGTTATAACGGTATATTGTCCAGGGTTTCTGCAATCGGAAACTTGACAGAAGACTTCGGGAAGATCCTTGAGCTTTTCCTCGTCAGTCTGTTCATGATCAACTTCAAAATGGCCTTTGAGAATTCCTGTTTCATCGACAACCCCAAGCAGGAATGCGCCTTCCTCCACAGTAATCTTTGTCTTTTCTTTTAGCTGTTTGCATGTGTAGGCCCTCCACAGATGTAGTAGACATTCAAAAAATGGCTCTTTCGCTTCCATAAACCCATCACGAATCATACTGGCCATAAGCAGACTTGTTTGGTGTTCATCAACATTCTTTGTCAATTTACGAAGAGCCTCCTTCTGGTCAAACATAGCAGCCCTGAGAGTTTCCAGTTCTTTGGTCAACATATCCTGGAAGATTTCTTCTGGAACTTCAAGCGCAGTGAGAACCAGTATAAGCTGCCGATTGAGAGATGCGGATGCGAAAGCTGCGGGACGAATCACTTCTAATCCATTATGCTTCGCTTCAAACTTTTTCTGACTTGGCCGAATGATAATATCCGAGCCCGACAGTTTCGGGGAGACTGCTAGTACGCCTTTGCAGCCACCGAGGCGAAATTGGAAGGCCGAAGGGGGTTCTTTGCCAGGCAGTTTGAGATCATCTGCAATCATCCTGGCAACAAATTCAGACATCATGCCAACTCCATCGCTAAAGTTCCTTCCATTACGCTCAATATCTTCTCCCTTCATAATACGAACTTTGACACCAGGAATCGCTCTTGTAGCGGCTACAATTGATGAGTAAACACACACTTGTCAGATGAGAGCATTGTTAAACTTACAGAAACATTGACCAAGCCGCGCACAATATTTCCCAACTACTCGAATATCCGTAAATGTACCCATCCATACTCGTATGTCAGCAGCACTGATCCATTCATCCGACGCAAACATATAAGCACCGTGCTCTCGAAATTGAGAGCTTCCGAATGCTAGAAACTCAAAATGTCGATCTCCAATGGTGATACCATTCCGTAGGGTATTGTGAACTCTGGTAAAAACATCATCCTTGCACGAATTCTTCTGATATCGTACCTTGCTTCCTGATTCGTCGTTAAATCGAATTCTAAGGAACCTGTCTGCATGTTCTGCGTAGTGGCGAAGAACACGATTCGAGTATTCAACCGTTGGCGTGTTGAACTGAATTGTAGTTGGCGTGATTGTTGCTGTCCTTACAACGACGCAGTAGCTTTCAATTTTGCCAGCAAGGGTATGTGATTTCTTTTTCTTAGGGTATTCGAAAATTGACATGGGTTTATAGATCCTTCTTTGTTTAGGGTCAATGGTTTTGTCCGTAGCCGCTTCAAGAATCTCCAGTACTCTGTCTTCCGGAGTATTTCCTAGCTGATTCATGAATTCCTCGGTAAGATTATATTCGCTGAGAACTCCCAGCGATATCGCCGCCTCTAGCTGATATCTGACTGGAAATTTGAGGTAAATCTTATGAAATTCCTGCACGAAATTTCCCGAGGTAATCGGAGGGTCGATCAAGTCCCAAATTGGAGTCGGTGCACCTGGCAATACGGTGATGTCATCAAGCTTAGTGTCAATGTTGTAGTCCTTGATAGCGCTTAACATTTCATTGAACAAAACCATTTGTGCACCCTCCAGCTGAAAAACAAATCTGTACGTAGTCCAACGCCCTAAACACAAAAATGAGTATACTTTATCATGTCACGTGAGGAATGCACCTTACCAATATCAATTGCAGCGAAAGGTTGGCGCAACCTTGTCGGCAATCCTTCCAGCACTTTAGGAAGATAAGTTATATTAACCTGGCGAAACCAGGTATCCCAATCGCTCCAAACACGCTCCTTTGGATCAGTGAAAGACTTTTCAGTTTTATGGAGCTTCCGGTAAAATTCTGGCGGAGATACCAATGGGATTATGAATGCTCTAGTATTTTCCGCGCCTGTTTTCTGCTCCAAGAAGTAATCAAGATGTTCGAATTGAATCCGGAAGCGATAGGATTCCTCACGTTCCCAAGATTCGATACTATGGTCTGGTTTGGCTTCGAGAAACTCTTCGATAAGTTGTCGGTATGCAATATCTTCCGGTGTTTTCAAGAAGTGCTTGAACGAGACGTCAATGACGCGGCGCTTGAAGTTGACTTCGAAACGGATAGGACGGTTTTTATCGGTTTGAAACATTGACATCATTTCCGATTCTGAATAACGCACACCAAACTCTAGACTGGCAGCGGGAAAGCTCTGCAACACGATAATCAGCAACAGAACAAGAACGAGGTCATAAATTATGGCATACAAATGTCTCTGGGATGAGCTTTTGGGGGTCCACAGGACTTTGTATGGTTCGCGCTGGTTTGGGCTCTTCAAGGCGAAGGTGCAATTTCACCCTGGTATTGTCGTCATACTTAACGTCATAAAAACCTTTTTCCCAGAACGCGGAAGATGGACGGGGGCTACTACGAGTCAGAAAGATGATATAGACAGTAATTTGGGAGAAGATCGCTCACGAGAATGCCATTCTGCCCCTTCCATTTAAGCTGCCAGAAATATCCTCAAACAGTTCAATAAAAGTGATATTTCCATATCGCTTAAACGCCTCGTACAAGTGGCAAAGGGTCCACGTTGAAGGAACCATTGTTACAAAGATAAATACCTCTTGTTGATTGCTAGTTCTATGACTATTGGACTGCTGGACTAGGGTCAATCGGGGGCTCACGGACGTTGGCCTATCCTGAACGATGTTGGATGGTGGTGTGGTACTTCTGTTTTGAGCAGATGAGGGGACCTGTGGGACCCATTGAAGTGAGTTTTCATCATCAGAAGCATTGTTGTGCCCGAAAAGCTGCACTCGTATCTGTTGTTGTTGCTGCTGCTGCTGTTGCTGACGCTGATGCTGATGCTGATGCTGATGCTGGTGCTGTTGCAGCTGTTGCAGTCTAGCCCTTCGTTCCTGCTGCTGCTGTTGCTGTTGCTGCTGTTGCTGCTGCTGCTGTTGCTGTTGTTGTTGTTGCTCTTGCTGTAGTCTCTGCTGGTGTAGCCTTTGCTCTTCAGCAGAGAAAGTTGGCAGACTTGCTGGAACTCGCTGAACGCGGACCATGGAATTATTTCTGGGAGCATATCTGCGCGGTGGTGAGCCGTTGTCGACAGGAACCGGTGGAGATCGCCGTCTATCCCGCCTATCACTCATGTTGAATTTGCTCGTGCTATTGTTCTTGTCGGATAGCTTGTAAGATGATGGGGAATGTGGGAGAGAAGGGTTGCTTTATATCTGTGAAATGGAAGTTGTGATCCTTTGATGCCTCCACCTAGCTGATCCACTAGTAATTGGAACAAGGAACAGCCCCACAGCTAGAATATATGATAGGTCGTAATCCAAACTGGATGCAGTCAATGAAATACAGCGCTATGTCGTGTTAGAGGATAGAGTTGGCAAAGATATCACACTTGCTGGCTGATACTGAGAGCAGTTGAGGCGTAGTCCTCGATATCCACACCTAGAATATCAACCGGGGCGAAAAAAGCTCAAATACCTTCACTGCCTTTGAGCTTGTAGTGCTGATTTATGTCCTGCAGTTAAATCCTCAATGATTTGGTCGATCGTTCCACAGTGGGTTTATAGAGGCGCAATGAGCAGTGCTGTCAGTAGATGCTCATTCCAAGCTCACACCTTATGTATGAGAACAGTGTCTTAGAAGGAAACGAAGAATGTCGGAGAAATGCTGCTTGCTCAGCCCTATTGGTCGTCACCCTCATAAGCACCGTTTGCAACCTTCTTTGTCACCTCAATTTCGCTCTTGTGTAATTCTCAAAACTGAAGGATCACCGAGCAAAGGAAGGCTTCTTCGATGGACCGTCTGTTGCCTTGAATTGTTGTAATGTGGGACTCGAGCTCATGAAATAGTAGCTAACTATGGTGGCGGACGTAATGAAACCTTTTATGCAAGAGTGGAGTGATTCTCAAGTACCGGAAGTCTGCGTTATCTTTGAAGAGCCGTTGGGTGTTTTGTGCTATGCGGTCAAAGGTAGGCGGGAAGAGGATGCTATTGTGTGTGCTTGTTTTATTGGTTCAAAATGCAGTTAGGGAGGGGCCCCAGGTACTGACTAGCGGGGAAGCAGGCACTCCAGAAAGAAATATAATCGATATGTGCTGTACTGGTTTGTCCAGGTATTGGAGGATGATGGTGAGGGTTAAGGCAAACTTTTTAGGCCCGAAGTAAACGGTTCCTGGCCGAAAGCACGACCAATCAGGCTTACGAAGGCACTCCCTTGAAAGCACTAGGGCGTCGGGGCGTATAGTGGTGGAGCTACATGCGATGGGTTGCTGCAGCCTAGCTTGAGCTCTATAGACCGATAATGCTCACTGATAATGCGAGATGCGATGTGAAAGGTCCCGATCAAGGCGGTTGCTGGTGCCCAGCAGAGGGGTTCGTGTATAAGCCTGGTGGCCTAAGCAGGAGCTCGAGAAACGCAGGTGATCATACGAAGGGTATTGTATCAATCTGCACGCACGCCTGAGTTTGGCTGCCACCACCTCCAAGAGGACTGCCAATTACGCAGCAAAAGTGCTGGCTGCACGGGGGAGAGACTCGGGCTATTCGGGGCTATTGCCGTCTGCACGGGGTTGGTTGGTTGGGGGGGGGGAGGGGGGGGAGGGGGGGGGAGGGGGGGTACGGTTCGAATTCACCTATTCTTCGAGTGCACAGTGGGGGTTGCTGAAGAGTAGGAGTAGGGTAGTGGTATATACTGGAGGGCTGTCAGTCAGCGTCGGTAGCCGTGATAGTGTTTGAGCGGAGAGGGGAGCAAGCAGCGTGAGGTTACGTGTGGAGTGGGCGCTACAGAGCTGAACTCCTCCTTCCTTCCTTCCCTTCGACCCTCCCAGCGGTGGTGTGGTGGTGGGTGCGGTGGTGCCCGTCCGCGATTCGTGGCGTGCGCAGGGGGCGGACGAGTGCGAGCAAGCGAGCCTGTTTGGCTGGCTTTGTGCAGCCAGCGGCAGCAGAGTCACCCGCTGGCAGATGCGACAGGCCACCGGCCACCGGCCACAGGCTTGTCGCGGGGACGAGGCTAGTCCTGGGTGGGGGGGCGGGCGGGGAGGGGCCGGGAGGGGAGGCCTGAGTCAGTCGCGCGGCGCGGCGGGGGGCCTGATGGCCGGAGGAGGACTATGCTGGCTGGGCAGCTGGGCAGCTGGGCTGGCTGGACTGGCTGGACTGCTGCCGCTGTGGTCGTCGCCCTGCGCCCCAGCTTCTAGCATGTACAGTGGCTTGAGTCGCCGCGGGCACAAAGAAACCCCCTCGCGCCGTTCGGCCGCCCCCCGGCGTGGCGTCAGGTGGGGCTCGGTGCACGTTGCCCTGCGCGTGCAACGCTCCTGCCCCCCCCCCCCCCCCCCCCCCCCCCCCCATCGATGGCCGCGCCACGCCCGCATGTACGTACTCTACATACACACCTCGTGCACCCGGTGTCACGCAGCTTGCAGCAGGCCGCTTTGCGATGCCAAGTCCCGGGGTTTTAAAGCTTGGCTTTGCTCTTGTGCTGGGTATCATATGTATGATAGGTGAGTGGGACTTCCCACCGCGGAGTAAGAGCTTGCTTCTCATTCGAGACTGTGCCAGCGCTCTCTTGTCATCCAACCCCCCCAGATAACCTAGTCTCATGCTTATGCTCCTCATCGTACCTACTTTTAGCCCCATTTGATATTAGTCCGAATTGGGTATATTTCCTCGATTTGCCCCATTAGGTATAGTCTCTCTTGGCGGTGCGGCATACTACGTAATTGTACACCCACTCCAATGCAAGATGTGACATTTACCAGTCTCATGCCAAGACCATGACATCTACTGCTGATCTGAACTGCCACTCAGCTTGCCAGATTCAGAAAAAGTTGGGGTTTCCTCCCGTTCGAGGATTTTATGTTCACTCCGAGAAGGCGAATAGGAGGTTTACGCTCGCCCTGTAAATCGTTGCCGAAAAATGAAGTTTCTACGGTATTCTATTTGGGTAGCATAGCAAGTCGATACGCGGTTACGGAAAGGTTAGTTGGTTTTAAGTTACTCAGCGGAAATGTGGCAGGTTAATGTGAGGGAACGTGAGGTAGTGTTATTCGTAAGTGGTATGATCAGCTTCGTCAGCAATGGAATACACAGTGGCTATTATCGAGAGGCCGAGACCTGGGGATGAGAGGTGGATGGTATTCAATCTTTTCTAGAATACCTATTTTGAGTCATATTATTCAGGGATTATGTGGATTTGCAGGGTAGCCATATGGGAATGCAGTCAACCAGTGTGGTGGATACCGACATGAAGGAGGAGTGTATATTGAATAAAAGGCATCCATGGTTAAGTGTTGAACCCGAGGAGGTCAAGGTTAAGGTTTGAGATTCGAGTTTGGATGTTCTTGGTTCTAGCGGCTTATATAGTTTTAGATGATGGTTATTGTGTGATTACAAGTGGCTGACATGAAAGTAGTTTGAAATGGACGTTGAAAAACAGGGCTTGGAGGTATGTGTGTATTGTTACAAATGCGATGAAGAGGTTATGAAGAAGTTATATCGGTGTGTCTTGGCGTAGTGTGCGCGCTCTTTGGTGTTTTTTTTTTGATCCCACTGCTGCACTTCGGCTTGTACTTCTGCCTGCAAACACTTCCGCCTGTACTTCCGCCTGTACTTCCGTCTGCATTTTCGCCTCCAGTTTGGCCCGTATTTCGGCCCCTACATACTTAATTCCTATAGCACTGCTCCCTACAGTGCCACCTTTTACAGCACCACTTTTACACCACGGTTCGCGCAGTACCCACTGCTTACACATCAAGATTTGTGTGGACGGTTTTATACTGTATTCTATATCCTGCTGGCACACATTGTACTGGCACAGGGTACTTGGTACTTCTACCGCTACTTGATTTTACGATACAACATCCTGGATACTACTGGCTACTACTATACGTACTGGATTACCGTGCTTGATAGTAGTAGTACACTATGTCTAGTGGATTACCTATAGAGAATTTCTTGCAGCAGTGGGAGGTACCTAGTATTACTGGGTATACATTTGATGCTGCCGATAGGTTACTATGCAGGGCCTTGCAGGATTTTTTCTGTGGGCAGGATATCCAGAGGTACCGGCGGGACCTTTTTACATATTTGCAAAAGGGTGACGTTCCTTTGCAGCATAGTGCTGCGCAGGATTTTGTTATTATTGGTGAAAAAATTGAAGGAGAAGAAGTGCATGCACCGAAGGGAGGTACTGGAAAGTGCAGGCATTGGTAGTAGAACTGCTTCTACTACAGTAGCTTCCTATTATTTGAAGCGCCTGCCAGTACCCTATCCTGCTACTGGTACCTGGGTTGCCGAAACCTCTACTACTTTTACAGATTGGGTACACTATATGGAAAATTATACTCTTGCTGATAGGCGGCATAACAAGTATTCAGTAGGGCTGCTTGATATAAACCGGCTGCAGTTAGTAGCTAATACTACTGATAATGTAGTGGTTTATGATATAGATACCCATGAAATAGAACTGGTAGTGCTAAGAAGTTTTGACGGATCCCAGCTTGCTGGATAGGTGGATAATATTGCTGCAAAGGCTATAGAAATTGGGAAATCGGTCCGGGTAAGTATATATATTGTCCATATATATATATATATATATTTTAATATCACATGACCCCGCTTGCAGCTGTTTGCCATGGCAGGGCCATATTGTCCATATGAGAATAAAACACAATGAGAAGAAAACGAGAAGGCGAAGATATGATGGATAGGTTATTGAGAGTGAACTACATCAGGGGTTAGTTCAAAAGAGAAGGGAGGAGAGAGAGTAAGCCAGGTTTGGGAATAGTAGGTTTGTAACAAATTACGCCTACCTGCGAACTGGGAATTTTTGAAATCAAGAAATAATATTACTATGTCAGGAAAGAATTATCTATTCACTTTTTGAAACCGAATCGGATGAACTCCAGGCTTCACTTTTGCCGAGAATGGAAAAGTCGCATGAAGGAAGAATTAAAGAATTATATATAATTGAAGAGAGTTCGAAGAGAGTTCAAATATCGTAAATGAGTACGTATAGAATTTGTGTGAGACTGGTTTGGAACATGTTTTACTAGAAGTAACTGGCCTCCCGACCGGGAGACTCTCCATATCACCGTGCTCCTATTCCCATACCCCCCTTCCCCCAGCTCCCCCTCGCTTTTCATTGCTTCCCCCCAACTGCTCCCCCCCCCAGCTCCCCCCCCAACCAACTCAATTTCATAAAATTATAGCGTCACTCAAATACTCACCATACTGCACATAGTAATCATGGTACTATGCTGCCATCACACTTACTATACTTCATGACATGCATGCAAAATACATTCTCATCATGCTATATCGTTAACATGCTTCGATGCCGCCATGCTTGCTATAAATTGTGTATGTCACTATGCTATGCTGCTACTACGCTTGCTTATACTTTTTGCTGCTATACTATCATGCTTGCTATAAATTGAGCAAGAGATTAGTAACAGTGATTTTGAGGTATTCAAGTGGTACAATTACTATCCTGCTATATTATTAACATTGCTTCGTTCGAGAGGGGATGTGATGACAGGATGTAATTTTTCTTAGCTGAATAGCAGACTAGGTAGTATTACACCCCCCGGATGTGGGGTGTGAGGCGCGCCCGCGCTGCAGCGAGGGCTGGGAAAATTGACAGGAAATGCTCGGCCCTTTCAATGCATGACGTAGTTCAATTTTAGAGAGCACTGGAGGCATAACTGTTTGCAGTCATATGCTCTCATCTATTTCACTTCAGCTGGAGGGTTGGTCATCAGCTGTGGTTAAGTATGCTGTTTCTCAATTGTTGCCCTCGTAAATGATAACATGACTTTAACGACTGACCACACTATGCTAAAACTTATCTACAGTACCTGACTTCTCTGCAAGTTCAACTAACGGCCTCACCCTTTTTATTTTCCTCAATTCCCCCTCAACTTGAATTTGTGATGCTTCCACTGGCTTTTGTGCCTCATCCAACAGCCATACAATATGAGCAAGCACTTTTTTTACCTGAATTTCCATAAACTCGTCATCGTACCCAATGAGGACTGGTTTCGATAGCTTAAACAATGGCTTTTCCTCATCTTCCAGGGTGCATTCCATAAAATACCATTCAGATGCATCAGTAACAATTCCAAACACCTTGTCCACATCTTGCCCACCATTGATTTCTTTCGCCTTGCGTTTACGGTCTGTCAAGGATGATTCCAGCTGTACACACGCCTGCGCAAAGCCCTTCATAAAGTCTTCCTTCTTGACTTCGATCACACCAAGGATCCGTTCAGTCGAACGGCACTCTATTGCATAATCATAGTTGCTGTACCCATTGTGTCCCTCGACAGGCTTTTCTGGTATAAGCTTGAAGTTATCTTTGTAAAACGAGACTCCAGAAGCTAGATAGCAGTAAGAATAAATGGACTTTGTCGCTTCGTATGCCTCATTGAGGGGAGTAACCTCTTGACGAAGTTTTAGTTCGGCCATCAAGTGCTTAACAGCAACTGTAGCCTTATTACTATTTAGATCAGCAGAACCACATGAGAAAGCAGGGAAGACATCAATGTCCGGCTTTAGGCTACTGCTAAGATCATAGAGCTCGCACACTTTGCGGAAGATCCATTCATTAAAGGCCTTCGATGGCGTCTCAATAACTACAGTAAACTTGAAGCTGCTTTTTGACACGGAGCGGTGGAGTATTTGACGGAGGTCATGATCATTGCGAAGTGTGTGTTTTCCACTGGCATTTAATATGCTGAGTACTGCTCCATCATCCTCAAGTGCAGGTGTCTTAGACTCGACACGTATGGAATCTTTAAAGTCGTCAAGAGTCGCGTGTTCGATATTCACGGTCCACTTGAAGCTCTTTGTTCGTTTCGGACTAACGATGGTGACGTCGAACTCTGTAATCAAACATGCAGGGTTAAAGAACTATTTCACTGACCTTAGGCTAGAAAAAGTACGTACCATGGACAGACTTGGCTAGTTCGGAACTCATAGCAGGAGAGACCAGTGGAAGAAAGACAAAAAGCCGAATGTTCTTAGCGAAAGACACAACTGGGGAATCCTGTCTCCCAACTCGCTCAAGAACTTTCTTAAGATCATCCTCAGGATCAAGCTCCACTGCATTTTCAGGGTCCTTGTCATCATATTTAGCCTTGATAGTGAGGTCGATAATAGAATAAGCATCTAATTTAGGTGCCACTTTCTTTTTGATTGCTTCCTTGAGGTGGTCCACATATTCAATTCCTTCCAGTGACACTGTGCTCCAGCTGCTTTCAGGGTTGATGAGCTTAAACCAAGCTTCACTTGCAGTTGCCATGATGGTCTATTGGTTGCTTTGACTGACTGATGGACAAATAGTTAAGAAGAGGAGAAGGTTGCTCGCTCGACTTATAAATGGAGTAGGCTGCTAGAAGAGAGTGGTGGTGAGGAGCTGGGATGAGACTAGTGGGGAGCAGAAGCGAGGAGGGGGAGGAAGGAGGGGGAGATGGAGGGTCGAGTGGGAAGGAGGAGGAGATGGAGGGATGAGTGGGAAGATGTGGGATCGGTAGGCGGGGATGAGTGAGAAGAATAGAAGAGATGGGGGCGAAGGTTGAGAGGTTGAACACAAGAGATGGAAGCGGAATGTTTAGAATAGCAAATTCTAGGGATGTCAACGGGGAGAGATGACTGCGTCACAGCTATTAGTGTCGTTTCCGTAGCAACGTTGGCAGATCTCCCGAGCAATTGAGGGCTGCTGTAACGGACCGGCCTCGCGGGGCTATTAGCCGGCGCTGAGTCGCAGATCGAGTCAGGCGGGTCACGCAGTGCTCACAAGTTTGAGCAGAACGCTGCTTGTAGAGGAAAGAGTATGGTCAGGAGAGTATATGTTTTATTGCTTGAGGGGCCTAGACTACGGGGTGGAAAGGAGTCTTTATATACAGGAAAGTGCAACACAGAAACAGAGAGATATAGAAAAGCTTCCTTAAGCGCCGTGCCTTCAGCATGATTGATGTTATCCAAAAAGCGTAATTCCTTAAGCGCCATGCCTTCAGCACAATTCTGTTATCCAAAACTGTGCTAGTGGGCGGGTAATGAGATTCGTTGAACCCAGTCGGCCTTAGTACAGTTGTAGTACAGTTCAGGGTAACTGATCATGATCCGTGACAGCTGCAGCCCCCAATAGAGGGATTTTGCAACCCTGTACGTACCCCAGCAGGAATTAATTCAAATCAACAAGGGTAAGACGAAGTAACCCCAAAGTGTACGGTACAAGAGTTGTTTAGAATAGAACTCCACGTGATGCAGGAATGTCACTTCATAATCATTAACTTCACTATGAATATGCAACTTGAATGGCCACACAAATGCCAATATACAGTACTACTAGAGTATTCCCTTTGAACTTGATATAATGTCAGCAACATGTATGGATACTATATCAAGTGTAGGAAAGACATTTTTGAATGCACCAAATATTTTTAATTCACTTTAATTTTATTTGATACTTTGATATGTTTATCATTTTTTATACTACTAGCAGAATTGACACTGAATATGCAATATATGATGCATCTACTCTCCAAGTGCTGCATAAGAGAGCTCGATGCACGTATTCATAGGGTTCCTCACGAGAAACTTGCCCTCTTGTAGTTGTTTGTTGTGGTTGATTCTGAATTACGTCCGCGCTTACAGAGTGGACTTATATTAAGTCCGCGCTAGCAGTGGGTGGACTTCAGAGGACTGGGGACTCATGTCAGTCGCTAAACCAATTCAGCTCCGTTGCTGTCCGTGAATTGATTCCTGCAGGGTTGCAAAATCCCTCCACCTACCGCTTTTTACACTGCCCTATATTCTTCAAATTTTATTCAAATTGAATTTTGATAATTGCGATCAATTCCGGTCTACGTATCAAAACCTCATAGATTACAATACTCCAGGAAGATCCTAAGGCTTTGGAACACCGTTAGGGATGAGTGAATAATGAGACCCATCAATTTCGATCATTACACCAGCAACAACTTGAACTAGCAAAAATGTTGTCTATTTTGATTGCCCAGAAGCGTTACTAATATCCACTTGCGCTACCCTCATATATTTTTGTTGGGGGCACAAGCCAGAACATCCTGGAGTCACCCTGGGATTTGCTCTATTATTCAATAATAGAGGGATTTTGCAAGATGCCGTGCTAGAGTAATTATTAAGCAAAGTTGCCGTAGCAACGAAGTGTTTATGGCTGAAGATAACTTGCCAAATCATTTTTTTATAATGCGCTTCCAGCTATAGTATGTTCAGACACTCCTCTATCGTTAGAATCAGTAAAAATGGCTTCTCAAGCAAGTTGTGAAGCAAGAAATGCCAGCCAAACTCTACCTCTTAACCACTCGAAATGCACCCCCAGTTGAGCCGCAACAGGTCAGATTGAACGCTACCGGCAAGAATTTTACCCAAGTCGCAATCCCAAGTCGCTTGCAAAATCCCCTATTGCTGTTACGGTTATTTTTGCGCTTAATAATCATGCTTTGTAATTATCATATGTGCGCGGCTTTCGGCCGTCTGGTGTCTTGGCGTAGTTGGGGCACGCTGCTCAGGCTCGAGACTGACGCAGCTGTCCCCATCGCATACAGTACCAATCGAACACAGCATTTATATGGTCGTGTCCCTTCTATTGCTACTACCTCTTCCCTACATTGTGTGATTGCATTGACTTTGCGTGTTAATTACATAGTGTTTTGTGAGTTAGCAAATTTTTCTTTACTATTACCAGCAGGAGTAACTGCAGCGGCAGCAGTACAGGCATCAGCAGTACAGGCGTTAGCAGTACAGGTATCAGCAGTATCCGCATCAGAAGTAACGGCATCAGCAGTATCGGCATCAGCAGTATCGGCACCAGAAGTATCGGCATCAGCAGTATCGGCATCAGCAATATCGGCATCAGCAGTATCGGTATCAGCAGTATCGGTATCACTAGTGTCGGCATTTGGGGTCTTCTCTCTAATATGGCCTGATTCCACTTCATCGTTCGCTGCCGCATACCTCTCGATCGGGCCTCGCAAGCATGAGCCATTTCCTTCTGTGTGTTATTGTGAACTGACCTGCGCTTAACGTAACGGTGAATGAGGCTACAATTATGATACCAGCTTTAGCTTTTTGCATTTGGACCGGTCATCAATTGCTGGCCTCAACTGGTTAGAAGTACAGGGATATGAAATGTAATAATGTTTCATTTACTTTACCATAGATAAATGATGTCTACCACTAATGAATTTTGGGGTTATTCTATCTGAATTAATTAACTGTATCCCACCGCATTTTAACTCGTAATCTGTAGTTTAACCATATCTTCCTTTCGCAAATTATTTAAGAGAGTCTGGGCACGAGAACAACCCTCATCATAACCACCATAACAATTTAGTCTCGCAAACCAGACCCTATTCTGCTTAGTAAGCTCGTATGGCATTTGCGCACTCGCCTCAGAAGAGGGCCTGGAATATATTACGCCGCCAAGGGCCATGTCGCAGCATGTGTTAGTTCCGCCCGCGAGACTAGATTCCGCCTACTGTTTTATATCGGGATACGATCTAGCTTGTTATTATTTAATGTCCCCGACGGTGCCTGGCTATCGCACATTTTCCGTCGACCGGGATACGATGTTTCTTGGCACGCCTGCTGGAGATACTACATTTAGCTATATCTCGTGCAACAGACATGCTAGTAGCTTACAGTAAACAGTTATATGTACAGCATAGCTGATAGTACAATTCTAACATATTGTATCAATTCTGTCAACAATGGTTCACTTGCTATATCAATATATGCATTAACAATGTTAAATTACTACTCCCCTCCCCAACCTTCTGCATATTATCTATTAATAGGTCTATATCTATCTTTCCTATAGTAAGAGTTAGTCATTAGTATATGATAGCATATGTAATATAGGCTAGAAAAACTTACAGCTCTATTTGCAAGGCCTGAAACTAGCTGCTGCAACTGCTGCATTTACTGAATTACTTTCTCAAGTGTAGAAGAAGGGGGTGGTGGTGGCCAGGAGTCAGTAGCTCCAGATAATGCTATTGACTTTACTACTATCTTATTATCTGTATCTTTTGCAGCCCTAGTTCGTCCCCTTTTACCACTCTCTTGCCCTCTAGCCTGCCATTTTCCTCCTTTCCTACTAGTAGTTGACCCCCCCCCCCTTTAACTTCTAGTATATTAGTAGTAAGCCGAGTACTTTGGTTCGGACCATCTACAGAAGACCCAGGAGAGTTATTAGAGTCTGAATCAAGGTCAATATGATAATCATTCACATTTTTCTGACCTTCCAACTGTCATAGTCGAGTATTAAGATAATTTCGATCCAGGACTCATTCAGATGATAGTTTTTTCCAACCTCGAGTTTGTAACAGAGGTTTTTTTTTCTTTTTTTGTCTCACGTAACCCCGCTTGCAGCTGTTCGCCATGGCAGGGCTTGTAACGGAGGTGGTAAATGCAGAGAGTTACCATCCGCCAGGCCAAAAAGACTGCGTAGCTCATATAGTACTCATTTATGCAATTGCGATGCCACCTGCCAGCGTCGGCTCACATATCGCTTGCGTCGCATATGCGCATAATCGCATTTCATATGCGCGTACATTTTTTGCATTTTCGCGCGCTCCACCGGCCGCCCACACAACTGCCAGTACTTCAGCAGCTGAATTTGACTTTGACTTAGAGTGTTGAGAGCGGTGGTGAACTGGTTTGGAGAGTATATTCGAGCTTGAGGGTATATCTGGGGGTGGGGATTGTGAGCTGAGCAGCGAGCCGTCGAGGGCATATCTAATAGCTAGGAATGGCAATCCGGTTTAGGAAGCAAATCTGAGGTTTGGCAGCAGCAGCTCATGTGAGACAGCGGCTGCCGTAAATTGTGAGACATGTATCCGAGCACCCCTTGTATCACCTGTTAGTACTATTCAATAAAATCACAAAAAAAATATTAAAATGAGCAAAAAAATTAAGAAAAAATAGTGGGTTACATAAGTAAACATCAGAGAATCCAAATTCTTTCTCAGAATTCATATTCGTGCAATTATGGTTGAGCTGTGAGGGTTTTTGCTAGGGGGATCCGCTTGACTGCATGTCTTATACTCTTAGAGATATCAGCTGGGAATGAGTATATCATCTTCAATTGGTAAACTAGGAGCGTCTAAAGGTGCCTATATTAATCTTGTAAGGAGCTGTAGAGTATATAACAGTATGTTCAGCCTCTGCACCTTCTATTTATTATAACTAAGTATAAATTGGTATAGCTATAGTAGCTGCAATTGCTCACTTTTAGACTCGCGAATAGAGCTTGAAGTATCCTACCTCCCTATAGCATATGCCACCATATACTATGGCCATTAGTGAGTGACAGCAGCTATAAGAGCATAGATGTTAGTACTATTTAACTAACAATATGTAGGAGGGCAAGAGGGAGAGGGGTTAAATTGATCTGTTGACATATTTATTGATATAGCAAGAGCTTGATATTGAATATAAGCAATAGAATATGTAGATAATGTTGTCCCGACATCATTGTATCTATATCACTTTATTTGATGTTACTGGCATATAAGTTGCCAAAGATATTGTGAAAATGGTTTATCATGAGGCATGCCAAGATGCGCGTCGTTTCTAGGTAGGCGATCGTTTCCCGATATAAAATAGTAAGTACATGAATGCCGCTATGTTTCTATGCCAACCTAGTGTCCCAAAACCACCAATCTTATATTTGTAAAATTAGATTGTAATTCTAATATAGTCTTATAAGCAGACTGCCTAAGTGGAGTTTCAGGAAAATGGTTGGACTCCGCCAGGAGCATCTGAGAGATCTTGACCCGGTTGCGCTATGCAAATTCTGATAGCTTGTTCCAGTTACATATTATTAGTATTATAATCTACACAACCATAACTGCATGTTTACATATCTCTAAACTCATCAACACCAGACCTAATTGGTTACTCTAAATCCACTCATCTCTAATTCTACTCTATCTCTATCTAATCTACTCTCTACTTTGTTTCTAACTAATTGTACTGCAGCAACAAGATCAATTTTTGTTTACTGGTATTATGTTAGACTCTGAAAAAGAGCTTGCAACAAGTAAGTCTCTAGAGGTCTATAAAAGAGAAATAGCTCATATAGCTCTTTCACTAATTACATATCCCTATTAGAGTTCACCTGTCCATTTCTAGATTTTGGGGTAGGGTGCACAAATGGGTCGGAGAACCCGCCCGCGGGGCCCTACGAAACCCGCAAAAACCCGCGATGAGTATAAGCAGCCATATATGCCCGCCACGATGGCAGTGTCAGCAGCTGTATATGCTCGCCGCAATGGCAGTATCAGCAGCCATATATGCCCGCCACGACGGCAGTGTCAGCAGCTGTATATGCTCGCCGCAATGGCAGTATCAGCAGCCATATATGCCCGCCACGACGGCAGTATCAGCAGCCAGATATGCTTGCCGCAATGGCAGTATTAGCAGCCATATATGTGTGCCGAAATGGCTGTATTAGCAGCCATATATGCTTGCCATATATAGTCGCCGTGACTACATTATATGTGGCCGATATATGTGGCTTGGCACCAACACAGGGCCCCGCGAGGCCCCGTGGACGGGTTGGCCAAAGAGGCCGATGGGGCGGGGCGGGTTGTCGGCAGGTCGTAGGGGGGCAAAACCCGCCCCGACTCACCCATTTGCGCACACTATTTTGGGGTGATTATATTTTCATTGCTTCTATAGAGGTATGGTAAATCTCAGGTATAGCTAGATACTCTTCTTTACAAAACTGTAGTTCATCGGAAAGCTGTAGTTCATCAGAAAGCTGTAATCTATCGGAAAGCTGTAGTTTGTTGGAAAGCTATAGTTCGTTGGAAAGCTGTAGTTCATCGAAAAGCTGTAGTTTGTCAGAAAGCTGTAGTTTGTCAGAAAGCCATAGTCTGCCACTATTACAGCTGCCATAGGGTGCTGCTATCATAGTCTACTAAAAAGCCATACTCCATTGGAAGGTATAAGTATAGTTCACTGGAAAGCTATAGTCTACTACCATTATAATCTACCTAACTACTAAAATCTGCTAAACTGCACTGCTTGCTAAACTGCCATAGGCTGCCACTGCTAAACTGCTATGGCTTTAGCTATATAGTGAAGTTTACTTATTCTCTATATGTTACGGATTCACCGCAACCGTAGGGCGGGCGGTCGGTGGATGCGCGCATATGCGACGTAGGCGATATGCGACAGCCGGGCGCCGGCATCGCAGTCGCGAAATGTGCTATATGAGCTACGCAGAGGACTGGCGAGTATCACTAGTCAAGTGTCTTTTTGGCCTGGCGGACGGTAACTCTCTGCGTTTACCACCATCCGTTACACTATAGAGATTATATACTCTACTACTGCTACTATTCTACCTCTCAGGCATTTAGTTTCAAACAAATTATTTATCAGCAAGTACAATTTCTATTCATAATGTCTTATCAAATACAATTAAACTGAGTGGTAGATGGCTGGTAATGATGTTCAGAATTAAGCGGAAAGGTAGTCTTAAGCGGAAAGCTAGTTTGGTTGGTAGAAAGCTAGAATCAGACACCGGGAAGCCATTTCCGCTAGCTGGTTGCATTTCCGCCAGCAGGGTTTCCACCCAGCAAAGCTTCAAGTTGTCGCTGAGAAAACCAGGTCAAGATCTTCCAGACACTCCTAGCGGAGTCCAACCATTTTCCTGAAACTTTGCTTAGTTAGCGTCTGGTTATGAGACTAGTAGTAACGGGCATCTGAGAGTTAATGCCAAAGCTCTCTAATATATAGAGAGTCCGGGACATACCCTGCCTGCGGTAGAGTAATATCACAGCTTAGTGTTTTTTTTTTTTTTTTTTTTTTTTTTATATTAATACTCGCGTGCCGCCCTATGGGCTATGGCAAGGGACCGCTTGGTGTGCCATGATGGTAGAGGGAAGCTGACTACTAGTATATGTAGCGGGTCAGGGCAGGTTTTGCTACTCTACAACCTGCCCGCAACCCGCCCCACCCCGTCGGCCTCTTTGGCCAACTCGCCCGTGGGGCCCCACCTTGGGACCAAGCTACATATATCAGCCACATATAATGTGGTCGCGGCAAGCATACTTGGTTGCTCATACTGCCATTGCGGCGAGCATATATGGCTGTAAGTACTGCCATTACGGTGAGCATATAGGGCTGTAAATACTACTATTGCGGAGGGTATATTGCTACCGATACTGCCATCACAGGTTTTTATGAGTTCCCCGGGGCCCCGCGAGCAGGTTCTCTTATGATAACCCGGCCCGACGGGTTCTCGGCAGAGGCAGAACCCGCCCGCTGGAGCAGGTCGTGCGAGTCAGGTTGCGGGGGGTTTTTCTTCACATAATCCCGCATACAGGTTACCAGCCTATGGCAGGGACCCATATACCTGGGCCAGGTTGGAGCAACTACCTATCTATCCTATGTACACAATTGGGTATCCAATATACCCTCCGGCCTTCGGCTAGCCCAGATCAAGACTGGCAAACCATACCTCAACCAGGTTGCCCTCTACTCCCTCCTGCCTCCATCCTTTCTCCTTCAAGTCCTTTCAGCACTGCCAAGTGACCTGCGCCCTATCTTTGTCCTTCTTCTGTGGCCGCTCTAGCTCAGCATATCTGAACACCACATGCTCAGCACTCCATACCTCTCCGCAGGTGCAAAGCACCTCCTTACCACTGATCTTCCTCTGCCACATGGCTTGGGTTGTGGGTTATCTGACCCGTTCAGGCACCCTATATGTAGCTGTCTAAAGGAGCCAAGATCCCCGACCATATGTACAAATGTAAGCAAGTCACTGACTGACCTGTCTAGATACTCGTATATATACTGACCATACTACTGGGTAGTACCAGTAATTCTACTTTTTGGTGCAACGGTTATTACAACAGGTAATAAATGTAACAGTACTACCGATAAGGTTGCCAGTTCAAACCTTACCTATAGTGAACATCAGATACTGCAGGTGACCTTGGAACTTAATAAGCGGCTTACAGCATAAACCGATTACAGGTTATAAAGTACTAGGTGTAGTGAGCCTAGGAAATTGAAACTATCATATGTTTTTTTTTTTTTTTTTTTTTTTTTATATCATTACTCACATGCCGCCTAATAGGCTATAGTGAGGTTCTTCTAAATACATATGGACTGCGTGAAAGGAAAATTAAGAAAAAATACTGTAACGGAAGGGAAATTTGAGTAATAGGAATAAACCAAGGCCTGTTCCTACTCTTGGCTTGCCCATTCCATGTGATGAACGGGTCCGGGTCAGGTCAAGGTACAAGATCTGGGTACGGGGTGGGCGCCGGGCGCCGGGGCGATTTCACAGTAGAGGCAGAGGCAGAGGCAGAGGCGGTTGGAGCTATGTGATATCGAGAGGTAGATGTATTGAAAAGCTAAATACACAACTTGGGTAGGATACAAGTTGTTGCGTGGAGAAGCAAGAGGGAGGAGGGAGGAGGGCCTCTTTATAGAAAACCCTCGGTGGCAAATCCAAGCAAACAAGCAAACGAGCAAACAAACAAACGAAGTACATGGAAAACCGACTGGAAGTACATGGAAAACAAAGGAAATGACAGGAAGTACATGGATGGCCAAGGAAATGACTGGAAGCGGGTAGAAGCGTCAAGAATATCCGGGAATAAGCTCGGCGATACCTGTCGCTGGTGGATTCCGGGGTCTTCCAGCAGGTTCTACAGCTTCCGGCAGGTTCTACGGCTTTCTGGCAGGTTCTACGGCTTTCCGGCGGGTTCTGTGGCTTTCCGGCAGGTTCTGGGGATCCGGGTTTTTCTATGTAGCAGATTCTGGCAAGTTCTTCGGGTTCGGGCTGTTAAGCGATGATCGGGATGCTGGCGGCCATGTTGCTTAAGCGAGCTTACAGGTGCAGGGATATATATCGGAGTGCTAGAAGGAGTGCGGCGAATTGCAAGGGTGTCAGGGTCAGCTGCACGTGTACGAGTACTGGCGAGTAGTATGTTGATTGCCAGTATAGGACCGGAGCTGGAGGGTCTTGGGCGAGGGGTCCGGGTTGGATTATTACATTCCAATATCTCCGCCAATTTGTCTTTATCTCTGTCTGTTTTCGGGGGTCTTCTCAGGTCCTCCTCCCCCCTAGTTTCCAAACTTCGCATTCTGTCAGGACGTGTGCAGAGGTCTCCAGACCTTTGCCGCACTATCTGCACTCTGGACTATCTGCTTTCCCGATCGGTATCTCCAGTGGCGCAGGCCTTTATTACCTAGTATTCCTGCTAGGGTGGCGACTCTGGTTCCAAGGCGTTGTAGTGGGCGGTAGCTGAGCTGTAGTCTGTCTCGTTCCGTGGCCCTTCATAATTTTGCGAGCTGGCGAATGGGTAATAGGTATCTAGGTAGTGTTCGCACCCGGTGTAAGTTCTGAGTCAGGTTTTCTGAGTGAGTCCAAGTTGAGCCGGTTTATTACACCATAAAACGTACTTGGCTCGGCTGTTGAGCGAGCTGGTATGAGTTGTATATACGGCGTGACTGAGTCGATGTGTAATATACAACTACTACTTGGTACTGAGCTGATGTGAGCTAAGTATGTATGTATGCTATAAAACTCAACACTGACTCAGCTTATACCAAATGCGAACACTACATCTGCCAGTGGGGGTTAATATATAGAGAGTCCGGGGCGTACTCTGCCTGCGGAGGAGTACTATCATAGCTTAGCATGCCATGATGATGGTGGCAGAGGGAAGCTGACTACTAGTACATGTAGCTATTGCAAACATAAGCAAGTCATTGACCAACTCGTCTGGATACTCCTATATACTAGCTGTGCTACCGGATGATACCAGTAGTTCTACCTTTTGGTGCAATGGTTATTAAAATGGTCAGGTAATAAACATAACAGGTAAATCCTTTGGCTTTCATTTGTTTTATTACCTCTAGAATTTGCACTCCTTCATCATCAAGAACTCCTTTCTCTATTGTGTCCACCAACATGGCTTCCTGTATATTAAAAGTGAATCGTTTTGCTGTACACAATCCAACTGTTTGCAAACATACGGACTACGTTGCGACCGAAACGTTGCATTGCGGTCTTGGCTGAACAACCGGGGGACAAAAAGTCCCAGACGCTCCTGTGCGTCGCCAAGCAAATATTTAATTACAAGACGCCAGTCAGCGTCTGGGCACGAGACTAATAACAATTATTAAAAAAAAATAAAACAATTCCCACTGTGGAGCGAGAAAGTAACCTCCACAGCAAAGTCCACAGCAGACCACATAGAAAACACTGCAGAAAACTCCACGGCAAACCGCACAGCAAAGCTCATAGAAAACCCCACAGCAAAGCCCATAGAAAACTCCACAGCAAAGTCCACAGAAAACTCCACAGCAAACTGCACAGCAATGATCAATCTTAAAAAAACACCCACTATATAATCTCAGAGCGAGGTTTCTTCCAACGCGAAGTAAGTGGACTCAGAAATTAGAATCAAATAATTGTTGGAACATAAAATTATCGTGGGCTATAGTAATTGGGTTTCCATCTGTGGCCCCTCCGGCCGGACGATGTCGGTGGTATTGAGGTTTGGCGGATAACAAACGCTGTTTGCTTCTCCGGCTTCGTCAAAATCGATGATCAGCGCTTTCTCTGTTGGTTCTGAGACTAGTACATTCGATGGGCGTAAGTCTCCATGAACGAAACCATTTGTGTGAAGCAAAGAAATACTCTCCATAATAGATTCTCTGAACTGTTCTCTACTCTCGGATTTAAGCGTTGATAAGGGTTTGTATGGTTCATCGACATGCTGCATAACCACCATTTTCCAGCCCCCTGGTATATTCTCCAATCCGCGCAGCTTTGGTGCAAAGCCTTTATCAGATAAGAGTTCATGTGCTTCCCGTGAGTATCGTCGTGTATATTTTATCATAAAGAAATCACTATCTGCTTTGGCCAGAAACAGGAGGTTGTGATTGTATGGGCGGCATAAATACTCAAAGTTGACTGGATTGGAACCACCGTTAAGCGGTATAAATGATGTTTTATAAGGAAATACACTTTTCGATGATGGTAAATTGGGCATGCCTGGAAGGCCTCCATAGTATTGATCAAGTGCAACAAGTGTTTCTTGCAATGCAGCCAAACACCTTGTCACTGCTAGACGATGATTTTCGTCATGGATATCGGCACAAAACGAAAATGCTGGAGTAAATGATTCCGAGAAGATGCCTTTGCCTGTGACTAATACACCAGTAATTTGGAAATAGGTACCTATGAATAAGTTAGTCTCTATGTACATAGATTAAGCAGTTTGATACCTACCAAATATTAGGACAATCATGACTGGTATAGCGCTCTTCGATAAATAATCTCCCTCTTCTGTTTTTAGCCTGTCAAGATAATCCCTATAAAACATTGGCACTTGAAAATAGGGGTCGGAGCTTATTCCTGTAATCTCATTCTTAACTTCGACCAGTAGGCGAATGAATTTACCACAGCTGGTGTATGCATGGCCATCGCTCAGGCTTGTAGTACCATAAGCATGCCCCGAGTGCAAGCTAATTTTGAAGTGATCCCGAAAAAAATTATGAAAAGCTGTTTGTCGTTCTATCTCATTATGATATCCTTTTAACATCACTGATCTTAACACTAAAAATGCATTATTGTCCTTTGCAATCGGGTCTATTGTTGTCCATAAATCATAAAAGGATCCAAAAATAGGGTCCAACAGACTAAGCGGCACCTTGGAAAGATCGAGAGGTCGGTTCGCATAAATCTTTATATTGCCATTCAATATACGTTGTTCAAAGACTGGATTATATAGCGCTTTTGATGGTGCATATCTGGGAAATATGGCTAACATATCTTGAATGTCTTCACCTCGTTTTCTTTTCTTTGAGGGCTTATTTGTGCGGCTCGGAAGTTCTGACAGTATAGAAAGGGAGGCTTTAAAAACGACAGTACAGTCACGGTTAGCAAATATGCATTATAAATGAAACGAGTCTCACTTACCGAGTGGAAGAAAGACAAAGAACCGAATGTTCTTAGCGGAAGATACAAGTGGGGAATCCTGTCTCCCAACTCGCTCAAGAACTTTCATAAGATCATCCTTAGGATCGAGCTCCACTGCATTGTTAGGGTCTTCATCATCGTATTTAGCCTTAATAGTGAGGTCAATAATAGAGTAAGCATCTAATTTAGGTGCCACTTTCTTTTTGATTGCTTCCTTGAGGTCGTCCACATCTTCAATTCCTTCCAGTGACACTTTGCTCCAGCTGCTTTCAGGGTCGATGATCTTAAACCAAGCTTTACTTGCAGTTGCCATGTAGTCTGTTAGTTGCTTTGACTGACTGATGGATAAATAGTTAAGAAGAGGAGGAGGATGCTCGCTAAGTGACTTATAAATGGAGTAGGCTGCTAGAAGGGAGTGGTGGTGGGGAGCTGGGATGAGACTAATGCGGAGAAGAGGGAGGAAGGGAGTAGGCGGATTTTGCAACGTAAGCAATTCGGGTAATTATTAATCATGATTGCTGTAGCAACGAATTGTTTGTGGCTGGTGTAGCACGCAAAGTTCAATTAATGATTATAAGAACTTTGCTGGGTACTATACCCAACCGGACAACGATCGACCATTGCATAACACTCGGCGCCTAGAGATACCTAGAACAAAAACGGCCAGTCCGGCAACCCATTATTCCAGCACATCATGACTTCGACTATAGGCTAAATACAGCACGCTAAAGCTAATGGTGATGACTACATCATACAGAAACAAAAATTCAATGCTCTACAGTCAACATAATCTCCATACCATATAGTTAGACCCCCCCAATACCCTCCACCACTATACCCACTACCAGAGGACTCTAGTTATATACCTATATTGCTAATTCATACTCCCAATTGCCTTTCTGAATTCCATGGTCAGTTGAAGCCATAGACTAACTGTTACGGCTAAGGTGAGACTTATCCGACCAGGGGAACACTTATCCTGAACCCTTAGTAAGACCAATGCTGCTAGACCGGACTGATCACCCGTTAGAGGATTCTTTGTCTTCGAATAGGGTAGTGCTAAGGAAGTGTGTGTCATTGTTGATTGTAAGGTCTTTATGCCTGGCACTCGGTTTACGGAGCTAATATGCGCACATGCCTTAGTACATGTTATTATCTTGCATCTGTACTACTTTGCATGTTTCTTTATTGGTATTGAGAAGGGACTGTCATTTCTTTATTTACTTGCCTAGTCATGTATGATGCGCTCAGTCTATTTAAGCACAAGCGATAGCACAGTTGAAGAATCAAGACACAAGCGGTGTTCTAGTTCTCTATTACTCTGAAACCTATCGTTTTCTCATTACGCCCGTAAATCGCTCCGCTCCACTGCGCGCTCCACGCCGCCCTTTCGGCCCGCCGTATACATACCTCCGAAGCCATTCCGGCCCGCAGCCTATATACCTCCGTAGCCACTCCGGCCCGCAGCATATATACCTCCGCAGCCATTCCGGCCCGTAGCATATACGCCTCCGTAGTCCTTTCGGCCCGCCGTATACACACCTCCGTAGCCGTAACATCCAGTGTCTTCCAGCGCCTACCGGAGCCTAGCCCCTCACGCCCGTAACACTAACGTATTGGAATAGGGTACGTACCGTATAATGACAGAAATGACATGGCATATTCAATTCACTGCAAATCAGCCCCCTTGGCATTAAATTTCCTCTGCCGTGCTGCCCTTGACATACGTATATGCCCGCCACCATGTTTAGACCCTTGCTCTGTACCTGCCCGTGAATTCTCTGCAGTTCTAGGATTTGCCTGCTGCTCTGCAGCCTTCTGCGCTTTGGTAGCTTTTCGCTCTGCTGCTTTAGCAGCCTTTTCAGCATCTTGAACCTCCTTGCGTGCAATACGAGCTTTCTCACATTCAATATAGGCGCGGTCGAGAGTGCGGAGGTCCTGAATTTGCTTAGTTGAACGTGGCTTCACAGTCTTACCATTACGCAGCTGTTTGAACGTCTCGGCATTTGGTTCAACTATACGAAGCTGTACAAGCTTGCACTCAAGGTAATCACAATAATTGTACACCACCGCACGGGTATTTGGTGTCAAGTCCAGTTGTGATAGCTCGGTGCGGAGGGTAGCTACCTTCATAGGGGTATTGGTAGGCTCTAGTTCAGGTAATTGGAGTAATTTTGCCTCAGTCCGCCCAATAACCTCCTCTGGCCATAGTAGCCATATGCCAGTAGCTTTGAATGCACTAGTGATATTAGATTTAGTGAGTGCAGCATGTCTAGCAGTGCATAGGACCTTCCAGAATTCCACCTTTCCAAATGGTTGATCAGGGTGGTTGTATATGAAGTCTTGAAGCCCAGTTCAGTATGCTCGTGTCAGCGGTGAGAGACACCCTACGTCGAGAGGCTGCATAATGTGCGTAGAGTGCGAAGGTAGGCAGAATATGATGATATTATGGTCTAGGGCATACTCCACAATAGACCAGCTGACATATAATGAGTGCCCATTGACAATAAGCAGGCAATATATTGGCTTGGCGGGAGGGGGGGTAGCGGGTCGGGTATGCGGTTCAAAGTGCTTTTTCATAAAGTTTAGTCCAAGTTCATCATCCATATAGCTACTGGGTGATCAGTTAAAAGATGCTGGTGTATCATGTATACCACCTGTACCGTAGAAACTAGCACAATGCACCTTATTCTTCCATACAATAAACGGTAGTATCACGTGACCTAAAGAAGAGGCTATGCAGAATTCTCTGCTACCATCTGTAATAGCTATCTTATGTTTTGTAGATGCCCTAATGATAGCTTTTTGCCTACCTACTGCTAGGCCAAATAATGACTCCCTTTTCATCGCAATTCCACAAATTTTCAGGTAGTATATTGTTACGGAGGTGGTAAACGCAGAGAGTTACCGTCCGCCAGGCCAAAAAGACACTTGACTAGCGATACTCGCTAGTCCTCTGCGTAGCTCATATAGCACTCATTATGCGACTGCGGCGCCTTTCCGGCTGTCGCATGTCGCTTACGTCGCATATACGCATTTCGTATGCGCTTGCATTTTTCGCTTTTCACGCGCTCCACCGGCCGCCCACACTACAGTCGCGGTGAACCCGTAACATATATGGTATTGCCGGAAAAGACTATGTAGCTTGATGTACCATAAACACTGTTCCTCTATGTCCGCTGTAGCTTTCGTATGTATCTTCTCTAGGTATTGGACGTACTTAAGCTTGATATCTGGTTGTCTTGAGAGGAAATGGTTGTGACAGTTTATACTGGGAGGATCAACCTTCTTTCCCGAAGCTCTCTCACACAGTAGAATATATGCCATCGACCGAAGCATAAGTACCATGACTGGGAAGCCCATATCTGACATTTTTTTACACCAGTCAACAATTGCATCTTCCTCTGCTGTAGTAAGTAGCTGATAGTTCTGTCGGCCTTTGGCACGGCTTTTCTGTACTCCATGGCATTGTTGGCATAATGTTGTAGGATTAACACCAAATGCTTTAGCTATTTTCACTTTTGACACATCTGGATGCTTATAAGCATAGTCTATAGCACGTGCTAGCTGACTGTCATGAAGCTTTAGCTCTTTTTTCGATTTGGGAGGTATCGCGGGTAGTTAATTAGGTGGTTGGCAGGTATAGAAAGTCAAAACAGGGTGGGGAATGCGTTTGAAAATTGGCTAAGGAATGTCAATTATTATGCAATGGTCGATCATTGTCCGGTTTGGTATAGTAACTTCCTCATCCGAGAAAATTTTATTCTCAACACCAGGCTTGTTTTATGTATCACTTGGAAAAGCTAGTATGTCATCTCAAGACCCTTCTCAATCATCCGAGACTCTTATTCCTCCAAACTGTCCACATGGGTGACCACGAATGGTTACTCCATTGAGCCAATCTTCATCATCCTCTGAAGCTTTGCACACTTGATTAAAAGAGCAAGAAAAAAAATTCATTTGGCCCCATTGATGTGTTAAGAAAAAAGCAGAGCATCATTCTGGGCAAAAAAGGAAAGCTTTGCGGGAGGATAAGATTCTCAGCAGAGATGTGGTGCAATGCAGAAAAATAGCCGCAAAAGTAGCCTCAAAAGCGCTGCAAAATCAAGCATATTTCTTGGTTGAAGTATCATTACTAATGCTATTTTTGAAGTTAACCGAATGACTTTACCCGGAACATTGCCTCCTAGTAGGGGGGATCAGTCTCGAACCAGACTACCGCTTAGTGGCTGACTAAGCTACTCCACACTACGCGGTTGCTTCGTGGGAGAACGTCTGGAATAAAATGTGCGCGACTTTACTAGTAATTTTCTGCCCATACAAAATTTGGCGTCGCTAGGCGCTGCGACCTGAAATTGTCGGCGACTTTCACGCCAAGATTTTGATGCATCGATGAACGTATGCATGGCTGCATACTGGAATAGGAGCAATAATGATGAGAGGAGCGATGATAATGAGAGCAGTAGTAAGGAGGGTAGGATGCCAGTGGAGAGATACTTAGTCTTAACGACTTTCATTAGGATACTAATTACTATAAGATTGGAAGTCAAATAAGTACAAAAGATTGGAGCGAAAGGAGGATAACTAATAGGCGACAAGTTACAGTGATAGTAGTAGGACTACAGCGGCAGAGGACTACAGCAACAGTGACTACAGTAACGGTGGGAGTGCTATAGCGACAGCAGCGGGCTATAGTAACAGCAGAAGAGCTACAGCGACCGCAGGAGGGCTATAGCGACAGCAGAAGTGCTATAGCGGCTATAGTGACAGCAACAGGACTATAGCGACAGCCACAGGACTTATAGCGACAGCCACAGGACTATAGCGACAGTGAGAGAGCTATAGGGACAGCAGGAGACCTACAGCGACGGCGGGAGAGCTATAGCAACAGCGACAGAGCTATAGCGAAGTTGGGAGAGCTACAGGGACAGCGACAGGGCTATAGTGACAGGACTATAGCGACAGCGACACAGCGACAGCCACAGGACTATAACGACAGCGAGAGAGCTATAGCAACAGCAGGAGAGCTACAGCGACAGCGGGAGAGTTACAGCGACAGTGACAGGAGAGCTACAGCGACAGGACTATAGCGACAGCGGGAGAGCTACAGCGACAGCAGGGGAGCTACAGCGACAGCAGGGGAGCTACAGCGACAGTGACTATAGTGACATGTCGCGCGACCCGTCGCTCCACCCTTAGGCTGTCGCGCGACCCCGTCGCTCTGGGGCGACAACCGCTTTGGAATGTCGCTCCACTGGGACCGCGTCGCACACTCCTGTTCACGTACTTGGGCGATAACTGCTAGAATGTCGCTTAGCTCTTGCTCAGTCCGCGCGCCGCTGTCGCGACTGTAAAATCCTAGTAGCTCTGACTATTCCCCACAGAATACAGTATCCATCCATTTTTATATTTGCAAGACCCATTCTAACTACAAATCCAATCCTTCCATTTTGACGTAAAAGTTATGTAACTGTGAATTCCACTCATCATTTTGCGTCATAGCTTCAGGATGCTCACCCACACTAGACATAAAGTATGACTTCATATCTTATATCCCATTCATGAGTGCAGAATTACATTGCGCCTCCATGTCCTCTTCTAGTGCATCTCCATCATCATCATCATCATCATCATCATCATCCTTGTTAGCTTCAGTAGCCTTACCAGAAATATCCAGTAGCAAGACTACAGTGATAGAGATGGAGCTACAGATGGCGGTGATATCGGAAATATAATAATATCAGCACCGAGTTCCTCAATATTCGAAAAAATTTTATTCTCAACACCAGGCTTGTTTTATCACTTGGAAAAGCTAGTATGTCATCTCAAGACCCTTCTCAATCATCCGAGACTCTTATTCCTCCAAACTGTCCACATGGGTGACCACGAATGGTTACTCCATTGAGCCAATCTTCATCATCCTCTGAAGCTTTGCACACTTGATTAAAAGAGCAAGAACAAAATTCATTTGGCCCCATTGATGTGTTAAGAATAAAGCAGAGCATCATTCTGGGCAAAAAAGGAAAGCTTTGGGAGAGGATAAGATTCTCAGCAGAGATGTGGTGGAATGCAGAAAAATAGCCGCAAAAGTAGCCTCAAAAGCGCTGCAAAATCAAGCATATTTCTTGGTTGAAGTATCATCTCTAATGCTATTTTTGAAGTTAACCGAATGACTTTACCCGGAACATTGCAAAATCCGCCTACTAGTAGGGGGGGATGAGTGCTAAGAACAGAAGAGATGGGGGCGAAGGGTGAGAGGTTGAACACAAGAGATGGAGGCGGGATGTCTAGAATGTCTACCTATTGGGAAACTCGGTTCCAGACTCTAGTAAGCCTGTGCTAATAATTATCTTGGCTGCTCCGGCACAAGACTCTATCACGTGGTGCAATGATACGGTCGGGCCTCCTGGGAATATGCATATGTACGCCAATGCAGTATGCATGTCTGCAGCAAATGAACATTTGAATATATCTTGGCAAGTCATCACATGACGTTAATGCAAGGCACTCCTCACTAGGCAAACTGGTACAAGTAAGTAGCAGTGGGATGCGGGACCGAACATAGACAGTGATTGGACGGGCGCCATATTACAGTCCGCAACCTTGGCATTCAAACGCATACCGTCTCCAGCAGCGCATTTTGCTACGAGAACAGTGCATTCTCCTTGAACCTTTTAGTATCCCGCTCTCCGCCGGGTCCGTTTTTTGTGCCTCCTCCAAAATCCAGATAATATGGCCACGACCTACTCCCATACATCTCCACCACTGGGGCTCCATCAGGCTGTATCATAGACAGAGGTACTTGAGAGAGGACCCCACTCGCTTTGCTCAAGGGTCGATACATTGTGAGGAGGGGGGCCGGCGTAATGGGGGTTTTATCATAGCGTGGTGGTGACTGCGGAGAGATTAAGCGAGCCAATGATGATTTTTTTCCTGATGACGGTGCTGCGCTTTTTGTGGCTTTTCCAACAGTATGATACATAATAGACAAGCAGTAACTGGCCTCCCGACCGAAGGCCCTCCACCACGCTCCTACTCCCATACCTTCCCCCCTAGCTCCCCCTGCATTGATCTACTCCCGCTCCTCAGCATGCTACACATACTTATCATGCTATGCTGCCACCACGCTTGCTATACTTCATGACGTATGAATACATACTCATCATGCTTCTAAGTCACTATGCCGTACCATCGTCTGGAGTGGTTGCTGCCAAGGTATGGCACACACGTGGTTGTAGCGAGGAGCTAATGGAACGCAGTTGCCTAAGCCGAAATGGAACTATGCTATAAGAAGGGATGATTGCTGGCAGTGACATTAAGCGATCCAATAATTTTTTTTTTCTGTGATGGCGCTGTGCTTTTTGTGGCTTTTCCAACAGTACATGATAGATTAACATGTGTTTAGGATGAGGAGGAGTAGTCTCTTGTAAGCTCTCGAGTGCCAAAAGACCTTTCGCATAAGCTCTGGATCTTCAGGTTTGCAAGCGACGCCAGGAAGGGGAGGTACTGGTTACTGATGATGGGCTCAACTTTGCACCTGTAATATCAGCTCCAACAGGAGCAGCTACACACCCAGTTTCCTGCTCCAAACCCAGAAGTTAATTATTTGGGCTTCTGGAATTCTCATGATATCTTCTACTTTGCCATAGCTATCGTGGATGCGGAGATATTTGAGGTTAAAATTGTAGAGCTTTAATCGAGCTTCAGAGCTTCCGCTGCGCCACACTTCATTAACTAGCAGGGGTACAGCAGGGGTCGGGAAGCTCTGGAGCAAGGTCTCCAATAGTGTGGATGAACATGCGTGGCCTGGGGGCCTTGCAGCTTGCAGCTAGGCCTCTGGCGTGTGCCAAGCCGGGCTAGCATCCAGGCCATGCCCATTCCGATGCTTTCTCACCTCATCCGCCTCAAGAAGCAGACTAAGCCGTAAGAAGTATGAATGAGCATTGTAGGCAAGCACGATGCAGTGCGCACTATCTATCAATGCAGATTTGATATGACCGCAACCCACGAGACCTAGCATTAGAGGAGCAGGAAAACCGGTATGTTTTAAATTGAACACAGCATGATGCCCTCAGTCTTGAGGTCGGGTTCAGAAATTATCAACAGATCGCCCGATTCGAAATAACACCTCATATTGATGGCTTCATAGGGTATAAGACTCTTCTCGAGGAATGAAAATAACAACTTGCACTAGAACCCCCCCGTTGTGTCGTCGGGCTCATAGTGTTGGCCCTCCATACTGCTATCAACAGACTCTGGGTGTGCTGCTGCAACCCCGGCATTGATATTCCCCGCTAATATTTTGGGGGTGCTGGTGAAAATCACCGTTTCCCCATAGGAGGAGGAGGAGGTAATCGTATCGCCAGCCTCGCTACCATCGCCAGCTTCCACCCCATTGTCATTGCTGTCCTCTACATCGTCGGGGACTCGCGTATTTAACTCGGAGCCTTCATCACGTACGTCAGCAAACTTACTAGCTTTTCCTGCTCTGGGTGTCATATTCTCCTTATTGTAGTTACTCCCTACCGCCTTCGTGTGGAAAACACTGCTCTTGACGGTTTTGAAGCCAGTGGTACTCTGCTTATTCTCAAGTATCGGAGCAGTGTTTGTAGCCTTGACGGAGTGGAGCTTTGTTCTCGTACGTTTTGCGGATGGCTCTATTACTGGGCTCGACGGTGAGTTAGGGTTCATATCGTTCTCAGGTTGATGTTCTTCTAGGGCATCTGCCCTTCTCCTCCGAGCAGACTTCCTTGTCGGTGTTCTAAGAGAAGCGGGTACTGGGATTGATTCCCTAGCTGGACGAGCTGGTGAGCCTGTGGGTATTAGTTCATTGTAGTTCACGGCTCCCATCGTAGCCATAAGCTTTCTTGCCAGCTCCTGCGCGTCTGAAAATTCTTTGGCCTTTCTCTCCTGGATGGCTTGATATTTCTCAAACTGTGAAAGTAAAAGTTTAGTGCCCTGCGTAATATGTTTGTCGACGGGGAAGGACGCTATCAATCATACTTTCTTTTCCCACCCTCGAATCTCGCCATACAATGACTCCCGGTCACTGATCCAGTCATGTTTGGTCTTCTGTAGTTGTGCTTGAACAGTTAGGAGTTCTTTCTCATGGGCGTTCTTTAGCCCGTTTACCTGTCATTCCATGGATTAGCAGTGAATATACGAGAGCGGGATTGTGACATACCGTATTCGTATGGTCTTTTTGCAGATGCTCCACTTGCAGTCGGGAACTCGCCTTCGTTTGCTCAATCTCTAGCCGTAACTGCTCTGTCTTCGCCCTGAACTCGGCAACGGCCTCATCAAGCCTCACCAGACGCTGATTGAGCTCGTGAATGTCTCTGTCCTTGGCCAATGCGGCGTCCTCAAGCCTCTTGACTTCTCCTCCCATCTGCTCCACCACAGTCTGCTTTTCAGCAATGACGCTGTCCCGAGCGGCTATAGTTTCTTTGCTCTCATCAATTGCTTTCTCTAGACCTGTGATCTTAGCTGTCATGCTACCAATGAAGGCATCCTTCTCCTGAATCAGGATGAGTTTCTCTTCGATGCCTTTACCGAGTTCCTCCAACTCTTCGTTTCGTTGTCCAACCTCCTTCTGCTTCTCTTCAAGCTCCCGGATCTTATTCTCCAATTCCGCAGCCAAATGGCCTTTCTCTCGTTTTTCGTTGTCCAATTCCACTCTTAAGCCTTCTGCTATCTCAGTCAACTTACTTACACTTCCCTCGAGCTCATCGATCCTGGTCTGGCTTTCTGCCATTGCTCCCAGGTGCTCACCAGCAACTCTATCCCTCTCTATGGCAGCAAGCTTCCAATCATCTTTCCTCCCCTTCCTCTCATCTTCCACATCTTTTCTTAACGTCCCAATCTTCTCCTCGCTTTCGTGCACCTTTTCAAGTGCGGCATCAAGCTGTGCCTCCAATGTTTCCTTCTCATGCTCCATTTCTTCTATTTGACTTTGCTTCCTCTCCAGCAGCTCCTCAAGCATGCGATGTTTACCCTGAGCATCCTCAATCTCCTTTTGTAATGCTTGAGAACGTGCTTGCTCATCCTTCAACGGCTTCTCAATATCCTCGCATCTCCGTTCCAGATCTCGACATATCTCCCCAACGGCCGAGATGATGCCAGCATGCTGCCTATGTGCGTCCTGGCACAATTCGTTCAGCAACCGGTCTCGCCAGTGTTGAGAACTCATTCTCATCCCCGGAGTAGCCGTCGCTTCCAGGATCGTCAACGGTGCTGATCCGCCTTGATGAGAAGAGGAGTTGGATTCTACTGAACAACGGCTATCTACCAATGCAGCGCTGAGTTTGCCATGTAGCTCCAAGAACTGCGTGGCAGTTTTCGGCTGAAGTCGCTCAATATCGTCAACTGTCGAGTGCATTTCTGCCGTAAGCACCATGACACAGATTACGGACGCGAGCTCCTTTTGTTTATTGAACAGAATGACTGGGCAGACGTCAATCTGGATACAATCTTGTGCCCGCGAGCCTCGGATTGATTGTAGACTTTGGTTGATGAATGTTTTTATTGGGACGGCAAGATCATTGGTATGCAAGCACGACAAGATGGCCTTTCGTAAGTCGGCTGAGAACGGAATCCTTATGGTGAGAGCATTTAAGAAGGAGATTTGATCTTCAAGTCGGCAGAATGAAGTGGATTCCAAAGGAAGTGGCATAGAGGAGATTGTAATAGCAGCTTTGATAATTTCGTGAACAGTTAGGTCTGGATAACTCTTCTGTTGGTTTACATCCTGTTAGAAAAAACAAACCGCAAATGCACGAAAATTACTGGCAAACGGTTAGTGGGGAATTAACTAAGAACTCACTCGCAAAAGCTCCGCCAATGACTCCTCCAAAATTACCATCCCCCTTCCCTGCGCTTCATCATCGAGCGACCTCCTTAACATCTTAGCCACAAATTCCACCAACCCAGGGATCGCCCTCCCCGGTGATAACTTAATACAAAACCTCAAAATCACCCTCAAAAACCTCGTCTTTCCCTCCGCTAATAATTTCTCCATCTTTCTCATTAAGTTCTCTAACGCCTTTGTCGCTCCCGAGCTCTTCACATACGCTTCCCTGCTCCCGTCTGCCACGGCCTCCAAAATGACATTCGCATATCTCACCTGCTCGAGACGTTCTTCCCAATCTTCATTTGCCCCCACGTTCCCGCTCGCGGCAGTGATGACATTGATACACACCAAATTCAACAATTTTTGTGAATTCTTCCCTGAAAACAGCTCTTTCGAGACGTCTCCTCTCGCACCCCCAACCCGCTCGTCCTCAAGATGAAAGTGTGCGAGGGTCGCAAGAGCAGCTAGAACGACGCCTTGCTCTGCCTCGTGCAGGAATTTGCCGAGGCGGCCATGCAGCATAGATTTTTGTTCTTTGGTGAGGAAGGAGGAGAGGTAGGCATAGCCGGAGGAGACTAGGATGTAGATGTTCCGGATTGCCTCCGGGGTTGGCGATGTGGTGGCAGATTCGACGCAACGGAGGAAGAAAGGGCCTAGGAGAGCAGGGACGGGGACGGTTTGTGGGAGCGGGTGATGGAGGAAGGAGAGCGTAAGGGGAGAATACTATGTAGATCACCCATGGCTGTGTTAGATTAGCTGTATTCTCTTTTTAACCTGGTTCCGGGGTGCGCACTTTATAAAAATACCTATCAGTACTCATGGCACTCTTCAGCACGCCCTCCAAGAAGGAGCGTTTGTGCTTAAGGATGGCATCACGGATACCTCGTTCTTTGGCTAGGATTTCCAAGACTCGCTGGGCGAAGGGACAGAATTCGAGAGAGGTGACGACGGAGCAGGCGAGAGAGGGGAGGAGGCATGCGTGGGATGTCGCCCATAGGTGAATGGACTCCGTGATTGAGAATGATATGATGGCCGCGGGCGAGGGAGCTGTGAGGAGGTCGTGGAGGGTCTGGAGGGGAGCGTCAGTGACCGGACCATTTGTAGAGATGCTATTGGTTGTTGGAGTGAATAGCATATGAATGGTACTTACCTTGAGGGAGACAGCATACGGAGCGGTCGCTACCCGCTGCAACTCGGTTGCAAGAGGAGGCACCATGACAACATCAAGCCGATACTGCGAAATCAAGAAGCTAAGCCTGAAGTATCGAGACCGATAGGTATGATTCAATTAAGCCTTTTTGTTGCAATAGCCATACCAATGAAATGGGAACGTGCGACGACGTGTTGGATGCGCGTTGTGCGTTGCGTGTTACCGTCGCTTACTTATCATAGTAGGTAGTGCTTGGCCACCGGGAAGTGCCGGGAATGCAAATCCCTCATCCCATCTTTCATGACGCTGGAAATATGTTATCAATACAGGCTAAATTGTCAGAGATAGAACAAACATCACTCTATTACATGAAATACCAAAAAAAGGACGAATATATAAACTATATTAATATATTCAAAAATAAAGGCCCAAATGGCAGTAGAAATACACTTCTCTCCTCTACCTCTCCCTCAAATCTTTATTCTAATCTAATTCAAGTAATTGATAGTATAAATAATTCCCAGAAGTTCTATCAATATGTCAGTACTCAATATTCTTATACATTAAGTAGCTTAACGATGAAATATAGATTTTGCATAGGTATGTACCTCCATAAAATTATAAAGTTCTAGCCGACGAAGATATTATGTTAGTATTTCATCCTCCTTATCCTCCCAATTCTCTTCAGTTATAATATTCTCTATAGGCAGGTCTTAGGTAATATTAGCATTATTCTCTATAATAGCTATAGTATTCTTACTCTGCACATTCTCCATTGACTCTTCCTTTTCTGCTTTTAAGGACTTCTCTATTGGATCAGTCACTAGTATCTTTTTTTGATGAGGTGTGTAGGTTTTTTTTTGAAATAGAAAGTTCTGCAGTAAGTGCTACATCTCGTGCTTTCTGCTATTCGGCTTCTCGAACAGCCTTATCTGCATTCAAAACCTTTTTTTCTACTGTCTTAGTAGCTTTGAGAATAGTAGCCTCCATCTCTACTTCCTTCTTTTTTATTAGCTTCTTCTGGCCTTTCTCAATCTTCTTTCATATCATGTCCTTTACCGACATAATACTTATTGGGAGGTGCTGTGAGTCTCTTTCTACTCATGAGAAACATAGCTCATAGTTGAATTTTATGAAGGTGAGTCACTTACTGCATCAGGAACGAAAATTTTTTGGGTCCTATGTATCAGACAACACTAGCAGTTCTGATGCAGACTTGCCACTCGGGGTGCATAGCTATTTGACTGCTACGCCTGGGCGCCATATTACTGCTCTTGACACCCGGAAGCTAGAGCTAAAATGCAGTGTCTGGATACAGACCTTTGCTCTCTACTTCTAGACACATATCTAGCCTTCCATTGTTAGGACGCAATTGGGAAAACGCCAGGTGCCATAGTAAATACTTACCTATTGAAGACTCAGAGTGGCATCCAGATCCTGTCATCGAAGAGGTTCTGTCACTATGATAGGTGTTGACGTCCCATACCTTAGGTACATCTGACATATAGAATGCCTTGGGACGCAAACAATTTTTCTGCTGATGCAATTGAGCATATCAAGCATACTGGCATTGAGTGTATGCATGAAATATACTCTATATGGGCGTATTGAAAGTATTTTTTAAGTAAATTGACTGTGTGTATCAGGTATTGGGTATATTCAGTATATTGTTCGGATTATGTATGTGAGGTATAAAATTGGCATCTGATGTAAACATCCCACATGGTATGTGAGTTGCCACATTAATAATATTATCTGTCATTTTACAGATATTCAGATATATAAGATTAAATGTTACGTAGTATAATGGCATATGGAATTATATATAAAGTAGGGACCCCAGGCCTCACTAGCGAGGTGTTCAGATGCCGGGCCTTCCCAGCAAGGTATTTAGATACTGGGTCTACTAGTTAGAAGAACGTCAGAATGAACAAACACATGGGATGTATCCAATTAATTATCATGACACTACGCCTACATGTCAGGACACATTTTCATTATTCCTGATGTGATACAATCTTCGGAGATACTTTTATTCCTGTTCTTCTACTATACAGAGGTTTATGCATTGAGTAGCCTAGATAAGTCTACCTTTTAACTTGGCCTTATATTAACCAGAATGACCTCGGAGATGGTGTACTATAGTATCTTTATCATATATAATAATAACTAGTGCCCTTAGTTTCTATCTCCGGTATTTTTGAAGCAATTCAGAGAGGAATTAGAATATTAGGTGCTCGTACTGAGCTATCTCTACTAGTACTTGTATGCATCATGCGAGTGCCACTAAGGAATACACTAGCATCTCCGGAACATGCACTAGCATCTCTGGCCCTCTTGGTACCTGGAGCTGGGGAGCCCCCCATTTCGGAGATGTTTCGTATCATACCAGACTCTTTTCCTTTCGCGAACTATTTAAGCGTGCCAAGAGAGTCTGGGCACGAGAACAGGTAATGATAGAAATTGATACTGTCATGCAATAACAATATCGAATTGCTCAACATGCCCTATATCCCATGTGGGCGCTCAATATGCTCAACGTGCCCTATATCCCATGCGGGCTCTCAATATGCTCAACGTGCCCTATATCCCATGCGGGCGCTCAATATGCTCAACGTGCCCTATATCCTATGTGGGCGCTCAATATGCTCAATGTGCCCTATATCCTATGCGGGCACTCAATATGCTCAACATACCCTATATCCCATGTGGGCGCTCAATATGCTTAACGTGCCCTATATCCTATGTGGGCACTCAATATGCTCAACATGCACTATATCCCATTGTCACAGCCACCGATGCACGCATCAGTATCGTCCTTTTCCGCAGCCGACAAGTCAAGCCGAGCCGACGTGCCAAGCCGGAAGGTGAGACCTTACTAATAGCCGACTCGGAAAGGCCTGACAAGCCGTCCCGGTCCGGTTGATTAGCCCTCTGACAGCTCATTGATATGCCTTCCAATATTAGCATTACTATTGCCGCTCTTGCATTTCGGATTCTCTTTCTCATATTGTTATAGTCCTGTATTCCTTTTCTATGTCAATTCCCAAGCATATAAGGGCCCCAGGTCCGCCTCTGTAGATAGCTCTTCTTCTCCTTGTCCGTTGTCTTGTTGATCAATAGACCCGTCTGGTTCCTCATACTCCTCCGCCGCTGCCATTGCTATAGTCCGTGACCCCTAGCCGCTGAACCGCCGCAGCCGCCGTAGTTCTCGACCGATAGCCGCCGAACCGCCGCCGATACCCAAGCTGACCGTACCCCTTGGCAAGACCTCCGCCCAAGACCCCCGCCGACGTTACACCCATGTGTATGCACCCAATACTTACTTGATATATGTATGTACTTGATGTATGTACTTATTTATGTACATAGTATCTCATGTGCACGTTCATCAGCAGCACCGAGAGAGACTGTAATTGGCAATGGTTTCTACTTATTTTAATAATCCTTAAGTTAAGTAGTTAGTAAGATGACATACTTGATCACACTCCTGGTCCAGGCAGCTGCGCAGCAAAGGTGGTGTACCCCTACTCCGTATTAATACTTTACTCCACAATGATTATTGTGCATTGCTCTGCATTTGATATAGTAAAGGTTCAGTCAAGTGATGATATTGTTATTGTTCTACCTCAATTAGGGTCTATAGTAGTAATGGTTTAGAATTAAAAATGTGAGCTATGCAATCACCAACTTGTTATCATAGCCATGTCCTGCCATGTGACACACATTGTATTGCAGCAGATCTCTGACAATTACGTTGTGGCTTCTAAGCTGTTTTGGTAACAGCATCTCGTAACGCAACAGCTCTTGTCATAACTTATGTCTCTGATGACTACCTTACTAACACTCACTAGCTGTGAGTGCAGATTTCTATCATGCAACGAGTTCTCGTCACTCTTTTGAACAGTAGCAGTTACAATACGAGAGTTAAGTGGCATCAGCCGCCAGGTGCAAAATGCATCATGCCCACTATTATGTGAACTTTCAATGCTGGCGAAACACATACGCAAGACTAAGTGCACTAAACCATTTTAAAACAGTTCTACAACCATTTGTGCGGCCGACAAATTTTTGGTACAGTAGGTTGTAGCTGGATTGTCTCAAGCCTTCAGTAAGGAGAAATACCTGCTCACAATTATTCCATTTATTCCAACCTTGTCGGAATTTGTCCTGTAGGTGAAGGAAATGTACTCGTACTCTTCATACTCTGGGGTTTGTCTGTCAAGTACGAGTAAGTGCACAATATCCGGGATCAGTTTTTGCCTTGCTAGCGAGTTGGCAGCTGATTTGCATTTGGCGTCCTCTGCAGGCCAATGCAGAGTAGCACCCTCTTTGGTGTAGCGCTTACAGTTTGCAATAATTTTAGGTATAATACAAGACAATAAGTAGTATATTACACCAACCCTCACAATATCTAGCTACAAGCATTCATTTCACTTCAAAAACAAATACAACAAAATCTCTATCCTGCTGTTCCACCGCTCCTTCAGCTTCTCTCATTAGGGACCTTCCGCAACGCCGTCTAGACCTGCGAAAACGCCACTCGACCAGGGTGCGGTCTAGATGGCTCAAAAGACCTTCCGCAAAATTTTAAACTGACAAGGGGTGAGAAGAGAAGGAGTATTGCATTTTTCAACTATGTAGTGGACTACGAAAGACTATGAAGTTGATGATGCCTCACCAATTAGTAGGAGAACAAATTTGAAATTATCAGTAATACAAGTTCTTCATTGGATTTTATTGTTATATGGTGGAAGCATCTTTTGGCATTTGATCATGTCCTATTAAATCTAGAAAAGCTAATGCAATATGCAAATGCTATACATCAGAAAAACAATTGTGCCTTAGCTACGGCGTTGCGGAAGGTCTCTATTTTCCACAATTCGAGTTCGAGCAAGTAGGCCCAATATTATCAGTCCAGCACCTCTTGCAGTTCCAGGCTTCAAGGTCATTGATTGGGATGTGCCCACACTTCGAGCAAGTAGACCCAATATTATAAAGCAAGCACCTCGTGCAGCTCCAGGCTTCAGGGTCTGTGAGTGAGATGGGCACACAGTTCGAGCAAGTAGACTTAGTATTATCAGTCAAGCACCTCCTGCAGGTCCAGGCTTCAGGGTCTGTGAGTGGGGGGGTGTGCGAGTTTGAGCAAGTAGAACCAGTAATATTAGTCAAGCATCTCGTGCAGATCCAGGGTTTAGGGTCCCCACAGTTCGAGCAATTAGACTCAGTATTATCGATCAGGCACTTCCTGCAGCTCCAGGATGTAGGGTTTATGCCCGGGATGTGCCCACAGATCAAGCAAGTAGACTCAGTATTATCAGTCCAGTGCCTTATGCAGCTCCAGGGTTTAGGGTCCCCACAGTTCGAGCAATTAGACTCAGTATTATCAGTCAGGCACCTCTTGCAGCTCCAGGCTTCAGGGTCTGTGATTGGGATGTGCCCACAGCTCCAGCAAGTAGACTCAGTATTATCAGCAAAGCACCTCCTGCAGCGCCAGGTAGGGTCTGTGCCTGGGATGTGCACACAGTTTGAGCAAGTAGAACCAGTAATATCAGTCAAGCACCTCTTACAGCTCCAGAGTTTAGGGTCCCCACAGTTCGAGCAATTAGACTCAGCATTATCAGTCAGGCACCTCATGCTCCAGGATGTAGGGTACGGGATGTGCCCACAGTTCGAGCAAGCAGACTCAGTATTATCAGTGCAGCACCTCCTGCAGCTCCAGGGTTTAGGATCTCCACAGTTCGAGCAATTAGACTCAGTATTATCAGTCAGGCACCTCTTGCAGCTCCAGGCTTCAGGGTCTGTGATTGGGATGTGCCCACAGCTCCAGCAAGTAGACTCAGTATTATCAGCAAAGCACCTCCTGCAGCGCCAGGATGTAGGGCCTGTGGCTGGGATGTGCCCACAGTTCGAGCAAGTATACTCAGTATTATTAGTCATGCACTCCCTGCAGCGCCAGGAGTTAGCGGCTATGATTGGGATGATCCCACAGGACCAGCATTCAAGCTCAGCATTCTCAGTCCAGCACCTCCTGCAGCGCCAGTTAGGGCCTATGCCTGGGATGTGCCCACAGCTCGAGCAATAAGGCTCAGTATTATCAGTCCAGCACGTCCTGCACTTCCAGGCTTTAGGGTCTAGGATTCGGATGTGCCCACAGTTCGAGCAAATAGCCTCAGTGTTATCATCAATCCAGCAGCTCCTGCAGTACCAGAGTTTAGTGTCCCCACAGTTCGAGCAAGTGGACTCAGTATTATCAGTCCAGCACCTCGTGCATTTCCAGGATTCATGGACTATGTCTGGGACGTTAGTGGTAATGTCAGTAGGCATAATTATTGTGGGTTAAGTATAGGCGAGTTGTCTTATCTAAGTTGGTTTGGGTGCGGGCAGTATGTAGGTCCGGTGTGGCTTTGCTCTGGTGAAGGATGTGGCTACAGGGGAGTCGAGGCGAGCTATTTAGGTGACTTAGAATGGCCTTGTATCAAACTAGTACTCTTCTATCGGCCATGAATATTTTGGCATCATGTTCAGTGGCCATGGATTGAAAGTTTGTAGATATACTCGGAACCGAGAATATCCCTATGGTCATATTTGAGGCGAGCTATTTAAGTGACTTAGAATGGCCTTGTATCGAACTAGTACTCTTCTATCGGTCATGAATATTTTGGCCATCATGTTCGGACTAAAAGTTTGTAGATATGCTCGGAACCGAGAATATCCCTATAGTCATATTCCTGTCTTATTTATTTGCATACTAGCACAATCTGGTGAACTACAGCGAATCGACAAGATTTCACATTGGAAAAAGCCACTGTAATCATTACATGTACTGTTTTATATCGGGATACGATTATCGACTGGGATATGACGTTTCTTGGCACGTCTGCTGGAGATACTACATTTGGCTGTATCTCGTGCAACAGACATGCTAGCAGCTTACAGTAAACAGTTATATGTAACAGCATAGCTGATACTACAATTCTATCAATTCTGTCAACAATGGTTCACTTGGTATATTAATATATGCATTAATAATGTTAAATTACTACTCTCCTCCTCAACCTTTTGCATATTATTTATCAATAGGTCTATCTCTATCTTTCCTATAGTAAGAGTTATTTATTAATGGCTATAGTATATGATAGCATATGCAATATAGGCTAGAATAACTTACAGCCTCTATTTGCAAGGCCTGAAACTAGCTGCTACAGCTGCTACATTTACTGAATTATTTCCTCAAGTGTAGAAGGAGGGGGTGGTAGTCAGTAGCTTCAGGTAATGCTATTGACCTTACTACTATCTTATTATCTGCAGACCTAGTTCGTCTCCTTTTACCACTCTCTTGCCTTCTAGCCTGCCATTTCCCTCCTTTCCCACCAGTAGTTGACCCCCACCTTTAACTTCTAGTATACTAATAGTAAGCCTATCTGTTGGAGAACTTTGGTTCAGACCATCTACAGAAGACTCAGGAGAGTTATTAGAGTCTAAATTAAGGTTAATATAATAATCATTCATATTTTTTCTGACCCTCCAACTGTCGTAGTCGAGTAATAAGATAATTTCGATCCAGGACTCGTCCAGATGATAGCTTTTTCCAACCTTGAGTTAATACTTACTTACCATTATATAGAGTATGTAAGGTGTTCATTCGTGGTGCTATTTCTCGATATTGCATAATTTTCTCTGAAACATAGTCTATATAGTTTTTAATCTCCTCTCTCCAGCGTAGTGTGGGGGCCAATTTCAACATATTTAAGCTTAATTGATGAATTTTTGTAGGAGTATCTAAAATAGAGACTGGTGCTGTACGCTGAATCTCCTCTTCATCTTTCTCCCATGGATTAATTGGATAATATCCACTCGCCTTCCAGGCTGACTTGATATTAATAAGAATATTTCCCAAAACTCCGGTTTGGTGATTTTCAAGTTTGCTAGAGGACGATGAGGTGCTGCTGGTACTGCTTCTGAAGTATCTCAAAACATCCCACGTCCAATAGTTGCATGACATGTGTACTGTGTGGAGGAAGTGATACCATATGTATCTTATGCTTCAAAGCATACTTTACAACTGGAACATTAACATGGCTGCTATGTCCATTGACAATAAGTATTCGATTGTAGTCAAGTGTAGGTAGAGGAGGCATCTCGAGGCTTCGGCGAATGCTCTTGTCGGCTGTAGCATCACTCTTGCCGGCTGTGGCGTCATCCTTGCTAGCTATGGCATTTTCCTTTTTGCCGGCCATAATATTGTCTTTCTTGCCAGCTGCAGTCATGGTGTCACTCTTGTTAGTGTTATCATAATCTCTATAGAAGTATTAGTTTTACAATCCTGCATCTTGCTAAGAATGGTGGTTAGAAGGGGGGAAGAGGGGGGGAGAATACTGTGTTTTCTTTCCATGCTTCTTCTTAAGCTCATCTTGTAGAATAGATATAGGCGGTGGCAGTGGAATATCTCTCATATATCTATCGAAGTATTGAACCATATATTCCCACCCAAGCTTATCACCCATATATCTACTGTCTAATATACCAAATGTTGCTACAGCATTAGAATATATTCCATCATCCTTGACATAGCAACTTGTTGTATGAATCTTACCCTTCCAGAGTGGTAGCACTTTTCCAGTAGCTGAGACTGTCTCAAGTACTATAGAGAACTCTCTACTACCCTCCTTAATAGCATAGTTCTGCTGTCGCTTGCGTGATTTACCGGCTTTCTTAGCATCAGCCGATTTACTATATTCTTTAGTATACCCTTCTGCCTAGTACTACCTCGGCCCATTGATATACCCTTTTCATCGTAGTTGAATAACCTCTCAGGAGGTACCTTCAACCATCTCATAAGGTTGAATAATTTCTTGTACCATTCCCGCCATATACTTGCAATAGCTGCATCCTTACACTCTCACTCATGTAGATACAATATATCATATCCCAGGTCCTTATACTGCTTGAGATAATGTCGAACCCAATTCTCACCTACTTATGTATTGAGCTTCGCTCATTTAATAAATCCTGAGCAATAGACTGCAACATCTGGTGACTCAGTGGAAATCCTCTCTCTGACATCATAGCACAAAATTTGGATATAGCTGCTTCCTCACCCCGAGTGAATAATTGTTAGTGGCGGTGGAATTCTTGACGGGACCATTGACTTCCATTTACCCGCCATTGTAGTGTTAGGATCGACACCATATTTTGCTGCAATTGGTGCTCTACGCTCAAGAGGATGTTTGAATGCATATAGAATTGGCGGAATTGCTGTATTGAGCCTGCTGGTATAATCAGCTACCAGTACTTCAGCAGCTGAATTTGACCTTGACTTAGAGTATTGAGAATGATGAACTGGTTTGAAGGATATATTCGGGCCTGGGGGTATATCTGGGGGTGGAGATTGCGAGCAGCGAGCCGGTTTGAGGGGCATATCTGGGCCCGGGGGTTGCGAGCGGCGAGCCGAGGGCATATCTAATAGCTGGGAATGGCAATTCGGTTTAGGAAGCAAATCTGAAGTTTGGCAGCAGCAAACCAGTTCGAGAGTATTGCTATTAGGGGGTATCAACACAGAGCTGTAGCTTATGTGAGACAGCAGCCGCCGTAAATCGAGATATGTATCCGAGCACCCCTTGTATCACCTGTCAGTACTACACGACTCAGATAAAATTACAAAAAAATTATTAAGAGAGCAGAAAAATCAAGGAAAAATGGTGGGTTATATAAGTAAACATCAGAGAATCCAAATCCTTTCTCATAATTCATATTCGTACAAATTTAGTTGAGCTGTGAGGGTTTTTGCTAGGGGGGTCCGCTTGACTGCATGTCACATACTCTTAGAGATATCAGCTTTTTTTCTCTTCTTTTTTGTAAATCACGTCACCTCGCTTGCAGCACTAAGCCACGGCAGGGTCCCTGAGCAAGCCCTCATATCGTAGCCCGGAGACAGGCTAAAAGAAACATTGCCTCATCGCGCCGTTGCCCCCGCTCTCCTATCTTCTAGAACTTGACCCCGGAAAAGAAATTCTCTAATTGTCATACTCCTCATCCATTCTCCGCCTTTCTCTTGCAATCCTTTTCCATGTCACTCCACCTCTCAAAGCCTTCTGGACGGTTCCTCTGGTTTCTGCATCGAAAAGCAAGATGCTCCCCCGTTTGCATCTCCCCGCACCTACACTTATCCGATTCAGCCACCCCCAGCTTCTTCAACCATACTGCACACTTTCCCCTCCCCAGTCGCAATGCAGTGAAGTTTGATGTCGCCACCCTACTCCACTCCATGACCTTCCCTCCTCCGAACCCCTCTATTTCTCTCCTCTCCTTCCTCCACGCCTTTATCCTCTGGCGCACCCCACTCCCGGTGGCCACTAGAGATAACAGCTGGGAATGAGTATATCATCTTCAACTGGTAAACTAAGAGGGTCTAAATGTGCAGATAGCCCTATATCAATCTTGCAAGCAGCTGTAGAGTGTATAACAGTATGTTCAGCCTCTGTACCTTCTATTTATTATAACTAAGTATAAATTGGTCAGCTACAGTGGCTGCAATTGCCACTTTTAGACTTGCGAATAGAGCTTGAAGTATCCTACCCCCCTATAGCAAATGCCACCATATACTATGGCCATTAGTGAGTGACAGCAGCTGTAAGAGCATAGATGTTAGTACTGTTTAACTGGCAATATGTAGGAGCCTCCTGTAGCTGTCAGATTGAGCTCATTCTGCCTGATCTCGTACTATCGAGGGCTGCCATACCTGTCAAATTCACCTTATTCTGCAGCATATCGCGCCGTCGAGAGGGCCTACCATACCTGTCAATAGAGGTCATCCTGCTTCATCCTGCGACATAGAAAGGGTACTGTCATACCTGTCAAATTCAGCTCATTCTGCACCACCGAGTAGTACCTGCTATACCTATAAATGAAGCCCAGTTGGCCACATCTCGCACTGTTGAAAGGGGCCTGCCGTACCTGTCAATTGAGCTTATTTAGCTTCATCCCGCAACGCGAAAAGTACTGCCATACCTATCAAATTCAGCTCATTCTGACTCATTGCACGCTATCGAGTACGACCTGCTATACCTGTCAACAGAGGTCATTCTGCAGCATATCGTGCCGTCGAGAGGGTCTGCTATACCTATTAAATTCAGCTCATGTGTTGACACATCTCGTTCCATTGTGGCAGACTTGTCATACCTGTCAAGTTAATCTCATATCTTGCGCTATCGAGAGGGGCCTGCCATACCTGTTAAAAGACCTTGCTCTGCAGCATATAATGCCGTCGAGAGGGGCCTGCCATACCTGTTAACAGAGCTCATTCTGCAGCATATCACGCGCTGTCAAGAGGGGCTGCTATACCTGTTGAATTCAGCTCATGTTGCTACATCTCGCGCCATCATGGCATACCTATTATATGGGTTTGCCATACCTATTAACTGCAGCTCATGTTGCTGCATCTTGCACCGTCGAGTGGAAAGAGTTATACCTGTCAGATTCAGTTCATTGTGTGCCGTTGAAGAGGGCCTGCCTTACCTGTAAATATATGCTGCAATATTCACGTCAACAAACACTCTCAGCGCGTCAGCACGTTGCACTCTACAGCCTGAGGTCTGGCCAGTAACCTAGTCGCAGCTGAACTTGACATCAGAATGGGGGGTAATTCCAGCAAAGTCAACCAGCAGGTTAGAAGTGGACTAATCAACAGCTCATCAGGCCCATATCATACTGCCAGCTGACCCCTGTGAATAACAACCAGAGGCTGTAGTGGCCGATCCAATAAGCGGCCTGATGTGCAGCACAATTGAGTGGCCCGGTGAGCGGCCCAGCAAATAGCCCACCCAGTGGCCAATATTCCGAACCTTACTCTGCAACTGTGTGAACTTCATCTCAATTTAGCAATGTCCTAAGAGGGCAGCTTAGGCGGGCTGTAATATTGCCAGATTGACATAATTGACCACTCTGAAGATATTGGGTGTATTAAGCATATCAAGTATATTGAGTACACACATCAGATATAGAGTGCATACATGAGCGGTTGAGCACATTCGACATATTGGGCACATTGGGTATATTGTGCATATTGGGTATGTTCAGTATGTTGAGCGTACACTTCTCACTCGTATATTTAGTATAATAAGTAAAGCTGAGATGCCGACAACTGTGTAGTATACAGAATATCTCATGCATGTCCAGCTACGCACTCAACATGCTGATAATACCCAGTATCTTGAACACGCGCTCAACATGCTTAATACATCTAATATGCCCAACAGCTCCAGGGTGGTCAATTGTCTTAATCTGGCAATATCACAGTATACCTAAGATGCCCTGTTAGGACATTGCCACGAAGTGTACGCTGTTGCAAAGGCCACTTGGTAGACCAGCCTCATTAGGCTGCTCATTGGATCGCTCATCAGGCTGCTTATTGGGTCGGCCACTACAGCTGCTAGTTGTTACTCACAGGTGTCGGCCCAGTAGCATGATATGGCGTGATGGGCTGTGGATCAGTATACTTCAAGCTTGCCGGTTGACACTGTTGGAATCACCCCTCATCGAATTCAGCTACTGACGCACTAAGAACGTGTTATTTACAGCTCAAATTAACAGGTATGGCAGGCCCCTCTCGGCGGTGCGAGATACTACAGCATGAGCTCGACTTAGTAGGTATGGTAGGCCCTTCTCGACTACTAGTACACGATATGGCAATATGAGATTAACTTAACAGGTATAACAGGTATGCTGCAATGGCGCGAGATGTGGTAATATGAGCTGAACAGGTATGGCATACCCTCTCGACAGCGCGCAATATACTGCAGAATGAGCACGGTTGGTAGCCCCTCTCGATAGCGTGCGATATCTCTCGTACTATAGCAGAATACATCCCGCATGGCAGCATTCACGCAGCAAGGTAGCAAGGTGAGTTGTAGCATCATGTTAATCGCATAGTGGCAAGGCTACCCTCTCGCATATGGAAGCATACATCCCGCATCACAGCATATATCTCACATGGCGGTGTATGCACGCATGGCAGCAAGGTGAGTTGTGGTATCATTCTGCCTCACCTGACGTCGTGGGGTCGGACCTACCATATCTATCAAATTCAACTCATTCTGCCTCATCTCACGCCGTCGGGCCGGACCTGTCATATCTATCAAATTCAGCTCATGTTGCCATGTCTCGCACCGGCGAGGGAGACCTGTCATACTTGTTAAGTTAGGCTCAGGTTGCAGGACTAGTTGGCGCTTCAGCCCTTTAGCTTAGGCCCAAGCTATTATCAAATGCGACTGGGTAACCAGCTGCACTAACGACGAGTTCTTGTATATAATTGTTAACTTTAACTGGAAAAACTAGTGCCAAATGAATGATTATTACTTGTTTTTTCCTGATTCTATGAATATTAAGCTATATTATATAGAAAGGAGTTAATTCATATAAATAATGATGAATTTGGTTATAGCTATTAGCATTTTGGTTTTTTCCTTATTATAATGGTATTATTTAAATTCAGTAGTATTAAATTGATATAATATGTAATTTCCGTAGTCACAATATGATGAAAAGTGCCATCGTTATTGGAGGGCAGCTTATTAACCACATCGGGCACGCTAGTTTTGTTCTCATACTAGTACAAATTTTGCAAACTTGGCAATCTTGGCATGATACTTGCTCCATACAAATTCAATCCTCTTACTACTCAACATATTTTTATAATGAAGCATTGTACAGAGTAGAGTAAGCGAAATAGTACATATCTACATATTTTAATTTTTTAATCAAGTATGGTTGGGTTATGAAGTAGTGTGTCAAGTTCAGGTCCATAATTTCGGTCGTAAGTGGTCCCTTATAGGTAGTTCCAGCACTTCCCGGTGGCCACGCACTCCTATGTAAGCGATAGTAATTGGGGCTTTTTCTTTTTAGGTCTATTGCTTGGCTAGCCAAGTCCCAAAAACGCGGAGGATATCCAAGATAATTGAGTACCGGTAGAGGGATTTTGCAACATGTGGGTAAAGTTGCTGGAGTAATTGCAAAGCATGATTATTAAGTGCAAAAATAACCGCAACACTGTACATATGGTCAATGGTCTCACAAACACTTTGTTGCTACGGCAACTTTGCTTAGTAATCACTCTAGCAAGTTTACCCGCAAGTTGCAAAATGGGCAGGGGAAGTGGCCAGACTGTGCCTGAATTCGCGGAGGGGCTGCAGATTGTTCAAGAGACTTTTTACTTTGATTCACGTTCTGCACAACGATCAAGTTTACTGTACCCGAGAGCCGTCGTTACCAGTCGGGTCAGTCACCTATTGTGTCCCAGTGTGGTTCACAGAAGGTAGACTCTCGTTCTCGTTCCCAGACTGGCCAATTGCGAGCAGAATCCACCCACTTGTGATTGCTAGGCATGTAGAGCACAGTACTTTTTTTTCTCTTGCATTTTTCTATTTTTAATTATATGCAAGCCAAATTCAAAAGGTTCTGCACATTTTATGCATATTTTATAGCACAATCTCGAGATCTGATTTCGCAGTCCCTTTGTTGCTGCACGCCGCAGCTCTCCCCAGCCTTAATTCCAAGCCTTTGTGCAACCAGCCACTTCCCCGAACCCGACCGCTGCCGCTGTGCTCCCCTTCCTCTCAGACCCAGACAAAGCCCCGGCCCCTCCAACCCACGATCCTGGGATGCCACAGATCTATCATAAAAGAACACATTGCGCCTCCGACGGCCCTTACTTCGTCCCCACTCTATCCGCCTGCACTTAGCTGGTAGCCAGCACGATCTGCACGAATTAAAGCAAGCAACAAGCAAAAGAACAAAATATAGCACACACCCCCAAAAAGAGAGAGAGTAGAAAGAGAGAACACATATGACAGTGCCGTTCGCCATCCACGGCCCGATTCCCTGCAGTCCTCGTTCACTAGTAGCATTTACACTCGCCCCATCCAACTAAACCCAGAGAATCCGCTCCCTTAGAACGGAAACGTGTTCAATTCATTACGTATACCCGCCCGGGCTCACCCGGTTCCCCCTGCCCCCGCACTCGCCCGGAGAATATTTCTGGGGATAGTCGGGGCTATCCCCCCCACCCCCCCACACGTAGATGTTACCCACGGAATCCATCGAACTCGAGATGAGCCGAGCACGACGCACCGCGCAACAGCAGCAACAAGCCACCCTTCTCTCTTCCAGCAGCATTAACGGCGGCACCCACATCAACACCGACCGCTTCCTCGACGACCCCTCCCGCCTCTCCCCTCTCGATATTGAAGATGAGCGCAAAGACCTCATCGATGAGTCCGAAGAAGGCGGCACAACAGGGGCCTTCTTCGACCTCTCTCCCCAAGACAAGCGCAACTTCTTCATGCTAGTCCTCCTGTACTTCCTCCAGGGCGTCCCGATGGGCCTCGCCATGGGCTCCGTCCCCTTTATCCTCAAACAACGGCTCTCCTACGGCCAGATCGGTGTCTTCACACTCGCCGCCTACCCATACAGCATGAAACTAGCCTGGTCCCCCGTCGTCGATGCCATCTGGTCCCGGCGCATGGGACGGCGGAAAAGCTGGATCGTACCCATCCAGACCATATCCGGCATCATGCTCCTCTGGCTTGGCGCGAACGCAAAGGAGCTCATGGAGCATGCCGAGGAGAAGCTGTACATGTTCACGTTCACGTTTTTCATGCTGGTCATGCTGTGCGCAACGCAGGACATTGCCGTGGACGGATGGGCAATCACATTACTTTCGCAGGGGAACCTGAGTTATGCGTCCACGGCGCAGACCGTGGGACTTACAGCGGGACAATTCTTAAGTTTCACGGTGTTCTTGGCATTCAATTCAGCGGATTTTTCGAATAAGTATTTCAGAACCGTGCCAAAGGAAGTAGGGATTTTTACATTGGGAGGCTATTTAACATTTTGGGGATGGGCGTACCTGATTGTTACGATTGCATTGGCTGTGCTCAATAAGGAGGACAAGACGGGCACTAGAGAGGGGCTTAAGAGTGTTTACAAGACAATGTGGCAGGTCATCAAGCTCAAGCGTAAGCTACCCTAAACTATATCCGCGAGCAGCCACCTAACCCCTACTGCAGACGTCCAAACTTTCGTCATCATTCACCTTATCAGCAAAATTGGCTTTCAAGCTAACGACGCCGTTACAAATCTCAAGCTTCTCGACAAGGGGCTGTCACAAGAGGACCTTGCTCTTACCGTACTAATAGACTTCCCATTTGAGATTGCGTTGGGCTACTACGCCGGGAAATGGTGTGCCTACTTCCCGTCCATGCGGCTCTGGTTGTGGGCCTTTATTGGGCGTCTAGTAGCCGCAGTTCTGGCGCACATTACCGTTTGGCTATTCCCACGGGACGGGATCGTCGGAACAGGGTACCTGCTTGTCGTAATTGCAGAGCATATCTTTAGTACCTTCACGAGCACTGTCATGTTCGTCGCTGTCAGTGCGTTCCATGCACAGATTGCGGACCCAAAGATTGGAGGGACTTACATGACCTTACTTGCCACGTTGGTAGCCCATTTCCATTGCCAGCTCCTATCGTGGCATTACCCTCATCCCATGTCTGTACGTGAATGTATGAGCATGCTAACCCTATCTTAATATACTCACAGTGTCTCCAACCTCGGTGGAACCTTCCCTCGCATCTTTGTCCTAAAGCTGGTCGACGCGCTCACTGTTGCAAGCTGTACCGCCCCAGCCTCCAACCCGTTTGATCCCTTTTCATGCGCACTCGAAGGCGATAAGCACACCTGCAAGGATATGGGCGGGACTTGCCGGATCCACACTGATGGTTATTACACGACCAATGTTGTGTGCGTGCTTGTTGGCGCAGCCAGTTTTGTATGGTACATCAAACCGAAGGTAAATCATCTGATGGCATTACCATTGCGGGCCTGGAGAGAGTACGTGGATTGAGAGAAGCAATAGAGAGGGCCCAGATGTGGCATGTGGGGTCCTTGGAGAGATGCTTCAGCGGTATATGAATGTATTAGGTAAATGGCAGGTCGCATATGTGTGTGTGTGGCGAGGGGAGGGAGGTGGGTGTCAATTAGCTAGGGCAGGTAGGGTGGGTTGTGGTGATGACTCGCCTGTCCCGAATGAACATCACGGAAGGATACCCGAGCTACACTATCCTGTCCTTGCATGGTGAGGGGTGGGGGAAGGCCTGCCGTTTCGGAGACGCAGAAAGAGACTGGTATTCACTTTCTGCACCACAGCGCGCATACGGAGCCGAACTCCGGAGACACTAGGTGGCCCATAATTCGGCAATTTCCTTTTTCTTGTTTGTTTTTTTCACGGTTGCGATCGAAAGTTCTTATTAGAAAGCTAAAAAAAAAAAAAAAAAAAGAGGTCTGACCCATGCCAAGGGTACCAAGCGATCTTCACACGCGGGAGTTCATCAGCAGCTCGGCTATCATAATGATTTGTGTATCTATAATTTATATCTTTGTTGATTGATTAACGTCGCATCAAAATGTTTCGTTTCTCACGTATCTACTGTATATAAAATCACAGTTTGTATACCATGTCGTTAATAGACATAGATAATTGGTTGCTCTACCCCCCCGCTTTCGTTGTTCATTCGTTTTTGTCTTTCCTGTGCTCTTTTGCCCCTCATTCTTCAGGCTGCAGTGACAATTGCTTGCTTTCTTGTAACTAAGCTAATTTTACTTTTCGCCTTACGCTTTTCGCTACGGTTCCTCTGCGAGGGTCTAAAAACTAGGTAGACATCTATGTGGTTCTGTTCCTGCAATGTAGGGTGCGAAACTAACTGTATTGTTGCAGAGTAAGAGTGAAATTAGTTCAAGTAACTGTGTGAGAGTGTGTGTGGGAGGAACGGGGGGGCCCAACCAGACTACGGGGGAGCAAAAAAGTAACTACTGCTGTTTTTTTGTCCAACCTCAAACGTTCGGGATTCACAGGCTTGCGGGCTCCCAAGGACCAAAAACCAGGGACAAGCGTCAAAACCAGGGAAAGGGAAAAAGACTAGCATTAGGGGTGGGAAAAAGAAAGAAAAAAGGAAAAAGCGTGATTCAAAGGACGCTGGTTCACGTTACAGTACGTTTCTTCCCGCCCCTTGGTACACGACCCCGTCCGCGATGATCTTGCCGACTTGGGTAATTCAAAAGTTGGTAGCTATCATACGAGGGGTAGTGCAACCAGACTCCAGCTATCAAGCGGGGCTTCCAAGGATTTCAGCCGCACGAAGAGAGCTGTGGTAGAAAAGAAAGAACAACTTTTGACTTTCCGTCTCGAACATGTGTCCATCGCCAACGCGCATCTAGAGAAAAGTAGGGAATCAGATACCCAGGCCGGAACTATCCGAATACAAAATGTTGCACCCACTATTTATCCGTCACTCCTGCGGCCTCTGATCACAATACATCTATGTAGTTAGCACGCGTTAGTTATGTGGAATCTGGGTGAAGAGCTGCCTAATGTGGAAGTGCTAGGTACATACAAGTACAAGGACACGATCCCCTCGAGACGTGCGCAGAAAAGTTTCACATCTGAAAAGAATGTGCAGAAAAAAATGGCAGAGAGGATATCCGTGTACCTGTGGGCAGAAACTTTCTTCCCGTATGTACAATTTTCATTCTCAAGCCCAGCTCAGCATAGTTCGTACCAGTGAATTTTCATATAGCGGTCTTAATTGTAATGTACTCGAGTTCATTTATCTTGTATCTCAAATACAGTACTAGCTTAGGTGTTTAGTTATGCCCTAATTAAGGCAATGGATAAAACCAGTTAGCGCTATCCCGTGGAGTCGCAACAGAGCGGACCCCCCCCCTCTCGCCACTTTTGAGTATCCTTCAAGCAAAATCACCAGAAAATCAATAAAATAGCCAGAAAATCGCAGAAAGATAATATACAGCATGAATAAACATCACAGAGCCGAATCCTATTTTCAGAATTTAGAAAGGAGCATTGTTGGTTGAGCTGTGTTTTCGTAAGGGGGGTTCCTCTCAGATGCATGTCTCGCAACCATAAGGGATAGCCTACTTATGTAGTTTTGACAGCGGCACGGATTGTGTCTTGAATCTGGGTTCCCTGCGCTAAGCCAGACTAGAGTTCACGCATGATATGAAATGCATGATATGGGCATCGGATCACCATTTGCAAGCAGCTACTTAGGGTTGTGAAAGGTTTTCGAGGCTGAAACCAAACCTTTTGTCATATCAAAGAAGAGCGAGAATTAGCCTGATTTGTAGAGAATGAGAAACCCCGCAGAGTCAGAGGAGGCTAGACTTGACAAGTCAGGAGGGGATATCGATAAGGGGTACTCGACCAATTATCATACCAGAAAACAGATGACCTCTGAACCTGGATTCAGTTCCAGTGCTCTGCATGCATGTCACCCATTGGAATCGCCATCGATTCCACTGCTGGCAGTCTAGCCGAGCATGAGTATGATCATCTCCTGGCACTATTGCGTGATCATTATCTGTATACTCAGCATTGAAACTGCATACAGCCTTGGGCCTATGTATCATTCCTCGGGTAGCTATTCGTATAGGCCTATTACTAAAGGCTTCTCCAGAGGCACACTTGGGACAAGTTGCTTGCTCGAGTGTCAAAGGTGCAATTGAATATTAGTATCCAACAGATGATTTTACTATCCCAGCACTGGATACTAGTTGTATAATCCTAAATGGGCCCAGTCTCGAACTAAATGAGTCTCATACCACGCACACTGGCTCGAAACATACATGGTAAGACGCGTATTCAGTGCATGTACGATATGTCCATGACAGGCTTTATTTGGTTTTGCGGTTGTGATTAATCATGGATTCTCTCCCATCAAACTTGACTCATACTTCTTGATCAGCAATATAGCATGCTAAAGGTTGATACGGACATGACTTAATAATGCTAGTCGATTCTGCATGCGTGTGCGGCACACGATCACTTGAGCTCCAATCATCTTTGTATAGCATTGCACTTATAGGGTTTAGTTTACGTAGCAAATAGGTTTCTGCTCAGTAGCACGGCAAAGTTGGCAGAGAAGCCAGTTAGCACGGGACATTAGTAGGGCCTAAGCGGTAGAAACCTTTGGAGCCCGTCTAGTGCTGCATAAACTTGCCTGGACGCAATGGAGCGGGGTCCAGGAAGATAGTGTTCTTTCTCGGGATAGAAAGCAAGTGATGACAACATGTGACGGCTTCTTGATCTGTAGGGTTTCATCGGTTCAACTATCAATCTCTGATATCGATCTTCGAATCGGGCTGCATTGCGGGACATTCATCGCTTATGGGCTCAAGCAGAATTGTTAGCGGTTCGTTTACCCTGAATGCCGGGCCCTCCGGCTGAGCAGTGATCGACGTACGTTTTTGTACCACCTTCCTGCAAATTTGGTTGACTGCCCAACATCAGTCTGCATCTCAATATCAATTGTCTGCTTAATAACGTCTGTGGCCGCCCATGGCCGGGCCAAATGCCTTATGAAGCAGGATCTGAGCAAGTCAGAGACAGGAGTATGCATGTGCGGCACCATGAGAGGGAGCACAGCAATAGGACGAAAAGGAAGAAAGAGGAAATACGTATGCATGTCTCCACGCGGGAGTATAGTTGTGCTGAAGTTAACATTTAGTAGGCCTTGCAACGATTGTTAGAGAGAAGAACCTAGTGTTACGCATGGGTGAAGAACAAGGTTGAACAGGCGAAGAGGAGGGACCCAGGGCCGGCCGAGCGCCTTGTGCCAACCTCATATCCCAGCTGGTTGCGGTACTTCCATGCCTTAACTCCATAGTAATACCGACTAGGAAATCTGCGCCTTCCTTGGCGCTTTCCAATTGAGGAATTCGTATCAGCAGGGGTGACTAGGGAGGCAGAACTGTTTTTCAACTTAGGAGCAAACACCGCGTCTAACTAAAATAGCCCGCCTCATTTGGGCATGGCATGCAAAGAAGCAGCATCTAACATAGGTACCTACTTATGTAAGTATATGTACAGAGTCAGTATCAATATAGTGGTTATCAGCTTTCTGCTACGTTACGTTGCGTTAGGTAACCCATGCAAATCAACTAAGCTGAAATGAGAGGATGGTAGCTGATTTCCCCAACGTAATCTACGTGATTGTTGTATATCGTCACATCTGTAACATCAACATGCTCCGCATCTCTGAGGTCAAAGTCGAACAGATGGTCATGACTGCCATCGAAACTCATGCTATGTCTATGCTACCTGATTTAGATTTAGATTCAGATGATTATGAGTCCTTAGATGGCCCATAATGGTAGAAATTGAAGAGCTTTCATGTGTAGTTTGTGTATGCTCATGAAGTGGTAAATTTAAGACCTCTTATGCGTATGCACTGTCATCTAAAAGTTGCTGATTTAGGTAAGAAACCAGTCAAATACCCCTGTAGTTCGCTAACAACGGGCAGCATATCCTTGTCGTTACCCAAAGTTACGCAAAGTTATGGTGGTAACGCGACGATTTGGCTAGTTACGTGATCAACGGAACCTCAGGTAACGAAAATCGGCTGTTTCAACGTACTGTAACGAAGTCAGCTAATAAGAGCTTTTGCTTATGCACGTTACCTCACGTAACGGTTACGTGACGCAAAGCTGATTACCACTAATACTATTCGATACACTGGTTCATCGTGCCGGGGATACTTGCTACGGTTCAGTGTCTGATCGACTGGATCTTACGCATACCCGTGCTTTCCACTCGATTATCACCGATCAGCAAGTCACAAACGGCTTCCAGGCTAGGTGCATTCACATGTCCTGTGCAGGCCGCCCCGCATCATTGCGCGAGTTTTGAGCTGAACTCAAGAGCATCGCGCCCGCTGCGCGTCCGCCTCGGATGCTCCTACACGTTTGTAGCATCGTGCCTCTTGAACTCGGGGCGATTACTTCAAATGTACGCACACTTACTTCACGAAGTACTCCAGCCCAGTCTGAGGTAAGAGACGCCAGTACTCGTCCCATCGATATCCAGAATCTGCAGCCTCCCGTGTCACTTCGCCCTACCCTAGGGATCCACAGCCCCCACCTCGACCGGTACATATGTACACCCCCCCTCTGTAAGCCCGTCCTTACTATGATTCTGTCTTCAGTGAAATCAGCCCCCACCAACCGGCCTAGGGGTTCCCTAACAAGTACACGCGGCGCCCCCACATATTCTGTCTGCTATCATTCATACTAGTAACATCCAGGTACCACTTCCCAAAATAACCCCATGCTTGAAAATCCCCAATTCACACACACCAACATCCCCATCTGCTTCTTTTCTGCCCATTTTAAGTAATCATAAAGAATTCGCAATTCAGTAATTAATTTATCATTTTATTAAATTCATAAGCTTCATCCCAATCAGGTAGGTATCTCTATCGAAGGTGCGCATCACATTACAGAGTACTTCCTAGTCTCAAGGTTGCACACTGTTTCACAACATCCATAGGTGCATCTTAATTGTGCATATTAAGGACAGGGGGGGGGCAGGAAAAAAAAAAGAGACCGAGAAGTCTTGATAGTACGCTTAGTTCAGAGTACCGTATAATCTTCTTAACAACCAAGCACTCTACATTAGTCTCTACAATGGTACATTTCGTCCAGTCGTAACCAGACACTTCGTCTCATATGGTGCGGCAGAACACTAGAGAAGCACAAGTGTGCATTCTCGGGCCTGCCTGCAACACAACTCTACCATCCCGGTAGCAGGCGTGAGGCTCGAGGACTCCTCCCAATCAATTCCAAGGCGCAACCTCAAGCAACCCCCACTTACGTCTGGCGATCCTCATAAGTGCGAATATGGCCTCCCGTTTATTCTGTCCCCTTGGTGGCGGCGTTGCAGGCTCAGTAAAAATGGTCCGTACTGTATCAGAACGCTAGAGATAGGAAAGTTGCAATTCGCAAATCTCATGACTATGCGATTGCGCATGCTGGGTTGCTTTCAATATGGTCGTGATTATCCCGGGTCTCTCCCGATGTCTGGGGACCAGCCAGACTAGGCCAGTAGGCATTATGCCATTGAACATGCAATCATACTACCATATCGCCAGCGACGCATCAAGCATCTCGATACTTCCCAAATCAGTAGGCTTCTAATCACCGTCTTCATCACTTTCATTCAATAGTATTCAATTTCAAAAACTTATACGTAACATCAAAGGAAGCCATTTCAGCCATACTTGTACGTAACATAACAGGAAGCCATACAAACATATTAAACGTGCGCATATTCTGTTTCCTGCAGTATTAGAGAGAGAAGAAAAACATAAGAAAACAAGATTCCGAATTGCAAGATCAAAACCAGGACCGTAAACAGAACACAGCCAAAAGAGAATACTCAAATGAAAGCAAAAAACATATAATAAATGGAAAGGTGCACAATTTTCTGCTGTTGTAAATGTTATGGGTACGCTAGGTCGACTGTCACATCGCCCCAAAAAAACAGCTGAATATTTTGGAGTAGCAACCTTAGAGCCAGGCCAAAACAAAAGTGCATATCTAAGATAAGGAAAAATAAACGCATCCTGCGATGCCTTGCATTCAATACCAAAACCGGTAGGAACGCCGCCACCCGCCACCCACGGGAGCTCTCCGTTCTATCAGGAAGACGATAAAGCTAAGACAAGTGCTTTTCTTCGTTCGCTTGCTTTGACATATTATAATCAATTTTTAGAATAGAGGTTATGAGTCATGAGATTCCTTTTCGCATGTCATGTCAACAACCTAACAGGATGTCATCATTATATGAGCAATGTCTGGGCGTATAAATTGCGTAGCAACCATGGGTATCATGACCAAAATGAGTGCTAGGGCAAGTCATTGAAGAAAATAGGAAATTCGAAGCTCGTGTAAGATATCCAGTATTGCTTTGATTCGCGAATACTTTCATCACTTGTATCTAGGAGGTCTTATGCAGCATAGTGCGGGTAGGTGGTCGTGACGATGACAGGTGTAGGCTGGATCCCCCCCAGCTCTGTAATTCAACATTAGCTGAAGCAGCATGTGGTGAAAACTCAGCAAGACTTACTATCCAACTAAGCCTCCCCTTTGTTGGAGTCTCAACCTTACTTAGATAAGGGCTGTTCTCGTGAAACGCTTTCTCGAATATTTCATGATCATCGTACATCATTTCCAGGTATCCAAGCCCATTGGTATTCTCTATTAGAATGTAAGTCTTCAATCTTAGATTGTGTTCTGCCGAACACCTACCAATATCCAGGCCACAATTGCCAATTATGTAGTCACAATGTACCCTATTCTCTGGGTAGGGTTCTGGAAGTGGAGTGGCAGATCTAGAGTGTCCAGGAAGATATATCTTCGACCAACGGTTGCCAAAGTCGTCACGCGATTCACGACGGGATTTCCACAGGTTTAATGACGGTTTCTTCGAGAAAAGCTTGCTTTTCTTGGAGAACGAGGAACTGGTCGGCGAAGCTGCACCGGAACTAGAGTCGTCCCGTGATGATTTGTAACAATCCCGTGATGATTTGTAGCAACGACGAATTGCATCAAAGGAAATGCTCGGGCTCCATGAGCGCCCTTTAACTTTGGATTGAAAGAATGAAAAAGGTGAGCCTAATATTTGATTAAGTTAGTTCACATACTACGAGATCCGAAGAAGTGCTCTGGGCTGAGAAGCCTAACCCGTCATTGTTCGAAATACTTTATGCAAACGGGCAGAGAATTGACAAAAGCTCAAAGATAAGGAAGTGGCAATTAAACACTTTTCGGACAATAGCAAATGGTGAAAGCTTCTATGGATCGAATATCTGTTGCTTCTGAATGACTGGGATTGACCGAAGAAACGCTTGTGAGATGCCCTGATGAACGATGCGCACAGGTGGACCTTCCACACAACTTATATGTGACGCATGCTCCAGAGACGAAGCTTGCAGAAAGCTGGAAGACAGAATTTTTTTTTAACCGTTGACCCCTAGAAGGTTCAGTGGTACCTAGGCTTTTTCTCTTTTACTTTTCATTTATTTTTTTTCTGCCTGCACGTATCCAGCGGGTGATCGTCGAAAAGAATGGCCACGGCTCCAAGCTGTGTATACCATCTAGGAGGACTAGTTTATTGCTCTTTGGGGTGCATACGGAGCTCAGCGCGGTTTCCGGCTACAGATGACGGTACTATCGCTGGAGGGGTTACTACTCCATGACGGCTTGAAGATCCTCAACGAACCAATTGCTGTTTTTCTGGTTTTCTAAACGTCCCTTGCTGAAAACGTTCATTGAGTGCCCCAAATTAGGTCCCGCGTTAGGTATTTCCAGATCGCAATCGCTTCCTAGTTAATGCTTTCTTCCCGCAATGCAATGTCGATAGGAACATCGTTTATATGTTATTCGTCCCGTCTCATGGTCTCTTACCATGAAGTACTGTAGCGACATAGTATTGTAGATACCCCTTGCTCATCGAGCATTGCCAGCATCTAAATTCAATACAGGAGGGGTATGGTGAGCCCCGACGCGATGTGGCTGGGGTCTGGACACACTCTTTTTTTTTTTTTTTCACATTAACCCGGTATAAATGTCCATCAGAATCGTGATGGTGCATCGCAACTCGCGGTAAGAAAAGACTCCAAAACAGGGCAGCAAGGTAAGAAATTACTACTGCAGCCAGATACATAAACGTAAGGGAGAAAAAGAAGAAACAATTAACAAATCGATATATGCATCCAAATTTACTTCTTTTGGTATGAGTAAAACATATTAATTCTGCATGTAATTTTCAACATGCACTGCGGTATATTAGCACTATAATCAGCTGTAATCAACACAATTCCGCGAATCGGCCATGGAATGCAGGTACAGTACTCACGATAACCAAGATTTTGCTCTTGAGTGTGATAAAAACCTGAGCTTGAAGATAACTATGGGCAAGAGTGGGGCTCGGGAATATATCCCAAAGGAAAGCCAACTGCATGCCTGATTTGCAGCCTGAAGTCTGAGGATGCTGGGAGCCGTTGAAAGTGACATGGGAGATCCACATTTGCAACCTATTTCCAGAGCTACGTCTAGGTACTTGTCGCTTACTACACTTTATCCTTAGGCAGTGCCAATGAGAGTTGCAAGTTGTTACTCCGACTGTCTGTATCTATTGCAGTCATGAACAGCTAGGACGATTGAACTCGAAGCAGAGTAAACAACGGCTGTATCCAAATGACTGAGTTCGCACGAACCAGCTGTTATCGTATCTAGGATTACCTTCCTTGGAAGCGATGCGTCCAGAAATGGTGATAGCCATCCCCAGGCCATGAATAACAATTCAACATAGGGTAGTTCTGCGCTGGTCTCATATTCTGATCATGATTTGTATAGTCGTAAACCATTAACGTTCTGCCCCTACGTCTATACCCCCTGTCCTGTAAGTAGCAATCACTTCGTGATATCATCCACACCATGACCATACATACGTTCCATACACTCTTATTACAGCTAACGAAGTCAAGCGTGAATTGAACAGTGGCTAAACATGAGGCAAAGGCCGGCATGTATAATTAAGTTAGTTGCAAAACGCTTCTAGAAAAGGAAGTCAAGTCGAGGGACTTTGTTGATGTAAGTTAGAGTTCAGCCAGCGTTTGTATAGGCTGCGGCATGTACATGACGAGTTTGGTATATCAGCATGGATAAACGCCCCTGTCATGTATAATTAGCTAACGGCATCAGCATACATTCAGGATTTTGTATGAACACTTATATAAGAAAGAGCCGCCGCTACCTAAATGGCCTGCTGGCGGCTGAGGAGGCGGCACCTACATTTGATCAGCGATTGAGGGCCCTGGAATCGAAAGCCATATATAGCCCGCGTGGTACTAGTGTTGTCGCCATGCCTAGATACGTTGATATTCCTCTTCGTAGGGTGGGGTGGGGGTGGGGGGGACATACATGTGAATGGGTGAGCAAGGTATCGGGGTCAGTGAAGCAAACCATAACATAAAAGCATAGATAGAGATGAGACTAAACAAAGTAGGTTAGAGAATTGTAGCACACAAGCAGTGAGCTTGGTGAGTCAGCCGGCTGTGTAGCACGGGGACTATGTATGTACCAAGTACTACCAAAAATTAATTGCAGCGCAACGGCACGGATCAATTTAATAGGCGTGATTTCAATCTCTTGTTGTAACTTCGGGCACTCAGGTATGTACTAGCAGTCTCGTGCGAGGATCCTCTAACTACTAGATGGATTAGAATTTATGACACGGTATCGCCCTCTCTCACAAATTGATTCATTGACAGTCCCTCGAACTCGTCATTATCGATATCGAGCACTGACAGCTGATTAGATGTTACGGGAGAATTCCACGACAGCATCACACATGAAATCATTCAAATTCCCATGGACTTGTCAACGCGGACGTGACTGGTACCGGGGATGTCACCAACATTAGCTGCACTATCTGCACTGCACTGCTTCTGTCCCGCCTCACATATACATATACATGAATATGGAGGTAAGTAGCAGGAAAGTACTGATCACCTGTCCTCTGCGTTGACCCGATTCTACTATCGCCTGACTTGAGCTAAGTTCTCATTTCTCCACAATAAGCCATCAGCGGAGCAACAAAAAAATTATCTGTATCAGATATAGAGAAGAAAAGTATGTACCAAATTCCAGGAGTTTAGTATCCTGGAAACGGCTAACAGAGGTACTAGATCCCAGCTGATTGTGATACCAGACCGTATTTGCAAACATATCTCGCTATTTGAGCTCGTGGCAGTTCTAGCTGTATCTAAGACCAGTTTTGAGCCTGCGAAACACTTACTGACTAGTATGAATGTATTATTTCCGTGGCAGATAAATCTTCTACTATAGCTTCAGCGTGCTTATAGCTATCGGAAATGACTACTAGTATGCTTCATTTATAGGAAGCTCGATTCCTTCTGGAAAACCAATTGCGAACTGCCTGGCCAAGTGTATCATAAGAAACAGTTCGCTAGGGGATCCCATCATCGCTGAAACTGCTCACGTTGATCATGATACGCATACTTTTATCTATCAATTTAAACCAGAAAAGCTTAACCTTGGAGCCACCCGTCAAACGTCCCTAAGTAATGGAAATGTGCTTTGTTCAAAACTCCATGTTATCGCATCCTGATCACAACATACTTGCATTGCATGTGCATCAAGCAAGTAGCCCATAACCATTCCCTGGACATTGCAGGAAACATCATGAATATTACTCGTCTCCACATGAATAGGTACCTAAAAATCTCCGGACGCAGTCAATTAATGCCAATATGCAGGAAAAACTGCGCCGCACTCAGGAGAAATATACCTTCCCATGTTTGTTCCTATGGTACCTGCGTCGGCATTATACAGCTCGCTAGTCGGCCGCTGATGGTTAAATTCTGCAGTATACAATCTAGGGCAAAATGCAATGTACGTAGCTGCAACGCCTTCCACTGTAAATTATGATAGAAGCTTAATTCTGAACTCTGATTCTCTGCTCAGTTATACATACATCTTAAGCCCCATCACCTAAGCGACAGCTATAGGTTGGCCGGCTACTAGCTAGTAAAATATGTATTCAGACATAGCGCATGTTGTGCATTAGTACCCCTGTCCGAATACATATTTTACTGGCTAGTACGGTGTTACGACGACGACGACGAGGGTGCTGTTTCAGAATCTCATCGAATACCAATTGGTGTCTTCAGCAAACGTTTGTGCAGCAGCCTGAGCGTATTTTTTTTTTTTAGGTACAGGCACATAGAAGTGCTCTGGGTGTTGGTATCGGCTACTAGGAGAGCACTTACGTATACCACTACTCGGGTGTTTACATAAGGGACAATATATCGAGCGCCGGTTGCGACCCGATCCAGGTTTGTAAGAACCTGCTGCCCGTTTTAGTGAAGAATTCGAAGCGTATCTGTTGTAAAAGGAGAGCGATAGTGTCTACTATCCTCAGAGTGGCCGGAAGGTTGAGAACTGGCGGAATACACACAAGGCTTGTATTCACATGTTGAATAGCGAATGGGAACGTGGGTGCAAAGTGTAGTATTGCAAGAGTGCCGAAAAGATTGCTTGCTTTCCTAATTACCGAACAAACATGCTATTTGCCCTGCCATGGCGAACAGCTACAAGCGGGGTCACGTGAAAAAAAAAAACAAAAAAAAAAAACATGCTATTTTAATCTACATATTAACAAAGGAGGCAAAGAAAGTAATAACTCGAATCACAAAGTAAAGATAGATTCTATGTCAAAGAATTCTAATAATGAAAGAAGTCCAAATAATCAAAGAAGAATAATCAAATGAGCGAGGGAGCAGGATGGTACTGGGAGGGAGCGGGATGGTACTGGGAGGGGGCGGGATGGTATCGGGAGGGAGATGGTGGTAGAGGGTAGGTGTATGGGTCGTCAGGGCGATCACCGACGTAATACCGGTCTTGATCATCTTTCGGCGAGAGCTCGTAATGTCCAGACGTCGCGGCGGGGGTGCCTTGAGCTCGATAATGGAGCTGCTCATGAGGTCTTTTTGGGGTGGTGTACGTTTGGTGACGGTGGGGATGAGTATTTTTAGCTGAGGTTGCAGATTCAGGTGTTGAATACTCTACTCCAGTCGTAGCAATGGGAACACCCAGACCTGTAACCCTGAACTCTAGTTGTCCTTACTCACGCTCACACGCACCCGGTGACATCTCGGAGGATAGGCTTGACATTGTTTTCGTCCTGTCATGGAACACTCCAACGTTGACCGGTATACTACTTGCGCCTGCATTTAAGTCGTGGCGTATGAGGTTGCCAACACTCATGATGCCTGATGCGGGTCTCGATTGCGATCGGCTATCTGTGGATTCGATGGTGGGTGTTTGGGACTGAAGTGCGTATGCAGCAGCTTCCCGTATGTCCGACGTATCGGCATGGGTACCAGCACCAGCTGGAGCAGTGTGTAATGCGTTGGTGTATGGCAACGCCTGCGCACGATGTGTACGATCATGTGGGGTTCCGGGTACTTGCGGACGTGCCTCTGGGAGTTGATTATAATTGGGTGTTACTTCATGAGGGCGTTGCACAGGGAGTTGAGATGCATATTGTGCGGCTGCTGGATAGCTATGGGGGGAATAAGGCTGGGTAGGTGCTGGGGCGTGCATGCTAGGAGTGCTCCGAACAGTGGGATAAAAGTCAGGATTCTGAGGTTTTGAGGGCCCCATCGCGACATTGCGCTCCGCTGCGCTGCGAAACTTTGCTGTAAAATCCCTATGAAATCGCGCCGTGTTTGGTTGCGGAGATTGCGCTGCAGGTTGTGCTGCGGTTGCACTGCGCTGCAATGGGTTCAAAGGGTCCACACGTATCATATATTTGGATTTCTTCTCGTATCAGGGTAACTACCTCCGGATCCTCGAATAACCAACTCATTGCTCCTCTCACTATGGTGATACCATCCTCATTCCATTGCCTCAACACTTCCTCTCCCGTGAACCAAGATTTCGCCAAGGTTTGAACTGACCTGTTACTTGGTTGAAGTTGAAAGCTGTGGTCTCTAGCGATGGAGGTAACCAAAAGCACCATGGAGAGAGCAGACTTGAGGGCCCCGGTTCAACTCTTAAGCTGAATAGGGAAAGAGGGTTGTCCGGCATCTCCCTGAGATGGACACTCTTGTCCCCATTTCCATGGTACCCCAAGTACTTGCATGTTTGGAGAATATCCCTTTCTTAAAAGCTTTGTTTTCGCATCCTATCCACAGCAGGAAAATTCCATTTAGATTCCAGATGTTTATGATCTCAAAAAAAAAAAAAAAAAAAAAAAAAAAAAAAAAAGAAAAAAAGAAAAAAAGAAAATATCGCAAAACGAGTCGCCCCGGTTCAAACCACATATCCATGAAATCATAAACATCTGGAATTTAAATGGAATTTGCCTGCTGTGGATAGGATACGAAAACAAAGCTTTAGGAAAGGGAAATTCTCCAAACATGCAAGTACTCGGAGTACCATGGAAATGGGGAAGTTCGTGGTCATGGATAGGATTTTACCGGTACCCCACTTGATGGAAGGTAAAGTCGACAAGCCTAAGCTTGAGAGATTGAAGCTCTGCCTTAGTCCATCCCTTCAGAGCTAGCCCCTGAGGGCGATCATCAGAGGGCCATGGGTCGATGTAGTCTGGTTGCACCAACCCGCCGACCGTAGGGAGTCGATGATGAGATTGGAGATTCCGTTGGCTCCAACCTTAGAACTCGAATGATGCGCTTCACTTCTGCTTCATTTGCTGATGACAGCGGGGGTCTAACCTCGTTGACCGCCGGGCTGATACAAGAGTCTCCTGGACGGTCTTCATTGGGACTCTATATGAGCCCACCCTCCAACAAATATGGAACATACCAATGAAGTGGGTTCCCGCGGGGCGCCATAATGGTGAATTGTGGGGGACACTTGCCACAATGGTGAATTGTGGGGGGCACTTGCAAATCCGGCTGCCTGTGCACTAGTGCCTCTGTTTTCGAAGCAATTTGCGGTGCAGTATGTAGAGAATGGAATAGAAGATCGAGACTTTGTAGCAATGAAGAAGAAATAGATATGTAAGGTAAAGGGTTAATCTTCGAAATGACAGCTAGTCAGCCAATTCAAATCATGGGAGTTCTGTCAACTGTAGAGGCCCCCGCCCTTGGACCCTAACTTGCTTGCTCCTGTCCAACATTATGACGACCCGCAACGGACTCTGATGCAGCAATGCAACACAGAGTACATGCAACGAAACGCCGGATACCCAGGAGAGATGCTTTGAAAAGCGCATCCGAGATATGCGAAAGCGTATCCAGAGGTTGCGGGATGCCAAAGCTGTTCTCAAGACGGCACATAAGTATGCGTATCCTGATGTGATCCACTCAGATGAACTTGAGTACCATCACCTGTCTTCCCTGCTAATGGCGACGCCCCTCCTGCCAATATACGAGTGATTGGTCGACGAGCTCAAGCCCGAGTTGGAGCTGCTGCAATCCAACCCGCGGCTCCTCCCCATCCTCTCCATCCTCCCCATCCCCCCCATCATCCCCATCATCCTCACCATCGAGTGGCCCCTCTAAATTGAAGCTATCCTCACTGGCACTTCCTTGATCATATTCCCACTTTATTCCCACTCATCCTCACGTTCCTGGGCACCTGGGAAATAATCTTCATCTCCGGAATCATCCTCCGCAAATGCTGGATCATCGACGAACCGGGGGCGACCTGCGCCCACTTGAGGCCCTCGTATTCCCCTCATGCCACGGCGATCCAGGACTATACCCCGATTGGATGATGCTGTCTCATGTATATCGAGGATAGTCTGGACCCGAGACATATCCTCAGCCGTCATGGTCTCGCGGCCCGCTCCTTCCGTAACTACCATGCTCACTAGATAGTAGATTTCGTTCTTGCCATGTGGTACGGGTTGTTTCTGTATCTTCAATATCAATGGAGCAGCATTTGCATAGCTTATCTCCCATCTTATCTGAAAATGCCTGAAGAAATAGGAACACACGTGTATGTTCATTGATTATCCCTTCTTCAACCAACTGGTCCGAGTGTTCTGCAAATTAAAAGATGAATTCTCCGTACTGAGTAGCAGTCGGCTTGCAGTATCATGCATATTCGTCACAATTGATTGTAGATAGCACTCAGTGTACCTCTTCTTGCTCCAAGTCATCTTCCTTAAACTCTTGTGACAATTCCGTCTTGAACCAACCCCAAGTAGTAAAACTTCTGAAAGTTGTCATAGTTCGAACATACTTTCCAATTAGTTTGTTGCAGTATAGGGGGACCTTTTTCACCTTTTGCTCATCAGGCCAATCAACTGTCAAGTCCTCCCAAGATGTAACAAAGTCAGTCACATTCTTGCTATCAAAATAAGATGCTCCTGGGTGATGAGGTGATTGGAAGAAGTAATGGGTAGTAGGGGCGGGAGAGGATGCAACATGAGAAGTAGAAGCCATGACTGCTCAAGATACAGGGTGTGCGCAATTGTTGAGTGAAGGTGAGTCTAAGTGCAGGTAGAAAGGTATTGGAAAACTATAGTAGCGACGTTCGAATGATGATTGTAGAGGTAAGGGCAAAGGTAAGAGTGCAAGAGAAAGCGTGAGGGTAAGAGTGCGAAAGGGGTTTTCTTTTTTTTTTTTTATCATTGATCGCTTGCCGCCCGAGGGGCGTTAAATACATGGTAAGGAAATAAAGGGGGAAAAAAAAAATAATATAAGTGCGAAAGAGTGCGAATGAGTACCCTCACTGGCACGGCACTTCCTTCAGGTTCCTGGGCACCTGGGAAATAATCTTCTCCGGAATCATCCTCCGCAAACGAACTCAGTAGTCTCCCACATTATTCCCACTCATCCTCAGGTTCCTGGGCACCTGGGAAATAATCATCTCCGGAATCATCCTCCACAAACGAACTCAGTAGTCTCCCACAATATTCCCACTCATCCTCAGGTTCCTGGGCACCTGGGAAATAATCTTTATCTCCGGAATCATCCTCCGCAAACGAACTCAGTAGTCTCATACCCTCAGTGTCCGTTTGCGTCTCAACTAGTAACAAACTCTTTGTTCCAAACCAAGAGCGCCACTAGCATCACAATCCCCACCCATCTCAACCGAAATAATAAGAAACAGGTTTGCGAATTCTTGTTTCTTTCAATTTCGTAAAGATGGTGTGCAGCAATGCTTAATGTGAATGCAACTTAGGTGTGAGTGTGGGTGCGAGTGCGGTGTGAGTGCGGTGCGAGTGCGAGTGCGAGTACAGTGCTGTGCAAAATATAAGGTGCATCGAGAATCGTCGGTCGCTTGATTCTTAATTCAATACATGTACAATCTCCAGACTATTTATGTTCATCCAGTTCACCAGTCTCAATTCCTTTCCTTCGAACATTTCCTTTGACTATGACAGTTCCTTTCAAAGCTTCCTTCAACAGAGACAGTTCCTTGCAACCAGACTAACAGTTCCTTTGACACCACAGTTTCTTTGATGCGCACCTTTGTTGTTCCTTTATCCTTGCTTCTATTCTTTCATCCTTTGTCCTTGTTCCTTTGTCTATAACCTTGCCTCCATTTTTGATCCTTTTATCCTTGTTTCTTTGTTCGCATATTTCATTATTTTCAACACTATTCGAGTGCTATTGGCTACAGCAGCGGTGCTAAACTGGGAAATGCTTCAACTAGATGTGAAGACTGCATTTCTCTATCCCGCACTACATGAAGAAATATACATGGAGATCCCTGGCAAGGTCTGTCAACTTTAAAAGTCTATGTATGGACGGAGCAAGCACCAAGAGAGTGGTATTCTGATATCGATGAATATCTGATTAATGTGTGTATGCTATGATAGGTACTCGACCAGAACTAGCATATGCAGTATCAACACTGGCACGCTTTAACTCTCAGCCTACTTCAATTCATCTTGCTGCTGCAAAGCGAACACTGCGCTATCTTAAGGGAACTTTGGACTATGGTATTCTTTATGATGGTACAACAAGCTGTATTGGATATACAGACTCAGACTGGGCAGGGCATAAGGACACACGAAAATCAACATCACGATATTTATTCTCATTCTGTGGAGGCACAGTTTCTTGGAAGTCGCAGCGTCAGTCTTTTGTAGCCTTATCTCAACCGAGGCAGAATATGTAGCGGCAACGGAAGCCTGCAAAGAAATGATTTGGTTAAATTGCCTACTCCAGGTATCTCACAGCACCAGTACTCCTAGATCAGATCGTACCCAGCCTTCTCTATATCGACAACCAAGGTGCTCAAGCTCTTGCCGAAAATCCTAAGCACCATGAACGTACCAAGCATATTGATACCACTATTCGAATCCAGATTGCACAAGGAAATGTCAATCTCTAAAGGATTGATACAAGAGAAAATATTGCAGATATCTTGACAAAAGCCCTGTCAAGAGATAAATTTGAGAAGCGTAGGAAAGGAATGGGTATTTGTGTATTTGGTTTGGAATCCTCTTAATGTACCGACACTCTTAACCAATTTTTCCCACAGGGTTTTATGGGTTTTAGTGAGGTCGGAAGTTCTGTATTGTTGAGGATTGTTGTTAAGTTCACTCCGGCACGCTTGCAGCGCTAAGCCATGGCAGGGTCCCCTCAAAGCCCGGAGACAGGCTTAACAAAGAAAGTTCTACATACACATCCCCGTTCCACCCCCCCTCCCCTTCTAGAAAACCTGATTCCAGAAACTTCCGGACGGTTCTTCTGGTTTCTGCATCGGGCAGGCTCCCCTATATCTCTCCTTCCTCTCTCCTCTCCTTCCTCTCTTCTCTCCTTCTACTCTCCTCTTCTTCCTCTCCTTCCTCCACTCCGGCAGACTGCTGGCAGTCTTCGAGCGAGGTGGAGTGTTGAGAACAATGAAACTTGCGAAGAAAGGCACAAGGATAAAAGGGTTTAAAATAGAGGCAAAATTATAGACAAAGGAACAAGGACAAAAGGATGAAAGAATAGAAGCAAGGATAAAAGGAGATAAAGGAGCAGCAGAATAGCCTCGAAAATGCCATCCCACGGAGGGCATTTTAGCGCCTTGTCAAGGAGCTTCTGAGAGAACGCGCAGGTGAATACCCCGAGATATTCACGCACGAGATGAAGATCAGCAAGGGTGCTATAGATGCCCTGCAAGCTGGGGTGAAGGCCTACATTATTGATCGGTTTCTGGGTAATGCCTTATTCATTCCTATAAAGAGGACTAGCAGCTAATGTGCTTAGATTCTGTCCGTTGCATGGTAGCATGCAAAAAGAGTTACTCTATTTGCTGCTGACATGCATCTAGCAAGGAATCTGAGGGAAAATCCCCCTCAAATGCCCTTCAATGGATATGCGGTAGTGTGTATAGCTTACCTGGACGAACTATGCATGGATTAATTATTGGACTGCTGGTACAAAGGGTGTTGCACGCCGGCTTGTGCCAGGCAGAGCCCATGGGGCCATGCGGGCCAATTGGGGAGGCAGGCCGCTCAGGTACGCGGGGAGGAGGTGGAGGAAGAGGCAGAGGGGATGGGGAAGGGGCTAGTAGAGAGGCAGAGGGAGGACGTGGGGAGGAGGCAGAAGGAGGCGTGTGTCAAAGGAACTGTGATGTCAAAGGAACCGTTAGCCTGGTTGCAAGGAACTGTCTCTGCTTTGAAAGGAACTGTCATAGTCAAAGGAAATGTTCGTGCAGAAGATGCGGAAGGGGCAGGGGGAGGACGGAGGCAGAAGGAGGTGCGCATCAAAGAAACTGTGATGTTAAAGGAACTGTTAGCCTGGTTGCAAGGAACTGTCATAGTCAAAGGAAATGTTCGTGCAGGAGGAGATGCGGGAGGGGCAGGGGGAGGACGTGGGGGAGGACGTGCGGGAAGGTGCGCATCAAAGGAACTGTGATGTCAAAGGAACTGTTAGCTTGGTTGCAAGGAACTGTCTCTGCTTTGAAAGAAACTGTCATAGTCAAAGGAAATGTTCGAAGGAAAGGAACTGAGACTGGTGAACTGGATGAACATAAATAGTCTGGAGATTGTACATGTATTGAATTAAGAATTACGATTCTCTTGATGCACCTTGTTCTCTTAACCTTGTATTTTGCACACTGGCCAAGAACGTACTAGAAATATTCATTGAGGTTGTTCGTGGAACTTTCGACGGGCTCATTTACCACGGAATCCAGTTCCTATATTCCTTCATGCTTAATCACGGAATTTCTCGGCGGTACCAAGCATGTAGGCTCATATCCGAACAGCCTGTAATCATAATCATGTGTTGCGGAATCGGAACGTTCCAATCTTCCTCTAGTCCCAATGACAAGCCGCCTCAGGGTCACATCATCCTTCATGCTAGAAGTTTAAGCCTTTTTTTCCAGGAGGCCGTGCTCCTGTCCTTCTGAACTGATCATATCCAGCTTCTCATGAAGAGCATCCATATTAACATAACTATTCACATCCAAACCCTCTAGGCCTATCCTTACCAAGTCGTCATTATGTTCAGGCCCTCCTCATACGGCGTGGGGGCAGCTGCCCCCCTCACAAGCGGGGATTTCAATCTCACAGTCGTACCCCTCGCAACCTGACTTCTCGTAGTTATGCTCTGGGTATTCTACTCCGCTGTACCCCGATGACCCAGCATCAGATTCACTTTTCTCGGCATAACAATCCTCAGCCCGGTTCTGGGGCTGGAGCCGGACACTCATGTCCCATACATGGGACGTCGATCTCTGAGGCTGGTGCGCAATCATACCTCTTGCATAGGTGTTCATCCTCGGCCGACACTGGGGATGGTGCCGGTGTCTCATACAAAGCTGTTGGTACGGACACGAGTGGTATTTCTGGCTGCATCGCGGTTGTCGAGATTGGCATAGGAGGTGCCGGTGCAGGAGAGCCATCGTAGCCAAAGCACGCATCATATGGCTGGGCAACGGGCATAGAGCTGGATATAGTATTCCGGCTTAAGGTCTGTGGCAGTGTAGTCTGGAATGCAGGCTAGCCCCTTGCATTCGGGTGATGTATCAATCACTGGCTTCTCAACATGTGTTTCGAGAGCTGAGATTGGATTGCAGTCTCCATAACAAGGTTTCTTGAGTGCATAGAATCGCGTAAGTGTGTACACTGAAATTGCGAAGGTGCTGAGAACTTACAGCAAGGTTTGCTGGGGGAGAAATAGGTGGCCCCGTGATTGTATTATATTACCGTAATGTATTCAGTGGTTTCTGAGGTTGACGTTGCCCTATAGAAATGCAAATGTTAGCTGTGCTTGATCTTAGGAAGTTCATCGACTTACTCAGCTACTGTTATTAACAGCGATATTGACGTAGATGTCCTTGTTGAAATGGATGTTTCTGTAATAGCTATAGAAAATAATATGGTTGTAAGAGCCGTCACGTGAATCACTTCAGTCCCACGAGTGACAGCCGTGGAGTCCGCGCAATATGTATGAATCGTAATTGGCACAACCTGTACCTCAGTGTGCACAACGTACTTCTCCACCCAAACTTCCTCATGGGCTGAACAAGCAGGTTTGCTGTGTAGGGCTTCGGTGCATTTGCTGACCTCAATTGTAGGACTGCTATTCTTAACAATCTCCAGGTATGGTGCTGCGTAATACGTAGTTACAGGTTGAACGTATGTCTGTGTCGTAGGGGAAGGGACGTATAACTCGCTTCCATAGATGTCACAAGGGCCGGCCGAAGGACAAGCAACACTTCTTAAGTTGTAACACTGCGTGTGCGAGAAGGTGACCATCTGGTTATAGTCAGTAACTGTGCATTCCCAGCCGTAGCAACGTACTCGAGTTGACTCAGTTGAGCACCAGAAATAGGTGCTGGTGTCATACGCCGTCGTGCAATCACTATAATCCGGATTGCAAACGGCGTGTTTGGGGATGTATGTTGTAACAAGCTGGTTCTACTTCGTAACTGCGTACGGCTATGCATTAGGTGAAGGTGTGATCAGGGTGCATGTGGAGGGAGCGCATTTGCTCATGTCATCATGCAGATTGACTGAGGCGGTAGTAAGGGTGAAGAAATGGAAGGAGTAAAGACCGACTACCAGCAGGTCTGGCTTAGTGAGCATGGGAATCATGGTGAACAAATGAGAGACTAAACATTAACAGCACAGAAGTTGAGCGCGAGAAAAGGAACGTGGGCAGTTGGTCAACGTCTAAATGAATTGAGTACAAGTTGTCCATTCGAAGGAACAGCGTTGGTTATATAGATTCACGATCTAGAGAAGGTTGTGATGTAGTCTGGATGCTCTGAAGGCGCATTCTCGTTTATGCAGCCTGTGTACATACCTGACATGTGGCACGCATGTACTGCACGCCTGGTCTGCATATCACATACTTGCGTTCCCCTAACTTCTGGTGCATTTCTGGGAACAACCAGGCTACCCCCGTCCCGAACAGAGGATACTTAGTTTAGCTCCTGCTAGTCTGGGCTTCTGGGAACGAGAGCAGGTGCCTTCGGAGGTAGTCTAGTATGGTTCGAGAGTGTTCCCCAGGCTCAAAGTGTTCCCACTACCTAAGTGGGTCATTCTGCACAACAATATGCGACAACGACTACCTGTGTCTTTGTATACCATCCCGGAACTTTAGCATATTGGTAGATGTTTTGTACTCCTTTCTGCAATGTTAATGCAATAAAGGATGAAAAATGCACGTTCAAAACTATTGCCGGTTACGAATGTTAATGGCCGGGCCAGAAATGTAATCATAACTCTGTGAAGGTCTCATGGAGGTCTCTTGTAGGATTTCTCACTCACGAAGCGCTGGCAACGGTGCCGACTGGAGCAGAGAGCAAGCTATCTCCATCCAACTTAAATGCACGAGCCTTGAGTGGAGGTATATAAAGATCGACCATGCCAATCTACTAGAAAGCTCATCTTCGCGAAAGAGTCAAGCAACAGGCGGAAGGACTTGCGAAGAATTACGGGACAGCTTCTCGCAACTGGATAAGAATTCCTGTACTATGTTAACGAAAGTTAACTAGGACTACTGCTTCACCTCGAGAGAAGTGCAGTGTTGGAGTACAGTATCATGACATGGCTTTGTTTTCATCTCGACAAGATTAGTTTCTTACCGTTATTTTCCTTGTATCTAGACCCTCGCCATAGCCCTTAGGGCGGCACGCGAGTAATGATATGAAAAAAAAAAAAAAAAAAAAAAGTCGTGTTGAGGACGCTAACTTTCCATTGGAGAAACATCTGGCCTTGAAACGTTTCAAAGAAGGGATTTGAAGCTCCCTGAACGTAAGACCAGTGTTCCCAACCAGCCAGGCCTGAAACAGCCCAGGCCGGCCAGGCCAAGATTCTAGATGGCCCAGGCCGGCCAGGCTGGTCCAGGCCGGTCCAGGCCGTCCAGGCCGTCCAGGCCATTCAGGGCAGGAGGGCTGGTTACGAGGCTATTTCAGGGGCCACCTTCAGGTTACTTGGACAAGGATTTAATATGAACCTTTCAATATTTTCGGATAACTATCTAGACTTTTTTTTATTGAACAGCGCTTGTCGCAGGTATTCAGGTAAGTAATTTTTTTTTGTATCGCTTGACTATATACTAATTTCTTATTAGTATTGCAGGGAGACAGACATTCCAACCACCGGTACTGGCGGTGATGATTCCTTTAGTATTCTACTATTCTTCACTCTCCACAGTGCAGTTCAGATTTTGATCTTGCATCGACGATTTCCCTGCAGTCCAGTCTGATGCCGATATCGAGTCTTCTGGAATTTGGGTTACAAAAATCTGGTGCGACAAAGTTGGATTTGACACTATGGTGAAGCTGCGCATGGCTAATGGAAAGCGATACTGGTGGTGTAAAATCAGCAAGCAAAATCCTAAACATTAGAGAATGAGGTATACGTAGAATTTAGAGTACGTTCTGTATATAGCTAGCTACTGTATAACTTAACTCACACTGCAGCCTGAATGGCCTGGACCGGTGCGGACGGACCTCACGGCCGGCCCGTTGGGAACACTGCGTAAGACCATAAAAGGGCATTGATAGAGCTTGTTATAACAAGCGTCGTATCTCGTGTACGTATCATGAGGAATGAATTGAACAGCCGAGGGCAGCACGGGTTATCATATTGGTAGTGTACCCGACGTCCACGGCATGACATACATGACCAGTGGCTGGAGACAAGTCCTTGAGGTATATGACGGCAATAATTGCGGAGTTACGATCCTCTGGCCTCGTGCCCAGGCCTCTTATTTCAGGGTACCAAAGACGTTGAGTATATAACTACAGGAAGTTCAACTACGCTTATACGTACACGCCTCAATTTGCACTCTCAATTCTATGAGTCGCGATTACTCGATTCGGAAAAAGTTTCAAGTTGAGTTGCTAGATTAGTAAGCGATGTGAAACCACTATACGTCACCTAGTGTAATGATGCCATGAGAGGGGTTTGAATAAAGCGTTGTGGGGTTCGAGACAAGTACACACGATAACTTGGGAGAAATTTGTACGGCAACTGCGGAGTGATTTGGCGAGAACCTATAACAGCGGAATCAGGCGCTGATTCAAGCTTTTGCTGCTTCCCTGCACGGTCTTGCATCGATACCATCAGACGACATCAGTGCCAGTGTTGTCAGATTTACCATATATCTAACTGTTAATAACTATACAGGGCTTATGGAAAAGAAACAGTACGCCGGAAGCCCCGCTTCCATTTTCGCTGATTTGACGCTCGAGTTAACCTCCAGTCTCTTATTTCTAGGGATTCACTGGTTCGTACAGACTGCAAAGTCTTTGAACTGCTGATACCCAACTTTATAGGACCAAGCTATCCCGTTTTCCTGTTATACCCTCGTTCAATGTTTATACCCTGCATATCAATTCATGCTTATCTATCCTATCACCGCGCAGCTATACCCTCTTTGTGTACACCGTAAACTCGGAGGTCTATCACGAGTTTTATTACCATGAGAATCTAAAAAATGCCAGAGCGAGCGTGTTTCCACTCCTTCATGAAACAATTCTCACAGTTTTGAGTCCACTGAAAGGCATTCAGGTCGATCCGCGGTCAGTTTACATACAAAATCCATTTGTCCCAGCCGAACATCCGAATGCTTTACAGTGATCACATCGATATGGATATTACAGCACATCCAATTCTACAATTAAATTCACATACTTGATCTCCGCTTCTCTGTTCAAAAATTCGGAAGAAATGTTATATATAACCGACAGCACATTAGGGCATTCAATTCGCGCCAAGATGAAATTCAGTTTGGGGAGTGGGAATGAGTGTGGACAAATTCTTGGGCTGGCACGTGAATTCCCGTGAGCCTCATGTGCCAACATTTTAAAAAGATCACGTGCACTATACAGGATCCAACCCTACAACTTACAAGCGTGGTTTCCAAATCTGCCAATGACAGTTGACAGAAGCACGTGGACAGCCATTTGAAACCATGGCAACGAGACCACCGGAAGGACGCCTGCTTATCAGGTGACATTCAGCTTTTTTGAGAATTCGACAAGTATCGTCACTGCTGCGAAACACTGCCTGGATGATCCTTGTTTTATTCCTAATAATCCATACCTTTTGATCTGCAGCCTGGAACTAGATGTGGGCTGAAAATCCGAATTGAAGCTGAAATTCCTGGTACGAGTTCACCGCAACCCAGAGGTATGTGTGGCTCTTTTTTTTGCCAACTCATCAAGAGAATGCGGCTGTCTAAAGTCAAGATGTAGTACCGATGAGTTGTTGGTGCGGTTGGCGGGGTACGATTGCCACACCTACTGGGGTAGCCGTACTTCAAACGTCAGAGGTTTAACGCCCAGGGTTCAGACCGAGCTAAAGAGCGGCAATATGTTCACAGCGTCCTGGGGATAGCAGTACGTGACAACATCGCGAGGTATCTTATGCCACCGGGTATGTTTTTGTCATTGACGGCGGTTGACAATATATGAACTGCGAACAATAGACAAAAAGAAGGAGGTACTCTTCCGCAGCACAATAAGCCAGCCTCTTTCATCATTAATTCTCCGGCATCCGCGTTCACTCAACTGCTGAATCTAACCAGATCCACCGCTGCGCAAGGTCCTCCGCCCCATGCACATGCGCAGGTTGGGAGCACCAAGCGCACAAAAACACCCAGCGTTGTGTGAAGCCGCTTGAACGCCATTGCGCCGCCTCCGCGAACTGTCATGATGACAGCAGAAGAACATTTACTGCCGTTCGGCCTTTCTAGTCGCACTTGGCAGGGGGAGAATGAAAGAAGGTAAATAAATATTCAACTGTCTACGGTTCGGTGAAAAATAAACTGTATGAACAAAAGCGAAAAAAAAAAGAAAACAAAAAAAAGGAAGGCTGGGGAAGTGTTGCGGTCATCGTGTGAGTAGTGTGGGGGGGAGGGGGGAGGGGGGAAGTGCAAGCCCTTTCCCTGATGCTGGTGGGACTCGTGTCTGTTCGTCGCGGTTGGCTCCTGTCGTTACGAGTCGCCTCCCGCTAGAATGAATAGGACAGAGGGGAGAGGGCGCAGGGCCACAGGGCCTGTTTGGGCGAGCTACAGACTCGGAAGCGAGCGCCCAATGGGCGTCTCTCTGCTTGACGGCATGGCCGCCGCGACGCCTTGCTCTTGCGGGCTGGCTTGCTGGGTTGGGCTGCGCTCTCTCGCCGCAGGGCTTGTGCAGCTCGCCTTCGCGGCTCGCTGGGCGCAGAGGAAGAGCAGCCGGTGCCGTACAGTAAGCCGTGCGCCGCGGTGCACGAGGACTGGCTGGCTTTTGCCCTCCGCCGTCCGCTCGTCCGCTCGTCTTGCCCCGTCGGCCGTGCCTCTCGTCCTGCCTCTCGTCCTGCCCCCGTCGGTTGTGCCTCTCGTCACAGGCCCCTCCCCCCTCCTCCCCCCCCCTCCCCCAAATTGCATTCTGGCTCTGCACTCGCCAGCGTCACTGGCATCCATCTCAGTCTCTCCCCCTGCCCCCACCCCCGGCCTGTCCACTTCATCTGCATACATCCAGCACATCCTTCGCAGGCACACCCGCATTCACTCCTGCTGGCTGCTCAATCAAACGTTTCCTCTTTAACCCAATTCTGTCCCTCGTTTCTCCTCCTCTGCAAAAGCGTTTCCTGCAACCCACCATCTCTTGACTTTGCATCCCTCAGCGCAACCATCTCAACGTGTGCCAGCCCGCGCACCGCCTCTTATCGTTCCGAAAGATTTCGCTCGCCCCTAACTTTCAATTCAAGCCGTGCAAGGCGATATTACCGAGCTGCCCCCATAGAAAGACTAATTAAAGTGTTCTAGAGAGCGTCTAATTGGCTTTGCACCTGTGGAGTGGTAACTGCATCGGTCTCTGGCCCCGCAAAAATATCGTGTCGTTGCGTTGCGTTGCGTCGTTGACAATTTTACTCCCTGCTTTCCCACTCACAAGCCAGCTCGCCAACCATTCTTTTCCCTGTGCCTCTCTGTTTCCTGGGCTCAGGGTTTCAAACGAAACATCCAGAGTCCAATCACGACCCGCACCGCCCAGCCACCCTGGACGCGACTAGCCTAGCACACCTGCCGCCTCCACCTCCTTTCTCTCCACCGCAACCATTATTCCACCAACAACTTCCAAAATCACCATCTTGTCTTCTTCGTCACCCTCGTCCTCGTCGTATACGCCGACGAGGGCAGAGTTCCACCGCTATAGGCAATCGCATAGAGGCGCAGATTCCCCCACATTACCTCAATCCATTCCCGATAGAATCAATCGCAGACCACGTACACAAGTTTCAAGGCGAACTGCATCCGCGATACTGTACGCTCTAGAGGAAGCAATACGCTCGCCGCATCCGTTCACACCAGACATCATTGAGGAGAACGCACCAATGGCAGCGCTAATGTCCTCGGCACAGGGTCCAGTAACAATCCCACCTTATAACTCACCAGGTGGTGCGAGTAATGGTCATAGTGGGGTAACCTCCCCGCGGCCCCAAGCGCAGCAACCGGCTCATTCCGCACTGCGGTCTCCGACAAGCGAACAACAAACGCGCCCCCAGCGCACTGTGAGAGTTCAGCAACCGACTACAGGACAAGGGCCTACCATCCCGAATCGAACTCGAGCGACTTCTAGTGGAGCGGGGCAATCTAGTAGAGTCCGTCAGCCTACTAATACACACCAGCAAGCACCTACATCCCATCCCCACCATAGTTCTCGCTCCGCAGGGCACGCCAATAACAACACCGGCAGTAATATCATTAACAACAGTAATAATAATTCTAATCATAACAATGGTCCAGAGCCGCCACCACGCGAGTCTTCACAAAGCCGCTCAACTAATGCGGCGGGTACCACGACCAGAAACTCAAGCTTCCCCCATGCTTTCGAACGATGGGAGATGCTTTCTTCTCGTTGGGAAGGGTTGACTGGTTATTGGATCTCCAAGCTTGAGCAGAACCGGCATGAGCTCGCACATTTACCACTTGAGCAGCAAATGAGTCGACAAATCAGTGATTTGTCCGCAGCTGGTGCTAATCTATTTCATGCAGTTGTTGAGCTTCAACGGCTTCGTGCCTCGTCTGAAAGGAAATTCCAACGCTGGTTCTTTGAAACACGCGCAGACCAGGAACGTTCCCGAGAAATGAGCTCAGAATTGGAGGCTAATTTGCGGTTGGAGAGGCAAAAGCGTGCAGATGCTATGGCCGTTATTGCTCGTCTGGAGAAAGAGAAGACAACGGCGGAGAAATTGTGCGAGGAGTTCCGGCGAGAATTGCAGATATCTAGGGAGGAATGTCGTCGTTCCTGGGAGGAATTAGGGAGAAGGGAACAGGAGGAGAGAGAAAGACGAAATAGCCTGCGCGAAGGAAATCCTACTCTGGTGGGAGACTATCAAGTTCTTCCAATGCCGATGCCAGGTATGCCTACCAGGCCTAGTGGTTCCAAGCGTCCCCAAACTTCTGCTGGCTATGCAGATGATCATGCACATCATGACACAGCCCATCTTCACCATGAGCCGCATCTCCATCCTCCACATTCTTCAACACAACCGGGTTCATCCGCTGGCGCTACGGCTCCTAGTAGTTCTCAACAAGGCAGCCGATCTCCGATATCCTATCCTCCACCGCCTGGTGCAAGTACCCAGCGCCCCGGAACTTCATCCTCGCATCAACAGTTCTACCAACATTCATCCAATCCCAATATCAACACTCCCACCAGTCCCGTTGATGATCAAAACCGCCCATACAGTCCTGGACAAGAATCCTTTGTCACTAATGAAGATCTGGCAAACCAGCAAGACTATAGATTTGATCAGCCTGCCTCTCCTGATTATCAAAGTCAACGTCGTCGCCGTGCGGATTCAGTAACAGAGACTGAGATGAGTGATGAAGAGGCTATCAACACTGTTCCTGGTGCAGATTACGGGGGCACACTCGCAGTTGAATATCAGCGAGATGAGGAAGGAAATTTGGTGTTAGACTCTAAAGGGGACCCGATTATCATCTCGTATAGGCATAGCAGAATTGACCCCGAGGACTCAATTTATCCAGATTACGAAGGAAGTGGATACGGTGCACCGATTCAAGCTCCAATCCCTCCTCAAGGCTACGGTGGATATCCTGGCTATGGCTACGGAACTTACACTGGATGGGAGGGAATTACGAGGCATCATCACCCTACCAGACTGAGTGACGTTGTTGAAGAAGAAGAAAGGACACACACTAGCGCTAGCGATAGATCCAAGAAGCCATAACTGGGGTGTGTGTGAGTAGCGTAAATTGCTTCTACGCTTGTAAAGCATTATGCTGTGGGGACAGGAGTGGGTGGTAGCGCTTGGAGGCGATAGCGCGGAGAAACTGAGATGAGCGGGTTGGGAGATTATGTGTATGTTTCTGGGAGAAGCGTTCATGTCTGATACATTTGCTGTGCTTTGGGATACACTGAAATGTTTTCAAGCGATGTGGGGGCGGGCGCAATTCTTTTTGCTCTCTTGAAGTTGATTTCTTTCGTTCTGATTTTCTATGTTCGACGCTTTTCTCTTCTATTTCCTTCTTCAGATGTGCGATGACCCTTTTGAAAGTAAAATATGTGCTTGTAGTTGGCCTTTTGTTGCTTTGGATTTCTCGTCAGGTTAAATAGTTTTTACTTTGATTGCCTCATAAAATTTTACATTGCATTGCATTAGATTGATGGCACGAGTCTAGACTGATGATATTTACAAGTTTCTGGGTGAAGTTTTAGCGTATCTTGCGATATATTGCACGAGATACACGAGGGGAAGTCTCTTTACAGTTCTTCGGTTGCACAAGAATTGGTACAGTATGTCAGATCTGCCTAGAGAGTCATAATAATTATGCATGAACCTCTAGTCTAGTGCATGAAGCCAGCCAAAATGCCTTGGCACATAGAACCAATTTTCCAAACCCGGAGCCAGACTGTCATGGGCGTATTGCATAGTACAAAAAGGCTTGAGATGTATGACTTATGTACCCCCTCCTCTCCTCAAGTCAAACACTTCGTTTTGTCAATTTCCACCAGTCTCGTAACCAGAAATTCAACGTGATTAGTCCTATGCTAAGAAGTACATGGTCTTTGCAGTCTGCTGCAGTGTAATCTGGTTACAAGCAAAGTCTGATGATGTCGATGGTGGATGGGTCATGTCGTCTGCAAAGCTTTGCAAATATAGGTTCTCTGACTCACAAGGTTCTATATAGGGTGCACATGTTGGTGAGAAGGAAATTTGTGTTATTTTAATGTAGCTGATATCCTTCCGCCTATGTAGCAAATCTGGCATGAGACTGGGGAGATAGCAAGATATGTTTTCCCAATCGCTGTATTCATAGTGCCTATATAAGGTAGCATGCAATGCACTGCTATCAATAGCGTCATGTCAAGACCCTTCAGCCACACTCAGGCTCACAGCCACCGTCCGCTCGGCGCATTACGTGGCTAGAGGGTCTTGGCATGAGACTACTTGCTGATGTCAATAGCTTATTCGCGGGGCGCATGCGAACCGCATGCAGCATCTAGTACAAGCTAACTAGCATGTGGCCACCTCGCGACCGCGAGGGTGGGTGCGAGGCTAGCGAGGGTGAGTGTAGGTGTAGCGGTCGTGGATAAGGGACTGTTGTAGCCCCATAAAGTCGGCATCAAGTGACTGTACTAGTACACTCTTTACCAGTTCCATGACTGGTGCCGGAAAGTCTGGCGAATTATGCAGCGCCAAAGGTACTCACGTGCAGCTGCCAAGGTACCTCGATTTGTACTAGTACAGAGAACTGCACTTGTGGTAGGCTCAAAATTAGTACTCCGTACACATCGAGTAATTGCCAGATAAGCAGGGGTGCTACAATAAATAAATAAATAAATAAATAAACAATGGCCCATACAATGAGATAACCACTCTTCATCCACTCAAAATAGCCCTTCAATTATATTTCCAGCTTGACAGCTATAGCTTCCTACTATTTTATAGTTAATAGTACCTCTACAAAACGCCGACCCATCCTGCTATGACAGTAACACCAAGAAACTCTCCTACGCCGCCTCCTACCTGTCTGGAAATGCCAGGCAATGGTTCCAACCCCACTTCAATGAAAGTACAGGACAAGTCACCTTCACAGACTATGCTGCCTTTGTCGCCACTTTGAGACCCGCCTTCGATGATTCTGATGCCAGAACGACTGCCGAAAGGAAACTAAAAGCCCTTAAGCAAGGCAATGACAATTGTTCTACCTACCATACGAAATTCGCCCCCCTGGCTGCGACTCTTGGATACGATGATCAAACAAAGATCGACTTTTTCCGAAATGGCCTCCGGTTCCAGGTAAAGAACCACCTCATCAGCGTCCTCAACGAGCCGACCGACTTCGACGCTTTCGTCAGGCTGTGTATAGGTATCGATAACAAGGATAGAGCCCTACATGCCTCCACCCCCGCCTCTATCACCAAACCCACTGCCCCTCACCCTTCACAGGCCCCCGGAGGAACTGTCCCAATGGACCTCTCGGCAACTCAAACCCAAATCAGCCGGAAGCGAAAACCCCTCTCAGACGAAGAAAAAAAGAGGCGACGGGAAAATAATCTGTGTATGTACTGCGGACAACCGAGGCATTGGGCCACCAATTGCCCTCTTCGAGGAAAGACTGAAGTGATTAGAACCGCCAACACTGAACCCACCATCCCTGGTCCTCCCGCCAACGCTACCCCCTCTACATCACCCCTGAGCCAAAAAACTAGTACTCTCTTCAGCTAGCTTGCCACTGGGTAGACCACTTCCACTGTCCCAGCTTCAGGCAATGCCTTATAAGTTTCCTATATCTGGCATATATTATATATATTATACTTTGATCTTACAATTGCAAGAGTCGTTTGAGTAGATTCTGGTGGTCAGTTTCATTTTCTTTCCAGGTATATGATTCTACAGAATTTCAGATGTGAGAGTTTTTTGATGGTTGTGTGGTTGCGGTGGTTGCATATTTGTATGTGTCGAAAAAAATGTATGGTTTCTCATATAAAAAGTTCGCTAGACTTTTGGCCACTAAATCATGTCATGTTTTCGAGCTCCACAGCACTGGATACGTAACTGGGGAACTGCACGTGAGTACCTTGGCGCTGCATAATTCGCCAGACTTTCCGGCACCCCCGAGATACACTCTTTACAGTTCCATGACTACAATCTCGTTTATCTGCATTTATTCATATCAGTATATTCTCAATGTTATTTATAATATCACGTAATCCCACTTCTGCATCCAGGGAGCTCTAGTACCAAATATAGCTTCAGAAGGTTAATTTTATATATTTTGTGGGGTATAATGCTAATAATTGTAGAACTTATGGATAGCGAAACCCTCGTTACAGCCCATAAACCCTACCTAAATTCCGGTCAATATCTACCTGCAATGATATTGCTCAGATGTCTAGCATATGTGTACTCAGATTCCTTATCCGCCCTCCAGACCCACCTATAAATGCTATGCAAGTGAGGATAAGGTGATTAAGAAGTTACGAAAAGGATATAATTAATACAGCTGGAATGATGGCAAGGGTATATAAGAAAGTGGAAGAATTGAAGGCTGAGGGTGATAATAAAGAGTAGACATAGCTATCACTATCTATAGAGTGCTTGTGATTTAAAAACCAGTAAAGGGTGGGGAATGGAACCGGAGTCAGTAGGTACTGTAGTAGCCGATGATTGTAACCTTTGGCAGGTGCTCCTTTATCATCCCGCCATGCCATACCAGTCCAGCGCATTCTCATTTTGCCCCATCCTGCACTATCGAGAGTAATCTGTCATACCTGTAAAATTGTAAATTGAGCCCATTTTGGTATATCTCACACCATCAAGTAGGTCTTGTTGTATCTGTCAAATTTGCCATACTTCCTCACTTTGCACCATAGAAAGGGGCCAGCCATAACTGGATTGAGTCCATTTTACCATGTCTCATGTTGCTAGGTAGGTCCTGCCATACCTGTCAAATTCAGCTCACTCTGTTACTCTCGTACTGTGGAAAGTTTTTTTTTTTTTTTTTTTATTTCATTACTCGCATGCCGCCCTACGGGCTATGGCGAGGGGCTGTGGAAAGGTGCTGCTGTACCTGTCAAATTGAACTCGTTCTGCTTCATCTTGCACTGGTGAGAGAGATGTGCCATACCTATGAAATCTGGCTTATTCTTCTATATCTCGTGCAGTAGAAGAGTCTTGTCATACTTGTCCCATTCGGCTGTCATTCTGCTGCATCCTGTGCCATCAAGGATGACCTGTCATATCTATTAGATTAAACTTATTCTACTGCATCTTGCACTATTCAGAGAGATACACAGCTGTTAAAGTTGGTTTATTCTACTGCACCTTGTGTTGTCAGGGAGACCTATACATTGGTCAAATTGAGTTCATTTTGCTGCATCTCGTGCCGTCAAGAGAGACCTGCCATACCTGTCAAATTCGGCCTACATATCATACCGTCGAGAAAGACCTGCTATGCCTGTCAAATTCAGCTCATTCTGCTGCTATCACGCAATTAAAAGAGATCTGGCATGGCATACCTGTCAAATTCGAGTCATTCGGCTGTATCTCACGCCGTCGATGTAGAGCTGTCATATATCAAATTGAGCTTATACTGCCTCATTCCGCGCCATAGAAAGGGACCTATAATACCAGTAAATTGGGCCCAAGACCGCTGCTGTTTAAAATTCTAGATATACGGGAGATTCTACCCCTTTAAATACTCAAACAATCTGGTATCAATTCACCTGGATAGCTGTGGAGTGATTCGTTTGATTGGCTTGAACCTGCCTGAATGGCCTGGACCGGCCTGGTTGGCCTGGACCGGCTTGGTTGGCCTGGACGGCCTGGTTGGCCTGGACCGGCTTGGTTGGCCTGGTTGGCCTGGACCGGCCTGGTTGGCCTGAACCGGCCTGGTTGGCCTGAACCGGCCTGGTTGGCCTGGACCGGCCTGGTTGGCCTGGACCGGCTTGGTTGGCCTGGTTGGCCTGGACCGGCCTGGTTGGCCTGAACCGGCCTGGTTGGCCTGAACCGGCCTGGTTGGCCTGAACCGGCCTGGTCGGCCTGAACCGGCCTGGTTGGCCTGAACCGGCCTGGTTGGCCTGGACCGGCCTGGTTGGCCTGGACTGGCCTGGTTGACCTGATTCATATGGATCAAGCCGGTCCAGGCCGGTCCAGGCGGTTTCAGTCCAATGCAGATCACGGCCTGTTGGATTCATTGGATGCAATTAATATATAAAGGGGATTGTTTGGATGAAATATATATGCAATCAATATAAAGGAGATTGTGTGAATAAGTTCAGGGGTATGTTGAGGTTCAGGAGAATACGTATAGACGGTTCTTTCAGTACTTCATATAATAGATGGCCGGTTGTTGCCAAGGTGTGTACGCCAAGATATAGATACAATGCGTGCGGCGACTCTAGGAAGTCTCGTGACTAGCGACGACCGGCCAAACACCAAACTGCAACTGGAAGAATGGTAATTTCTTTGTTCCTCTAGTCTATTGTTCATCGTCAATGAAAAGGCTTGTGAGCTTTCTTAAGTTCTGGTCTGTGCAGAGGAACTATCGGCCTCAAGGATTGCTATAGAATGAAGGCCATTGCCAACAAAGACGATAGTAAATAGACACAAAGAATGCAAATCTAATCAACTTTGAATCAACTTTGGTTGCCGGTTGGCCAGTCTAGAAAATCAAGGGGCGGTATCAAGTCAGTGAACAAGCCCGTAGTATGGCCTATGGAGTCGGGGAAGGCCAGCTGCCTGTGGAGCCTGGGGTCTTAGGCCCGGCCATGGCGAGTAGCTGCAAGCAGGGGCCATATAACAAAGATGAAAATAAAAACGGAGCCAGGGAACTAGCGATTTGCATGGTTCCATTTCTAATTCATCGAATCCTACGAGACTACGCGGGAAGTATGTGTTCTGTGTATGTACTATGTAGCAAACAGACTCCAGGCCTTCTGTTGGCCTGGCCTGGCCTGGCCTGTTGGATTCATTGAAACAGACGGCCAACACACTCCTAGGGTTCCCTAACCGTCTTGGCTCCGGGACTCGTACTTCAAGCCCTTCAGACTATTACCCACCCACCCCCTAAGCTCTTCTCTTCAAATACCACCTCTCATCCTCTGCTTCCACAACTTCTATAAACATCTCGCATCCAATCCACCACACTACCTGATTGAAGGTGCTTCCTAATCCAGCTTGTGCTTAATATCATGCAATCGCTTCCTTGGCGCTAAATCAACACTCGCTTCTCTCAATCTTCAGAACCAACACTATACTAGCTGGCACTTGCCTGCCCTTTGCTCCACAAATGCCGCCTCCACACGCAAACCTCTCTTCAGCTACCTCGCCTGCTCAACCATCAAGTGCCAATTTAGTGTCGCGGGCCGCAGTTCCCCTTGGGGAGGTCCGTCCACCACACGTCGAAATTGCGCGTTCCAACACTGCCAGCCCGAAGACTGCCACCAATACAGACTCTAAAACGGGGACGGATCCTAATCTTGGTAAGACAGGAGGTGTTACCGAGAATGGGGGCAAGACTGCGAATCATTTTCCTCCTCATTGTAGGGCTGCTACCAATGGGGGCAAGTCTGCGATTCCTTCCCCTCCTCATCGTAGGGCTGCTACCAATGGGGCCAAGACTGCGATTCCTTTTCCTCCTCATCGTAGGGCTGCTACCAATGGGGTCAATGGAGAAGGAGCTCCACAGGTATCTTCCTCTGCAGCGACAAAGCCGCCGCATTTACGGCGTGCAATGCACAAGTCGAAGCTATGCGAGCCTCTGTTGAATAAAGGAGGATCTGCTGCTGGTTCAAATTCGCCTGTGGGAGGGTTTGGGAAGTAAGTATTTTGCCGCCTCACTTGCACAGGGCTTTGGCCTATCTGCCTATATTTGTGAATGTGGCACTGACATTTATCCGCTTCCGTATACAGTGCTGTCGAGTCCAAGATGTTTTTAACACGAAGGAATATCACTACTATCAGTTGTGATGTATGTCAAAAAGTTCGCAAATTGGAACATTACTCGAATAGACAAATCATTAATTACAAGAACACAATTGAGAATGGTAGGCATCTGTTCCTGTCCAAAAGAGAGGAAGCTAATTATAAGCTTTAAATAGTATACGCTCCCAAAGGCAGAACCGTGCGCATTCGAGTTTTATGTAAAGACTGTACGCCAGGGGTGGTGACACAATTGCACTGTATTATTTGTGACCAAACCATGGAACTAAAACGGTTCACGAAGACTCACAGAAAAACCCCTGATGTCGCGGTAAGAATTTCTTTGCGGATTGTGTTGACAATTTTGTGGATAGTTGGGATGTCTGACTTTCAATTTGCCATACAGAGGTGCAAGCGTTGTGTTGAAGCATCCCTTGATACTGAGCGATTCGGCGAACATATCGACCATGAAGAGTTGGAAGATTTCAGTGATGAGGTGAGCTCAGGTCTCCAAGTTCCTAGTTATGAATTAAAGTGAATTACGTTGCAAAATGCTGACACTCACTGGGCTACTCAAGGAGAGTTCTGAAGAGGACGTTGATGACGTTGATGGTTATGTTTCAACCCCAGAGCAAAAAGCTTCTGGCCAAGACAACAATGATGAAGATCTTGTCAGCGCTTTGGCAAAGTCGACCAGTAGGCAGTCTGCAATGGTGACCCCACTGCTCTCAGGACAAGAAACTCCCGCAGGCGAGGAGCTCCAGTGGATACCTGTTGATCACGCTGCAAAGAACCAGAACTACGCCTTCAATTACAAAGTGTCAAGTGGAGCAAATACTCCATCCAGAAGTCGCAGCGGAACCTCTACAGCTACAACTCCAGGAACATCTGGGAATGCTTCAAGAGGATGGGGGAAAGTACCAAAACCTCCAATTGTGCTGGCGCAAGAGCAGGTTTGGCAGAGTGAGAGAGCTAAGAAGCTTGGTTTATCTTCTCATGGTGGACAACAGAGGCTCTTTGTAAGAAAGCAGAAGAGAAATGATGATGATGAGGAGGATGACGAAGACGAGGAGTAAAGCTCTTTCGGCGAAATGGTTCATAGCTGACGAGGTTATGAGCATTAGTATGGGGTAAGAGTGGTGAAGATGTGTTAGGCTTTCCAAATTTGGTCATAATAGAGGTTTCCTCTTCTCACGATTTGCTTTGAAATGTTACTGTTGCATATGGATCTCTTTATATGCGCATTTAACATGAAGACCCGGATAGAGCAATGTGCCAGTTGAAAATATGGAATACAGTTGGGGGCAATGTGTGGGGACCTCATGAGGATGGACGAATGAAAGGGTGAAAGATTTGAGGATGGAAGCGTTTGTTATTTTTCTAGAGCTTATCGTTGTTGCTTATTGCTTACCTGGAATCTTTAGTAGGGCAATTACATAATGTTATGTGGTCAATCGTATCTTAGTTCCTGTGCAAATGTTGATCTTGAAAGATATATCTGATCACAGCCCCTGGGTCCTATACATATGAAGAACCTCTCACTTCTCAGTCTCTTACAAGTATAATTCGTTGGACGCCCATTACAGTTGTACAGGCAAACACCAAAGGCCTTCCTTCAACTGCAATAGTAGTTGAGAACTTAATGTTATGACTGATGCTACCATTGAAATGAGTAGAGAAACTTAAATCCAAGTTCTTGGTCTGTTAATAACGTGCTAGCCCGTTTGGGGCATGAAGACATCATAAAAACGCTACTACACGCGCGCGGATTTCTAGTTTAGCAGCTGGCCGGGTAGGAGTAAACAGGAATACTGTAGCTAAACCGGGCAGAACGTCATGTATGTACCCGTTACCCTGATTTGGGCGGCAGAACCATTTGACCAGACTATTCCCATAATGGAATGCACATGCATCTGGCACGAAGCGAGGATATGGGTCAGGCGCTTTGGTTGTATGTGTGCAGGGTTAGTCTACCTTGCACTACATCTGTGTCTGAACATTACAAGTAAGCATAAATAAACAACCGGGGTGTTTTGTTGCGCTACACACGACAATCGTATGTAATACAGCGCAATAGGATCATGCCCAATGCGGGAATTACAGGTTGATTATGCCCGCCGGGCACTCGCACTGCTGCTTGGTAACTGAAGAAAGTCGATAATTATGTATCAATCTAATTTCACATATTGAATGAAGAAATCGCGAGAGACTGTGACTTATAAATAATGATAGGCGACAAGAATCTGAAATGTAGAAGGTACAGTATCACAAATGAAGCTAAAAAAACAAAGATCTTGGAAGGTTTGCCTTCAAGCTATAATACTTACATGGAGATAAGGGCAGTAACAGCACCAATAAAGAAATCGCAATAAGCCATATAGTAGCGGACAGTAACTCGGGTGTACGCATCTCGGGTGTAGGGGTACGTCTTCAGAAGCGCAAACAATGCGACAGGGATAGTTGCTAGGATAGAGTCCACTTGTTTGTTATGTAATACTTGTTGCTCTACAGGCTCACGCTTCGGATAGCTACACGGTTTAATGTTTGTTTTCAACCAACTCGCACAACTCCATTTCCCAATCACAGCCTCGAATCACCCCCTGCCGGTAAAGCCTCGTACAATAGCGAAATGAAAAAACTGAGCTCTGCAACATTTCGATCATGAAATTCACAATCGAGAGTTGAGCGTGTCTGAATTATTAGCGGTATTCAGATTAAACTGTCTCCATATAAAATGAAATCCAGCAGACAAACCAGTTTATCTGGTCTGTCGCCTGAGTACCCTTTTGTGAAAACCAGATTTTTGTAGTCAAATCTGAAACCGGTGTTGGGTCCGCAAATCCACCGGAATTTATACATGCCAAAACCCGGATACTGCATTGGGGCCCGCAATATGCATCATATCTATGCAGTTGTCACAAAAATTTGTTTCACAAAGTTTTATACCTTGAAAAACCAAATAAAATTTTTGTATGGAGATGGCTGGATTTTCCGGACTTGATAAAATTTTGAAATCCAGAAAATCCGGCCGGATTATTGTAATCTGAATACCGCTATTACTTTACGTGATGAATGCACAAATGAGGTGGAAGAGCTTCAAACGAGTGGGATAGAATGATAAAAGAAAGGCTCCTGTCATTAGTTAGAAGTGTGCTGGATCAGCTTCGCTGTTATAGTAGTAAAATGGAATAATGGAACATCTTTCTAACTTTTATGCAGTTAAAAATACGTCTGTCGTATTTTTTTTGTGTAAAACCCATACAAAAGTGCTGAAGACATTTCGCCCCTACCCCCGAGTACTACAGTCCGTGACAAAGGAAAAAAAACTCCACATTGGAGTATGCTATATAAAGGGGCTAATAATATTGCTAAATCTTAAGTTTCTGTGCGTACAGAAAACTGGCGCATTTACGTTTCCCATAAGCTGTGTCCTGAAGCATGTGTATCTAAAACCACCAACACCTGGCAGTCATCATGATCATCTGGAAAAGATTTCAATGCAGTTTCAATACGAGTCTCGACTAGGTCAGACGTTACTCAGGCTGATGAAGTGTCTAACACTTCGTATTTCAAATTCGAAACCTAACATGTGCGGCTCAGCTACCTACTTCCTTGGGACCAATGAATATTCTAGGTGGCTATGAAGACTTACACGTGGATGAGGCTGGAGGTTGAAGGACTGAAAACACAAGAGTACACCATAAAATTGGACAAAAAATCTGACTGATAGGCATAAGAACAAAAGAAGAATACTTAGCCCGCTGAAACCCCAGATCTACAACGCAATAAGCAGTTTAAGCAGCATCTTCCTGATATGGTAATTGGGCTCCTCTCTCCCCCAATAAGGCAATGTCAAGGAGATAAAAACCTTGCTTATAAAGACTTTCGTTGCCCAACCCAAACGCTCGAAAACGTTTCGCAGGAATATGTTGATGAAACGCATATAAGGAAATGAAGCGTCATCCTTTTGTTTCCAGTCTCAAAACCCATGCAGGAAATTGAACTGCTTATGACGGTATGTCAGCATGTGAAATGGTAGTAATATATATCGTTTTGTGTACTATATACAAAATTTAATGTTAACGAAAGTAGGTTCCGGTTTTGATTTGACTAAACCGTACACCAAAGTCATCAGAGGGTTTGAGGGTTTTCAACCTAACGAGGCTGACACAAAGCCGTTCTGTCTAGAAGGGTACAGGCTGGCATTAACTGACTTGCGTATATGTCATGCACTAGACATGACAGGCAATGACAAAGGAAGAAAAGTAAATACAATCGGAAAAGGACAAGACAAGAAAAAATAGGATTCAACAAACGTGCAGGGAAAGAGGAAAAGCAAACATGTAATTACAAACCTTTCCGGTTCACAAAATGTAACAAGGACGCAAAACAGTACTATTCAAAGAAGCTTCTCTAGCATCGGAGAATTTCCAAAAATTGCAGGGGATGACTTTTTTTTTTTTTTTTTTTTTTTTTTTAATATCAGTAATCGCATGCCGCCCTAAGGGCTATGGCAATGAGGGATGACTGACCGAGGGGACCAACCATGTGAATGATGACCAACTCCAGGAAATAGAAGAATGGAGATGTTCAGTTTATATGTAACATCTATGTAATAACTGAATGAAAGTAGTGAAGAATAATAATGATAGTAATAATGATAATAATAAAATAATAATCAACACAAAAAGATAAATTCCCACAGTTCCTGTATACAACCGAAACTCCTTATGCAGACCGCTTATAAAACCCATAATATGTGAAGGAATGTGCGTGTGTGTGTGTGTGTGTGTGTGTGTGTGTGTGTGTGTGAGTGTGTAAAAACTACGACTGAGAAGCAAACTGTAGGATAGGTGCTTTAATTTCTTTGCTAGGTGACAAAGGACCATTCGAAGGACCAAGACTCGCTACAAAGGCTCCGGTGGGCGCTGGAAGGAACTGGATGTTACGGCTATGGAGGTGTGTATACGGCGGGCCGGAATGGCTACGGAAGTGTGTAGCCTGAATTGAGGTTAGACGAGGTCGATGTCATTGTCCTGCTTGATAGCATGGTTTCAGTCCTGGAATCAGTACCGCTACCGAAACTCAATACAAGTGGGTTAACGCCCATTGGAAGCTGTGAAGGTGTGAAGGAATTGTTGCCTGGGCTGCTGCACCGAAGGCGGCAGTGAGTGGGGTGGATGATATGAATTGTTGATTCAGGGGTTGATAGAATTGTGTTAAGGATGACCCGTATTGATTCGATGGCATTTGTGGCTCGTCTTTAAACTGGCGGAATGACGACACTGCGTTCAACATTGAAACAGATTTTGTACTTTTAATCACAGCGGATATATTGTTTGTGACTTGACTTCAATATTTTGCATATTTCCGCTATATCAATATGGACTGTTGAAAGAAGTTAGCGAGTTCAATCAATGTTAATGCATGACAAAGATGAAACATCGAAAAGACTGGAGACTACCTTGATGAAAAGATTGGTATCATCCAAGAATTTTCGCCTCTCTGGTATATTGTTATCTTTGATGTGGTCACGAATTGTATCAAGGCGTAGCTTCAATCGTCAAGCAATACCTCTGGTATTTGAGCAGAAATTGTCTAGTTCTTTCATTTTCAGCATTGGCGGTAAGCTCTGTGCCATTGCCATTTTTGTTATTGCATCAGTAATTTGGGGTAGCGTAGATCAGCGACAACCACTTCGACAGGACGAGCACTCGGAAGCCACTCCGCAACCACAGCGTCCCCCCAGCGAAACATACATAGATCGAAAGCTCTCAGTGCGCTGAGTCTTTAGATCTAACTTTTATTCCAAAAAACCCAACTCCTCAAGTTTCCCTTGGGGGTTAAGTTTTGAGGAGATTTCAGCTCCCTGCTCCGTTGACAAGCACACTACTACCCCTGACTTCTTGGCACTTCCACCATGGATCGAACCAATCGATTCGCGGCATTGGGCAGCCCGGCACCGAAAAACACATCTTCAGGCGCCAAGACAACACTTGCCAGAAGTACTCGTCTCGAGGCCCCACTGCTCCAGTCAATCATTGAAAAACTTGGTGGAGTTAATATGACTTGTATGCTTGAGGCAGTGGGAGATATCATTATTCATATCCAGAAATGTATAGAAGACCTTATGAAAAGACCAAACTTCGAGCCAACAGACTTGTTCCTAGGCTATCTCGGACACGTACACCAGCGCATAGATTTACTCGCAGCAGCAGCGAAAGGGGAACGTTGCAAGAACTATGCTCCCACACAGCGAAGTTATAGGCAAAAGGAAGGGGAAACACAGACCGAGCCAGAGACAATACCTCCGCTGTCATATGCAGCAATCGTCTCTCAAAGCATTCCACCAAATACACCCCTAGCACAAAAAACCAACCCACCTCCAGCAGCACCACCGAAAAACCGAACAAGGTCCACCGCTTCTCAATCCAAAAACGCAGCAAGGGGGTCCAGTACCAACCCCCCCAAGCAGAACAAGAAGCCTCCAACATCATCTCCGAAAGCAAGAACATCCCAGAAAGAAAGGCTCCCGCAATCTGGCCGGGCAGTTGTGGTGCATGGCATAGCGGTGACGAAGAAACTTGGGAAAGTAAGAGAGTGGATGGAAAAGGCGAACCCATGGATGGGGAAGATTGTTGCGGCAAGATGGTTGGTGAGAAAAGAAAGGAGGGAGGGAAAGAAGACTAGCTCGATTGTTATCTACCTGGAGGGGGAGGTAGAATCAGATAGTCAAACACCAGCGAAGGTACGGTTATCAGGCAAATGGTACCACTCGTGCTTGTATGACTGGGACAGAATAACAAAGGTGGACGGAAAGGGGAAGGGGAGGGATGTGGAGGAGATGGATATGACTGCTTGATTCTCTGGGGGGATATTTGAGTATTCGTGCTTAATTGTTCTCTTGGGGGATTGGGCTTTCGCTTTGTGTTCCTCCACATCACCGAAGTCATAGTATCGTTGTGTGTTTTTACAGGGGGCGATTTTGTATGTAGTTGCACAGGTGCCTGTCTCCGGGCCAGAAGGACTTCGGTCCAGGGACCCTGCCATGGCGAACAGCTGCAAGCGGGGTTACGTGAAATAAAAAAAAAAAAAAAAAAAAAAAAGGGGGGTAGCGTAGATAAAGCTGCTGAAGTAGCTGCATTGACATTCTCGAACAGCGGCTCATCACTCTCAGGTGTACCAGACTCGTTCATGTACATCGTAGTGGGTATTGAGGGTGTAGGTAGAATTCGAAAGCTGGCATCAGGACTCTTGGGCGTCGATAAGGGAGAGTTTTTTTTTTTTTTTTTTTTAAATCACGTGACCCCGCTTGCAGCTGTTCGCCATGGCAGGGCGCGATAAGGGAGGTGGAACACCTTGTATAGCAGTCCCAGCCAATATGAATTTGAGTTGCATATTGGGAGGCTGTGATGCCATTTGCCGGGAGAAATAGGATGTTTGCTGATTCATGCCGGACGGCAGGACTGGAAGCACAGGCCGAATAGTTGCCCAAAAGTTCTGTAATTCTACAAATGTCCCATATATCATGAGTAGAAGAGTTCGAATTAGACGAACATCCGACTCGCTTCATATCTCTCTTAAACTTGACAGAGACCGCACATGCCGAAAGGCACCCAGGCGCGAACTACAAGCAGAAAGTACAGGGTCGACAGCTGTTTCGTCTCCTTTGGCATTGTAGCTCTTGAGGGCTCGAACAAGGTTCCCAATTTGGTTGTTTGCGTTGAATAATACATGCTCTGGAGCATGCTTACTTCGTTCACCAGAATTATGGATGAAGACAGATATTGCTAAATGAGACTGAGATATCGAGTACAGTATTCCCCTGGCACTCTCAGCTACCCGACCGATAGACATTGAGCTCCTTTTGTGTTCTGGTAGTGAAGATAAACGTTGGAAATAATGACCAGCTGTTGGTCGCTCTGGGTCTGACATCGCCATAGCCCTTAGGGCGGCATGCGATTAATGATTTGGAAAAAAAAAAAAAAAAAGAAATCTGGGTCTGACGGAGAACGTGACGCGGGAGTCTGCTCGCTTGGCTTCTCATGTGTCCAATGTTCGGTTTCAATGATCGAATCATGAGAATAGCCTCGTACATGGTGGTGTTTGGACGGCTTCACTTCATCAACTGTTCCAAATTTTTCTTTTCTCGCGAACACGTTACCCATCCTTTTATTAGCACGCGCATTTTGAATTGTGCTTTCAATGTTACTTCGAGAACGCTCATGTGATGACAAAGTTGTGGCAGAATAAGCTAGTTGACTTCACCGCCAATCGGTGTACGGGGACTCACATATCACAATAAAGAGTTTACGATGTTCAGGGTGAGGCATCTCACGGTCAAAGGGCGGGCTGCTGCAAAATTCCTCATACTTTGGCAAGAGAACTGATAGATCGGGGATAGGTGGAGGTGCATCCGGTCCCATGAGCCTAGGGCCATCGCGCCAGTGTCGAAGCACCTCCCTCAATGAGGTAAACGTGGACTTAACCAGCTTTCAGGTCGGCGGCTGTGATGACATTTGGAAGAAAGGCGCTCGGATAGGTAAGACTGGATCTCGGTATCTATAAGAGTAGAGAGGGAAATAGTGTATTGTACCGAAGCAAGGATTCTAGCGGCCACTTGCATTGCGTTGCACCTGCCCTACATATATACCGTGAGAACTGCCAGAGGCAAGCAGCTGGCCATCAGGAGAGAAGGCGACACTCTGTACCCAGTTGCTATGGCCCTGGAAGGTATGGATGGCTTGTTGATGCTGCACTGACCATAGCCGTATAGTCTTATCATTACTGCCAGAGGCAAGTAGCTGACCATCAGGAGAGAAGGCAACACTATTTACCCAGCTGCTATGGCCCTGGAAGGTATGGATAGCTTGTTGATGCTGCACTGACCATACCCGTATAGTGTAATCATAACTGCCAGAGACAAGTAGCTGGCTGTCAGGAGAGAAGGCGACACTCCTTACCCATGTCGCTATGGCCCTGGAAGGTATGGATAGCTTGTTGATGCTGCACTGACCATAGCCGTATTGTGTAATCATCACTGCCAGAGGCAAGCAGCTGGCCATCAGGAGAGAAGGCAACACTATTTACCCCGCTGCTATGGCCCTGGAAGGTATGGATAGCTTGTTGATGCTGCACTAACCATAGCCGAATAGTGTAATCATTACTACCAGAGGCAAGCAGTTCACTGTCAGGAGAGAAGGTGACACTCCGTACCCCTGGGCCCGGGCTGTCAGGAAAGAAGAAGTACGCGTTCACACTGTCTTCCAGTTGAATGAAAGGCATTTCTCCAACGATATAAAGTTCATGCTAGCTTTACTTAAGTCTGCTTTTCTAAGCCAGGTCTGATGCATACGAACCTTCTCACCATATGAAATTAGCTAATTAAGTTTTATAGGAGTAATAAGTTCTACTTCGATATACGAACCTGAGAGAGGTCTGCATTTTGCAACTGAGCTCGGTCAAAGAAGCCACCACTTAGATTAGCTTTGGGAATCCGTATACCACGCAAATCATGACCACTAAAGCTCTTCCCTCCTCCAACTAGAATTGTAATTGCATTTGCTGCTGCAGTGGAAAAATTCGCATCAGTTTTGGATTGCTCAATCAGGGCTGATAAATAGTCTTGCAATAACCATGCTTTTTCGATGAGGAAATTAAGGACACCAGGATCATCGACAAGGTGAAACTCATTGATTGGTGCATTGGCTTTACACTCTTTCAATGCCTCATCTTCCCAAATTCCTTCAGCCACCAAATAGTCCCGTAGTGACTTATGTAGAAAGCGGTAGAAACCTCGCTGTCGAAGAAGTGGTGAATTAAAGCGTAAAATCCGTATTCGGTCATCATCTGCTAAATATGTCTTCCAGACCGACTGGCTTGTGATACAGAATTGGAAACAAAACCAATGGGGGTATAATTTTTTTTTTTTTTTTTTTTTTTTTTTTTTTTTAAATCACATAACCCCGCTTGTAGCACTTGGCCATGGCAGGGTGGGGGTATAATTTGCTTCTAACACCTTATGACGATAGAGGGCTAGTGCAAACTGTTGACAAAAGCATCGTACTTGAAAATTGAAGTTATTCTTTTCTAACTGGATATATGCATCATGCTCAGCTTTTGGTAGTTGAATATTATTCAACCGTTCATGTGCTTGGTTAAGCCAGTAATCGATGAATTGTTGGTATAAATCTCCACGCTTAAGCTTGACCTTATCTTGAGCTGGCTTCACAGGGACTCATAGCCATTTGGAGGAGGAAAGGATTGCTGATTAAAGCAAACACATCGGGATTCGAAGTGTAGTATTCGTACTCTTCAATTGAATGGCCAGATCTAGTCTTTACATACTGCAAAGTATACTTCTAGATGCTAGACTTTGAGAATGGTGCAAGGTAGTATTCTTATAACAGTTGTAGCTGACCACGAGGGTAAAACTTGCTCCAATACCCTGAGGGCAAATATTCTGGTCGACTGGTAATGACAACTTTAGCTCTCCATGAGACAAGCTTATTTGCTGTAAAAAAATTGCGATCCTGGCTCACAATTTCATCATAACCATCCATGATAAACACAAACTGCCGTTGTTGCCGAACTAGCTCTATTTGCTCTTCACGAAAACCTTGTGTAGCAAAGAAATCAGCTATAGATCTCGGTGGTTGGTGCCAGTTGTATATATTCTGAAGAGTGAAATGAATATAGGAACCACTGCAGTTGCTTGATTGGAAGCTCTCTCATACTCAGACCATAGCTGGCGTGCAAGGTGATGATTGAACGTTGATTTTCCAGACCCAGCTGCACCTTGAATCAAGCAAACCTTTTGATTCATGCATGTTAGTGACATCCAGCAGGGTCGCAAGTACCAAATAATTAATAGAATTAAAATCTAGCAAACCTTTTGTGGTACAGCATCTGAAAGGAATTTCTGAACCTTTTCCAGTAGATCAAAACGATTACTGTCATGTGGATGTGTCATTCCCTCCGCCGGAATATATAGGTTGAGGTCAAACTCCAGCTGATGTTTGGCTAAGTAGTTATTCTTGACTTGCCGATCAAATTCTGCAAACAAGAGTTTCCATTCACATGTTTGATGTTGATCCCGTCCTAGCTCTACGTTAACAAGGGCTCAATGCGCAATAAGAGGGGATAAACCATACATACCGAGTGTAACTAGCCTTTCATTGCTTTCTCTATACAAATCATCCCTAGCAAGCCGAAGTTTGTAGGAGACAGCCGGGGCGGGGACAGTTAGGGCGGGGACAGTCGGGATGGGGTCGGCAGGGATGGGGACAGCTGAAACAGGAACAGGGACAGCTGGGGCTGGGACACTTCCGACTTCAGTATCCGACCCAGGTGGACGTCTATCAATGACAGAGCTCAGCCTAGGGGGTGCAGTGATGAACCGCAACTCTTTTTGGAAACTCGCCTAACTGGCAGCTTAGCCAAGAAAGATCTCCCCCCCGATGGTGCCGTTCTCGACCTCCCTTTTTATGGTTATCCATCTTAAATGACTAGTGGGGCAAAACCACAAAACTATTGGATGTATAGCAATGAGAACAAGAACTTGTGTAAAGATCCTTTGTGTTCACTTCGATGTTGTGAGTGATGGTGTACGTGGATGATGATTATTTATTACTCCGCAGTTGCAATTATTCATATCCCTGCAACGGGCACCAAGAACCTACAAACATGCTTGGCCTCAGCGCTGCATTTTCAGCTGCTACTGCAGGTCCAGAGTGTCATAGGCCAACGGTACTCCACGAGGCTATCCACTTAGGCAAGTCATCAGCAGCAATAGTGAAAATGAACTTTCCGGCACGAAATATCCCGTAATGATTCCAGCAAGCGATTCCACTAGCTCGTTCTCTCTCCTGTTCTTCACAGCTTCCCACCACTCTGATCTTCCTTTCCTGCATTCCGGTCTCCAAAGGACAGTAGGATGGTAACGGAGATGATGCTTGAAATAAGCTGTTGTGCGCATAGGGATGGCTCATACTAGCTATGGATGATGCCCGAAAATAATACTGTAGTCTGGGCACGGGAACAGTACATACCTAAACTTAAAGATGAAATGTCCTGACGCCTTTCGACTACCTAATTCAGGTCTTACAGGTTGATGCGGCAGACAAGCCGCTAGATCAAATAGCTTTGGCTGGAAAATTGGCGAGTATGATACAGTTGGCCGACATTTGGCCGCCATCAAAGTCTAGCGAAGGCTTGCAGTCTCGTAACCAGTGACTACGAGACAGGCTTTTTGTTAGCATGCCAACCTAATGTCGCGGTCTCCGGACATCCCACTACGTAATGCCAAAATACTGCACACCCGACCGAAATGTCTGCACCGAAAAAACAAACGCTGAAAATTATCCGCGAGTGCCCGAAGAAAATATGCGGTGCTATCAAGGCGGTTTTATTCGTTAAGCAAATTGCAAACATAATAGAGAAAGAAAGAAAGGAAGAAAGAAAGAAAGAAATAAATAAATAAATAATATCGCTAGGGCTGCTGCGATGCCGACAGACTTGGAAAACCCCACCGACTCTCCCAACCTAGGGGGCGGAATTAAGAAGACTACTAAAGAAGAGGATAATGGGCTCGTCACAGCTCTTTTAAAGAGCGGCGCAGATCTCTGAGAGAACTCCAGCAGAACATTGTTCCTCATGTGTCTACAAGGTACAGAGGAGATTAAGAGAAAAAAACATTAGGAAATGGAAATTAGCAGCGAGGATGAAATTCATAGACGATGATGCGGTATCTCGTTTAGCATGGGCGATTAGATAAAGACATTGGACACCTGAACTGTAGGCGAAAAGAGTGATTTGGAGAAAAGGATGATGCATAAATGGTATCTCCGAGTTGAGCAAATGCATGGTGGTAATGCCAAAGTCAAAGAAGCTATAGAGAATGCCTCTATTCATTGCTGGTAGCACTTGGATCCTGAATATCTGAAGCAGTTGGCTGAGGAGATGCCAAAACGTATGGAGGCTATAATTAAGGCAGAAATCTGGTATACGTAATATTAGAAATTTTGCGATGCATTGATTAGTCATGTAGCTATGTCATGATATCCTTTTCGTGTTAATTGAATGACTGCTGGTGGAATTATTATTATTATTATTATTATTATTATTATTATTATTATTATTATTATTATTATTATTATTATTATTATTATTATTATTATTATTATTATTATTATTTTGTGGGATGGTTGCGTTGTTGGGTTGGCTGTCAAGGTGTCAAGAGACCGTTGGCATGGCACTGCTACCACACCACTACCTCAGTGTCAGCTCCCTAACTATGCCCACACAACTCGTCCCTGTACAGCTTTCCCCAAAAAAAAATCCCCTGATTAATTGCCTATAAGCAACCCATACCCTCATGTCATCGATGAATCACTTTAGACCTACAAAACCCCCATAGAAGAACCCTTCATATTAGCTTTGCTCAGAGAACGCCGTCTTTCTGTAAGGCAACCGTCAAACGGACCACAAAACGCCAATGACATCATGAATGCCAGTCATAGTTATCACCACCATCGTTTCCTACTCTCCATTTTCTGCAGTTCTAGCAGAATCTCGCTCTTGAAAACTTTCATCTCATTCATTATTTCGCTCTTGACGACTGTTATCTCATTCCTCAACCGAATCCCCTTCAGCCTTGACCATAGAGCTCATCTCTTTCTTCATTTCTGTATCCACATACAGGAGCTCCGCAAGAACCTGACAACATGTTAGCATTGAAGATAACTAGAAGATCTCCTGCAAGAAGTACCGTTCCTATAAACAAAGTAAAGCACCACTTCATCCATCCGTCTAATCTCCGGAATCCGTCATGAACAAACATAGACAGATTTTGAACGTCAACTTTTAGACAGGCTATATCCTTTCAAACTTTCAGAACATCTCCAACTAAACGAGGCTTTATATTCTTACCTTCTCAACTTTAATGAGCCTATCATGAATGGAACGTTGTCCCACTACCACCCTTGCTTCATCTTCATCACTCCCCTGTTCTTCTTGAGGTCTGTCGCGAACTCTAATTAGCATACTTGACATGCACACATTAAAACGTAGAATATTAGAACTGACCCAGTTGAATAGACTCGGTAAGACTGACGACACATCCGTACATAAACGATTAGAGTTCTCTGACAGCATTTGATCAGTAATAGACCCACTGCTGGTGAAATATTTGAATGACTTACTCTAGTAACATTGAAATAATTGTAGTTCCCCAAAGGGCGTCCACCAAATCGACTAGCTCGAGCAAAGAGACCGTTTCTGATGACAGACATACTGGGCTTAGGCAGCGAACCCGTTGGTGATTGCCAGTGGCAAGGATGAGATGATGAACAAAAGAAGCCTGCACAAGCAAACCTGAGTACTGTGAAGGAAAAAGTGCATAGATTTGATGGTCTTCGGTAGTCTGGTTGGCACGACCCCCGACCGGAGGGAGGGTCTGGTCCCAAAGTTTCTTTTTTAGTATGGAAGGTTCTTTAGTAGCGCCCGTTTGCCAACAAACCAATGTATTTACTTGTTGCAACGTAATAAGCAACTAAGCAACCACTCAGACAAAGCCTTTACAACCCACACAAACAAAGCACATTTTGTCACTGGATTCCTACCTTCTTCCTTTATCACATCGAGACAATTCCCTACCTTCTTCTTTTACCACATCGAGACAATTCCCTACCTTCTTACTTTACCACATTGAGACCTCTAAAGATATGCTTGGAGGCAGAAAAGGCTGCCATACCTTCTACTGCTGGTAGTACATCTAAGGCTACACTAAAGTCAGTAGAGTTCATTGAGGAATCTTCTGAAGAGGAAATTCCAAAGATGGTGATTAAGAAGGCTAAAGTACATGCATCCAGAGAGCCCTTGAATATTCAGGCTTTTATAAACTTGTATTAGGTCCCTGCTGATATGCGTATAGATATCTTATTGGCACAGCAACCAGTGGGAATTACCAAGAAAGGAGGGATAGATAATACCTTGGAAGTGATGGGTAGCTTTAGGATATAGGTTCAATACGTTAAGGAGAAAAAATTGCTAGAAGGGTTGATTGATGAATATAATAACGGAATGTCAGCACCTATGGGACTGGTAGTGATGGCAGAGGGGAGTCCAGGAGGAGCTAGTATTGGGAGAGGAGGAGGTTTATCTTTTGGAGCAGGACTTGGAGGGGGCATTAATCTTTTACAATTGTCCGAGCTCTTTCAGCTGATGAGGTCAACTCCAGGAGGTGTTCTGAATACATACATGGGAGGAGAACTTCAAGGATTACCTCATGGGCAGGTGCTAGCGGAAGGAAGGAGTGGAGTAAGCTCATAGCCAGATAATCCGGAGGCGGTACGTGGGAATATGCAGTTGAGCTCGTTGACTAGTGAGCTTGCAACTAAAGATGGGGGTGGAGCCGGAGCTGAGGACGCCTCCTCAGTCAAGCTTACGTCTGCAGAAGGTGATAAGCTCTCGAGGGATCATTAAGTGTAGAGCAAATCTGGTTGAGTATACATCATTTCACTATAAACTGAGTAGATTGTGGAGGTTAGTGGTGGAAGAAATGTCATAGATACTAGATACTACGCTTTGGTAGGAAATAGAAGATAAAATGAACGAATTGTTAAATCAACTGATCGTTAAATCAATCTTGGGCATTATGATGATGATTGCTAGAAGCTTGAGTAATTGTTAGGTATGTGGATATTGCCAGAATGACCACCATATTGCTCGAAAAAGTAGTTGTTGAGTAGCAGTATACATAGGTACATATGAACTTCAATCTCTTCTTCCCTTTCGCCTGAACTACAACTGCCCCTCGCAGAGACTTTCGCCTGAACCACAACCGCCCCTCGCAGAGAGAAGTCGTACAACTATAGAGCGATGGCTACAGAAAACGAGAACCGATCTGCATTGAATGAGAGTACACCTTCACAAAGCTGGGAGCGAACAGAAAAGTATGAGAATGACATGGTAATACTAGCAATGACAACAAAAGCACGAACTATGAAGAATGTGAAACCGGCTCAACTAAGATTTGCAATGGCTCTCATCTATGGTTATGATGTTGCATGTGTAGCAGCGACAGGTTTCGGAAAGAGTCTTGCATTTCAAATGACATGTTTCCTTAGTCCCAAAAAGTTCGGAATCATCATCATACCGCTTACTGCATTGGCTGAAGATCAAGTTCAAGAATGTCGAGCACATAGGCTAAATGCAATTGCCTTAACAGAAGAGGATCTTGAGAAGAATGACAGAGTCTTGGATGATATACTTCAAGGGAAGTATGACTTGGTATACTTGTCTCCAGAGAGGATATTGGATACGAAAAGTCCCTTGAATCATTTGCTCCGCAAGGGTAAAGCATACCGCACCCCTAGACACAACAAGCAAACAGCTGGAGCAGGGCTTCCTAAAGACTATCTATGTACAGTGGTCGCTTTTGTGGTAGTTGATGAGGGCCATTTAATAGTAGACTGGTAAGTGCATAACTATAACCCATAGAAGTTTGGTACAAATGGGAGGTGTAGCGCCAGTTTAGCGAAATGTCCGCCCATTTTGGTCGCCAAATTGGTGGCCAACCTTCATTTTGGTGGCGGCCACCGCCCGTTTTGGTTGCCAAACTGGCGGCCAACGCTCATTTTAGTTGCCAAACTGGCGGCCAACCTTCATTTTGGTGGCGGCCACCGCCCGTTTTTGTTGCCAAACTGGCGGCCAATGGTCCTGGCGGCCAATACTCATTTTGCTACAATATTGCTATGCAAATCTACTAGTAGTGCAAAACTATAATATACCGATCTTTCAGTACTAACTGCGCTCATATGTTTATTAGGGGGCGCGAATTTAAAAAAGACTTTGGCCAATTATATACCTTGCACCAGCATCTGTATGGAGTTCCTTTTGGATTTTGCACTGCAACAGCTTCACCATCTAAGCTATCATTGATTAAGAAAGGTTGTGGCTTCAGTAAAGATACGATAACAATTATTGAGTCAACAAATAGACCCAATCTCTATTATGCGGTTCGTGTTATAGAGGGCACTGGGATAGGTGATGGAGGTGATCTGGAATTTATCATTCCAAAGAATTTCAAAGAAGCTCCGGATATACCCAAAACTATTATTTATGTTGATCACAAGAAAATCACACCTAAGCTCGCACGTATTTTGCGTGGCATATTGCCTGAAAATACAAGAATACGGCCACTGAGGCCAGAACAATGGGATGCGGATCCACGTGCACTTGCAGAAGTCATTATTCCGATTTACCATGCCGACATATCCACGACAATCAAGATGATGATTCGTAAAAATTGGCGTGAGGGTTCAGCCAGAATTATGATTGCAACATCTGCTTGGAGCATGGGTGTTAATGATCCTGACGTTGAAAGAATTATCCAGGGGAAGAAGGTACAGTCACATGGCAAAAGAAAGTGTATGATACTCCTAAATTTGCATAATTTGAAGTCTTAGACCTGCATACGCGCTATTACGCCAGTAACTCCAATAAGTAACTTTAAAACGGGGTTGAATTGTAATATTGGGGCAAAGTAAAATATGAAGACAACTTCTGAAGGAGATTAAAGGTCAATAAAATATACTGCCACCTATCTATAAATATATCTATATAAAAAAGAAATCTACCCTATTTATAAAGACTCTCAAGTTCGTCTCTTTTCTACTAGTACTAAACATGCCATCTCACTCAGTCTCGAACCATAGGGATAGTACATACTAACTATCGGCTGCAGCCCGAAAATAATAGTCTGGGCACGGGAACAGTACATACCTAAACTACCTAATTCCAGCAGTGACCGAGATATTCAAACCAGGTCATGGGTAAAAACATGCCAAGTTCCGACACCCCGATGTCTTACAGGTTGATGCGACAGACAAGCCGATAGATTAAATCGCTTTGGCTGGAAAACTGGCGAGAACAGTTGGCCGACATTTGGCCGCCGTCAGAGCCTGGGTCTCCTAACCAGTGGCTACAGCCGCGGTCTGCGGATATCCCACTACGTAATGCCGAAAAACTGCATATCGACCGAAATGTCTCCACCGAAAAGACAAACGCTGAAAATTATCCCCTGGTGCCCGAAGAAAATATGCGGTGCTCTTCAAGGCGGTTTTATTTGTTAAACAAATTGCAAAAGTAATAAATAAATAAATAAGTAAATAATATTGCTAGGGCTTCTGAATGGGAACACTATCCATGCCGACAGACTTGGAAAACCCCACCAACTCTCCCAACCTAGGGGGCAGAATTAAGAAGACAAGAGGATAAAGGGCTCGTCAGAGCTGCTGTCTCTTCTTTTAAAGGGCGCCGCAGGCCTCTCAGAAAACTCCAGCAGAACATCATTCCTCATGTGTCTACAAAAAAGGCACAGAGGAGGTTAAAAGAGAGAAACATTAAGAAATGGAAACTAGCCCGGAGACTTGAACTCACAGGCGATGATGATGGAGCTATAATAAAAGCAGAAGGGTGGTATACGAAATATTACAAATGCGCGATGCATTCATTCGTCATGTAGCAGAGTCTGGGCACGAGAACAGTCATGTAGCTATCTCATGATACCTTTTTCATTTTAATTAAGTGGAGTTATTAATTTTTTGTGTGGTCGTTGCACCACCAGGTTGGTTGTCAAGGTGTCCGGAGGCCACTGTTACCATGCACCACTACCTCAGCATCAGCTCTCCCCTAACTGTGCCCACGCAACTCGTATCTGTACAGTTTTGTAAGAAGACCTACTGATTAATTGCCTATAAACCACACATAACTTCATATTATCAATGAATCACTTTAGACCCCCCGTTGCGGAGTCCTCCATAGTATGATACCTTGCCTGAACAACGGCGTCCTTCTGTAAGGCAACCTCAAACGGACCACAAAACGCCACAAAACGCCAATGACGTCTTCGAAACGAGCCATAGTTATCAATACCATCGTCTCCATTTTCTGCAATTCTAATAGAACTTCGCTCTTGAAGTCTTTTATCTCATTCCTTAGCACATCCGCTTCAGCTTTGACCATAGAGCTCATCTCTTTCTTCATTTCTGTATCCAGATATACGAGCTTTGCGAGAACACGACAACACGTTAGCATTGAAGACAACTAGAAGATTTCCTGCAAGAAGTACGGAGTATTGTTCCCACAAACAAAGCAAAGCCACTTCGTCCATCCGTCTAACCTCCGGAACCCCATCGTGTACGACCGTAGACAAATTTTGAATGTTTAACCTTTAGACAGACTCTCTTTCAAATTGTCAGAACATTGCCAACTAATTGAGATTTCATACTCTCAACTTGAATGAACCTACCCTGAATGGAACATGTCCTGTTTTATATTCGCCTCTCTCCTGTTCTTCTTGACGCCAGTATCCTTGACATGCACACCTTGAAACGCAGAATCTTAGAACCGACCAGTTCAATAGACTCGGAATGGATGAAGTGTAAATTGACGACTATTCATCAACGATGAGAGTTCCCTGACAGCATTTGATCAATAACAAACCCATTGGTAGTGAAATATTTGAATGACTTACTCCAGTAACATTTAATTATTAGGTGGATTTAGCAAACTCTGCAAGATGTTTTGCAGTAAGAGGCTTGGGCGTATATCGGAGGCCTTGGCCTCACTTTCGAAAAATGGGATTTAGCAATCATTCTCAGGGATCTCGCCTCAACGCCATTTTCTTGGTCAGAATCCCCTGCAATTCGGGTGTTGGTGATGTCCGTACTTCAAAAGCTTCTATAGAGCCACGCGATTCAGTAGACAATCTCGCACTTTTGGATTGTCGGTGAAATTGATCAAGCTGAATCGTTCTCAACTTTCAGAATTTCAATCAAAGTTCGGATGGTGAAGATAGAATTGGTGTGGTTTTGAGGTGTCTAGCCCACACTTTGAGAAGTGAGGCAACGCAAGTGCGTCGCAGTCACTTCCCGCACTGCTTGCTAAATCCACCTAATAATTGAACCACCCCAAAGGGCCTCTACAAAGTCAATCAGCTCAAACAAAGAGACCATTTCTGATAACAGACATCAAATCCCATGTCTTAACTGGGTTTGGGCAATGAACCGATTGTTGAGAAGTCTGCAAAAGCAAACCTAGAGTACGTACTGGCAAATGCTTCAGCCAAGCAGGGAGTGCCCCCCATGTACCTGTACTCTACATACCATATTAGTGGTTATCAGCTTTGCGTTACGTTACGTCGCGTTAGGTAACCCATGCCAATCAACTAAGCCAGGAAGCTGATTTCTCTCACGTCATTGCAGATTGTCACATCCGTAATATCGCCATACCCTACATCTCAGAGAAGGCCAAAATCGAATACGTAGACATGAACACCATCGAGACTCATGCTATGTCTATGCTACTTGATTCAGATTCAGATTCAGATGACTATGAGCTCTTGAATGATGGTAGAAACTGGAAAGCTTCATGCGTAAATTGGGTATGCTTATGAGTGATAGAATTAAGACCTCTCATGCATTTGCACCATTGTCTATAAATTGCCTTAAAAACCGGCCAAATACCCTGGTACAAAGTTAGCTAACAACAGGCTGCATATCCTTCAAGTATGGAACCTGAGCTGTAGTCATGATGCTGGCTGACGTTTTTATAATGCTATGGTCTTCTATCTCTTATGCCGATTCTCCTCTTGACCATCTGAATCCGCTGCTATGTGCAACCTCATACCGCACCAATGATTGTTTAGTTAGGTACAAAGGTACTTCCTGAATTTTGTTGCATAAATGGGGGCCGTTCTGGGACGCTTATTTGGAGCCACTTTTTTGTGTAGTTTAACCAGTCTGTCACCTTGACCTTGGCAAGAGCCATGCGGCACCTTGGCATTGCATTCCCACCTCGTTACGTAGCTTCAGTTCACTTTACTTCGGTGTCACTTCGCTCACTCTCCGTTTTGCTACGTTATTCAAAGTCTGGGGCGCTCTCGGGACGTTTCGCTTACGCTCCACTCCCTTCCGTTTTTGACGTTAGGACTCAATTTTTTTTTTGTAGGCTCAAGGGTTAAATCCGAAGAATTAAATAAGCCATGGGTGACAGTAATACCGCGCAGGAAAGCAGGAAGCGAAAAATGGAGTGGGTTACCTCGTATAGCAACATGACCATGGACGAAGCCCAGAGTAGACTCGGTTTTAGACTCCGATCACTTGAAGAGGTTCCAGTTGATGAAATGCTGGCCGAAATGTTGGCCGACGCTGGTAAAATGGACTCAGAGGCTGCATTGAACTTGGATGTGGTTAAAGAAGAAATATTGGCCGACCCCGGTAAAACGGATTCTGAGGCTGCATTGAACTTGCATGTGGTTAAAGAAGAGGTATATAAGGGGATAGTGCGTTATCTACTCATTGAAGGTATTCTTGTGTTCAAGCTTTTGTTATTGAGAGCTAAAACCCTTTGAAGGTTCTCCCACGGAAGCGGACCCTGACTTTACGGAATCAAATATCAATCATCTCGTATATGCGATCGTCAGTCCGATTCTCGAATATTTCACACATAAGACTAAGCGCCGAGGTGTGCAACTAAGGAGCAAGAAAGAGATTGTCTCTCAAGAGAATCAGACAGGAGGTGCGGAAGAATCTGTTACTATAGTTGATTTGATTGAATTGGAAAGCGAAAATTTTATGCTCATAGTGGAGGCGAAGCGATCTTCTCTGGGACAGGCCTTCAAACAGTGTGTTCTTGCAATGAAGGATATGCACGGTATTAATGGAAGTGGAGAAGTATATGGTTTTGTAACCACAGGGAAGATTTGGCAAATGTTGAAGTACGATGGTGATTCATTTCAGCTGAGCGAAGAGATGTTAGTACTCTTTAGCAGAGTAGGTAGACATAAGAAGAGATGGATGGGCAGTAATTCGGTGGTGGTTGATTGCATATACGCCGCGCTGTGCAACGCAGGTAAGAAGAGTCAAGATTTGATTGTCAGGTAGGTGTATCATGGGTAGTGATAGCGTTGGGGCTTGAGGTATGTGGAGGAGGAAGTGGTGGTTTTACAGTGGTTTTTATTTATTTTATTTTTTTTCTGTGTGGATACTTGTTCAATGTTCATTTTTAATTGATGGCGATAATTCTTAATGCTGGGTTACTTGTTTCGGTAGTGAATTTAGCTATGAATAAATGGGGGTGTCGGCGGGCGGAGTCCCCTGATGTAGTGATCATGAGGGTATGCAACGAGATTTATGCGTTAGGTGATTAAGCCCGAAGAGGTATCTTAAGTGAGGGTAAGAGGTTCTTGTCGTGCGGCCTGGGAGAAGGGCTGGGTTAGAGATTATCGAGTTCGCCACTTGAATATTGAGCTATGCATGGACATCATGAATTGGGAGGATCATGAATCCGTTATGAAAGTGTCACAAGTCAGCGTACCAAGGATATACAGTCAACCCTATCATATTACATCCTGTCATATTATTAGATAACCTGTGTTATTGGATTAACTTTGCCGGCCCAAGCCAATTGCGCAGCGTTGTAGGCTATTTTTTGTATGTGCACACTACCTATCTACTTACACCCACATCAGGTTGACAACTGAGCTGAGCCCGAGAAGCCACGACAGCCGACAGCAGGCAAGCACTGGGCACTGTCGCGAACTCACCCTGGAACTGTTGGGGAATCTTGGCATTCAAGTGCCACGGTGGGTGACGGCCGGAGGGGGAGGTAACTACCAAAAAGGGAAGGAGTACCGGGAAGGTAAGGGTATTTCTTGAGGGGAAAATGGGGGGAGCCTCAGAAGATCATCATCGTTACAAGGTCGAAGGAAGGGAGATCCATAGAAACGATCATCTCAGCTGCCTGCTCTTTCTTCCCACAAGACCACTTTCCTCCTCTACAGCACGAGACTAAGGCTCTAAAGATATGGAAGAAAGTATATTCGCTCTCTCCGTTACTTGGGAGCTCAACAATCTATCTACATTCTATGGACGAGATCTCCATCCTTTTGACGAACAGCTTTCTACTCGCTTTTCCTGCCCTCTGCCTTCCGGTCTATCATCCACAACTGTCCATTTATGGACTGTCACCACAGGAGTCCATTTTTGTCCTAGTTCGTTCTTGGCTATTTCGGAGTTAATTATTTCCAACAAAGGCAAGCCCACAGTAACTGGCTAGCTGTAGGCAGCTTACTGATAGGCACAAGATCGGAAGCTGGCGACTGATACTTCTAAACACGGTAGCCAAACTAGGCCAAAAAGTGGTAGTTGACCTGCTGCAGACGAAGGATGAACTTTTCCAGGACCAACAGCTGGGGGGCAGACCACACCGAAGGATAGAAGTGCTACAGCGACAGCTCCTGAAGGAAGTGAGAAGCCGGCTCGGCAAGGACGAGTGGGTTGCCATAGCCGGGACGACCTCAAGTCAGCGTTCAACTTCCTGAGAAGAGAAAAGTTTGTAGCACAGATTCAAAGGGTGGACGACAACCTAGCGGCTTTCATGGATGGATGCCTACAACCCTCAACCTTTAACGTATCATGGGATGGACAGAGAAGGGCAACGGCAAGAATGAGACGGGACACCACAGGGCTCTCCATTATCCCCAGTCCTTTTCTTGATGGGCATAAAACCGACGGTGGAAGCGAATAAGAGAGCCTTCATTCGTGGGCGACTTCCACTGCATCCTGTCCAACAAGTTCTACCAAAGCTTAGAAAGGGCATCAAGAATCGTGGACGACTTCCACTGCATCCTGTCCAACAAGTTCTACCAAAGCTTAGAAAGGACATCAAGAAGCACCAGGAAATTCTAACTAGGGAGGCGGCAGAGGGGGGCTACGAGCTCGACCGGGCCAAACGCGAGGCACTGATCATCGGAGTAAAGGGGAAGGACTACTGCCTAGGAGGACTGCTGGGGGATTGGTGGATTAGGAATTCAAATTCCATGCTCACCACAGGGGGAGGCTCGCCTGGGGAAAGCAGCATGAGCGGTGGCGTCAAGACTCACAACGCTCGAACCAGCCAGGAGACAGCTATATACCTTCATAGCGAGAACTACAGCAACATGGGGATGCTGGGCTTGGATGGACTACGCACACGCACAAGCGACCGGCAGGATGAGAGAGCTGGAAAAATGGCAGTACACAGTGGCAAGAGCAATTACCAGAGCCCCTTGAGGGACGAGAAGGGACATAGTCGAAGGGTTGGCAAACCTAGAATCGATACAGGCCTACACGGAAGGCGAGCGAACACGAGTGGAGGCCAGGACCTTAAGATTCGAAGGTGAGGCCCTCAGAGAGGAGGAGGAGTGCCACCGGTACGCCAGGGGGTTGCTACACCACAGAGACCCCTCCCCTAGCAATATTTCCAACGCTTCCGGCAGACTCAGAAAGGGAAGAATGGGAAAGATCCATTGCAGAGGCAGAAGAAGGCTGGACGAGCGTATACACGGACGGAAGCAGAATCGAAGGAAGGACAGGAGCGAGGGTTTTCGAGCGAACCAGGACCAGAGCAACTGTCAACGACGCGGAACTAGTGGCGGACAAGGCGGCGAAGATCGGCGTGTTCCTACAATACCAGGACGAGATCGCCACGGAACCCAGGATGCGCCAGATCGCAAAAACACAGAGGGCGGAAGAGAGAAACCGACTAGAAATGAACTACAAGCCCCTCCAGAGACTCGGTCACAGCGGGGGGGCGCTTGCAGGACTGCTAGGCGGCAAGGATTTACGAGCCTACCGATACGGGATAGGCAAGGCAGATGGGCCAGACTCAGATGGTGCGGGGAGGAGGAAGAGACAACGGCACACATCTGGGACAGATGTCGGGTTTGGAAGAGAAAGTGGCCGGGCTCCTAAGGCCCCCGGAAGGAAACAAAGGCGAAGCGGACCGGCTGGCGGAACTGATCAGATGGGTTGAGCGCTGAGGAGACGCATACCTTTTTCCTTAACCGCGTCATTTTATTTGTTCATGTTAATTCGGTTCTTATCTCCTATGTAATTAAACATCGCCATAGCCCATAGGGCAGCACGCGATCAATAATATTAAAAAAAAAAAAAAAAAATTGGCAACTAACCAGTTGCCGGTTACAGCCCTGCATTGCTCGGGTTAAACAATGTTACTTAAAGCGGCCTGGTAGCCTCAGGGTCATAAAACAGGACCACTCTCTCAGTATCATGACGTCATTAAGCATACTTCGTTATTGCTGATAAGATATCGCCTAATTAGATAAGATGGTTTGACGACAATTCGAGTGCTCTTGTATCCATCCTCTTTTATCACTGGCTTAATACTTTGTTGTGCACCAATCAGGCCTGGGGTTGCTCAACTTTTCTCCTGCGAAGAACCAGAATTCAAAAGGCGGCCCAAAGTATGTGAGTTACTTAAAAAACACCGCCGTTCGAATAGCTTTACTTGAGGAGCAGTAAAACTGCGGATTGCCATTCCCCCATTGATGAGTTCCCGAGCAAACTGCAATGGAGGTCGAAGGGCTCGAGGAATCATCTTAAGAAACATTCTACAAAGACACCGTCTCCTAGTCTTGAACGTACAGTATCGTAACTCACCTGAAACGCTGGCAGTTGGGTCCACAGTCCAAGGCACCAATACCGCTGCTCCCGCATTCTCCTCCACCAGGATCCCTCGTTATCTTCGATCATAGGGGCTTCGCCTCCCTGACTCGCTTTGCTCGGCGGATCATTAGTTCAAACTAATCCATATCATGATTGGATATTCGCTATCCGACAGCACTTGTGATAGAATATCCGCTACCGCATAAACAATATCCAACATAGGTACTTGAAGTGCCCACACCCCGGAAAACATCCCTAAATCATCACCAACCCACTCCCGCCACAAACATTCCATTCATTCATTAGAACAAAATCATTGCCAGAAGAAGATCAAAATCAATATCTCCACCTCCATAAAAATAAGCATTTGATTTTCTTGTTGATAGCTCACGCTAGCCGTCACTACCCATTAACCGTAATAAAACTCAGAGCACCTCGATGCCTATGGTTCTTCACACTGCCCCTATCGCTCAATACACTTCCATCACTATCGGTTCTCTGACCACACAATCTTCCCATAAATGGAACTACTCACCTTGCCGCTACTCTACATGATCACTCAGTACCGCACCTCTTCGTCACTCCGGTACACTCAACCTGCTGTGTTCCTTTAATCAAAATTAGCTCTCTCTTCATTAAATTTTCCATTCGAACCGTCGTAACGCCTTACCTCAACCTTAATTCCGCGTCCTCATTTCCTCTACAAATAATCTTATCATACTCTCCAAACTACCTACCCGTGTCTCTAAATCATCCATCCGTGAATCCAGCTTATCGACCTTTCTACCCAAATCATAAAGCCCACCAGCAAATATTACCCAGCTGCTGCTCAACAGGCCCACTGGTCATCACTCTGACAAACGCCTCCCTGCTTGAGTGTGGTTGAAGCTCTCCTAGCTCTTCTGTAGCAAAATCCTTTGATGAAATAAAGCCTACTGTCGGCGAGGCAACCAGCTCTTCAAATATTTACATTTGATAACCCCTGTCTAGTGACGCTCCTTGCATGGGTGTACCCCTGCTTCTACATAAACCCTGCACCAACCTTAACCTCTTTGAATATCCGTCACTTTGAACAAGCATTGCTTCTCTCTTTTGGTTCCGACAAATTCCTTTCAATATAGATAATATAGATCAAGGTCTACAACAACGAACTTGCCGCCTGTTGCAAGGTCTTTGCCAACAATGCCTTTCTTCTCTTCATAAACGTATCGTCACGTCACGTCTTTTTTCTGAATTCCGACAGTATAGGACCAATATTATGTATGAAACCAAGTCGTTAACATTCGCTTCTGTAAAGTCTTCTCTGGCTTCAGTAGGATAGCTTTCAAACTGGATGTAATCCAGTATGTGATCGTATATCTTTTCCTTAACGTGCTTGATGATATCCTCTCTAAGTCCAACCCTACCGCCAATTTCCCCCAACATTGCCTTAACTGGAATTGCTGGATGTTCCAATGTCTGAAACGTAATGCCTAGTCTCTTCTCTGCATTTTGGTTTGACATTCCCGAATTTGAAGTGGTCCATTTCCTCCCTTCCTTCTCATTCGTGGTCTCGTCAACGTGAAATCTGAATTGCGTACCTCCCCGATGACCGATCACCGAAAAATGTAATACGGCTGCTGTACCGAAAGCCTCATGTAGCAAACATCCTGAGAAATATACTCACGATTTGAATGCAAATTTCTGAACGGGCCAACCCCTTCTAGCTCCGTAAATGGCAGTATTTCCAATACGGGGACCACAGCTTTGTGCACCCAAGTACCGCCTTTATCTACCCATAGAAAAATATATGGGGGAACGCCTAAATTGATGGAGGAACTGAAAGAAAAAAAAGGAGCAAGGATGGGAGTCAGAAAAAGGCGGAAGAGATGAAACATGGCACGTCGTCAAGAAGGCCATTGAGTATTTTGGTTGCAGATAAGAGTTACTCTGTGGTGAGAGGTAGTTGGGAATAGCTAACACAATGAAAGGGGTTAAGATTTTGGATAGAAATGATGGGTTCTTTCTTTTTTTCTTTTTTCTTTTTGTATTTTTTATTTTTGTTATCAATAGCAGGCCCCGCATTATTTCAATTACCACTCCAACTCTACGAGAACAGCTCCAACCGAAGGCCGAAAATAATAGTCTGGGCACGAGAACACTCCAACCGACAGTAGAGTTGCGAATATCAACCCCCAATATCAAAAGAAAAATACCCCTCTGGATCACCAGACCCCTTCGTCGCTATTATACCTATACCGCGCTGTCTCAGAACGACTCTTTCTCGTTAGGTCGTACCAATTTTTCCCCCGTGACCGTGCCGAGATTTATATTGACTAAACTTCTTCTCGAACTCCGCCCTCTTTTTCTTTATTCCTTTCCCCGGTTGGCCTTTCTCTGCGTCCTTTCCTTCACAACATGAACAATAGCCATCCTCCCCCTCCCATGGACAGCTTAAATCCCACGTCCCGACTCTTTCCCACTCAATCTCGTCATTCTCCTTTTTCTCCAGCACCAGCTTCAACCCCTCCCGCTTGAACGAACCATAGATGGACAATTCCCTCGCCCTGAAGTCACAATACTTGTTCAACAACTTCTGCACCTCCGTGTCCACCGAGCCCCGCACTAACACCCCCCACTTCTTCAACAGCCAGTGAAGATAACGGAGAGGTTCACAGTCCCCATTGTCGCCATAGCTGTGAAAATGCTCCTTAGACCAAAGAAGCACCAGCCCTGTAATCAGCCCCAGATTCTTTAGCACCTTGAGAGGGCGCGGGTTCGTTTCCGTATTATAATGAGTCGAATGGACATCATCCAAGATCTCCCACATCGTCAGGAAAATTTCTTCTATGACCCTCAATAACGCGACGACCTTATCCTCATCCTCGACATCCATAACGACACTCATTGAATTAGTCAATTTCAACCAGAGTACGAAACCCTCAACTAACGTCCACATGGTCATCAGTTCATTCCATCCCTCCTCCTCCTGCCACTCCATTGTTCCTGTTTCTGCTCCCTCCTCCGCTATGAACTTTTCCGAACTCCCGGGAGGCACCTTGCCACCCTTCCAGGCCTTATATCTCTCCCACGCCGTCGTGAAATCCATGACCCAATTCTCAAAAACTTCCACCTTCCCACCTCCATAATAAGCCTTGTTGATATACATATTTTGCAGGTCCGGATTCCGCCTCCACGAGGCTACTCGGAGGTTGTGAACCAGTGTTTTTGCTGTGGTTGAAATTGCCCAGGTGGGCCTAGGCTTCGAGCGACGCTTGGTGCCTCTATCTAGAGGCCTATGCGAAACCAGAATACTGTCACGGGAAGAATCATCGTCCTCCGCTTGCTCCTGGTCTTGGTTCTCCTCCTCTTCCTCCACCTCCACCTCTTCCACCTCTTCCTCCACCTCCTCTTCCTCCTCTTCCTCCTCTTCCTCTTCCTCCTCCTCTTCCTCCTCTTCCTCCTCTTCCTCCTCTTCCTCTTCCTCCTCCTCGTCTTCGCCTTCGCCAAGTGGAGCGCCAATATTGGTATACTCGATACTACCCAGAACCGGTAATGGAGGAATAATAGCTTCTGGGTCTACTACAGCCTCTCTGGAACCTCTTGCTGTTGCCAGTGTTTCGGCGGATGTGAATACCGTTGGCGCTTTCATACCGGCTCTGGAGGGACCGGGGACGGCAATATTCCCTGCATTCGCATTTACATTCTTTTGTACTGGTGGCATGATGAAAGTTGCACTGTCGGATAAATGCTATGACACTGGAGGAATCACGGAATCCGTGGAGGATTCAAGTGTTGCACGTCGAATCCTGCTCGCGTGCGATGGCCTTTCAGCGGCCAAGGCACGTCTCTCCTCGAACCGTCCCTCTAGGCCGCCTGCTGTAAATATGGGTCAGTAATAGTAGCAAAGTGATCAACACAACAATCCTACTTAGAGGCCAATGCTGAGGTAGCAGGCAATTCGGTCCGTGCGCACAGTGGCCTTATTCTTTGTGTCCGCACGGTGGTATCAGCACACCGTCATATTTGATCATCTGCCAGAGTTCTCCAGCCGTTAGTCTCATACCAAGCCCCATTTTGTAAAGTAAACAAAACTCCCCGACCATGCAAATCAAAAAATCAAACAGGAACGAGAAATCTAAACGCCTTACTCTTCACCACCATCTTGTCTTTGATTCAATTCTAGCCTCCATTCTAGCCTCCATGGCCTTCATCTCTGCAAGAATAACTTTCTCCGAGTTTGCGACTGTATCCTTTACATAATCTTTCATGTCCTTCTCTCGAGCTGCATCATAGTAATACACCTTAAATACAGCCTATTGATGTCAGTAACCACACAACATCAAATCATAAGAAACATACTTACCGAACCTATTCCCAAAAGAACTGTTCCGACACCGAAGGTAAGCACCCACTTCACCTCATTGTGAGTACGCTCGTTTAGTTTGAGAGCCATGGTGGCATCCTAGTCCACCCGTGACAAATCCATACATCTCTCTGCCATGTCTTTGGTAGACAGCATGCATTGCTTCTTTGTCTTCCCAATATTGGACCTCTTAAACTCTCCAACCGGCACAAAGCAGTTGTTCCCATAACTTTCTGCTGAAATCAAATCAAGCAGAACAGATTCCTGATTTCCCCCATCTCGTCATCCATGCCAATGATTTCTTTCTCCCTCTTCAGTCATGATTGGCATTTCATCTTGCATTTGGAATGATATAAAACAGCACCTATGATATATAGAACTGAATCATAAATGTTCCCTCGTTGAGATTTCCAATTGATTCCACAGCTATAGCCCTCAGATCAAGGTATTCTAGTATATGGTCATAGACTGTCTCCTTAGTTGCCTTGATGGAATCTTCCCGAAACATTTCAGTGGCTTGCACCAGTATTGGACTCAATGGTATCAATTATAATGGCTTTTATTTCGAAGTAGTCGAATTTGAGGCGTAGTGTCCATCTTCGTACCTCTCTTCCTTACGCGAATTGATTAAGCGTGCCAAGAGTCTGGGGCACGAGAACGCAGTCACTTTTGCACCTCACAAACTCATACCAAGTCCCGAGATAGTTACATGTATATATTAGAATGGCTGAGTAATATATGCATACGCATATTATATGATATTGGGCATAAGTATATAGTATCTACATACTGTATATCTTTTAGATCCAAGAAATGCAGCTAAGCAGACCCCCAGGAAGAAACCAAAAAATACATCATTCAAATTCGAAGAAAAGATGCAGAAAATTTGATATTTAATATCAATGCCGCTTGCGCTGCTTTTAAGAAGGAGATAGCGAAATGAGGGGGCATATTGCTGGGGGCGCCATCCATTCGGAGAAAGCTCAAGTCATGAAAGACAGGAACCATGATGTATAGGACGGGAAGATGAATAGGGAAATATGTACCTATTCAGCATAACAGTTGAGTAATCCGCTTGGCGCGATTCCCGAGGACCAAGTAAGAGAGGGAGATTGTCAGATTTATACGTAAAAGAACTCTCGCCACAAATCGGCTTCCCACAGACTGACTATGATATAGGAAGCTCTTGCGAAGCTTTCGCAGCTGGGTGGCTGCCCAATAAGTTCATAATCCCTTGCAGGGTTGGCAATGTCAATATCTGGTTCGGTAGCGTCAATTATGTTTGATTTAGACAATTCTCCATTTTGTTTCGAATTTAATATAGGTTGGTTTTTGGTAAGAAATCTACTGCACTATAGATCTGGTTCCTAGCAGCAGGAGTACGAGAACAGGTTGTAGTGGGTGGAGTACCTCCATTACGACGCATTGGATAATTCAAAAACTACAACCAGATCCGAACAATGTGTGGAATCTGATAGAGACCTTGTGGAATCCACCAATCGGGATTGATATGCCCATTTGACTGCGACAAGACTGCGCAAGGACGTCATCGGTACCGTCACGCAAAACAAGAAAGCTGTGGCTCTCATCGGCACAAAGGCTTGATGGATCTCTTGTCTTAGTTTGCATGCTTATATAAGACTATGCATATTATTCTTTCCGCATGTATTTATTTCGCCCATCTATTATTCTTTCAAATTGAGGTCACATACAGTATCGCGTACATTCATTTCACCACTTATTCTTTCGCATGTGTTTATTTCGCGATCTATTATTCTTCAGGTTGAGGTCAAATCGTGCTTTTATTTCACGACTTGTTATTCTTTCCACGTGTGCATATTTCGCGGTCTACTAATTATACTTTCAGATTGAGGTCACGTATCCCGTGAATACGCATGTTTATTTCACCACCTCTCATTCTTTTCAAGTGTAGTTCTATCGCTGCTGATTATTCTTTCACATACTGCATAAGTGTATTTCACAACCTATTATTCTCTCATGTACATAGCTATATTCTTTCACTCTTTGTTCTGGACTGGCCTGAATGGCCAGGCCCAGGCCTAGATTTTTATGGTCCAGGCCGGCCCAGGCCATACCCTTGGCCTGGCCTGGCCGGCCCGTTGGGAACACTGAAATTATTGTCAGAGTGTCGCCTTCTCTCCTGATGGCCAGCTGCTTGCCTCTGGCAGTTATGATTACACTATACGGCTATGGCCAGTGCAGCATCAACAAGCTATCCATGCCATCCAGGGCCATAGCAACTGTATATATAGTGTCGCCTTCTTTCCTGACAGCCAGCTGCTATTGTCAGTGCAGCATCAACAAGCTATCCATACCTTCCAGGGCCATACCTGGGTCGTAAATATTGTCGTCTTCTCTCCTGACGGCCAGATGCTTGCTTCTGGCACAGCACGTGAGTACTGATATAAAAAAAAAAGAAAAAAAGAAAAAAAATTGCTTCTGGCAGTAATGATAAGACTATACGGCTATGGTCAGTGCAACATCAACAAGATATCCATACCTTCCAGGGCCATAGCGACTGGGTAAATAGTGGGTCAACAACAATCAAAGAGGATTGGGAACTCAAAGCCCTATCAGCCTCGAAGTCGACAAAAGCCGCGGAAGATACGAATAGCATGCTACGGGATAGGCCAATGAGTTCCGTGGGGGTTACAATATCGACGAAACCCTGGTTAATGAGACCGCATAAAAGCAGAGCATGGTTTATCTCATTCGGGATATCTATGCAATTTTTCAGAACTGTAAATGCACTACAAGGCTTGCTTTTCATTGTAATGGTACAGCCCGTGCTTTCAGTACTTTAGAAGGGCATTACCCCAGCCTCAAGAAGCTTAGCATTTATGACGAACTTGATATCGGGAAGTCTATGGATACATTTTGGAGAAACTTCGCCATCAAGAACTTGATTGAGTTGGCTACATAATCCCAGTACAAAAACAGCTCATCGCATTCACCTAGATTCCACGAATCCACCACAACCTACCGCGTTGCAGAACGGTTCAAATCATTCCCCAGTTACCCTCTATCCATCAGTTGGCTGAGGCTCTGCAACAACACAACAATACTCGAGTCAACCACCAGATAGTTTTTCACCTGGAAGTCAAAGGTCTGTGTCCAACACACCACAAACGCAGACGAGCCTTCCACCCCCGCCTTACACGCCTGGACCGCCTTCCACATATCCCCCGTCAAGAGATTTACCAACTCTCTACAATCAACCTAGCCAAGCCCCATATCACTTAGCCCACATGAGCAAGGCCAACCCGAGACTGTACCGATTAGAACGGGCTCTGCAGCAAATTTATTTGCGCAGCCGACTTAACAAATTAGTTTTCACCGCCTGAAGGAGAACCGAGACTTTGACATGTGACTGCTTCAGCTGAAATTCCATCTTGAACTCAAGGCGCTCTATTGGCATTCATGGCTATATGTTGGTATATTCCATTGCATCGAAACAGTCGTTCGAGATGGTGAAGATCATCCAAAGCAAAGCTCTCAATCACCTAGTAGGTTCAGCATCAAAAGTATATGGTATCGGGGCTGATCATTCTATCAGCACAGAGAGCTCATTGGGTCCCGATAGTAGTTGTTGAGACCCGTTTAGGCAGAGAGACCTCATGGGCATCCCATGGTCCGAGAAGGACATTTCTGAGGCATTTAATCAATACACCTACAGGCTCACTACAGAAGCCACCCCTTACACCGACGGGCCCGATTATAGACAGGGAACAAGCACGGAAAACCATTGACAGAGCGCGCTACTTTCACGCTGTGTGTACTTAAATATACCTCGCCATAGCCCATAGGGCGGCACGCGAGTAATGATATAAAAAAAATAAAAAAAAATAAAATAGTAGTTGTTGGATCTGCACATACAAAGGGGCCATCACCCGGAACAATACAGAGTGCCCAGCTTGGATGGAAAGGATAGATGTAAATACACACGACAAATATTTGTCACAAAGGGCCAGCGTGTCAAGATTGCAGAGCCCGTCAAGGTGTCATTTTTCAGACAGGTCGCTCCAGGAGCTACATTGATGTATGAGGATATATTTTACGCTTGTGATGGAGATGTTTGCCCAGAATACACCAAAGATCCACGTAACTTATCCTTTTCAACATATCTTATTTTACCTTTGGCTGATGAAAATGGGAATAGATATCAAGGAAATTGTCACGTTAGTCTCAGCTTGTCGAGAAAGAATCTGGAGAAGGATTTGGAGAGAATGGATACTCCTCAGGATACATTCTACCGAGTGTGCTTCGACATTGTAAGGCTATTGCTGCAGTTATTAAGTCTCTTCAGAGGAAGGAAAAGCCCTCCAGCAAGAATGGAATTGTGCTTGGATCGAGACTTCGGCGCGGCACAATGAAAACGTTACGAAGGCATTTGAGCTAATGATTGCAGAAGTGGAAAAGGCCCGGAATCCAACCAGCAGCTCCGAAAGGAAAGAATTGGGCAAACTATACATATTTGCAAACCTTAAGTATCTGAAATTTCTGTAGATTTTCTTGAGTAGATAGAGGAGTGATTTGGCTCATTTTTCGTGTTTATTGGATGTAAATATCTTTAGAATTGAGTGCTGTGGGAATTTTACAGACTTAAGGGTCAGTTTTCCAGATTTCGGAAGGGAAATTTTCAAGACTTGGTATAAATAAACACGTTGTTGCTAAGGCAACGAATTTTTTTTACCCAAACCCTGAAAATAATTCGGGGTTTATAAAACCTCTCTATTTGCAAACCTTAGATATCTGAAATTTTCTGAATTCACCCGAGGTTTCAGATGATCGTCTTGTTAGCTTAGCTATCCTCATAACCATTGTCGTTACCAACATTATGACCAGCGCCATGACTATTACCATCTGTTCTTGAATTGAAAGTCTACGTAGGTGGTGGTACCCCATCTACAAAGCAAATGAGGAAGCCGGGATGAAGCCTACCAATCGTATTCAGTAGGTTCACTAATGTGTCATTTGGCATATGGTTAGGGACATCTGTACACAGAGTAAATTTCGTATCAACTTCAATACTCAAATCACAACCAAATAAATAGACAAAATTAGTTTTGTATGAAATAATAATAAATTAGGGAATGGAAAATAATATTTTGAAGCAATATCTATTTATTTGAGAATAGATAAAAAATGTCCACCTTTAGTAACTACTAAACATGGTATAGTACATGTTGATCTAATAAATAGAGAAAATAGCTAACTCAAATAGAATAGACTATATTCATCCCCTATGCATACCTCTTTACTACTTTACTTTATCTGCTATCTATCTATGACCTTTATATATACTCGCTGCTTCCGCTGCATAACATATTTGCACTATTCCAAAAGGCGAATAGCCCATACAATTTATGTAGCGTTCCAATACTTTCCGAACCAGCGAGTATGTGAATGAAACTCCTTAGTACTACAAGTTAATGCCTCACTATATACATCAATAGTCTGCAAACAATGATAATAAAAATAATTAATAGATGTGGAAGAAACAGAAGGTAATGCTAGAGGAAGAGTATTTCATGCAACTGATTTGAGCAACTGACATGTGCAACTGATACAACAAGTATATGCAACTATGTGAGGAGCAGTATGCAGTGGAAGCTCAACTGGCATAGGGGGAGCAGCGAACACCAGCAGTGTGAGTGGTAGGACGGTAGGGTAAACAAGTGGATGTAACTACTAAATTACTAGTACTTAGTCATTAAACAAATGTCCGCCCCACCCCGCGTACAGATGACCCCAACCAAATGACACATTAACGCGACACATCAGTGGTCGGACATTTGATTTGCTCAAAGGACCCGAACCGATTGAATGCGATTGGTAGGCTTCGTCCCGGCTTTCCGTCGGTCCTCGTTTGCACCTGCTGCTCATATTTGGATTAGTCTGGGAGGATATTGATGACGAGAAGCATCTCAGTACATCGCTACTAGCTACACCTCAAATCGTGCAACATTAGTAGTTATTTATAGAAGCACTTCACCCAATATGGAGTATATCCGGAACGACAAGGAGTCACATGTACAGACCCAACAAAAAAGCACGCACCTCTCAACCGAAACCATGCGAAGTCTGGGCATTTGAACAAGTTCTGTCACTTGATAGATACTTTTACTAACAGCAGCAGCTACATCACATTTGGTAAACAAGTTGTCAACCACGCGAGCGGATAGGACATCTGTATTCGTAGTGGCTTCTTTTAAGCTTAGTTCTCCATCCCTACCGATTGCTGATTGTGAAGGGTTGTGTAACTCCAACTGCGACCCTTGTGTAACCCCAACCGCAACACTTGTGGAGAGCCGAATGCTAAAATTAGGAATGTTTGCCAGCAGGTGCATCCCACCATGCCTTTAACAAAGAGCTCGCGGTTGGTCGGCAAGGTTTATGTGTAATGAGACACAAAATGAATGTCGCAATGCAGGTTCAACCTGGGAATTAACCAATCGCTTTCGTTCTTTGAACTTTAAACATGGAGGCTTGCATCTGGCAGGGTAAATAAGTCCCAGATGGAATCTGGTATTATCACGCCTGTCGCGCGCGGGAGGACGCAGAGGTTGGAAATCTAGAGTCCGTGGGGCTAATTTGCAAGCGACCAGAGTTGGAAAAACTTTTGCGCTACGCACAGTTGAAAAGAAGCCAGCTGATTGGGGATTGAAATACAAATAGGTCATACCTGATCCCTTGGTTCATGAAGAGGTCTAGCAAGTCTTGAGCTTCCTACAGTCTGCATGCCCTTCTTCTACTGTTACCGTAGAGACCATTGACATCGAGCGCACTGCTGTTGCGCAAGTTACTGTCGTTTAATACCTACTATAGCTCACTCGCTCAGAACCAGCTATGAAGCACATCACCCTCGCTCTTCTCCTTCTTGGAGCCATACTCTCGTTTGATATTGGCCTTGCTTCGCCTGTTCACGACATCGAGGCTCGGAGCCCAAAACCTGGAAGGCATGCCTTTCCTCTTTAAGTTTTCGGATATTTGCAGAGCAGTACTGACTTTCCATGACTTTGCACTACCAGGCCACCAAAGCGAGCCGCTACATGCTCTCCAGTGACTATCACAAAAACCTTAACTCATGGGCCCAAGAAAACAATCACTACTACCATTACGAGCACTCCGCAGCATTGCCCAACTCCTACCACCATTACGAGCACGCCGAAGCATTGTCCAACTCCTACCACCACAACTTTCACTGTGACTTCCAGCACAACCAGCACCGTTCCCACTAGCGAATGCCCATCCTGTAGCTCGTGCCCGCCACCTTCCGCCGTTACTGTGACCCGGACCCTCGACTGGGAAGACATTGACGGTCTTGCTGCCTCTCGCGTGCCGATCCCAGACAACTATCACGGATTCAGTCACTTCAACCCTGACCAGAACAAGGTGTACAGAAGTGGGCCGCCTCCCGTAAGCGTGGGTAACGGTGTTCAGGTTGCATATGCAAATGATGGAAAGTTTGGATTGGGCGCACTGGGATTTGTGATTCAATGGAGGAGTTTTTGGATTCTAACATTTTTGGACCCCGATAATGGGATCACGGAGGCGACGTTAAGGGTTAGCGGGACACTGGTTTCGACACATATTGTAAGTATCTATGTGCGAAAGGGAACATTCACCGCGTCTCTCAGCGTTGTACTGAAGCGGATGCACAGCAAACTATTACCACGGACCGGCAATTCGTTCAAATTCTTGCACCACTATCATCCTCAAACACTGCTGTGGGCTTTTACATTGAGGTCTTTGCGGGATCTGGTGTTGACGGGCCAAGGCTTCCATTCTGGGTAAGCTGACCTCCCTAGTGGGGGATATTTAGTCTCATCTCACTAATGGGCCGGTCATTATGCATAGCTTGACGACTTCGTCTACACACGCAATTTCTGGCCTGCAACCTGTTGCCAAAACGCAGGCATCTATCGCATTTTGAATGTAAGCTTCATCTTTGTTCCTGGATTCTTCCAATACAACTAATCACGACTCCACACAGTTCGACGATCTCGAAGCTACTGGCGATCTCATCCCATTTCCCTATCACAACTTCTACTTCCAAGGCCCCTGGACCGTCGTCACACTTCCAGAATGGCCTTTCCAAAGAAACGTCCTGCACTACCCCTCCTACCCCCAAGCCGCCTCCATCACCTCTCCAACACCTTTCGACCTCATCCGCGTCACAATTTTCATCCCCCAAGGCACTGACCCAGCAACCGGCGTCATGAAACACACAGTCGTAACCATCACAGGCCACGGCCCGACGGGAGAGCAGATCAACTTGGGCTGGAGCATCCCTAGCGTCACGTTCCAGCCTGGACCCGTAAGGCTTGATCTTGGTGGAGACTGGTCAACATATGGGGGCTCGTGGCAAGGGACGGGTTTCTTTGCGTCAACGGAGGGCTTCAACGGGATCAATGAGGTGAGGATTATGGTACAGGAGGTTGATTATGCAGGCACGGGAGAGGCGACGACCATGGAGTTTTGGTTGGATGGTGAGTGATATTTTTGAAACTCTGTTCAAAGTACTGGATAGGAAACTAACGTGGATTTTGGGGATGTTAGATTGGCAATATCAGATTTCGTGCTGAAGGCAATGAAGTTGTAAAAAGTTGGTTAGCATATATGGCCAGTGTGGGCGACCCGGCAGATGCTTTGCTGTTATATAATAGTACTTATTGTTGTGAAGGTGGGGCTGACTAGCACGGAGATGACTGGTTTGTATGGAATATATGTACTGACTGTTGGGTTTGTTGGGATATGCTAGTTAGTTAATGAGATCACGAGCCTATGTAGCCACTAAATACGGGTATACCTTGAACCTGGAGTATATACATGCAACCAGACTAGGTGTATGCATAGTTCAGTTTAGCGAAACTAACTTACACTTCGTGTTAGCTGCCCTCAGCTTGGGGAGACTGCACTTTGACATGCATGCAGTAGAATGGTACTTGTTAAGGATCAACATCAAAAACATCTAGAACTCTATAGCTAGCCAAAGTAGGGGGGAGCGTAGTCTAATTCTCAATCTAATCAAAAGACAGACATTATTAAATACGGTTCTCAAGAAAAAAAACAAATATGAGACTACTCTGTAAATAAGGCTGGGCTGGCCAGAGAGAGAGAATTAGAACTCGGTTTCTCCAAACGGTCCTCTGGACACACGCAAATACAAACAACAGTCGATGGGCTATCGATGACATGTAAACGCCGACATAGTAATGGCATGATATACATGTGCTATATACCCACCAAACTTGCCAATTCAAAAAATTTAAGGTTATATGCCAAAGTAACTTTTTTCTACCTGTGCTTTTCAGAGCAACTTAGCTCTATACATGACAATTCCCAGAGCCACTATGAAAAAGAGAAACATAATATCAAATCCAGCTGAAACGATACATGTGATGAATGCGATGCCATAGATGCCCCCCACGAAAGATCTGTATAACAAGTATATTCCCTGACATGAGTAGAAAGAGTCCCATTTGCAAATCGTCAGCGCCGGGGTCCTGTCATGCTATAGGTATCGGTATCCCGAAGGCTCGTGTATGGCTTCCGTTGGACACAAGACCGCGGCCCAGATATCGTATCTAGCTGGCCTGTGAATGAGTATTATTGCGATGTATATATGAAAAAAAAGAAAGAAAAAATTATTAACCTCGAATGTGTACTAGCACTGCATCGTTAGCGCGTGGAAACCTGCGAAGAGGATAGAATTCAACTTACATAAAGCTTCTTCAATAATAAGCAAAATGCTAGCCATTTTACGATTTACGTAAACTTTAATCTCCTATTCCCCTTTTCTGGGCCGTCTTTTCTTGGTATAAAAAGTTCCTTTCATCCACATTCTTTTACCATGAAGTATCGATATATACTATGATAAATCCTTCATACACATTTCCAGGCCGTCTTAACAAATTCTTTAGCAGATTCTCTCTGAAGAGCTGATCCAGCTGGGGCTCCTCGTCATTGTCAAGATAGTCCTGCACTGGGAGCTCAAACCACTCATCGACATCAAACTTATCCCGGATCTGGATTGCTGAAATCCTGTTTGTGAAGCCGCCCTTCCACTGTACTCCTTTGAGAAAAGTGCTTACGCAAGGGAAGTCCGCTAGCCAGAGGTAATACCGCTTGTCTTCCTGACCTGGTGGCGGAGTACTCGTATCAAATGTATCACAGGGCTCATGGAAGCGGAGGCTAAATTGAAGGCAGAGATTTTCAACACGATCTCCATAACTTGAACGGTTTCTCTGTATTTCCTGAATATAAGCCTCTGGGGTGTTGCCTGGACACGGTGAACGGGGGCGAGGTTCTTGGTCCTGTTTAGGTTGAGTGTTACTGCTGCGAAAGCCGTCACGTGCGTCAGCCATAGCTGCTTTAAGTCTATCAGGTTCTGGAGATGATTCGATGCTAATCACATCACGACCTCGAGCAAGACTGGCCCGTTGGCTGGAGCTGTTTCTTGGAGTGAAAGAAGAAGTTCTCGGTCGGGGCCTGAGCCGGTATTTGTCGTCATCATCGATTATCTCTTCTCCCAAAGAAACTTTACGACGTAAAGTTATGGGTTGGTTATTCCGGTTCCTACCTGATTGTTCACACTTTCCCTTAACTTCAGTTACGGGACTTAGGCACCTTCCCTGCTTCTCCCGGGCAGCTCGCATGAGATATATCCTCCTGGAGAGAAGCTTCCGCAGAACAATAAGCCCTAGTAATTTTTTCGTCCTGTAGAATTTTCAGTATTAGGATTGACTAAGTGGAACCTCGGGGCGCAAACATACTTGATGGGGTCCATTTTGAGTGCAAATCTTTTGCCAGAAATATACTTTTGATACAAAAGATGCATCAGGTTCTTGACGTAGGTGACTTGCTCTGCACTGTCCTTTGAGCATCTTGGGTCTCGGGCATCTCTGATGTCCACTTTTACCGTAGCCTTCAACTCCCCCCACATTGAGGTCCATGACTCGGTAGGGATCCCCAGCTGTTCCTGTAATTCTTCGATGCGGCCTTCCTTTGATTTCTTCCATGTGTCAGGACTGGGGGGCGTAAGCCGCGTAACCTGTTTCTTTGTACAGGATTTGACTCTCGTGGTTACCATTGCTTGATTGTATGGTTATTCTGGATAGTGTGTATGTTGGTAGGCCTTGGGAAATGAGGTAGTTGAAGGATAAGCTATTGGGTGCCTGTCAATTGCGGATTGTAATGGATGTGCTGCGTATGGCGTAGGCGAATAGCTGAGACGATGCAGCTGCAGTAGGAGGAATGCTTGGGAAGCACGATGATCAAGAGGCACCTAGTGAGAGACCTGTGTTCTGCTTACACCTGATGGATTGCATATGCACATTCTTATCCGCCCTTTTGTATTACCCCGTGCATAGCTCCTGTGGGCTGTGCCAGAGTGGCCATGGCCCTCTGCATACACCTCCACGGTCGCACCTACGCACCTCATACGCTGTTGCCCATTCCTCATCTTTCAAGCAGCAAAGCTAGCACCAGCCACGCTCAGCAATAGAGAACTACAATGACCATGGCCAGCTACGTTCATTCTTCTGCAGCTCGCTGGGTGATTCGTTTAGCGTTGGTTTCTCTGAGTCGTCGCCTTGCTCCTGCTGTCGCAAGTTCCATAGGACACTGCCTTCCCTGCAGCCAAACGACTCCGGGCACCTCTAGGCCTTCCTAGCGAGGGATTGAGATCTCTAGTGGCCATCAGACGCGACAGGTCCATGTTGTCTGGGACAAAGTATCGATGGTTTTGGGTCGGTGTCACAGCACCTGGCCCACACCGATGGGCTACGATGCTAATCTTGAGGCCAGGGCATACGATGTGCCCCTTACCGTTAATTTCCATCCCCATGCCCCCGAAGCTACGTCGGCACTCGACGAAGCGGCCTCGTTGGAGCCACGGCTAACATCCATCTATAATCTCTTTCATCGTTGCATCTAACCCATCCATCGCTAACCACGACAAAGACATTTTCCGTCACACGAGGCTAGTCAAAACAGTAGTTCCGTTCATAAACCACAACTCTTTATTTCCTGGACATACTATTACTCTAAACGGAACTATTTCAGTTGCTTTCCAGAGAAACATCGAATTGACAGTGCCGTACCCACAACTTCCTGTCATTTTAGGCTATCAGCTCATAGTCCAGAAGCGGAGACAGTGATGATGAATAGGTGGCAAAATTTTGTGAGATTTGATGATGATGAAGAGGATGAAAACGGCAGTGCTGGTAGACTGAAGACCGCAAAATGCCATTGAACCTTTTTGGTACCATTTGCCCTTATGCCGCTTCCGATTGAAGACCAAATCCTGGTCTGAAGGAGCATTGTCATACAGCGCTGATGGACGAACATCCAGGGGCTACCATGTTTTTGATGGATAATGGGATTGTGAAGGATTCTGTTGGAGATTGATGGCAATTCAAATACTCCGTTGACTCAGAGGAACACCAAAGTGATGGCTTATTGTTACATGCCTGACCGAGAGGAGCGTCACAGAATTAGAAGATAAAGTTCCCACCACTTCTGAGTCATAGAATGCGGATTGGGAGATTTTTGATCAAGGAGGACAAATTTTGGATATGTCAAAATGGAAATGGATGGAGAATTCGAATGCAGGTGATTGCAGGTGGGTGCTCGATATTCCTTGGTTCAAAACATGATAGAGACTGAGGTTGGGCTGTACTGGAGTAAGAAAACTAGGCTTTTGGAAGCCGTTGGGATCAGATAGTGCTCGTTCAATAATGGCTGTGAAATAGTACATTTCTTGATTGCTGTAGTGAAGGACTGCTGAGCAGTATAACGAACGATAGCATGCGATTAACCCTTTAGATTTTTTCTCTTATCTTTTACCAAAGATTTCTAAGGCTAATTATGGTTCAAGTGGGTTGTAGTGGATTAGGTCATGAGTAGTCTCGTAACCAGACTAGGTCATGAGGACGTGTACACTACTGTACAGAAACTAAATTTATTATTTATTGACAGTCGATTAGCTGAGTAATCATGAGAAGTTGACGCTAATATCTTTCACCGGACATCCAGTTACTGGCGACAATACACCTGACTCAAATCAAATCAACCTAATCGAATGTGATACATACAAAGTTGAGATACCCATGTGCAGCGTTAAAACCCGGTTGGTGTTGTGAACAGGCAGAGTGTATACAATGATACCGCGTCTGCATGCACGAAAGGACCGGGTCTAGACTTGGTGGGCTGAGCAATAAGGTAGGCAAAACGATCAATTCATAGCATGTAATAAGCAATGCATAGCAAGTGATAGCACAGAAAGAAGAAGAGAAAAACCGCTGCTTAGACATCTCCCACTACATCCACACCTACGCCTATATATCACCGGTGTATGACTAAGCCAGACCTTGGCCGTAAGCCAAGAAATGACCAAGCTCCCGCCGGCGATTTTTCTCATTATCCCACATCCCTCCCCCCTCAGAAGACTCCGTGGCCCCCTCACGGCTTCACATCCCACAGCAGCCAGCACAGTACAGCAGAAGAGTAGGCGCAAAGAGGCAGAAAAGCAAAGAAAGAACAAGAAGCAGCAACCAAGTGGCAGGCAAAAAAAGACTCAGGAACCCAAGGCGCGAAACAGCAGCATGTCCGACCAGGCGAAATCGACCCCCCCCTACCCCTCTTGCTTCAAGCATTCACTAACGCCCCCCCTTTTTGCCTCCATGCAGCCAAAGAACCGATTGAACAAACAAACAGCGAAACAAGCAGCAAAATAGGCAGCGAAAAACAGACAAGCAACCCAAGCACGGTTTTCGACCAAATAACAAGGACCCAAAATCCAAGCCGCCGAGCAATAATTTCCCGACCCGGGTCGGGAAAACAGTTTCCTCATCAAACAATTCCTTCAATACCTTGCAGCAGTCTTCTATTTCACTTGCATCTAGTTCTTCAATGAGCTGTACCACTGGTCCAAGGTCTTGTTTGCAGGTGCAGGAGTATGGTTGGCATTTTCTATTTCCGCGTATGTGTTCGGTTTCGGCTTCGCTGTTACTGTCGCTTGAGTCGGTTGAGATAGCTTTTCGCTTTAATATCCTGGCAATTGCTGCATTTTCGTCTTCACTTTCTGAAGCCGCTGTTACCAAAGTTATGCCATACCCTCCTGCAGGTGGAATTCGTCCCTTTTGTCCAGCTTCCAGAGTGCGCAGATCTTCAGCTGTGATATGTGCTACCTTGCGAGTGCCTCGAGTATTCTTTTCCTGTCGTCGCTTGATGAGATGTTGTAATGCTGTCTCTTGCTAATCTTCATCTCTGCGCTCTTGCGGTGCCTAGTGGTATCATAATGATATTCTGCCATAGCCATGGCTTATAACTCTCGATTGCTGCTAGCAGAACGGTTGCTGCTTGTCCGCACTCTTGTATATTTTTCTGATTCAGTTCGCTTAGCATATTGCCCATTGCAATCAAAGCTTCCGCACGCTCCACCGGCTTAAGGCTGCTAAGGCAGGCTTTGACTTGATTTTCGGCGTCTGGACGAGTCAGCAGTTGAAGATCCATAATGCAGTATCCTTGACTGGTTGTTAGTCCGCGGTAGTTGAAGAGAGAAGAATCTGTTGGTTGTGCTGTGCAGGTTCTCAACATGCAAGTGCTAAATTTCCAAGACAGGGGTGTGTAGTAAAATCTGATCTTAACAGCTCGACCTAGCGCAAAATGAAAGAGTTGCATCGATATACTGGTATTGTTCCCCTCCCCCTCAGAAATTGGACTGCCTCCTAGTCCAATACAGATAAAGATATATCAAAAATTACACAGCTTGACTTACAAACAAATAAACATATAGATAAACATTCATGCAAATAAATAAACCGTTAAATAAACAATTAAACAAATAAAGAAATAACAAATATAGAGTTAAGAGATACGTTATCCAAACATGTAAGTAAGCAAACAAATTAACAAATAAACAAATAAACATACAAACAGACAGGCAAACAAGCAAATAAACTAACAAGCAGACAAACAAACAAATAAACAAACAAGCAGATGACTAATTAGGCAAACAACAACCTAGAAACCTCCGCAAGAATGCCTTGATCATACCCACTGAATGCATCCACAAGACTAATCCTTGGATAGCCAGCAAATTCCTCACTAAATTCATCGGTACTGGGTGGCAAACTGGCATCTCGAATTGTGACTCGGTTGAGGTTTTGAGCAGCATTGATTAAGCGGTACCGTCCATCCTTTTTCTTGACTAAAAACCATGGATTCCGATAAGGCGAAAAGCTGCGCTCAAGTGTCCCATGATCTAGTCTTTCCTTAATCATTCGCTTGACTTCTTCCATTAAGGCTGCAGGAGTGCGGAAATTTTTGGCTTGCCATGGCTGGTGCGGGATAGTAGGAATAATATGCGGAGGTTCAACATCTGCAGCAAATGCACCCATCTCACTGTGATCAAATGCAACAGCTGCTTCTCGGTTGTAGAGGCACTCCATCAGGATATCCATCTCTTGTACCGTAAGGTCAGTGGGCAAATCCATTTTGGCTATACGTTCGGTGCTTAATCTTGAGCCTTTCTGAATCTCCGAAAACTTAGGGATTAGCCATTGTGGATATTTTCCGGTGCCGGCAAATCGCTTTTCGTACTCGAGGCGCTTCTCTCTCCAATTTGGGTCTCCGCCAGGTTTGCTGCCATCTTGATGTGGCACATTTGCTGGTTGAACTTTCTCTGCTTTCCGCTTGTACATTGTCGCAACCCACGCCCTCATCCGCTTTAGCCTCTTCAAATCTGCTAAGCCTATACCGCCTTGCCCTTTCTCCTTTCTTTTTGACATGTCCAAATAACTCTCCAATGCGTATTGGCCAAAAAACTCCTCCTTCTTTCCCTGCCTATTTCCCGAGATTCTAGCTGGGCTGATACTTCCCGGGCAAGCCATCAGCCCCGCTAGTTTCCCGACACAGTACTCGCACTTGGAGTATGGCTAGACTCATCTGCTGAACTATCTCTGTCTGTATCAACCTCCGCTGCTGCCGATCTCCAAGGATGAGAATTATAGCCTTTGTCATCCGATTCCGATTCAGATTCCGAGTCAGTTAAGATTTTTGCCTTTTTTGTCTTCTTATTTGGAGGCAGCCGGTAATTTCGCTTTTGTTCCCCGACCGAAGCAGTAAACCGAACAAATGATCCTTGCTTCCCTACAATTCGACACATTAATGAACCATCCTCCACAACCTTAATCTTCATTCTAGCTTGACGAATATAAGGCATCCCCAATATACATGGCCAATTCAGATTCTTCACCACCCAAACATGAGTATAGATTTCCACCCCATAGCACTTTACACAAACATTGCGGCAAACTCCCAAAACAAATCTTGAGCCCTCTTCACGCCTTATAGCCCCGTATATCTGGAATGCAATATCTTCATCACAAACAAGCTTGGTCATCCTCCATGTTTCTTCTGACATAACATTCATCTCAGCCCCAGTATCAATTAGGATTCCCTCTACCCATGTATTGCCAATATACATATCAACCTTCGGACTCGGACACGCGCCAAGCCTTTCTCGGTATCCAAGAGGACCCCTTCCATTCCAGCAATAAACCCTGTTCTTTCGCTTCCATTCTCAACTGCTTCTGGGCCCCCGGCTATAGCTGACGTAATTGCTATCTTATCGGAAGCTTCCTTCGTCAAAACAAGTTTCAGCCTCTCATTATTATAGATTACTTCCCCGAGAAAATCAGCGACTGAGATGAGGTAATAGGTGTGGAACTTTGCATGACTTTCGTGGCTTTTCGTGGTTTGACTGGAGGCCGTTTTAGGATAGTTTTTCTTTTTGGAGCCGTTTCATCTGCCGATAGCTGAGGAACTTCCGGAGGTCTTGTATTCACTGAGGAGGAATTATTTGGCTGACTAGATTGCATGGATTGAGAAGCATGGGAGGGCTGAATATTTTGTGCGGTAGGTTCTGTTATCGGATTGCTTCTTATAGCTGGATTAGTTTGCAACGGTTCACGGGATGCAGATGGTTCGGTCACTTGTGATCGAGCTACTCTCTTTGCTTTTGGAAGCTCGCTATCTCGGCTAATCCGGCTACGTTTTGGTTCTAGGAATCCGCCAATAACTTCTCGCCCATTCATCATCCCGAGACACATCCCTTCACCTGATCCATCAACACTTCCTCCCGTTGCAATATCTCCTCTGCCACTCCTCCATATGTTACCTCCTTTGGACCATCTGACATTTCCAAGGTCCCAATCAATGCATTAGAATGGATTCCGAAAAGTGCTTCAATAGGTAAGCATCCTGCATAGGCTTGATTTTGCTGAGGGGATTGAGCAGCTGAAGCAGCAGTTGATGACATTGAATTCATATTCGATTCCTTAGTTAACATCCATCGGTCGATCCAATCGCACATCGTTTCCTGCCCTGCAGTATAAGGTACTGGTACTGGTACTCCACTATCCATCTCCGCTCCTCCTGCAAATATCCGACCTTCCTTTCGACATTCTTTTCCAGCAGAGATGTATTGATTCATTTTTCCACAATCATTAGCACTATGACCTTGTTCCCCGCAGCAAAAACATCCTCGAAACCTAGGAGCAAAACTGGCTGCCGATGACTCTTGAGCTTTAGTTGATGACTGATTCTTCTGTTGACGAGCTGGCCAGGAATTTTTAGATGCAATTGAGGTGCTAGCTGCATTAGAAGGGGATTCGGTAGCTGGCTTTTTCTCCTGTATAGTTTGCTGTATTTGAAGCATATTTAAGCTTAGCTGCTTAACCATGTCGGCAAGCTCTTTGATCGTGGCCTCGGAGGAAGTAGCTGTTTGTACTGATGGTAGAAATGCTGTGGGAATAGAAGAGGTAGCAGGGGCTGAGTTTTGGCTTAAGATAGATGGCTGATTATCTGCGATAGTAGATTCGAGACGGAGAGAAGTTTTTCGAGCTTGTGACATCTCATCACACTGTTCAACTACATACTTCACCACTTCATCCTTTACCTGTTGAAAGGTAACTTCTCGGCAACTGATTGGTCGTGCTACCTCAATCTTAAGCTTGCGACAAATTTTATTCCCCACTGCATCTTCAAAGGCTTGAAGAAATAAAATAATGACGGAGAATTTGGCTAAGGCACCATTATCCATGAGGTATGCTGCTTTTTCCGAGAATTCATGGATAAAATTTCGGTATTCGGCTGCTGTTGGATTTTTGGCACGGTACATGCGGTCGACAAGCTTGCGGAGGTAGGTTTCGGTATATGATTGCTGCTCTTCATCATCGTCTTGATACTCCTTTTTGAGTACCTTAACGAAGTTTTCCCAGGTAGTAGTCACATCCTTATATTCAGGTAGAGACCTAATATATCGAGCCTTAGGTTTATCGCAATAATCAGGCAGTCTCTCAATACGGCGTTGATCAGTCCATCGCGTGGTTAGTTGCTTCCATTCTCTTAAAAAGTCACTAATGTTAGTTCCTGAAAAATGGGGAGCTCCAACGGTACGGGGCAAGGGGAAAATTTCGAGTGGACCCAAAACATTAGAAGTAGCAGCTGCATCTAATGTAGCATTCGTCATTGCAGAGGCAGAACTTCCACCAGAGGAAGTTGGCGTAGCTCCAGATCCTGCAGTACTACTTGCTGGTAAAGTACCACTTCTGGAGGTATCGTGCTGAGAAACATTAGACATTTGGGCTGGCTGAGATGCTGAGCAAAGACAATTCTGAAAGAATAAAGAATTCTGTGGATGTAAAGGCAAGGATAAAGGCAAAGGCAAGGACGAAGATAATGAGTTAGGCAAGTAGGCAGGCTTCAAGGCAGATTTTCCACGGCGTTCTCCTCCTCGTAGCAAGGCAGCGGGTATTGGCCTAGAATTAATAGTTGACTTCCTTCTGATACCTTTCCTTCTTCGGATAGAGCTTGAGCTTTGACTCTGTTTAATTGTGCTTGCTGATCCAATTCCCGATAACCAGGTTTGCTTTTCTTTCTCGGGAAATAAAAGCTTAATTGCTGTCTTGATAGCCTCTCCAACTAGGAAACTGTTTCCGAATAGTATCCAAGCGAACGGCATCTTTCTAAAGAAGCAGAAATAACTATACCTAACTAATATTTCCACCAACAAAATGCATAGGATAAGCAAACTTACCAGAATATCATTCTCAGCCATCTTCGCTATGGCCTCTTTATATGATAATGTATAATCCAAATGCTAATAGCTGCCTAATTTAGCAAAATCAAATAAGGGGCTGAATTCCAAGGTGATACTCCCTAAACGCTCGTGAATAGAAATCCCAATAGCTGGAATATAGCAAGATCGCAGTAGCTAAGAAAGTCCAACAAACAAGTCTCCGGTCGAAGGGACCAATGTGAACAGGCAGAGTGTATACAATGATACCGCGTCTGCATGCACGAAAGGACCGGGTCTAGACTTGGTGGGCTGAGCAATAAGGTAGGCAAAACGATCAATTCATAGCATGTAATAAGCAATGCATAGCAAGTGATAGCACAGAAAGAAGAAGAGAAAAACCGCTGCTTAGACATCTCCCACTACATCCACACCTACGCCTATATATCACCGGTGTATGACTAAGCCAGACCTTGGCCGTAAGCCAAGAAATGACCAAGCTCCCGCCGGCGATTTTTCTCATTATCCCACAGTGTGAGGCACGTTCAAGGTCATTGGACATCGGCTTTCCCAGCATAGGGGCTTGTTGTTCTCGTTCCCAGGGCTACTGTACAGTGCCGACCTGAAAATGCAACGGAGTCAACCGAAGCGGAATAGCGTTAACTGATGCTGAAATATTTCGACTTCAACCCTGACTACTGGAATTAATGTTCACAGGTATCATAATGACGTGGTATTGTTTAATGGCTGGTGTCGGGATCTCCAAAAAAGAAATTGGGGACTCGGAACGTTGTGAATCTTGAATTTTCTGCATTACGTCTTACAGCAGGACCCGCTTTAAAATGAAGGGTACGTTACCTGACCGGTTGGTTTGACACTGAGTGTTAGTCAAGACGCGAGTATTGGTACTGATCGCTATACAAATATATAGTTCTGAAGTCCTCACTGAATATTCATTTATATACCAGCGGATTGAACGCCCTGTAGTCACCATAAATATCGGGGTACAATATCAACAAACAAGTTACAAATTAAGTTTACGAGTACCGGGTACTTATCAGATTAGCCCCGCAATGCAAATGCAGTTCGGAAAGCTTAGTCTTATGCTCATCATAAGTTTAGTCATGTGTTTGGTTGATCAATCCTATATTTGGAACCTCAGAATTCCATGATAAAGTACGACTTCCTTGATGTAGTTCCTTCTCTTGGTGGAGGTATTCGTAGGCACCTGATCAACACAGCTGCAGGGGTCGTCTATCATTGTGCATGGTTCGAAAGATCGAAGGACGCCACCAAGGTACACTGCATGTTTCTTTTGCAACGCATCTAATTAGATCTACTCCATCACTCTAATAACATATTCACCCAATATTGCTCCCCAGCTTCTATCCTCAAGCACTCAGCAACTGAACGGTTGATCAGCCGAATGAAGAGAGGTCGAGGTCGAAATAGCAGTGAAAGCGCCGGGACTTGGCAGTGAGCAGGAATGCGCCTTTCGAGATATAATCATAATTTTGCTAATCCATGAAACAAGGTACATGTGTCCCCACTTCAAACTGCCGCTGCCCGACAAATGCTCGAGGAAGCTAGTAATTACCCGATACCATTTCCAGCGAAAAATTGTATGGAATAAAGTTAGCCTGTTCCGTTCCCTCATCTGGGAGCATGCACATCGACACCCATTCATGATTAGAGGATATGAACGACTTCAAGACAAATATGACTAGCTGCAGCGGCGTATGTGTAGAGATGCTGCCCATAATTGACATGTATGAGCAAATCGACTTGTTCGAATTCTTTTCTACGTTCTCGGAGAGGCGGTCTGAGCGTGAGATCTCGGCCAGGCACACGGAATGTCGACTCCGGGCACAATTCTGACTGTGCCTAATGAGGTCAGTATTATAATCTGATACAGGGCTCAATTATACGTACCTGGGTCATTGGACGAACAACCAATGGCTGCAGCTCGACTAGACTTGAAAAGAATAGCATGGATTATCAGGTATCCGACAAGGTGCATATTCGTGAACCGGGCCAGAAAAAATACCCTAGCCCAAACACTGAATTGCTCGATGGCCAAAAGTGTGTAGTCTGGTTGAAAGTATGCTGCAATTGCTCATCATGTCTATATATACTATAGAAGCACTGTTGCGACTTGCTTTTCCCCTGTTTTTCTTGTGCAATTACTTGCCGACTTTTTCCAGTTCGATATCACTACTTCGAGGATTGTTGGAGGGTTTCTTGATAGACTCAGATTGAGCGGAGTGCAGAACATTCTGGGACTAGATTTACATCATACATTTCAAGTCATGGCGGAGCGTAGTGTGGAAGACGGTAATTCAGGCACCCCTTGCAGAGAAAGCATAATACGCTGATGGTGTTCTGAAAAAGCTTTAAACGATATTGAGGCGCCTCAAGCAGCTTTCACGAGACGATTCTCAGTTTCAACACTTAATTACCCAAGGCCTGGGAGTATAGATCCAGCGGGAAAGAGAAGGAGAACTCCGGACCAAAAAGCGGAGGAGCGAAATGCTTATAGTTCTGACGGTAATCAAGAATCGTCGACACAGCGTTGTTCTAATTCCATGTTTAGGCTAACAACCCATATGAAATTACGTAGGCTCAAGATCCATTTCTTCAGCAGGTGTATCTTCAGCAGGTGTATCTTCAGCAGGTGTCTCAAAACGAAGAGAACAGCTACAAGCTCTAAATTCCCCCAGTAATGAAGGCTTCTGGACGCAGTATAATGTGATTGTTGAGATTGCGACCGCATTGATAGAATACGGCGCACCATCCCATCGAGTCGAGATCATTGTATCAGCAATTGGAAATGCTTTTTCAATTCAAACGGCGTTCTATTATCTCCCAACATTCGCAGTTATTCAGTTCCCCAGTCTTTCCAGCAGTGGCAACTTTTCCGCCCCATCAGCATTGTATCTCATCAAGCGTCGCGGATCGATGAACTTCCATAAGCTCCCACAATTATTCGATCTGGTGAAGGAACTGCTGCGAAAGGGGATTGATTGCGACGAAATTCGAAGTCGTTTGGAGAAGATTAAGTCAGCTGAGCAGAAGGCAAAAGAGTTTCCAGAGTGGGCAATCGCTCTGAGTTATCCCTTTGCCGCGATGACCAGTGCGGTAATGTTCTTTCATGGGACGTGGAAGGATGCGTTGGTCAGTGGGGCACTGGGACTAATTCCAGGCTTATTAAGGCTGGTTGCGAATCGATTCGATACTCTATGGGTATGTAAAGGAATAGTTGATTACTAAATTCTGAGGATACTAATACCTATCGGTGGGTAGTGGACGTACGAGATAATAGCCTGCTTCCTCGTTTCTCTAGTAGCCACAGCGCTCGCTCCATACTTTTGCTACAGCACCCTCATTCTTTCTGCACCTGTAGCTCTCCTGCCAGGCTATACCGTCACTGCCGCTGCGGTTGAAATCATGACCAAGAATATCGTTGCAGGAGCAGTTCGGCTGTGCTATACAGTCGTCTACCTTGCATGCATGATTTACGGAATGACGTTCGCTAGTGTCATCTACCATGCACAAGGCAATACGTCGGGCATTGGATTTCAACGGAAGCCAAGTGAGGAGGTGTGTTTGGCAGAGGGAAAGATCCATCCGAACCACTTGTGGCTACTTCTTTGTGTACCGTTGTATATCATAGCGTATAACGTTTATCTGAGGGTAAGCATTCCTAATTATCTGCTATATTACGATCACTAGGATTTGATCGTGACTTACTGTAACGAATGGAATTCACCACAGGCCCCTCTGCATCAATGGCCCTCCATGATTGCTGTCGGCTCTCTCGGCTACGCCGGTGGCTATGTCTGCAAACACATTTGGCACTCTCCTCCTGAGATGAACGGTTTCTCAGCCGCCCTGCTCATCGGCCTCGGTGCCAATATTTACGCCCGCATCACTGACAACTTCAGTTTCAACACAATTGTAGCAGGAGTGTTCATCCAAGTGCCTGGAAGCTGGGGTGCGAGGGGGATGTTGGCGCTGGCGTATGCGGAGTACGATAGGGGGCTGTATTATTGTTATCAGATGCTGGTTATTTGTGTTGGGATTGCGGGAGCGCTGTAAGTTGACTATGGCCTTTGCCCGGCTCAAGAGAGCATAACTGGTGGAAGTAAATGAATGCTGACAAAAAGTACTTGTGTTTTGTAGACTATTCAGTAACCATTTGGTCTGGGGCTTTAGGCTTCAGAACAGGGGCATTCCTAATATGGATTTTTGAGGCCTTTTATAACATTTCTTACTAAAATTGAAGGCGCAAGAGGCGAAAAGTGCATGTTAAGAGTCCTTTTTTTTTTTTTTTTTTTTTTTTTTTTTTTTTTTTCGCGCTGTTTACAAGTTAGCACAAGGGATGTAATAGAAGGGTATAGATATACTCCAGAGTATTATTAGTATCATGCATTTTCCAGTTGACCCTTTCTCTTTCTACGTTAACTTTGATAGCGATGGCTCTTTCAAAAAAGATATCTAATCTTGTTCTATGTGTAATAATTTATTTCTATCCATGTTTTTTCATTGAAAATATAGAGCTCATTTTCATCTCCGAGTCTCTGCTTTAACTTCATACCTTCGGAGTTCAAACATTTGATTTCGAAAACTTGCCCATTGAGCACTGATTTCTTTGGCGAATGGTCTTGTGTCAGGCGTTGGTCAGTGGGACTTTTGAAGGAAAATACATCAGCCTCATTCGGGCCGCTAGTACCTCCACAGGGAAACTTCTATATTTGGAAAGCAAAACCTGGCTCCTGCTGCGCAGCGCCATAGAAAAAACATGTAATTCGAAGTACTTACTGTAGAATACTTGTATATTTAAGCCTTTATTTTTCTAGATCTTGATTTCTTTTTGTACTATTTGAATTTTGGAAAGTCTTCTCCCTAGATTGACTGGATTAAAATGCTCTCGCTGCCTCTTCCACGGTTCTAGCTTCACAAAGTAGCAATCGTTCGACACACCACAACAACTTGTGGCTGCGGTCGCCCAAAGATTCCTTTTTAATAGTCATCCCTGGAGCTAGGATAACATCCGCAAGAATCCAGGTAAGCACCTCTTTCTGTTGGCTGCTGTAACTAATAGCTAACGTTTGTGAGCATGATAATTACAGACATATGCAGCACAATATTTCATATAGGCGAGGACTGAAAACTGTATGTGGTCAGGCAATAGGTATTAATTGTAAATGTTGCACCATGAATAAAATCTCGAGTTATTCATTCTCTTCTTACGGGGTTGATTGGGGATTTATGGAGATTGGAATGGCCTGGGAGTACTCAATGCACAGGTACTATACGATTCCATTGTTGGGTACGCAAGAAAGTTAATTTTCTCTATGAGCCGTGTCGGGGGCCAAAGGGAGTGCTTATGGGTACCAGAATAGAGTGTACGACAAATACTGCATAAGGAAAAATCCCAGCCATGTGTTGTATGTAGTCCGCAGCCCAACAGGTGAAACACCCAGCCAATTTCAAGATCAGATTAGGGAAGGAAGCAAATTGAACTAACCTGTCAGGGATGACTCGGGACAGGTACTTTTTATGCATATGATACCTGTCCGCTCAGGGACAGGTAGTTCCTTGTACGGTAAGCGGATAGCGAGTGGCGTGCGCTAATATGCAGAGTTTTCAAGGTTGGCGAGCTCGCATGTACCCGAGTACAACTTCGTGTATGATATATCGAAGATATGATTGCTATCATACCCACTCACAGCTTTTCTCTTTCGCCTCTGTAGTCGCGGAATCGCTTACTAGTTACCACTTGATTTTTTTTTTTTTTTTTTTTTTTTTTTTTTTTTTTTTTTTTTTTTTAATATCAGTACTCGCGTGCCGCTATGGCGAGGTTACCACTTGATAGCTAGGACGCGTGGTCTTTCAACAAAGCCAACCGCCACTACCTCCGAGGTTGGCCATACATCCATTAAGTCCACCAGTAATATAGACCATTTATTTACTTGTGTTGTTGCTGCGCCCTGCTATGGTAAATGGCTGAATGATAGTAAAAAAAAAAAACTGTTGCCGGAATTTTGTAAATACTTGGCTGAAGAGCTTTAATAGTATATAAGGCTGTTTATTCAATAGCTTCGCTGTGCCCACTCTCACTCATCATTACCTATCATTCAGCAACACCTAGCCCCCACGCATTTTTTTTATACCTAAATAGGCAATCTGGGTGATAGATAAGATATTCCTGTACTTCATCGAGGTTTTTTTTCTTTTTTTTCTTTCTTTTTTTGTGACGTGACCCCGCGTGCAGCTGTTCGCCATGGCAGGGCCCTTCATCGAGGTGCTCCAATTAGTATAGAGTAGTATACTTTTATTGATAATATAGTACACCGTCTTCAAGACTATGCATTAGTTACTAGATTTGCAGTTGTGGTTGGAAGTGGCTCAGAGCAGAAAGGCAGAATAGAATACCTCTGTGTCCATCATGGGAAGGTTTGGAATACATGTCAAGTTCAGATATCTTATATAGCAAATACAATAGCTAATATCTAAATAGGTTGAGTACTGATATAAAAAAAAAAAAGAAAAAAAAAAAATCTAAATAGGTTAGAAGTCTCTACACGCCAGTGTGAGACCTTGTTTTTTTTTTTTTTTTTTTTTTTTTTGTTCACGTAACCCTGCATGGAGGCTCTCGGCCTATGGCAGGGCCCCTTTATTACCCGGAGGCAGGTCTTTCACACCGGATTGTGGGCTGGATCACCCATACTACATATCTATCTACACTTCACCGTGGCTGCAGATGAACAAATGCAGACAGACAGTGGACCAAGCAAAACACTACACACAATGGGTGCTTAATCAGTCTCCATTGCGTCCTCCCTAGCCCTACCCACCTGCTTTCCTTTGTCTTTCCTTCCCCTATCCCACTCATACGCATCCCATCTGTACTTCGAGTCTTACCTCCGATGCGTAGAGTCTCTGGTATGTTACTAGTTCTACCTGCCCCCTCCAGGTAAACAACAACTGAACTAGTCGCCTTTCCCTCCCTCCTCTCTTGCTTCAACAACCATCGATCCCCAGCGATTTTTGTGTCCAATTCATTATCCACCTCCAACAACTTCCAAACATTCCCCAGTCTCTTTGTCACTGCTATCCCTGGTATCCCATGAACTACTATTGCTGAAGTGGCAGGTCGTAGTTCTGGCTTTTCTGGTAAAAGGGGCTTGCTCTTTGTGCTAGAAGTGGCTCTAGAGGTCGTGGTCTTTCCTTTGACGCGGGCAGGTGGGTCTCTCTTCTTGACACTGGGTGGAGTGGGAGGGGCGGCGGCCTGGCTTTTCTGGTAAATGCTCTTTGTGCTAGACGTGGCTCTAGAGGTGGTGATCTTGCCTTTGACACGGGCCTTTGACACAGGCAAGCGGGTCTCTCTTCTTAACACTGGGTGGAGTGGGAGGGGCGGCGGCCTGGCCTGGCAGGCCTGATCTTTCTTTGATGGCCTGGGCCGGCCTGAAAGATCAGGCAGGCCAGGCCTAGGGCTAGATTTTTACGATCCAGGCCGGCCCGTTGGGAACACTGGCACTGTGAGACCAAGTCTTGAGCTAAGAATTGCAAGTAGATGTATTACTTATCCTTTAACCGGCAATGCACTTGAACCGATAAAGCCTTGGTTTTGACGTCTTGGGAATAATGAAACCTGTGAAAGCAACAAGGAGTACAGGTGAACCTGGCAAGAATGAACCTCTATTTAGTGAAAACCTGGGTATAGTGAAGGGATGGGCGAGCTTCTTTGTCTACACAGGTAAAGAAAGTGCCTTCACTATAGTGAAGACTGGTTATAGTGAAAAAATCGGTCAGATTCTTGGCAGCCATGTTTAGGGTCTTACTCCCGAGTGAAAGTATAAATTGAGCCGGTTTCTGTTTCCCCCACTTCTTCCCCATTACCATCCCTCAGGATTTCTACATTCTCGTCACCGCATCCCCATCAAGCAGCATTACGGTATCTTAATTTAACTCTTTAATTCATGTTGTTTCCTGTGTTGATTGTGGATATTTACAGTCTCGACCACACTTGAATCCACCACAAGCAAATACGAAATATGGGATGTATTGCATTTTCTGAATGCCTGATTGTGTGGCAACGGTGATACCAAATGCGTTCAAAGCCAGGTCTATCTCAATCAAAACCCACTGGAAACAAATCCCCATATCACAGACTCAATATTCGCACTCAGACTTCCTCCGAGCGCCAAAAATATGGGTCCAGTACGGTGGAAACCATGAAACCCCCTGGAAACAAATCCCCATATCTCAGACTAAATATTCGCACTCAGACTTCCTCCGAGCGCCAAAAATATGGGCCCAGTGCGGTAGAAACTGTGAAGCCCTCTTGAATCAGAAAATCCCCATATCTCAGACTCAATATTCGCACTCAGACTTCCTCCGAGCGCCAAAAATATGGGCCCAGTGCGGTAGAAACTGTGAAGCCCTCTTGAATCAGAAAATCCCCATATCTCAGACTCAATATTCGCACTCAGACTTCCTCCGAGCGCCAAAAATATGGGCCCAGTGCGGTAGAAACTGTGAAGCCCTCTCAAAACAGAAAATTCCCATATCTCAGACTCAATATTCGCACTCCCCGCTTGCAGCGCTAAGCCATGGCAGGGTCCCTGGGCAAGCCCTCAAAGCCCGGAGACAGGCTTAACAAAGAAAGTTCTACATACACATCCCCGTTCTACCCCCCTTCTCCCCTTCTAGAAACCTGATTCCAGAAATTTCCGGATGGTTCTTCTGGTTTCTGCATCAGGGAGGCTCCCCTATATCTCTCCGCCTCTCCCATCTCCTTCCTCTCTCCTCTCCTTCCTCCACACCTTCGCAGCCCGGAACGAAAATTTCTCGTTGCATTACGTCATCCCCCCTCCTCATGAATTCTCGACCCGGGTCGGGGGCGGGACATTGGGAACCGTGGAACAAATCTCCATATCTCAGACTCAATATTCACACTGAGACTTCCTCCGAGCGCCAAAAATATGGGCCCAGTACGGTGGAAGCCGTGAAACCAAAGTACCCACCTGAGCTCTTGCCTAAGAAATCGGTTTCTGGGCAAATCACCAATGCCTTTCCGTCAGAACGCGGACAAGCTCCAAAGCGGGACCTTGCGATCACGGCGCCCCCACATTCTTCTCAGGAACATTCAATGTCCAAGAAACTGCTACTGCTGGACCGCATGGTCTGTTGAAAATAAAGTCTATTTTACCTTCCGTTCTAGTAGTATGGTTCAGTGTTGAGGTATGGTTGGGAACATCTGTACGCGGAGTAAATTTCGCAGTGGGAGGGTTCTCTTTCTCTTAAGGGCCGGAAAATCTTAAGAACTTTTTCTAGTATGACGTAGATTACGGGGGAGGGAGCAGGACTCCTGCCCTGCCCTTTCCTATATACATACTTAACATAGTACAATATATACTTCCCCCTTCACCCCCACGCATCCCTCATCTCCTCCCATACCCATTGTATGTATATATCGCCACAAACTGGCCGCTCCATTTTCTACTGCCACAGTACCAGCAGCTGAACAGCTACTAGATATTTCTATATATCCTGACCATACTACTTGCAGTCATTAGTAGTTCTACCTTAGCAGCGTCGAAGATCTGCTTAGCAGCATCTAAGGTGCGCTTAGCAGCGTTTAAGATCTACTTAACAGTATCTAATTTTTTTTTCTTTATTACAGTATTACTCGTATGTCACCCTATAGGCTATAGCGAAGTTAAGTACAAAGGAGAATAAGGGAATAAGTGAACTTAACAAATTTACCGGCAGTAAACGTGAAAAAGAGAAAAGCCCTTCCACCTCCTACGTTAATATAAGGAACAGAAAAATCATTGCCCTACCTACTCCAGCAACTCAGCAGTGCCGGCATACGCCAACAGGCCAAAGCCCGAAGGGCGGAGGAACGAAACAGATTACGCATGACCTATAGTCCACTCCAAAGACTGGGACACGGGGTGGGGCACTCGCCGGCCTCTTGGGGGGCAAGGGACTGAGACACTGGCAATACAAACAGACGGCCCGGAATGCAGATGGTGCGGAGAAGAGGAAGAAACATACTAAACAGTTGCCGGGTATGGAAAGCACGGTGGCCAGGGGGGAAGGGAAGCGTTACTCAAGCCACCAAGGGAGGATGGAGATGCCGGGGACCCTATCAGATCATTGTTGGAATGAATGGAACGCTAGACGACAGGATTTATTTTCTAATATCACCCTTTCCTGTTCACTTCTTTCCTCTCCTTGTTTATAATCTCATGTTACTAAACACCACCATAGCCCCAAGGGCGGCACGCGATTAATGATATTAGAAAAAAAAAAAAAAAAATCAGCAGTGTCCAAGGTCTCTCTAGCAGTGTACAAAGTCTTCTTAGTAGTGTCTAAGGTCTCCTTATCAGTCTAATGTGCTCATTAATAGTATCTAAATTAGTAGCTTTTTTTCAGATCATGTACACTCTACTTACAGCTATTTGCTATGATAAGGCTTCCATTGCTTGCCTTATATAGTATATGGAAGTATTTTACATATGCTGTATATATTAGAATATATAAGATAAAGTATTTATCTATGGTAAAGGAGTTACAAAGAAGTTGATGCTTGATTATTAGATTCTAGGTGTATAATGATATTTATATGTGCCCTGAATATAGAGTGCAAACTGTAGCTAGCTTGGTGTGCTTAACTAGCTCTTGGCTAGAGAACTTGGTTACTAGGCAATCAAACACTGCGCTCAAGTTTGTTATTATGATATTTTACGTCCCGACGGTGCCCGTCTTGGCATGAGACTACAGTCTACCCTTGCTATGGTGATGTGCATCAATAAGGGACCCGTGTCAGCCGAAATTACGGGCTTAAAGTTGGGACTCTTCCTTGTCACCCAACCAGATCTAATTGAAGTATAAACCCCATAGATAAGTACTATTTCGTCTGCTCTACAACTTGATGATATCCGATTCAAAAAATATGAAGGCGTTGTTGAGTTATAGGGTTTTGAAAACCTTATACTTTGTATGAGAAGCCCTTGAAATGTAATACGCCAAAATAGCCAAGAATTTCGAATTAGTACTAGTGTAAGTCAAATTCTAACTAAATAAGGAGATGATCTACTTAATCCTTGCTTGCGTACCATCTAGAGATATGCTTCCATAGTACGCAAACATCTATAAAAAAAAGCGATTAGTCATCAGGAAAGAAAAAAGTGCGTCAGGGAGCCACATAGGTGCGTCCCAGAACCGTTTGGTCTTTTTTGCATCATGTGTGTCCTGACGTTGGTGCCATGAGGTCAATGCCAGGACACCACTATTGTTGTTATGTGTTCAGACGCACATCTAAACTACTATTATCAGGACGCAACAGTACCACTATGCTCCCAGGGAGCAATTGCAATAATGTACAATCAGGACGCAATTGCATTATTGTGCTTTCAGGGCGCAATTGTATTACTATACTGTCAGGATGACAATTTTCGCCTCTATACTACCAGGACGCAATTGCAATGATATACAATCAGGACGCAAGTGCATTACTGTGCTATCAGGGCGCAATTGTATAACTATACAGTCAGGATGACACGATTTCACCTCTATACCGCCAGGACGCAAGTGCATTACTGTGCTATCAGAGTACAATTGTATTAGTATACTGTCAGGATGCAGACGCAATACTCTATGGTTGGGGCTCTGCGCCTTTCTAGGTGCTGACCCAATTTAATTAATCCTTTAGAGAATACATTCATTCTATATACATGCTAATGTCAATAGATGTACATCAAAGGACCTGCTATGCTACGCCTATGTACAATGCTACGTAAATGGCACCATACTGCGTCGAATGATACCATGCGGAGCGGATGCTGTCATGCTGCGCGCATACTGCCATGCTGCGCGAATGCTGCTGTGGATGTATTCTGCCACACGCGAGAGGTTAGCCTTGCCACGACGCGATGAGCATGATACTGCAACTCACCTTGTGGCTATGCTGCATGAGTGCTACCATGCTACGTAAATGCTGCCATGCTGCGTAAATGCTATCATGCCGCGTGAATGCTGCCATGCTGCGCGGATGTATTCTGCCACATGCGAGAGCTTAGCCTTGCCACGATGCAATGAGCATGATACCACAACTCACCTTGCTGCCATGCTGCGTGAATGCTGCCACACGCGAGAGGTTAGCCTTGCCACGACGTGATAAGCATGATAGCACAACTCACCTTACTGCCGTGCTGCGTGAATGCCGCCATGTGGGATGTATTCTGCCATACATAAGAGGTTCACTTTGCCACCACGCGACGAACATGACACCAAACTCACGTTGCTACCATGCTGCGCCAATGCTGCCATAGTGTCGAGCTCTCATGCTGTTGGGTGTCTAGTCTCGCAAGCTGTGGAGGTGTCAGGTTGTCGAGCTGCTATCCACGAGAAGTTAGCAATCAGCGGCGCGCGTCGCGTGAGCGAATAGACTCAAGTACACCTACCTGCCGAATCTCCTTTTTTGCTTTGGACAGTGATTTCTGTTATTTATTCCTGTTAGCCATGAAAAGAGATGAAAGGCTACCTGCTTACCTGTTATCCAGTCATTTTATTATCAAGTAGTTTGCTGTTTTGCAATACCTCTGTTGTAGCGGTAGTTGTCTTCAAAAGCAGGAGACAAGAAAGGGAGAGCATAACAGTGATACTATAGAAGTCCCTCCTACATGTCGACCTCCTACTGCGCACGGCTGAGGCGGGTAATGTCGGAAATACAAGAGGCCTGTGCACAATGGCAACTGTAGATCATGCATATCCCGTTTTGCAGCAGCTCTCCAAGCTCGCATAGGCCTAACACAGCCTTGAACCAGACAACGGCCTAACAAGCCTTTCAAGCAATTTGACATACAGTATGGTTTTTTTTTTTTTTTTTTTACTTGCATGCCGCCCTGTGAGCTATGGCGAGACTAGGTACAAAAGAACACATAGGTTCCACTACTACGTCGCTCATTCCAGGTCTATGTATGTTTGAAGCCTTGCATTTACATGATAGAAATTATACAAGCTTTACCACCGTATGACTCGAAGTGAGATAGATTACTATAACAAGTAATTTCCCACTCCACAACACATGCACTCACAAGTGAGTGGCCGTACTCGCTACCAGTCGCAGAAGCGCGACTGTTGGAGCGGTCTGTGGAGAAAGGATTTTCTGCAGCCGGACGGACCCTTGCACGGTCCTTGCAACCATGCACTTGAGGGAAACTTTATGCTGATAGCGAGTACTACTTGGGATGGTGCAGAGACCGGTTGCTGGTAAAAGTAACTCCAACCGAGCCTTCTTGGCTTGCCGGTAGTACTCGCCCCAGCCGCGCGCAGTAGCAGATTGACACTGAGGAGAAATCAGAGGGACTCCTCTAGTATCACTGTTATCCGCTCCCTCTTTCTCCTGCTCATGACAACGCCTACCACGTATTGCAAAACAGCAAACTACTTGACAACAAAATGACTGGGTGATGGGTAAGCAGATAGCCTCTCATCTCTTTGCATGGCTGACAGGAATGAATAACAGAAATCGCTGTCCATAGCGAAAAAGAGACTTCGGAGGTGAGTGTATCTGAGTCCATTCGCTCACGCGTCGCTGCTGATTGCTAACTTCTCGTGGATGGCAGGTAAACAGCTCGATGCTCAACAGTATGGCAGCACATGAGTACCATAGCAGCGCGGTAGCAAGGTGAGTCCTAGCATCATACCTATCATGCCTGTGGTAATTCTAACTTCTCGAATACGGCAGCAGTCGCACAGTATGGCAGCATTCACGCAGCACGGCAGCTAGGTGAGTTGTGCCATCATGCTCATCGGGTGGTGGCAAGGCTAACCTCTCGCGTGTGGCAGAATACATCCCCGCATGGCAGCATTCACGCAGCATGACAGCAAGGTGAGTTGTGGTATCATGCTCATCACCTCGTGGCAAGGCTAACCTCTCGCGTGTCGCAGCATTTACGCGGCATGGCAGCATTCACGCAGTATGGTAGCATCCACGCAGCATAACAGCATTTACGCAGCATGGTAGCATTCACGTAGCATAGCAGCATTTACGCAGCAGGGTAGCATTCACGCGGTATGGCAGCATTCACGCAGTGTGGTAGCATTCACGCAGCATAGCAGCATTTGCGCAGCGTGGCAGTAAGGTGAGTTGTGGTATCATTCTCATCGCGTCGTGGCAAGGCTAACCTCTCGCGTGTGGCAGCATTCACGCAGCGTGGCACCAAGGTGAGTTGTGGTTTCATGCTCATCGCGCCGTGGCAAGGCTAACCTCTCGTTGGTGGCAGAACATTCGCGCAGCATGGCAGCATTCAACGCAGTACAGCAGCATTCGCGCAGCACGGCAGCACTCACGCAGCATGGCAGCATTCGCGTGCTATGGCAGCCTACGCGTAGGATGCATGACAGCATCGACGTAGCATAGCAGGCCCTTCAGTGTAGAAGCCTTTGATGCTTTAGCATGTATATAGAATGAATATACTATTTTGATGAGTGGATACATTGGATGTGGATGTAGACATATAGAAGGCACTTCCTCCCAACTATACAGGATTACAATTGCGTCCTGACCGTACAGCTATGCAATTGCGTCCTGACCGTACAGCTGTGCAATTGCATCCTGACAGTACAGCAATACAATGGCGTCCTGACAGTATAGTTCTACAATTGCGTCCTGACTGTACAGCTGCGCAATTGCCTCCTGACAGTACAGCAATACAATGGCGTCCTGACAGTATAGTTCTACAATTGCGTCCTGACAATGGAACGCTGGATAGGTGTCTGGAAGTGAACAGCAAAGGTCTGCATCTAGACACCACATTTTAACTCTAGCTTCCGGGTATTGACAGCAGCAATGCGGTACCCAGGCATAGCAGTCAGAGGGCTGCGCACCCCGGGTGGCCAGTCTGCGTCAGAGGCGCTAGTGTCGTCTGACGCACAGGACGCAAAAATCTTCCGTTCCTGATGTAATGATGATATCAGAAATATGTGACAGACCTGTAGACCATGTTGATATCTGAGCTCAATAGCAGGAAAGTCCATATCTATTATATTTACATCAAATCCTGATAAACATTTGTTGCCATGCTCAAATCATGAATCTCCTGTGCATCACGTTGTTCCTCTTCTTGATCTGACTCAAATTTATCTTCCAAAGATTCTTCACTTTTGCTAAATACAATGGAGGTATCTACTTCCACCGTAACTGATATTTTTTACTTCCTGCTAGCAGCAGTGCGCAGGCAAGCTCTTCTTCACTTAGTAGGACGAGGCATTTGGCATAGATGAGGCCAACATGTTCTACAGAACTAGCCTCTCCATTGAGAACAAGTAAGTAGAATATGCTCACTCTTAGGAACTTCGCTCAAGTTGTCCGATGTCAAAAAACAGGTTCGTTATAGGGGTATGTGGTACTGAATTTGGGAAGTTGTGGGCTCAGGGCGACAACAGAACAAGGGGAATAAGACAATTTTTGTGATATTAGTCAGCAAGCGGGCGAATGTAACAACTGGTCCCTTGTTGATGCACATCACCATATACCGGATGGCCTCTGTCTACAACATCCGTTCCCCATACAAATCGCCCTTGCTATACCGGACGCCCTAACAATTCCGGACCGGATAGAAACCCCCAGACAAGTACCCCCCTGTCTCCATACAAATAATATTTGCTATACGGGACACACTAATACTAATACATCTTAGACTACCCCATCTCACACTTGGCTGCCATCACTGCTGCCACCGCTTCTGCTAGCATAATGCCGCTGCTACCGCTGCTACCATCACTTGCTACAATGTTGTTCAAGTAATGGAAAGTGGGCACTTCATTGCTTCTTTTCCATGTACAATCATTTCCAAGATTAATTGCTAAACCACTTATCACTTTGTTTCAAAATATCTGGCTAAGTAGATACAGCTACTGGTCACCTTAAAATGATAGATTAGATACGTAGGATACCAAAGTTAAGTTAAAGTACAGTAATCTTACCAATTCATCTCAAAAAATGTTTATCAGATTCTCTTAACTTTTCTTTAGCATATTTGGTTCTAGTCAATGTTTACATATTTGATGTTTCTCAAGCACACTTAAGGCTCGATATTTTGTGAGCGATGCGTATTGATGTCATTCATTTCCTTATTTCAGTAATTATTTGAATTTACAAAATTTTATCACCCTCCATGTCTGCCAAGCATTGTATTCTATACCGGAACCTTGCTATGCCGGACGAAAAGTGCGAGATCTTAGCGATCCGGTATAGCAAGGGTAGACTGTATGTGCAGATGTCTCCAACCATAACTACGAACACCACCCTCATAATTATGCTTCTAACACAGAGAGCATTTGTGCCTAATGACCACTGGAAGCCCTATCCGCAGCGAGGAAGGCTAATTTGGCTCAGGTTTTTCGATATTGTATCAAAAATTGTACCCAATTCAGTGCGAAGGTTAGGTCACAATTGGGCAAAGATTATATAATATATCCTATAGTACAACTGAATTACATACTTTTTGGGTATTAATTGAATAAATTGTGCCTCAATTGAGTATTTAAGGGTTCAATTATGGCACAGCTGCAGCCTAATTTTAAAAACGTTATAATTTGATTTGGCAGTCATGAGTGTGTTAAAGTTATGATACAGAAAATCAGAGTCTGGGCACGAGAACAGAGAAAATCTGTTCTTTCTGAAGGTTTTGTCATGTATGTGAAAGTGCTGTACATAACTCTGTTTTAAGATTAGTGGTACTAGTTTAGTTGTAGTGTTGGCAATGCAGTTGGAGATTTTCTTAGCAGTGAGAGGTATTGAGTATTATATTACAACTCTCCTCACTAATACATATTGGCAGAGAGGTATCTTATCTTACTCTGGTTGCATAATCTTATCTCCGCTGTTTATAAATGAATTGGGTAAAACGTAGTGCAATCAATGTGTCTGCATACAGTCTGCCCCATAAGTACACAATAGTTTATTTAACTTTCCTTTCGATTTATGCACAGTTTCTTTGTACTATAGAGACAGGATCCTGCCGAGTCTCGCACTAGGCAGTTTAGTCAGCGGCTTGGCGACCCGACATTTACATCCTGGGTTCAGCTGACCCCAACGCATTACCGTTGTCATTCTGTTTCAGCAAATCACCAAAACTAACTCTCCTTCATTAAAGTCTCTCTAGCAACATATAGCTACCCAGCTATTAGAAGTATTATTAGAATTTTTGTAAGCTTCAACCCAAGCAAAAAATGTTCTCATACCCAGTATACTGTATACAGAATCACTACCACTGAATTCATCATCGAACCGATGTCAGCCACCCAGCTTCGGAGTTCTCAAGAAGATGCCAATGAATGATGTGGCCATAACCATAACAACGATCACGTGGAATATGTTTTCCGGACTGACAATTGTCGGTTTTGCAGGCCCTATTGGCCGCTGAAACCTTTTTTGATGTGTTCTGAGCAACTCTTCCCCTCGTCGGACCTTCCAATGCCTAGCCCTGATATTCTCCGCATTGAAAGATGCATCACTACTGTCTGACCGCCTAAGACGTTCATGCTCTACCTTCGTTATAAATTCCACAAATTCCTCTTTCATCCGCGCCACTATTCTTTCCTTCAACTGGGTCTCCTCTTTGAAAGTAAGAGAGCTTCCGTTACAGTCTGGCATCCCCCACCCAGGGTACCATTTGCTGTGTGTCCTACGAGTCAGGTAAGTGGCACCTCCAAGGTGATTGAGAGCATCAAGAAAGATAAAGCATGGCCGGCAACTGAGCTTTGATACACCAATATAGGTAAAGCTAGTTGAATTTGAATTTTGATGAGTTGTATGCAAGTGCAAGGCGAGCTGAACCTCACAATGGACTTTAGTATTGTGTGGAAGTGTGGTGGCATTAGCAGCCACACTTTGAAGACTGTCTAATGTTTCGTTGGTAGGTATCAAGGATTGTGCAATTTCTAGCCAGGTGCTGAGAGATTCTTTAGATGGCCATTCCACGGGCAAAACCCGGGGGGGTTTCAAGACTGTAAGATGCAGCGGCTTAGTGAACCACGCATGAAGCCTTGGAGAACATGCACATCGGATTAAAATGTCCATGTGTCTATGCAAGGACGTCGACTTTTCAAGAGCACGCCGTATGTGGATGGAATCATTTTCTAAGAACTGTTAATTAGCTTTGTTGAAGTAAGAACATATTCTAGAGCTAGAAGTAATTAAGTTACCGGGTACATAGTTATCCCAGAACTCACAACAACCGTGGGAGGCCATAATCGCTTCTGCAAGTGTGGTCGCTGCATCCATATACTCACTAATGAGGGCAACGTTGATCTTTCTTCCGGAAGATAACACCTCGTCAACTCCGGCAAAAAATTCCAGAAGCTGGAAAATCTCAGATTGATTTGGGCGGTTGGCATACTGAAAAGTAATTTCCCCCCGTATTTTATTCCCAAAATTCTCGAGCTTCCTATACCACTTCTGGAATGTCTTTCGAAATTTGGGCGGACAGAATTTGTACACTGCCTGTTGGAAATCTCTTATTGCATCCCCCAATCTCTCAGGCAAATCCTCCATGCTTTCCGGACTGACATTATCCTCCCCCAGCTCATAGTCCTTTAATGCAGGAATCTTCCTAGAGTTCATAGAAATATTGGCCAAGTAGTCCCACATATTGCGGAGATGGTCCTGTACCTCTTTGGCAATAGCGTCGTTGCCTGCGAGGGTGAGTTGTATTGCCTGATGGTTTAAACGTAAATGTACTGCCAGGACTTCATCCGCAGGTTTCTTGACTGCGCAGATTGCAATAGCTTCTGCAATCTGAGCAAGACGATGCTCCCTACTTGGGAGATTAAGACATTCTGTACGGCGTGGCTCTTCTAACGCTGGATTAATTTGGAACCCTATTGATGCAGCACAAAGATGTGCTAGGACCATAGGATCACATGCCGGGTTTTGGCTTTCACAACTGAAAGCAGGGTCCATTTCTCAGTGCAAGTGCTCCTGTTATCAGGTAAAGGACAAATCACGAATGACAAGATAGACCGTTCTCGCTTGCAGAAGAGAGACCAGACAAGATTTTCGAAAACAAATCCCTCTTAAAAAGAAAATTTGTAAGGTAGGGTGGTTTGGGGGAGGTTGCGCTGCAGTAGTCTCATGTCAAGACCCTGTGGTTCCGGAAAGCCGACCGCAGTGCGGGTCTTGCAATGCCCTTTTGATTAGTCAACCGAATGTTAGGGCTAAGCACATCCAGTCTCGAACCGAAGCACACCAGGCTTGCTACAGTTTGTACTAGATTGATCCACATCTTCTACCAGCTGATTATCCAGCAATTTGTAGCACCAGCTTTAAATCAATTTCGTCAGAAAAAGAACCAAGGAAAAAGCTAAAGCTCGTGCTATGACCTCCACTGGCAGGATATTATTCAAGGAACCATGTATCTTCCACTGCACTGTGGTGACGATGACAGAATGGGTAAAAGGCAAGCTTGGCATGGATAGGATGTGGAGATAAGGCAGCACGTGAGGCAATATCATATATATAGACTTTCTGTACTGTTGCACATACAGACAAGCCTGGCATGTTGGATACCTGCCATACTGGATAACCTGTCATATTGCATAAACCTTTTCGGCCCGAATTTGGGCCTGTGGGATTATTGGATATTTTCATTTATTGGATGGATAATGATTTCGCTGGCCAGTTTCCCGAATTTACTAGTAACTGGACCTGCCATATTGGATAGTACCAATACTAGCAAGGATCATTATACTTAGTGATAGAATTTTCATTTCAGTATACTACCTAGTCGTGCTTCTGTCTCTTTGGTAGATTTGTAGTTGAGAGGACGACTAAGGTATGCTTATCACTTAACGGATACCTATCACTCAGAACTGGTAGACCCAGATGCCATAGACCCACCCAATGGATCAGGATCAGCTTGAATAAGATGAATTCGAGAAACCAGAGCCAGTCTCCATGAAGCAAATAATTCATTGTTCACAACTAAGTGCTTTGATCAGCAACAAGATGTACAGCACAGAAGGATGAACAAGCAGCACTTGCCTTCTGTAGCTTGAAAAGTACATCACTTTGTTGAGCTTGAAGCGTCTCTTGATGCAGGCCACTATTACCTCTTACTTTGCTCCTGTATGGTCTCTTATTCATGTAGGTATTTATTGCATGTATTTACCTCGAAATTTATCTCTGCACTCCAACCTGCCATACTAGATAACCTGTCTTGTTACATAAGATTTCCCGGCCCGATCCTTATCCAATATGACAGGTTTGTCTGTACAATCAACGTTCTCTTCTCTGCTTTTTCGCATCCACGCTTTCGCACTCGCATTCGCATTTGGTCGTACGTTCGTTCCGCCAGTTCTCACCGCTCTGGTCCGTCGCAAGGCAGCAATGGATACTATCTGTCTATTTTACAGCACCTATTTAGATGTTGGAGTATTCTGGGTACATATCTTAGCTTAGGTACCTCTGAGGAGAAAGAGAAAAGCTGTGAGTGGGTAGCAACATATCTTCGATATACATGACATTGTACTCGGGTACATGCGATCTCGCCACCCTTGAAAACTCTGCATATTAGCACATGCCACTGGCGATCCGCTTACCGTACAAGGAACTACCTGTCCCGAGTCATCCTGTAACCTGTCCGTGTTATCTAAGTCTCCTCAATTGGTTACTCCAGGACCTGACTATAGCTGCTCAAGTGAGAGCACCCCCAAAATCGGCGCACTCCTACCTTATCAAGACGAAGTGGTGACGGAGGCCGGAATACGCATAGAGCGAAAGCGCACAGAGCAAGAGAGAGAGACAGGATTTTTCTTTTTTTTTTTTTTTTCCTTTAATATCACGTAACCCCGCTTGCGGCTGTTCGCCATGGCAGGGCGCGAGAGACAGGTTGGGCCTGAGTTATAGACCACTGCAACGGCTAGGGGGACGGACAGCCATGCTGGCAGGGCTAATGGGGGGAAAGGGCCTCAGAGCCCGGAGATACAGAGTGGGCAAGGCGGAAAGCCCAGAATGCTGGTGGTGCGGGGAGGGACAAGAGACAGTAGAACACATCTGGGCAGAACGCAGAGTCTGGAGACAGAAGTGGCCTGGGGGTATGGAGGCGGTGAATGACCCCCCGAACGCGAAGGAGGGCGGAAGAGACCCCTTGGTTGAGTTGATAGAGTGGGTAGAGCGCTGAGTTTCCTTCTTTTTTTCCTTCGTGCCTAGCGCCGCGAACGTTTTTACTGTGACTTGTGATTTTGCAACTTTTTAGTTAGTTATCTTCTATGCGTCCTCTATCTCGCCATAGCTTGCCGGAATGCGAGTAATGATATTAAAAAAAAAAAAAAAAAAGAGCACCTCCTCAATAGCCAACCAGACTACCGGCTACATAGACCGCGATCTGCAAATGGGAAAAGCGGGGATGGTGTTGGCTTCGAGGTATTTCGTTCGTATGCATATCAAACAAGGGGGAGAGTCTGAGCACGAGATCAGATTGCCTCGACGTTGGCCTTGGTTACGACGGGTTCAAGTAGCCTATAACTCCTCGGCTTCCAGTCGTCCAGTCATGTGCCACGAAGTTTTCTCTACTAGTGGCACGACCGGCATCTGCAAGATTGCAGATCTACACATGTAACATTCTGATAGTGTATCTAAACGCCTCTACCTCATCGATGGAAAGTGCCTGAGCTTCGTCATACGCTATCATTCCAGCGGCCTAAGAAGCCATCCACACGAGGGGGTAGTGGGGATAAGTCCACCAAGCATCTTCGATTGCAGTAGTTGAAGGCTTCAAGAACGCATTTCAGTTAGAATATACTGGAATTCCATTTGCCCGAACACAAGCTTGTAATGGTAGCATTTCAAACGAAAAGTTTGTTGCATGAATTCAGCGGTATGCAGGCGGCACATACCCGCTCCTCTCACTGCATGCGAACATTTTGATAATTACTAGTACCTTGCATACCCTGCCATGGCGAACAGCTGCAAGCCGGGTTACGTGAAATAAAGAAAGAAAAAAAAAAAAAAAAAAGTACCTTGCATAACTTCTTAGTGCAGAGAATAAAGTTTTAATCCCTATGACTAATAATTTTAAGAAAGTCCTGGAGATCTTGGAAGCGCAACACATGGCTCGACATAAGAGAGGAGAGGTGAATAAGGTAACCATGTGAAAAGTTTGATTGCTTGCTCTTTCAGAAAGGTTAACTTGATTCAAACTACAGTTTTCAGCCCCGATATCAGTACCCATCATGCTCGCTGTCACGCCTCTCACTGTCACCTCTCTCAACTTCACAACTCTCAATTTCACACCCCGATTTCATACCCCTCACTATTTCCTTCTTTATCACTCCAATCATGATTGTGTCGCTTGCTCTTAAGTATTACACTGTTGATTCTAATATGGTACCTACTGTCACATAGTCCAATATTTGTTCTTGGCATTTATTAATGGCGGACTGCTTTCTTTTCATTTTTAGTAAACAATATGGTTTGTCTTTGTTTCTTAGTCCATTGTTTCTTAGTCCTTTGTTTCTTAGTTCTTTGTTTCCTAGTTCCTTGTTTCTTAGTTCATTAGTTCGATACTTTGTACAATCGTTTGTATGGTTATTTTCTCTATGCCATTATCCGTCTTGAGCTAATATTGATTCTTGATATTTTTGTTCATATTTTTTATTCGTTCATAGAGTAATCAATTGACTCTTCGGTTTATTTACTAACCCTTTATCTTACATATCTATTTCTTTTTCATTGCTACAAAGTCTCGATCTTCTATTCCATTCTCTACATACTGCACCGATGAACATTCAAAATGCTCCCAAAAAAAGAATATAGGACGGAAAACCATCGTTGGGCCGGGAAAAGGGAAGGCGCCCGCAAGGAATGGAGATGGAGGAGATGGAGGAGGAGATGAAGGAGGGGATGGAGGTGCAGGCAGAGGAGGAAGAGGAGGTAGGGGAGGCAGCGGGGCTGGTCGAGCACGTTTACTGAGACTGCTAGCCATGCGTCTTCGTCATATACAGTTACACCGTGACGAACTCAGTCTCTATACGGTCACGATGATCGGCTGGACTTCTCGCGTAAGCATTTTCGTATCATATACAAGTGGAAAACCGTACTTGCTTTTAGCTGCATCATTCTTCTTCAGCCTCATTTTCTCAGAATATCAATGGCCACAAGTCTCGCATGATGCACACACACACAACTTGTTGATTTCAAGCCCCAGATGCATCGCACCTTTGCCGCCCTGCCTGTTGCCACCTTCAAGCAAAAAGAAAATGCTGTGTTACGTACACAATGTAATCGTCCAAGCTCCGTCCCAGCGGCGATATGATCAAATGCGGGAACATCACTGACCCGCTGGAGCGATATGCAAGTAGCGGAGATTTCCAATTCTCCAGCGACAGCAGGAAATCGCAAGCAAGAGGGTGCAAAGGAATTGCAGATTGCGGGAGAGCACCAAACCCGGAGATACAGTCATAGGTCCCATACCTGGTAGGGCACGCTGCCTGTACCGGTAGGACTCACATCAGCTCCGTCACGTTCAACGCCTTACGCGACCAACCGACCAGTCGTTTGCACTTCCGCTCTTCCTTACCCGGCTTTTGATTGTCGTTGAATTTTTTTTGCCTTTTTTTTAGTTTTTCATATGGTAGACCGATGGTGGTGGTGGCTATATATATATGCACATATTCCTGCCCTGCAGTTCACCTTTGAGCCTGAGAGCGAATGGTCGCATACGATACAAAGCGAGACGAAGCTTTGTTAGACAGCAGTTATCGTTACTCAGCTTTCGCTCCGAAGGACAGTTCCCAAGCATAGCGCGAGCAGAAGAAGGCCTAGACGCATATCCAAGATTGGTATACGTACCGACGACGTCAGCTCTCCCGACTTGAAGTGTCGCCCGCTACACGCAAAGCCGACTTCTTTGCACCCCTTACACAACCCCAAACTCTTCCCCCATAACTCAGGAAGAGAAAGATGTGCCACTTCACTCTCTCAATCCATCCCTGCGGCGACAGCTACATAAATCGCACCTCGCTCTGCTCCAACGGGCCGAAATGTACGATTTTCGAAGTGGTCCGAACTGAAGTCTCCGGGTTCGACTGTTTTGCGTGTAGAAGAAGTCCCAAGAGGAGAATGTTGCCGGCTAGGAATCGGGGGATTTATGCCCCTTCATGAACCAACAGCCTTCCGAGCAGCAAACATTGGGAGAGAGATGGAGATGGATGTTGATGGGTCTTTGACGGGATGCATGTGCACCGGTGCATCAGATAAAAACATAAAGGTGTTTGAAAAGAGAAGGGAATAAAAACGAGAAGCTTCCTTATGATGTCTTTGGGGTTTTTGTTCTTTTCCACCCTTTGCTTAATTTGCATTGTTTGCATGGTCCCTTTGATTCTGTCCATCCGGTTGGTTACCTCTGTTCGTCTTTTATCTTCTTGTTCTTTTCACATCTATTAGGAGAACGTTTAGCAAGAGGGGAAACGAAATGAGGTATCTCGTTTGGTGTTTTTTTTTCTGTCGCGGTCCTGTTTGTGCTTTTATATGAGGCTTTGCATAACTATCTTCACGGCTCCTGTCTCTTTTAATATGATGTGTGAGCGTTGGATTCCTTTAAGCCTCACACCTTCCCTCTGGTCTCCATATACATCCTAATACTCCCCCAAATCCTCCGTTACCCTTTCTTCTTATATTCCCCTTTCAATCATAGACTGTACAGCTTCCTTGCACCCTCTCGGAAGTTAACCGGAAGACACATTCGTCATGGCTAAGATTTTTCTTTGGGGGTGGCCCTCATATTAGTAAATGAAATGTATTTACATTTCTATCTAGATCTCGTTATTAATCTCCCACTTCCCCTTCTCTCCCGGAATTCAATCCAATTGCCACAAAATCCTTACATATATATAGTCATGTATATACTACTTACTTTGCTTCTTTCTCTCTTATATCCCTCCTGCAAGCTGATAGTTTTTGTAGGGTTTCCCGGAACCTATAAGCTTAAAGCGAGCGGGCAAGATATACAGTATATAAGCGGGATATCTCCCACTCCCCTGTCCCCAACTCTCAATGATCCAATATTTATACTTCACTCTATGCGTTTCCCCTGGATACGATCACCCAGGCCCCGACCCCCGACCTACTCCTCCCGCGGCCCCTTACATTCATTGTGCATCATGCATCTCATGTGAGCTTTGGTAGATTCGAATATTCATCCGCAAGGTATTTAATATATACCCCATCAAGATACTTAGTATAACCATGAGATTAATGCATACCTTCACAGCGCCAATGTCACAGCCGATAAACTAATAAACTCGGGCTCGGCGAAGCAGACACTACCGTAGCTGCCGTTGGATTGTGATGTTGATATTGATACTTTTGACACACACACACATATATATATAAATACTGCTAGTACCTTTCATTCTTCGTTCCCCTTTTTTTCGCAAGCTCCCCAAATTTTAAAACACATTTCTTTCCGTAAAATAAAAATTATAATAATATTATTATTATTATTACCGTTAAAATTAAAAAATAATGATAAAATCGCCACCACAGCATTTTTTTTAGCAGCGGAAGGGGAAAAGCCGGTTGGTGGGTCAACTATCAACGCTAGCTTTAAATCTATTAGTACTATGAGGTGCACGAGCCATGCACATGTTACTACATTCAAAAGTCAAAAGGAATTCAGAAAACAGCAAGCACCCTTCATTCCCAGCTGTACATGACCTCAACTACTCACATACCTGTTTCCACCGTCCCCCTCACTCCGCAAGGGACACAATGTGCCCTTCTCCCTTTCCTCCCGCGGCTCCCCATTATGCTCGCCTCACTGATCATCCATTCATGCTAATCTGGCGCCTCTGCCCGCTACGATCAACCTACATACTCCAGCTAGTCATTTGCAACAACGTTTTGGTATACCGCATCTAGTTAGTCTCCCCACACGCCAAGCATATTACCAACAAAAGGTAAAAAAGACCACCTGAGTGAGAGGTAAAATTTTTGCTCTGCAGCAAATTGCAAAGAAGAAAAAGACAAAAAGAATGGTGTAAGTCCGATTCGAACTCCGTTCTAGCAACACCTCGTTTCGATCGAGGGACCTCCGGGTTATGAGCCCGGCGCGCTTCCGCTGCGCCATGTTGCTTTAGATATTTTATTGTGTTGCAAATGTTTATAGAGACTTCATGATTGATAACATTCCAAAGCCCCTATTATTGCGCTCCTGTTTATTCTAGCAATCCAGTCCCCCTAGTCTCGCGCCCCCGATACCGCCCCCAGCTTCCAGGTATAGCTACATCCACAAGGCAAAAAAATAAAATAAAAATAAACATAGCACAGCAGTAGTAAATAAATCGGCAAACAACGCAAAGGTAAAGAAAGAAAAAGAAACTTATCCACAACATTCCGTCAAATATACCACCGCCAGTCCATACGGCTGAGTTCGTGAAACTGTTCCCCACGTATTTACCACGAAGAGTTAACTTCCCATCCGTTGCCATTGGAGGGTGCTTTGGCAGAATCTCCCGCCTCATTCTTCAAGGTCGCAACATCATCGTTGCCCCAATTGTCGGTATTTGCCGGTGCAGAATTGGTATCCCATTCATCGCCATTCCCCATCTTTATGTTAAGTCCCGCGAGCTCCCCATCACCCCAATTACCGGCGGTTGTAGCCGTTTCTGGCGCGACGTAATCGTCCCTATACTGGGCCATAAACTCGGGGACATTTTGATTACACTCAATCAAAAGCTTGACCAAGTCCTGGCCAAGGCGGTCATTGCGATTATTGAAAAACGAAGTAGAGTAGCCTCGATTGCCTATTCTGGCAGTGCGACCTGAAATAAGAAATGTAGTCAGCATCGACAGAATAGTCAGCCAACTGAACAATAAACTTACCGATGCGATGAATGTACTCATCCATATCCTGCGGGAAGTCGTAATTAACCACATGCATCACGTTTTTGATATCAAGACCTCTGGCAGCAACGTTGGTTGCAATTAAAATTGGACATCTTCCTGTCTTGAAAGCCCTCAAAGCGTCTTCTCTCTCTCTTTGGGTTCTGTCTGAGTGGATAGAGGTGCACGGATAGTTCAGAGACCACAAAAAGTGATCCAGAGTATCAACAGTGCTTTTGTGATTTGCAAAGATCAATGTACGGGCGGGCGGAGATATTGACAGTATATGCCGGAGCATGTCTCTTTTCATATGCTCTTCGACTTCAATGATACGCTGTTCAATTGTTGGGTGCGTGGACCCTATACGCCCAACAGCGATTTTGACAAAGTCATCACTCAGAAACTGCCTCGCCATTTCTTGAATTTCCTAATTGATCGGTTAGGTACTGGATTGCTAGTGAAGTTGGCCAAAATAGAACCTACGACCGGATATGTTGCAGAAAACATGGTAATTTGAAGGTCATCATCTTTATTCATATCTATAAAGCTCAGTTAGCTCATAATTAGCTTACAGTACCATAGGTATGCAGAGCGGCGCGTGAAACACATACCGCCATGAAGAAAGAAGGCTTTCAGTTGCGGTCCGAAGCCCATGTCCAACATCTGGTCGGCTTCGTCGATAACCGCAAACTTAACTCTTCTCAAAGAAAGAGAACGACCTCTCTCAAGAAAATCCAGAAGACGGCCTATACAAATTAGTATGACCTTGCCCACAAAATGTATCGAACAATCTAGATACGTACCGGGCGTGCCAACCAACAAGTCACAACCTTTCTCTAATTCTGCGCGTTGAGAGTTCACATCCGCACCACCATAAACCACACAGGGCCTTAGCATGCTTCTATAGCAGAAACGGCGACTTTCATCAAAAATTTGTGTCGCTAATTCTCTAGTTGGAGCAATGATAAGCACTAGGGGCTCTGCTCTATAGCCGACCGTCTGGCCAGCGGGTCTGGGGCAAGCTAGCTTCTTTGTCTTGCCCATTAATCTCGAGATTATGGGTATGAGGAATGCTGCCGTTTTTCCGGATCCTAGATAGTTTGTTAGATCAAAAAGGCAGATGTTACACGATTATCGCGGTGGTAATATTGAGGGTAAGATGGCGATGAATTTTTAAACCAGTGAGATTACCCTCAATGGCCGGCGTTCGTGATACAGTGGGACACGCTGAGGACGACAAAGAGGCATGGATATTGCATACCGGTCTGCGCACAGGCAAGGACATCATTCCCTTTGATAATCAATGGGATACAATATCTCTGGATTGGTGTGGGGATGCGATAGCTGCATTGTGTTTAGCACCCATACCTGGTGTGGAATATAAGACTCTGTCTCACTCACCCAGAAAGTTCAATATTTTCCATCATAACGGGATGCAACTCAGCGTCTTTGAACTGTAAGGTTTGAAAGTCAGCACAAATTCACAAACTGCGTACTTTAAAAGTTCAAGCAAAGTAGAACGCACCTCCTCAATTGGGTTACAAGGGTGAGTCGACTCAGTATGTACATCCATTTGAAGGAGTCTGCTTAGATAGTTTCATTAGCCTTCAGGAATCATGGTTAGCAGATAGGACGGATACAGACTTCTCAAAGTCAAGCCCCGTTGCTCCTCTACCATGAACATCACCAAATAACATCTCTTCAAGTTCAGGAACCCGAGGAGCAACATCCCCAAACTCATCCTGCCATTCGAAGCGAGCGGCAGAAGAGGCCCAGGCTGCCGCTGAAGGGGGCTGAGCATCAGGATCTACCACCTCAAGAGCAAAGCCCTCTGGGGGGTCAATGACGTGATCAACGTCATTGTCAAATTGCTTAGAGGCAGATTGCTTCTGCTCGGTAAAATCGTCGAAAGTCATATTGATGAGGACTGTAACTGTTGTAGTATAGCAGAGAGAAGAGAGGAAGAGTCGATGATGAGGTCCTTAGGGCGAGGCAATACGAATGTGTTGATCGAGAGATGTGATATGATCTGGGTTCAAGACCTGACCGACACGGTGAGTGTTGTTGCGTAACTGTGTGGATAGGGGAGATAAGACGAAGAAAGGCTTTTATAGAGCGGATGGGGGGCTGTGGTGTTCTCGTACCCAGACGGGCACTGGATGCTGCCAAGAGGTGCAAAGATCCAGTGCTAAAGCTGTGATATGGGGAAATGCCACAGAAAAGTACTCGCTGGCCGGGCAGCAACCAGAGTAGGCCTGGCAGTCAATGCTAGCAAACAACTCTTAGTACTGATCAATGCGCCTAAATACTTGCAAGCTTTTGAGGGTGTCCGCATAACTGCAAGAGAACTTTCTGGCACATGTCCGGTTATGCAACAAGCCTACGCGTCCGGCCACATCGCTATCGGAGAGCCAATAGGCAACTACGCACGTTCCCAAGGAACGATGCCCGGCTTTGTCCCATTTGAAAGACCCTCATCCAGTCCTGATGTTCAGGCCATCGTTACTGTTATGTTCACACTTTGTTCTCATATCTCCACCCCGGTGTAAGAGCATGAGATGCATGAGACGGTCATTTTCCGGCTCTCTCGGCTGCCAATGTCTCCGCAATACAAACCATACGTGTATACGTATTCAGATATTCTCTCGCGATAACTCCAACTCCAGTAAGACAGAATGGTCGGGAGACACACTTACTGTAGTACAATGAATCCAACAGGCCGTGATCTGCATTGGACTGAAACCGCCTGGACCGGTCCAGGCCAACCAGGCCATTTACGTAAATTCAAGCGATTTTAGAATTGAACCCAGGTGAATTAGATTTTAATAGTACCACTATAAGTAATTGACAGTCACCCATTAGGTATCATCATCGAAGAATTGAGTCCCGTCTGTTGTATTATCTGGAAGGTCCATCATTTCTAAAATATTTGTTAGTATATATAAAGTGTGATACATACTTGACCAAAGGCGTAGACCGCTGCTGTTTAAAATTCTAGATATACGGGAGATTCTACTCATTTAAATACTCAAACAATCTGGTAAACGCTGGCTCGAACCTGCCTGATTGGCCTGGACCGGCCTGAATGGCCTGGACTGGGCTGATTGGCCTGATTGTTTCAGGCCGCCTGGCCTAGCCTGTTGGATTCATTGCACTGTAGTATACGAATCTCAAGAGACAGCCCTCTGGATCAGTGATTGATCAAGCCCACGGCCTATACCTATGGCGTAACATATAGGGACTATTCAGTTTGGGACTATTATATAGTCAATCTAGCCACGTGCCAAGGTCCATCTCCAAACAAATGTTCCTGTTCTCGTGCCCAGACTAGGCTCGAGGCTGCTACTTGGTAACTTGTCTCTTTAGGCTGGTTAAGAGAACACAGAATCCCTATACAGTAGTGAGAACAAATATAGACGTAAATGCAGTAAATACTACCTACAACATTTGTTCCCCGCAATAAAGTGATCATCTCGTGACCACTAAGTCCCATACTCTGCAGGCTCATACGGTATATAGTAACACCGATTTTCAACACAAAATGACAAGCACAACAATTAACATCAACAGGGCAGTACTAGAAACAAGCGGAGGTAATCGAAACGCGGAAGCAAAACACAGAGAACCAAACTCGAAAATGAGAGGTACTCAAGAACGACATCTTGATTCTAATATCATAAAGCTATAGTGGACGCATTCTTCCCGAAGACAAGCAGCCTCAGTTGTACGGCTGACACGACAACCGTCGTGGAGGTTCTGTAGCCTCGGGCAATAATACTAAGTATAGGGTTGCATGAAGGCATATCAAACTTGGATAGACTTTGCAGCACTGAAAGAAGCGAAATCTAGAGTTCATCACTTCAATTTTTCCTTGTATAGCTCTGTGTATTGCTGCTGATCCTCGAAAATGTCCATCTCGATGAAATGGATCTGCCCTAGAGGAAAACCGTAAAGTCCTTTCCATCGGCGGCGGATTGAACAGAAGGTAGACTAATTCCACCACCTTTTAGGTACACATATCTGCGCCCCCCAACCTCTGTAATCAGTATCTGGATATTAACAATTGTTGGCTGCAGTTCGACAAGCTTATCCTTCAGCGAGTCACTAGTCTCCTGACAGTGTATCTAACAACACTCCAGGTTTATCAATGACCTGAAAACGATCTCAGTGACTATTTGGGGATAATTTATCAGGGCAATAAAGCTCAAAAGTAATATAATAGTAAACTTTGGGAGATTTCGCCAAGTCCTTTCTTTACCGTTTTTCGTCAACTCTGCTCAGCGCCAGCAAGAGGTCAGTTATCTATTGAATTCCGGCATGTATTTCTGCAGTCGAGCTGTAAACCTACCAAGGACATGCTACCGGTGCCCTCATCCTAGGCTAATTTATGAGCATGGCGCTACGACAGAAGGGTTCAGGCAAGCGGTGAATGCAGCTCTCGGATTCGAGACTGGCTCTCGACAAGGAAAGTAGACCATGGGCAGAAATTGGCGTCGTTGATGAATCTTGTACACGTGGCCGGCCAGCGTCGCCTAAAGAGTCCAGCAGTCTTGTGCGCCAAAACAAATTAGAAAAGGCACTACTGTCGATTGTTGCATCCAGTCTGAAAACCATGGACCTGACTGCCTAAACCCAATGAGGGTATCTCGAAAGTATATGGTGGAGTGCACCTAGAAGGGACCGCTTGTTATCATACATTCCATCGTGCGCTGACTAGTACACCTTTTTTTTTTTTTTTTTTTTTTTTTTTTTTTTGGTTAGGTGGGGGGGGGGGGGGGGCTGTACCCTACACACAGGCTCCCAGTTGGCCTCAGTCCGCTTTCTGGCACCGTCAGGCCTCGGTCACAATACACTCATATTTGGCATCTCATCTTTGCAATCGAGAGATTGGACAACCTGGAGCTCGTAGGCATTTGATATTATTCTAGCAGTGTTTTATTGTGAGCTAAACTCTAATGAATTTTTTTTGGAGCAGCTGCAAAATGCTATACTAATGATCATTGTGAGTATAACTTCGAAGCATTATGATTGACAATTCCATGTAGCCTTGAGTCTGGTTCTGATATGGCAATCATTTTGTATGAATGTTTACCTATTATGCATGCATATCGCTATGGTAGTGACAAAGCAACATGTAGATCATTTCTAGATATAGTAAGGATTTCCTGTACTAGTACTGATCTAGCATTCTTGGCACGTTGCATTTTTCAGCTTTCTCATACAAAGTACTGTACTAGTACCTCCATTTCAATCTGCTTCTACTCACTCCTTAGTTTTTTTTTTTTTTTTTTTTTTGTACAGGACATATAATTGTAGAGCAGACAAAATGCTACATATTAATGTCCTTTAGGTTTCAATCAGGTGTGAATTGGTAATGCAGAAGGTCTTCAAACGTGGTGGCTGTAAGTGGTCCCTTCTACGTGCACTCCACCATACTGTGCTTTCGGGGGACATGAGAAATCCCAGATGTCCACAATTCTCAAATGGTGAAAGAAACCGAACAACGCAGGTCAGACCAGGGCACACAGCACGAAGCATCAAAAACCCGAATGAGCCATGACTAGAGAAGAGGACTGCAACATGCGTCGTCTTCCCTAGTACATGAGTTGTTGAGAATCCCGTATAGGATCCTCAAGGAGGTGCCAAGCATATATATATCCGAACCCTACTAACTTGTACTCGGGGGTCAGGGTTAGTCTTCAGATGCATACGAGCTGCATAACTGGGAGTCTTGCAGATGCCCCATAGCAACGCAACATAGCATGGATAATCGAACAAAGTCTTCAGAACTTTTACATGGGATTTACATACAAAAACTTCTATCATGAAAATAATAAGGTGTCGCAGCCCCACCAGCAGCAATAATAGCTCAGAGTCTATCTGGCATACTCCTAACTAATGACAGAAACCTCTCCTTCGTTATTTTTTCCCATTCCTCTTGTAGCTTTTCCTTCAGTACCTCTCTGTCCTTAATCCGACAGCAGATTTGCATCGTCACGTAGTGTAATAATTCTAAGACGCTCACCTCCTGTAGTCTCTCTATTCCGGAACTTGCTCGGACTGCCAAAATAATCTTTTCGGGTTCCTCGTACCTTCTAGTCTGGTTGCACCAACCCTCCGACCGTAGTAGCTCTGTTGACACTAAGTGTCTAGCGACACGTCTAAATTACAGTTAATTTGTGTTGTCCACATCGCGTTACCTAGAGGAAGCTTGGCAATGCATTGCATAGCGCTTCTGAAGACTTACCCTTGACCCCGAGTACCGTATTAACCTCACTTAAGAGGTAAAACACAAACGCGCGCTAGTGTAGTCTTGGCAGAACTTCGGATGCTATTGATCGCTCTAGCGCGCGCTTTGGTACAATATTGGTATTTTTTTTTTCTTTTTTCTTTTTTTGGGAGTCACGTCACTATCAGTCTCCGTGCTGTTGAGGTTAGCATCGCGGTAATTCGGCGTGCTCGTGCGTAGTACACGCGCACTGGCGCTAAGAGGCTTGCCAAGACCACCAAAGCACGCGTTTGTGTTTTACCTCTTAAGTGAGTTAATACGGTACGGATACTAGACAGAAAAATAAGTATTTGGACAGGGGATAGTGCATATTATGCGCTATGCGGTATTTGGCGGAAACTAGCATATTTTCGTATGCTTGGCAAGAAAGAATAGGTGTGAAAGTCCAAATTCATTATGTCAGCTGTCCAAATTTCATCACGTCAGCTGTCCAAATACTTTCTTACATAATGAATTTGGACACCCTATCACGAAATATGGACTGTCTTATGGCTATCACCAGCCAAGCATACGAAAATATGCTAGTTTCTGCCGAATACTGCATGGCGCATGAATATGTACTAGCTAGTAAAATATGTATTCGGACATAGCGCATAATGTGTATTAGTACCCCTGTCCGAATACATATTTTACTGGCTAGTATTTATCCCCTGTCCAAATACTTATTTTTCTGTCTAGTACTTAGTTTAAGTGACTAACTGCTTCTACTTGCTAGTAAAATATGTATTCGGACATAGCGCATGATGTGCATTAGTACCCCTGTCCGAATACATATTTTATTGGCTAGTAGTTACCAGGTTGTGTTCAGATGATTGTTTTTGTTTTTTTTTGTTTTGTTTTTTTTCCGTTCGCTTACAGGGGCTAGGATATGCAACTGGTTTTTTCAGCTGACAACGGGCTATGCAACCGGTTCTTTACCAAAATCAGCAAGCTTTGAGACCATTGGTGCATATCGCGTAGTTGCGTAACACAAGATGTCTAAAATCCACCTCACAAGCATATCCAATCTACACATCAAGCTCTCCAACTTGCTACCATCATGAGCCAGCAAACGTCCACTACAGCAGCCACTAGAGCACAGGCTGCTACTCCGCGCTCCGCTACTCCGCGCTCCGCTACTCCGCATTCTGCTTCAAATATAGTTCACTGTATCTGGAATAAACTCTTGAAAGCAGATACTCAAAATATTCTTCAATTACTGTGTCCAAAACGTCGAAACTATGACTTCCGGCAGACCCATGCTCCCATGGATAAAGATAGCTGTGGTTAGAAACTATGAGATCAAGCATAAGCAGGACTTCTAAGAGCCATCCTCATCTGAATCTGAATCAAGGAACATAGACATGACATGAGTCTCGATGGCGGTCGTGACCACCTGTTCGACTTGAGACTTCTTCGAAGTGCGGAGCATGGAGATGTTACTGTAGAAAAATAGAGGGATAACGCAGGATATTAATGCAGGATATGACGGGGCTGGATTCCCTGATAATCTCACTAATACATGAGGAGGCTTCCAGGGCCCTAGAAAATACATAACACGAAGTTGCATACAACACCATGAACCAATAATAGCTAAGCATTCGGTCTGCCAAGTATGGAGGGCACACGGCCCGCCTCATACGCTCAGACTCAATCATGGCCCCCACTGACATCCGACCATGTAAGTCAATTCCGACAAGATCGACAATCATGTCTGACTGGTCATAGCATGTCCTTCCGGCAGATCTCTGGAACTGTCAAGGTGCGGCCCGTATACATTAGCTAGTCATGGTTTCCAACAGTGACGGATGTGACGATATGCAGTAACTTGGAAGAAGTCAGCTACCGTCCTGGCTTAGTTGATGGACATGAGTTACAGTCACTGGTCAAAAGTCTTGGTGAAAGGGATCTGAGCACCAAGCGGCGACAATGTCCATTTGAACAAAAATTGAGATATCTCCACGAGAAGTGACCCAATTAACCTACAACTTGAACTGGTGATAGTGTAAGCAGTATGGTTTATGTTACAGCACAGGACATACTTATAGCACACTGATTGCAGTGTAATATGTACAAAAAGTTATTGAATACTTGGTACTCCATACAAAAACTGTGAATCTTTGAAATGTGATGTATCTTTAGCACCACAACTAGATAGACCAACAGGATTTTTTCTATGATAGATACTACCTGAAACTTCATGGTTCCGGTTGTAGAACAGATGTTGGGGTCATGTGGCTGCCGGGATAAAATCGCAAACTTCAAAGAACGCCAAGATTGCCAAATTCCCATACAAAATTGTCATTTTAGGGTCAAATATCGGTGTCTGGAAATAAATAGCTCCACACAGAACCTGCAACACAACATAAAAAATATCAAAAATATGAAATAAGATGGACTCAATATGTATTTTCATAGCAAAATTTACTAGCCCCAAAAAATTCTCCTTGTATGGAACTACACTATTATGCAGAGAGAATTTAGGTAAAAAATGCTAGAATTGTTCCTGATTTATTGGTCCATATAATTGACTACTACTATTCTCATGATTGCTGCATGTGATATGCAAGACTATAGACACGGTGCTATCAATTGCAGGTACAACTTCTGTAATTGAGCTGTGGATCATGGAGATATGAGCATTTGAAGTTGCGCAAGCAAGCATTTTGAGGTGCCAAGAAAAGTGGCGTCACCAAGACTTTTGACCAGTGACTGTACCTAACGCAACGTAACGATACCACTACCTGCTAGTACCTTCGCCAAAATGCAAATAGATTTCCTAATTCTTGAAGAAAATATTGGTCACGAGACTAAAAGCAAATATGACAACACATGAATCAAAAGTACAAAGGTGTATACATGCAGCGTGAGGCTAGCACATAGCTACAAAGCAACTTACAACTGGCATCACGGATGCTCTAGCTATCCAATTGGACAGTGTCGATCTTTCAATTGAATCCCAGCCATTATACCAACAAAACGTTAACACTTGAAGGCTTATTCTCATATATGCTAGCCTCGATCCGACTATTCTATCTTTTATTGTGAACAGTATTTTAAAGAGAGAAGGTTTTTTATACCCTGAAAATAACACGGACTTCCTTGAAAGACCCATCTAGTTTTTTAAAAAGTAGTCAAGTATGTCTTAGCTGCAAGAGAGCGTTAACCCTTATATTAACGCGTTCTGAGTATCTCTACGTGCAGTTAACATCTATGACCTCTATATATACTGAATAAAACACAAACAGATCTCTGTCAAATAATGATATAGTTCATTTTGTTTATATTGGATACATTTTTCACAATAGTTCTTATATATAATAATGAGAATTCAAGGACAATACTTTCTATGGACACTGGTTTTGTGTTTTTAACGTGCTGTAGTGTCACTAAGTAGCTATTTAGTGTTGTTGTCCTGGCGAAGACATACTTAGAACTATTTAAAAAACTAGATGGGTATGTCAACCTTTTCTGCAAAATCTAATGCCAGCAGGATTGGGCTAACGGAACGTCAAAATGTCAGTGCCCACCACCACTGAAATGGTATAGTGAATGCTGAGATGTGGGCTCAGCTACCTAGATTGAGAACTTAGTGCCATTTTCAGGTCCCCAAGACTAAGTGAGGTAGATCACTATGCCAGATTGCAATGGAATACACGGACATTTTCTGTTGGCATTAGATTTTGGATTTCGCGCTGCTAAGGGATCGCCTCTAATCCTTGAGACGTACTTTAAGAGCTTGCGCACAGTTGACATCTCCCAATCACCTGAAAGTCATGGCTGCAGATATAATCAGACGTATACGAATCTCGCTCGACAACAACAGGTCATTCTACATCAAAGGTAAGGAAAGGGCACCTGCAAACCAAATTACTAACTTGTCCATGATCAGCCTGGGTTCCTTTAAGAACGGGCGACCTCACCATCCACCAGTCTACTTGCGCTGTAGCCCCCGGCCATCTGTATCATTACCTGTGAACGAGTCTAGCCCTAGACTAAGTTTGAGAACTAAAGGATGCAAAGGGAGCGGCTGCGGTGGATCTTATCATGCCCTGGCAGAAACAATGCCCATTCCAGTCAGACACGCAAAGGTCAAGCTGTGCGCTCTTTAGACTAGGTATTGCTACCCAATCCAGCCTCAAGCCCCAGTCACTATTTACTTGTCCAGTAATAGTCTCATACCAAGCTTCTAGCTGCTAAACTTACTTCACTCTCGATCGATCATCATCGAGGATTCTGACGATGCCCTAGTGAGAGCAAGCTCTATGCAACCCAGAACAGTGATCTTGATTGACTTGCAGCTACATCTTGAGCGGCATGCACACAAAGACTACAGAATATGTTGCCGGCCGTAGTCTTGCTTCCACAGGTTGAGTTCCCGCGATTCTTCAACCGCTGAACGTCTGGTTCCTCTCCGAGCCTTACTTACTATACGGAATTAGACTGCCACGCCTAGATGCTTAAGTTTCTTACCAGTGAGGCCCCTACTCTGATAATCTAGTTTTCACTACTGATACTTTATATTGTTCTTTGTGTAGGCCCGGGTAGATTGATTCAGATCACTCTGATTGAGTGTTGATCCTTTACCCTTGCGGTCAATTGTCCTTAGTCTCCTGAGCTTGTCCCCTCATGCTGCATCAGGTGTGCCCATAAAAGTTGATGCACGAAAGGTAGATATTCCAACATAGAAACATGATAAGAAATTCTGATCTATTTCGAGGTATATTGATGCACTAGTATCCAGTAACGTTCCGGGATCCTCGCCATAGCCTGTAAGGCGGAATGCGAATAATTTTTTAAAAAAAAAATAAAAAAAAAAAAAAAAAAACGTTCCGGGATTAGCCTGATTATATTGTCTTGGTACTCAGTTAAGAAGATCCAGGATCACAAGATGACAAGGCCTATTAAACCAAGAATCGACTGATAGACATATTGGTACGCTTAAGCTTTTGGCCCAGCCTTACAATGTTCCTTTGCAAATCATACTAAGTTCTGAATCCCCGCCATAAATTAGCAGAGCAGCGTGCGAGTAACGAATGGAAAGAACAAAAGAAAATTGAGCAATATAATTGAAGCCTAGTCCCGTTGTAACAGGCCACGGCCGAGTGGCCCAGATTCGACCTCGTGAGATGCTCTCATGCCTAGGCCATCTTGACACAAGAGAACATCGTGATATTGCTCATGAGACGAACTCAACCTGAATGCAAACAACCTGCAACTCTACTTCCGGCCTGCTTGCAATCTGCACTGGTAAAGGAGGTTTTTTTTTTTTTTTTTTTTTTTTTTTATTTCACGTAACCCCGCTTGCAGCTGTCCGCCATGGCAGGGTCCCTGGACCGAATTATGGCCCGGAGACAGGCACCTAAAAACAAACAACTCACTATAATTTCTGTCCCAGTCATACAGGCACGAATCGTACCACTTGACTGACAACCTTACCTTCGCTGGTGTTTGGCTACCTATCCGATTCCACCTCCCCCTCCAGGTAGATGACAACCGAGCTAGCCTTCTTTCCCTCCCTCCTCTCTTTCTTCACCAACCATCTTGCCGCAACAATCTTTCCCATCCATGGGTTCGCATTCTCCATCCAATCTCTTACTTTCCCGAGTTTCTTTGTCACCGCAATTCCATGTACTACGATCGCACGACCGGATTGCGGGAGTGTCCTTTCCTTTGGGATTGGCTTCGGAGATGGTGCTGGAGATGGTTTCTTGGACATTTTCTGCTTGGGGGGACTGGTACTCTGTCCCCCTTTCACTTTTTTGGACTGGAAAGCAGTGGACTTTGTTCGGCTTTTGGGTGGTGCCACCGGAGGTCGGTCAGAATTGTCCCCTTCCGGGGGTGTGCTTGGCGGGATGTTCTGGGAGACAACTGCTGCATATGACAGCTTTGGTGGTTTCTCCGGGGGTAAAGGAGGTTAATTGAGGTTCGGTGGCTATGATTCACTGTCAAAACTGCAAACTAATAAGTCTACCGCAGTCACTGCCGGATAGTAATAAACAATGCAAATGATTCCTTTTCCAAAGGCCCAGATTGAAGATAACCTAGAGCTCTGGCAATGGCTTCCAACGGAAACTTCCCACTTCATCTTGCCCTTCTTTTTTTGTTAAAAAAAAAGAACACATAACCCCGCTTATCGATACTCGCTATGGCAGGGCACCATCTTGCCCTTCGGAAGGTCATACAAACAAGTCTTTGCCTTGCATGAAGCATAGACTCGGGGTAGTCTTGTGATTCAGGCCTTAAATTTATGTAGCCTACAAATAACGGCATCACGACAGGGATACAAGAATAGGTCAGGATAAGAGATGGAAAACTCCAACTTCGTCCATGAACCCCACGTAAAATAACCTTCGTTGCACATGGGTCTAGGGTATACACGAAGTAGATTTTGTTTAGTTCAGCAACTTTTTACTTTCGATTGGTGTTCTCAATTTTAGAAAGCAGATTTCGATTGCACACCTTTTCAGACTGAGATTCGATACATGGAGCCATTAGGATCTTAGAGCTCATCGCATCTCATGCCCGCAGATCCATAGAAGTTGCTAGAAACGAGACCAAAAAGCATGCAATGTGGTTAAACCAAACATGTTATTCTATTTATCAACCCCTGAGTTAGACTAGTGTCTTCATTGATAGTACCTCTGAATCTGCATAGCTTCCCAGCATAGTGATGACGTAGATTAATGAAATTTACTCTACGCAAGTAAAAGATACATTATGCCGATATGTTTAATTGCATATCACATGGAGGAGCTATCAACCTTGATGCAACTCAATTCCCAATGGGCCAAAGAGAAACTGCGGAATATCCATCGTTTAGATGCTTGTTTCTGTGTTTCGTTCCTGAACTCAAATACGAGATTCCGTTCCTAATACTAGATCCTTACCATTTGCGCAGAGTTGTCCGGACTAAATACTTCATGTGCATGCAGTGCGCAAGTGCATGATCAAAATTTTCCATAGTAATTGTCACCGAGTAGTCGTCATCAATAGCACGAGAATTGCAGGAAGGCAGAATCCATGGCCAGTGTTCCCCACGCAAGCAGTTGAATGTGTCGGTCGACGTTAGATTAAGCATGGAGGTCTATTTTCGGGGTTTTTATGCCAAGTAGATGACTTTCGAACGCGGTTCAATCATTGAACGGGCATTGTCGTATTAACTGATCAACAGTTCTGCATTGGATTGACGTCAGGATTCTTGTAACGTATCTAAAAGCCTTTGTAAACGCCCAAAAAGAGGAACAAAGTAGAATCAAGCTGGGCGGCATGTTCGCTCATTTAATTGAATTGTGACGCATGTACCTTGTTGGCGGAAAGAATGATTCGTATGTCCTGCTTGCATACTGCTTGTTCATGCAGTTGTAGCCTCGTTCCTGGGTATGAATGGAAGTGAATAATGGGGAAATTTCAATGCTATGTAGAAAACTGACCTCATGTAAAAGACACAAATAGTTATCCCTTTTAGCAGTGACCCAGGTTCTCCGCAACTTTTGTTCTCAACAAATTTATTTGGAACCATGTTCTTTTCGCCCCGGGCTCTTCGTAAATGACGCCTTGTTCGTAAAAATACTTTAATATGCCGCAGAGTTCAACAAACTCGCGATCGAACTCTCTGGTCCGCCGGAATTGTGACATACTACGTATACTCGTAGCGCTGCGGGAGGGAGTCTCGCCCGTGTCGGCGTCAATGATCCTAAATTCCATATGCATGAGGCTCAATTAGTAACTGTTCAGTTCCATGTTCTTCCTGAGGATACTATAGCTGTAGGTAATGAGGATCGCAATACCGTATCGCCTTCTTCCTCCCTCTCTGCGTCATTTTTGAAGTTTTCATTCCGGATCCGGCCTTTCAAATATTTGCAAATGAGTCTTCTGACCTTGTATCTGCCAAGTCCTGTAATAAGCCGTGCGTCTCATGTTACAATGCATCATATATTAAATGGCACGTGCCCTCGAAGTTCGAAACTGCTGTTGTACAGAGAAGTATCTATATTCGAGTACAGTTACACCTTGCTATACCGGACGACCAAAATCCTGCACTTTGCGTCCGGTTTAATCTATCATCCGGTATAACAAATTTTGCAGGGGTGCCCGCCAGGGGGTACAGAACTTAGTAAGCTGATTGAAAGGTACGATATGCCCGGAGACTATTGTTCCAGGACTATCCTCTTCTTAATCTCCTCAGATATTACAGGACTTCAAACAATGAATTCAAGATATAGAGAACGCTTCAAAAATACCACTATAACGCACAGAGGGTACAACAAGCAGTCTTATGATTCTGGCCTTCATCTGGTTCAGCTAACTAGTTTATATGTAATTTGAATATAAAAGTCTATAGTTTTGTTGTCCGGTCCAGTTCAACCTAGTCTAGTTCAACCGGGTGTCCGGGGAGTTTTGCATTGAGCTGCCTTTATCGGTAATCCTATCCCCTTCGAAAATTTACCCGGTTATTCGAAAACTTCAAACTCAATGCTACCTTGTTATAGTGCTCTAGTTCCCTGCAATAACTGAGGACGACCCAAATGTACATGTACAATTAGCCTGGTTGCACCAACCCTCCAACCGTACTTAAACTTGTACTCTATGATACCTAGTCTCGTAACCAGACTTAGTCAGCGCCGTACTCTACCTATCATATCATAAGCTCTCGAGCCTCTAATGAGATGCCTGTGCCAAGCCAGGCTACTCGTCAGTCTTGAGACAGATTAGTCAGCCACTAAGCGGTTGTCTGGTTCGAGACTGTCTCGAGACTGCGCTTCTTGCGAATTGTCATTATCGCTGGCACATTTGCTCCAACACAGAGCTATACTATTTTCGGCGATCTCGTAAACCATTTCTCGGTCTATCATACGAGGGGTAGTGCAACCAGACTATTTCTCGGTAACCTGTGCCGTGGGCCAACGTAACATCAACCGCCCAATCTCCAAGTGCTTTGCTGCGAACATGCAACATTTAGTGACGTATCAGGTTCCACCAACCAGGCCAATGTTCGACAAGGATGTCGAATCATGAACCATGTACGTCCTTCGCAACGAGTATTTGATCTGAAGACATGGGCGAAAAAGGCTGCTGGATACGTATTGGATAGAAAAACATCAGCGTCCCAAATCATAGACAATTAGTCGGTTGATAAATAATAACTGTCTACTTCTCCTAGTACGTTAGTAAATAGAACTTTCACAAGAGAATACGTGCCCACGTGCACCACGGCGCTAAAGTAAAATACTCGTACCTCGATGGGAACACTAGACCTATCATGCATACGAGATCAGGAAGTGCCTGTTATCATACTCCATACAAAAGATGTTGACAGCAGTGCTGGAGCAAGCAATCGAAATTGAAACCGAATCAACTGACCACAGCTCTCTGCCTTCGCCCCATCGTCATCTTGCAGTAGCATACAAGGGGATATCTCCCTCTAAAGTGCGGCGGTTGTTGTGTTACCAAATTTCCATCTCGATTTATACTGGCATTAATTCTTCGAACTGGTCAAATTTCTTCTTACAAGTAACGTAGGCATGAGACAAGATCAGCTGAGGAAGTTGACCAATGCACGAAAACGTTCTTCTCTTTTTCAATTTGTTCATCTGCTAGTGACATATCATGAATAAACGTTCAGATTAGCCCCAGTGCTAACTTATGTAGTAATAAACAACTAGATTCGCGGTGATATCAATGATATATACCTAATTATAGTCTTACCATGGCTTTTCAGCTGGAGTAAACGATGGGCTGCTCGTATCAAAGTCATGTCAGGTTGATCTTGAGTCTAGTTGCACTTTTCTAGTGCCCAGTATGACAGTTGCTCGAAAATTTGCCGTGTTACCACGGTCGGTGATTGGTTGGCCTAATACAATCCCGTGCCAGCCAAGTCGGCATCGATGTGCACATGCGTGTCTCGATACTAGTCAATGAATACCAATAGATAAAAATTCACAATGTATGCGAAGAGCATCATGCTGGTGCCGTCACCAAGCACCATGCCGCTCGCAACTCGCTTGGTGCTTGCTGTCGAATGGAGACGGTATGCGCTTCCAAGAAAAAATAAAGACACCGTCTGTGATGGGGAGTCATCAGCCTCGAACCGGGGAGTCGTCCCGTCTTCCAAGGGATACAAAGGCTTAAGAGAGAGAATTGTTAACCAAGAACATCCACATGTTGTTTGCGCATGCATAAATTACTCGAGACCATTCCGATCGCGGTCTTTAAGCTTCGAATGATGGTAACTGCATAAGTGGGTAAGTTCAAATGAATTGTAGTCATAGGCCAACAGAGTGTACAAATACCAGCTGTCTCGGGTAGTTCCATCAGCCTGTGAACCCATCCAGCTAAAGATAGTTTCGTGGACAGAAGCTTCTCGCGAGCACGGAGTTAGCTTAAATCGAGAGTGGGATCAGCTATGCCCCCTCGATTTACGAGTGAGTATCGTAGAACTGTAACTTGCTGGCACCATACAATTGGCATTGAAGTGAGGAGTAAATATAAACCGCACAATTTTTGACAAAGCTCTGCTGCTCGGAGGGAGCTCAGATGACCACCAGATGCCACTTAACGCTTCAGTTATGAGTAGTAAATTTATCTTGAAGACCATATCACCCTGCTGTATATCCAGCTCGCAGTCAGTAACTTTGCTTGCAGAATGATTTGGATTGCAACGGATTATGAGAACAATTGTAAAAGATTTCAACGCGAAAAAACGCTTTCGTCTGGTTGGCGCCCAGGCATATCGATTGGTATCCTACACCACCACCTGACCCTATGGACCTCCCTCAGAACTTTAAATGACTAGATGTTTCCAGCACCCAGGCATATCGATTGGTATCCTACACCACCGCCTGACCCTATGGACCTCCCTCGGAACTTTAAATGACTAGATGTTTCCAGACGCCCTACCTAAGCTAAGTGTATGCTTGTGATTCAGCATCAATAGAGTCAGTAGCTGGCATTCCAATGGCCTGGTTCGTACTCCAAGCTGTATATAATCTCTCCATCAGGCAGTCAAATCCGGTAATGTAGAGTAAGTCCATCATGCAGTTTGCCATGAGTGCGGACATGGTACTCCACTGGGCGCTGCAAAGGTCGATCCTTCGATCCTGAAGTAGAGGTTCAGGTGGCATGGCATCATTTGTAGCACACAAACAGGACGTGATCTTGTCGTGAGTGAAGGATCACAGTACAGTACCACTGCTTGAGTAGCCTGGCTGGCACTGCTTGAATAGGCTGGTTGCTGCTTGAAGTTCTCTGACACAGCCGTGATTGGGCAAGATCGACGTACACCTGCACGAGAAATGTGGGGATTAAGTGCAGTGTAAATATAGCAGCCTGTAGTTTTCGAATCAACTGCTTAGTACAATAAGGTGTATTCCAGTAGAACTGTTGCACAAGGGCGCCCGATGTCAAGCATGGATCGGAGAAGGGGGTACCTGTATGAATTTTAGTTGACCCAATTATTGAAATGAACGACAATCGCCTGCATACGTTGCACCAACCTCTTGACCCCACAAGTACTAGTAATCTCAGCAACCCCTGTCGAGATATTGAGAGCTCATCCTAACCTGGCAGTCATTTCCCCCTTGGTAGCATTCCTACCTTGGCTTGATTGGTAGTACCGAAGAGGACACAGTCAGTACGATGAAATGTCCATACAAGGGTAAGGTGGATTGCGAAAAGGCAATGTATCCGACACGATGCCACTCGGAGTGGAACTCGCACTGGTTGACGGTACTTCCTCCCGAAGCGGACCCCTAAGCTTCATCTCGATGATACATTCGCGGTTAAGTATGGCGAGCTTACATAATCTGCGAGATTGTTATCCTTTAATCAATAAATGTGTTTGGAAATAATGAGAAAGCTTCAATGAGCTCGTAGGCAAGCAATCGAACGAATTTGACGTTTCTGCTCTCACTCCGTTTTCTTGGGGAATTATGATTACTCCAGGGGTTTTGCAAGGGGTGTTGCATTAGCAAATTGCAATGCACTACTGACAAGGGGCGCACATCGTTGGCTGGCTAATATAGTATCTATGAGTAATGGAAGTGAACATTTCAGTTCTCATAGAGGCTGCGGTCACTGGGACTCCGCCTCCGAATCGCATCATTTACATTCTCAAGCTGCCAACTCACTTAGTACTAGGTACAGAATTATTCGTTTGACACTGCCTGTTCCGTCAGCTCCCGATCAAGATGATGTGCAGGACATAAGGTTCCAACCAACAAGATATACCTAGGTAGGTCCGCTGGCAATTGAGTCTGAACATTGACTGATGACATCTCTATAGCTATGCATAGGTACTTCTCTAGCAATCCTTGCTTCTAGTAGAGGGGTTAGCTCACTGCCATGCCATAGCCGGAGGAGAGGGCGAAGGAGCAAAGTCGCCATCCTTAACCACCTGTAACTCCGGCTCCCGAAACACGGCCAAAATTATCATCAGGTTGATACTGTATGATCCTAGTCTGCTTCATATGATCCTTTCTTCGATCATGACAGTACACGTGAAGCAGTCACAATCCTTCTAGTGGCATCTTGACAGGGGAGATTTTATTTCTGACCACAGGAACGATCCTCAGCTGGAGGTGGCGTTCTAAGGTGGTGCAACGGCTTAGACAATCCGGTACCTGGGGCTGCATGTAACAAACGCTAAAATTAATGGCACCCAACGATCTACGACCCCAGGAGGAGCCTCGCCCTCCTAACATGGCATCCTAAGCTGGCGGCCTATGAAAAATGGTGTAGCCACCGTTTTCTTTCTTTCTTTCTTTCTTTTTTTTTTTTTCCTTTTTTTTCTTTCCCGCCTTCTTAGATGCACCTACGGGTAAACGGAAGATGACCTGGAACCACACTCGGTATTCATGTGCGACGGTCAGGGTGGGTCCCACGAGGGGTGGGGGTGGTAACAGAATTGGGACATGCCGATGAGGGTTGAGACTCCATCACTGCTGTGCCCTGCAAGGCAAGGCATTAAGGCATGCATGGTGAGAATTGCTTCAGTGGAAGCGAGCACACCGGGCAGGGCACGAGACCAGGAGCACACCAGCTCGTAAATAAAGCAGGTGATCCCAAACCTTTCCTTCCCGATCAACATTGGAGAGGTATCCACTTTCTCCATAGTCCTTTCGCTTTCCACGCCAACTGTGCGGTGTCGTTCGTTTTGAGCTCCTCCCAGGCCATCAATTGCAAAAAGGGTACATTCGTTTCAGGCCATATTTGACCATCGTCAAATGCACTGTCACACAAGCACACTATAGCGAGCCACATAGGTAAGTGCTATTGCTCAACCGTTCTCTGTTTTATCGGTGTGGGAGCAGTTGCAAAAGGCTGTGAATGCATGCTGCAATCCCGAGGGATGAAAGGCGGGCCAAACCTGAACAGAATGCCACTCCGCCGAGAAGTACGAACAAGTACAAAAGTGCTTGATCGAACAAAAAGGGTCAAGCTGTAGAAGGCAGAATGGAGAGAGCGAAGTGGGCGGAGGAAATACACTGATTAACGTTGGCACGGGGAGAGGGCGGGAAATGAAATGCGGGTGGATACTGAAATGGATGGAACTGACCGCATACAGTTGTAGAGGCTGAAGATATACAAGAGCAGAGATATAGTCCCAGCATCCTGCCCACTGGTGGAAAGCCTCCCATCTCTCGCCCTAACTCCTCCATCAAGTTCTACTCCTTCGGCCACCGTTCCGTCGTATACGCTCCAAGTTGGTCGTCCATCTGCGTATAGATTATAGTCTCCTCAAGAGGTGAATATACCATACCTTCCAGCATGATCCTCACTTCATCTCCTGGCCCTCACAGATCACCTTTCCATCTCCCAGGCTCTCTGCTAACAATCACCGCAGTGGTCTATAGGACCATAGAATACACTCTGCCAACATGGCCACTCTCAAGATAGCGTTCTTAGTTGGCTTCAATTTCTTCAGCTATGCTGTGACCGGCAATCTCCTTATCCCGCAACCGCAGGTTAAATGCTACGAAGGTTGCCCGGAGGGGAAATTCTGCAGGAACACCGACGAGTAGTATGTTCTAGTTACCCAACTCTAGTTCTGTCATTGTATTTGCACTAACAGTAAATTCCTACTCAACAGCTGCCAAAAACCAATCTGGCACCCAAAGCATTTCCCAACCGTCGTACGCCGCCAACAACTATATTCCACAGACGGAAGATGTGGACCGAATTTTAGTAATACAATCTGTGACCCAAAATCAAGCAACTATCCTGTAAGATATCTATAAAATCCCTTTATTTATAATGGACTCAAGTACTGACATACCATCATAGGGAGGATGCTGCTCCGTAAGTCCAAATTCAATTTCAGAGATAAATGACTGATACTAACTAATATTTAAGGCCAATGGATGGTGCGGAAACACTGCCGATGTGCGCAAACTTATCCCCGTATACGTTGTGGAACTTTGTACTTACTGGGAAAAATTGTAGCACTGTGGCGTTGGTTGTATCTCGGGATGCACAACGACCCCTCCTCCTCCCACTACAGGAGGCGCAACTACCGACGGTAAATGTGGGAGAGACAATGGAGGTAAAACATGTGTTGGATGGTCAACGTATGCTGAATCTTTCCTATTCCATATAGAAGACAAATGCATTACTAATTTAATTCTTCTTTCTGCGCAGGGGAGAATGTTGTTCTTTGTACGGTTGGTGTGGTAATACTGCATCTCATTGTGGGCAAGGTTGTCAATCAGGTCCATGTACTGGGGGAAATCCAGGGCCAGGGCCAGGACCAGGACCTCAAGCGCCAGGTCCTGCCCCTGCACCTATGAACCCCAATCCAGGAAGTTTTGCTATTGTCGGACAATCCGGAGTCCCTGCTATGCACTCTGGCCTACTTCCCAACGGCCGTGTCGTGTTTCTGGATAAAATAGAGAACTATACACAGGTCAAGCTTCCAAATGGCCGATTCGCATATTCCTCCGAATATGATCCAGCAACGAACCAAGTAGTACCATTGGGCTATAGTGTAGTTCACCAACCTTTATTCCTTGTTTTTGCATGCAAAATACTGACATCGGTTTAGACAAACGCATTTTGCTCTGGTGGGACTTTCCTTGCGAATGGAGATTTCATCTCACTTGGTGGCAATTCACCTCTCACCTGGCTTGACCCTACTGTCGGTAATGGTTTGGATGCTATTCGATATCTGTCTCGATCCTCTACCAATTCTGCTTTGAACGGACAATACTGGAAGGAACCTGGAAACAAACTTTCATCACCCAGATGGTATCCATCTGCGCAAATCCTTGCCGATGGGAGAGTCTTTGTGGCCGCTGGCTCTCTCAATGGTCTGGACCCTTCACACCCTCCGAACAATAATCCCACATATGAAATATTGAGCCCGACTGGTATGAGCAATGGACAGAGTATCCCACTGGATATCCTTGTCAAAAATCAGCCATATTACTTGTACCCATTTATGCATCTTCTCCGAAACGGGCAGATCTTTATATTCGCCGCTAAATCGTCCGTGGTCTTTGATATTGGCTCCAATACTGTGGTTAAAACCCTTCCAGATTTATCAGGACTTTACAGAACCTATCCCAATACTGGTGGAAGTGTCCTTCTTCCATTGACATATACCAATAACTGGGAAGGTAAAGTCATGATTTGTGGAGGGGGATCATACCAGGATATTACATCCCCTACTGATCCTAGCTGTGGTGTTATTTCCCCGGAAGCAGCGAACCCAACATGGGAGATGGACTCGATGAATGAAGGACGTTGTATGGTCGAAGCTGTGTTGTTGCCAGATGGGAAGGTTCTTTGGATAAACGGTGCCAATCGCGGCGCGCAGGGATTTGTCCTTGCAGAGTAAGTCTATTGTTTTATAACTCCTACTTTGCAGTTTTCCAAGGTTTGTGAGTATGCTGACGCTCCTCAAGGAACCCGACGTTGCAAGCATTACTTTATGACCCTGCGAGGCCTTTGGGTGAGAGATGGTCGCGCCTTGCTTCATCGACTATCCCCCGATTGTATCACTCCGTTGCGCTTCTGCTACTGGATGGTACAGTTATGTTAGCGGGAAGTAACCCCAATGAGATGCCTGTATTGGAGCCAAGGCCAAATGCTCCGTATGTCACAGAGTTCCGTGTTGAGCGTTATACTCCTCCATATCTCAGTGGTGCGAATGCCAATCGTCGACCAACTAATATTGTCCTTCCGGTCAAAGTGCTCCAACCCAATATGCTCTTTGAAGTCAGGTTCAATGCTCCATCAAATGCCAAGGATGTCCGTATCGTAATGTATTATGGTGGCTATGTCACACACTCCGTTCATATGGGTCAAAGGATGATGATTCTTGAAAGGATGGACTTCAAACCAAATGAGATCGCACAGGTGGTAAGAGCCAAAGTACCTCCGAACAAAAATATCTGCCCGCCTGGACCATATGTCATCTACGTTGTGGTGAGTACCAAGTGTGTACCTGGTTGGAGGAGTTTGAATGCTAATGATTCCCCTAGGTTGATGGTGTTCCGGGTGTTGGTCAATTTGTCCAAGTAACATGAGAAGATCTTATACTGGACTATAACACAAATCTTTCCTCATCATGACCAGCTTCAGACTCATTTGAGACACTTATTTTCCAATTTCTACCAAATATCACCTAATACTCCTTTTTCTATCCTTTCTTAACGACATCCGTTTTTCTATCTCAGCCTTTCCTCCCATTTTTCTTATTATTATTGTTAGTCTTCTTGAAGGAAAATTGTCGTGGGGCCGGGATTTACTTGTTAATGGATCTTTGGAATTGCAAGCACGTGTGACAGAACGGAATTGGATTGTGGGATCATAGGGAAAATCAGGAAACTGTAATGGTCAAATTGGGGATATTTCCAGTAATGAAATAAGAACATTCCGAGCAAGTATTTTCCAGTCAGAGGCTTACACGATGGGATCCTTGTTCGTGCGACGTTACAAGTAACAAACACTTTCGAAGACTGTAAATTGACTGGACACGAGACTAGTGAATCGGGTGCTCAGGGTACCAGTATCGAACCGAGAGCATGTTTTCCGTTCGGCCACTACTGGCAGTGATTGCCAAGTCCATGCACATGAGAATCGCATTTGTAAAATATTCTTTGTTGTTCGTATTAATAGGTTGCCCTTAAGATGAATAAAGGTGATACTGAGTGCAGGTTATGAATTGCCAAGAGGGTACAGAGGTCCTGGCTTGGTGACCTCGTGTGACAGCAGCAGCAGCATGCGCTGAAAGATAAGTATTTCTTACTTGTTGGTAGAACATAGTTTCAACTGAATACTGTACGAGTACTTGCACTTAGCACTCTAGCATTCGTTCACGCTGGACTGCAGAGATGTGTGGATAAGATTACGCTGGTCGCTGTGCATAATGGGATCAGCTGCTATCAGGAACACGCTTCCTCGCCTATCAGATCTGCGGTTATACACGGGTTTGCTTCGCTCAGAGCTGCATTTGAATACGATGGTCAACGCTAACATATAAGTTTACAAAATTGCAGAAAGGAAAATTGAGAAATATTACAATCTCAACCGGCACCACACCAAGCACTTAAGTTGGTATATGGTTGAAGCCCCTATGCAAGGACAGACAAACCGATATAAATCCTAAATCTGTCCTTCTTGTCCACTAGAGATCCTTCTTCCCAAGGCAGCCCGAGGGCCGCGAGCAAACGATTAATATCCCCCTCTGTCCAAACATTATTAGAATGGGATATTAGATGAGAAATATGGGGATACCGACCACCTAGCTCAGTTATTTCTCTTGGAGTTCTGGGAAACCCAGGTATTGGAATATTATGTAAATCCCTTAGTGGCTCCAGGTGAGCCGTTGCCTCGTATATTTTCGCGTTACGAATTCTGGAGAGATTGTTGGTTTCACTGCCTCGAGATTAACAACCATCTAATGACTCTGGAAGAGATTGTATACTTACGACCTTAGAAACATCTCCACCAGTTGCTAGTGATTCTGGTTCATGGTTGCTTGCAACTGATCCTGAATCGTTTTAAACTGAGCGTCCGTCTTTTCCTGCATCGCTCTCAACTGGGCAGCAAGGTCGAAAACCGGCATGTTGGGAATTTTTCCGAGCTCTGCCACAACAGTGCTTACACCCTGCTCAAGTCATTGGAAGTCTGGTTGGTTCAACCGTTCATCGAATTTCGTGAATGTGAGTATGCTCCAATAACTAAGTAGCTCCTATCGGATAGTCAATAAATCAAATAACCTACAATGGGAACTGCTTGTGTACTCGTTGACTGTTCTTGCAATCTGTGTTCTTTCTTTTGTTCGACCCTGAGAAGAGAAAGAAAGTGAGGAAGGGTAAAGTTAAGCGTGCCGTTGAACCTGAGGTGACTTGTGTCTTGGCACTGGCACGTATGATACTTGCCTGGTCGTACAGACGCTGATCGGCCCGTTCTATGCTCATAAGTTCGCAACAACAATCTGGGAATTAGGCTTGCATATACACTTACCCCAATATTGCCTAATCCCCAAGAACTTTTTATTACACGCTTCACAACTCAATGTTTGTTTTCAAACCAACTATCATACTTCATTTAGCCTCGAGTCACTCGTTGAACCGTCATATAATAGCAAAATAAAACTCCGAGCTCGGCACCCAAAAGAATTTCGGTTTCACAAAATCTACAATCGAGAAACTACTTGAGTTGAGTGAATCTGAATTATTACTTTTACATGATGGATGCATGGAAGAAGCTTCAAAAGAGTGAGATAAAATGATAAAAAGAAAGGCTCCTGTCATTAGTTACAAGTGTGCCAGATTTGGCTTCGCTGTTTATAGTAGTCAAATGGGGAATTATGCACCTTGTACGCAGTTAAAAAAATACATGTATATTTTTGTGTGTAAATCCCATACAACAATTCTGAAGACTTTTTGATGACTAAAAGACTATATTATATTATATATATACTATAAATAATACTATACTATATTAAATACTACCAACCTTTATCAAATGCTATCATACTAAGCAGATACTATTATATATAAGAAAGTACTCTTACCATTATGCAATAAGCATAATACTATCACTTAGCTTACTGTTATGTATTCAAATTTAAACGTTACTTCCTCTCATGCACATACTCCAGGCATACTAAATCTTACTGGTTCCTACCACTTCAAAAACCCAATAACTGCTAGTACTAATGTTATACAACGATGCTGACGAAGAGTATATATTTAACACACATGCATACGCAGGACGCAACTGTGAAGTATCTACTTTAAGGTTGTTTATGTGATCTTGCGGTGAGCGATCTTCTAATGGAGCGGGTTTTGGCACAGCCTTGCACTAAGTGCAATGCATTGCAGCGTGTATTCAGGTACTTCAAGTAAAGTTAGTCTAGAGTTACTTCTAGGTGTAAGGTACTCCTTAGCTATGTGCGAACTGGAGTTATACTTCTCTAGCTGATATGAACATAGTCGAGTATCTACACGGCGCCACAGAGTGAAGTGCGGTAGTTAGAATTGATAAGACGAAAAGCATTCCAATAATTTCTGCGCTATTGGTTGAGAGGGGCAATTTGCTATCTTGGGCGGGCAAAACTTCACTAAATTCGATGCACTAGTTTCACTGCGTGGCGTCTAGCTAAGAGAGTATCAAATTCATTACTTCGATCGACCTCAAGCAATGGTACACATATACCAGTAAATACCGGTATCCGCAGCCATAGCATAACTATTAGATCATGTAGTTAGTCCTGGCAGTCAATATAATATGGGTTAATATAATATGGGTTTATGTAGTCTCGTCAGTCTCGTAGTAGGAGAGTGCAATCCAGCAAGTAAATGTGTACTCGTACATTGAAATTGATATGATTGATCGGCATGGCAAGGGTCAAAAAGCAGTGAAAACTAGTGGCACGAATTTCGCGAGATTTTGCCCGTCCAAGAGATACTGCTAGTGGGACGTCGCAATTTGATTTTTGTTTTTCGTTGTTCCACAGGATTCTGGAGCAAGTACGTAGGTAGACATAGGCCGCCAACTTTCCCATCCCCCCCTGTATGATAGGTTGAGCTTTTCTGAAATATACTCCACTTAGCCTGTTCTTTTTTTTTTTTTTTGTTTAATTTGCAAAAGTGTGGGGGCGGATTGGCCCGGTGCTTGTTTGAGTGGGCGTGGCCGAGTTGTCTACATGGGTGATTGGGGTGCTCAAGGGCAAGGTACTTTAATTTGAAGGTTAATCGGAGGGGGGTTTGGTCTTTGGTGAATTGAGAGCTGGGGATTGGCTGTGTAGTGGAATGAAGCGAGACGACGTTGAAGTACCACTTCTTGTGTGCTTGGTATTTGTACAGAGTACTGACATGTACTCTGAAGCAGAAGAGCCATGTTTGACATTTGATGGGCTAAGATATCGCTCTGGTTGCACACAGGTGCTCCCTCCCCAGCAATTCAAAGCTGCGGATAATACATACTTAGCTCACCGGTCCTGGTAATTTGCAGCACCCTTTGCAAGTCCACGGCGCTTTGTTTCGTTTCGCTTGCAATCAAGCAAGGACAGGCTCCCTGCAATTCGATTCGTCCTGGGCATTTGCGCCGCCGAAGATACCGCCTTTATTCGCATATGGGGTTGTTGTGCGAAGCGACAGCTGGCTGGGCAGAGTCACTTGTGCAGGCAGCCCCGTCGATCGCTTAAGCTGACAGGCATGGCGCTGCCTTTGTCAGCAGCAGCAGCAGCAGCAGCAGCAGCAGCAGCAGCAGCAGCAGCAGCAGCAGCAGGCATCTGTAGTCTCTTGCAAAGGCATCTGGGCGGCGTCAGTTGAGCGCGTACCGGTACTGTAGAGTAGAGTATAGCCGGGTTGAAATCTCGGCGGTGCGCCTCCTTTCCTCCAATTCTTGATTCTTTCTGTCCCCGTCCGTTCGCTCCTTCGTCCTGCAGAGGCTGCCGCTGCCCCAGCAGGTTGCTCGTAAGGATCCCTCTCCAGCCTGTATCATACGCACTGCTGGGCTCAAGAAGTCACTCCAAAATCCTCCCCCGCTCATTCTCTCCACCCTTATCGTCCTCTGGCATTAATTTCGACCAGTGGAGATATCCGTCGGCACTGTTGCCCTCTTGCCTCCGCAGCTATTTTAGTCTATTTAGTTGCGCGCTTCCCGGCGCAAGCGCGAGCAGGTGCGTAACCCGGACTGTGCGTATCACGACGGATTACAAAGCATGCTCCACACCACACCTGTGGCACTTACGTCCAGCCGTCTAGTTAGAAGCGCAATAAGGGATCTATCTATGATAGAAGTAATAGAGAACTGAAGAGGAAAAGGAACCGAAACATACAAGCAATCACGCCAAGGGCTCCCTGGGTACGTGTACTCCACTCCGCTCTGCTCTACTGGGCCCTGCCTGCTGAGTTGCAACCTGCGTCTCGCCTCAGCCTCACGGGTTACACGGGTGCTCATCATCACCATCCCCCTCTCCGACGATCCTCAGACTACTCCGTACCAACCATTCCCTCCGCTCATCCCCCAATCCCCCCCCCAACACACACACACACACGTATTACCCTCCCTCAAAAGCCCCTCTCCCGCCCAGCCCACCCTTCAACCCTGAAACGCGACAGATCGCAAGAACGCCAATTTTACCACTTGCTATTTACATATACCCCTCACCAATTAGTTTCTGGAAGCCTTCATGCACAGGATAGGCTGCAGTTTCTCCGATAGATAACATCCGCCTTTCCTTTTACCAGCAATACAAGCGCACATACAGGACATAGATACACGTGCCTCGTGACCTGCGTTTGCAGCCATGTCCAGGCCTTTTGGATCTGGCAATCCTTCGTGAGTTACCTCCTATTTACCTGTCTAGCGGCTCTTGCTTCCGCAAACGATCCATCCCTTGCAACCCCCCCCGCCCTCCGCGTTAAAGTATTGGAGTTTAATACTAATCCGTTCCCAATTGACTGATGCAGAAGCCCCGGTTCCCCTCCACCAAGCCTCCTCGCGCCGACGGGGAATGCAAGCTTCAAGCCGAATGTGAACCGCGTGAAGTCGAAGCGCTGGGTTGAGGCCAAGACTTACAACTATGACGGCGGTGACTGGGGAGACGACTATGATGAATACGACGAGCAGCCGCCGCTCCCCCCGGTACCTTCGCTTAAGTACTCGGGACAGCACCACCCACCATTACCCGGAATATCGCGAGTGAATACGTTTGATGGACAGCCGAGCCTACACCGGAGAGGGAGTTTCGAGCGGGGCGATGATGGTACAGTCCCTGCAGGTGGATTCCGACCACCAGTGCGAAGCATGACTTCTGGCCCTGCTTTTACTAGTATGGGTGCAAGAAGCACAAGCCCGGGTCTACAACCCCATTCACCAAGCAACAATAATGGTAATAATAATGGAGGACTGTTTGGTACGAACTTGATGAAAGGAATTGGAGGACTGATTCGGGGAACGCCGTCACCTCCACCCCCACCTCCGCCACCCCCAGAGACAAAAGGGTTTCTGCCTACGCATGACAGGGCGATTACTGACAAGCCGCTGCCAATGCAACCGGGAGGACAATATCCCCCTCAGATTCACGTACAGCAGTACCAGCACTCACCTTATTCTCCACCTCCACTACCTCAACCTACATTATACCAGCCTACTCCGAACCCGCAAGTAGGCTCCGCATCTTTTTCAGCTGCATCTACCCCTCCTCCACCCCCGCTTCCGGATTCTCCACAGTCACCTTCCCACACCACCTCTCCCGTTACCGACAGACAACCTATTCTTAACCCTCCATCCTCCCAACCTACCTACTCCTCCAATAATGCCCCTACGCGCCAGCCTTCTATCGCACGCAAGCCCCCCCCACCTAGTGGCAGCACCCGTGGCTCAACCCCGAACCCTGACATCCAAGGTGCGCATACCGCCGTCGCATATGGTGGCGCAAACGTAACCCCCATCCGCACATTCTCCATCTCGCGCAAACCTAATCCCGCGAGATCTGCTCTCCCAGAACATATCCCACTGCCCGCGACGCCCGATCCTGTTACACAGCGGAGCATTCTTGAGGAGCAGGAGCGTGCTGCAAGGGAGGCGGAGAACAATCAGCTTGAGGCGGTGAAGCGGGCGGCGAAGGAACAGGCGAGGAGGGATGCTAATGCTGCTGCGGAACAGCAGCGGAGGATTGATGAAGAGAGAAGGGAGGCGGAGAGGAGGGAGGAGGAGGAGGAGAGGGAGAGAATTAGACAAGTAATTGAGGCGGAGTTGTTGAGGGTGAAGTTGGCGGAGGAGGAGGAGGAGAGGATGAAGGTGGAGAGGATGGCAAAGGAGAAGGAGAGATTAGAGGAGGAGAGAAGAGTTGCGGAGGAAGCGGCGGAAATGCAAAAGAAGGCGGAAGAGGAAGCTGAGAGACAACGATTGGCAGCTGAGGAGGCCGAGAGGCAACGATTTGCAGCTGAGGAGGCCGAGAGGCAACGATTGGTAGCTGAGGAGGCCGAGAGACAACGATTGGTTGCCGAGGAGGCCGAGAGACAACGATTGGTTGCTGAGGAGGCCGAGAGACAACGATTGGTTGCTGAGGAGGCCGAGAGACAACGATTGGTTGCTGAGGAGGCCGAGAGACAACGATTGGTTGCTGAGGAGGCCGAGAGACAACGATTGGTTGCTGAGGAGGCCGAGAGACAACGATTGGTTGCTGAGGAGGCCGAGAGACAACGATTGGTAGCTGAGGAGGCCGAGAGGCAACGATTGGCAGCTGAGGAGGCCGAGAGACAACGATTGGTTGCAGAAGAGGCCGAGAGGCAACGATTGGCAGCTGAGGAAGCCGAGAGGCAACGATTGGCAGCTGAGGAGGCTGAGAGACAGCTGTGGGAAGCTGAGGAGGCTGAACGGCAACGGGTCGCTACCGAGGAAGCCGCACAGCAACGAGCTGCAGCCGAGGAGGTTGAAAGACAAAGGATTGCAGCGGAGGAAGCCGAGAAGCAGAGACTAGCTGCGCAGGAAGCAGAAAGGAAGCGTCTTGTAGCTGAGGAGGCGGAAAGACAGCGTTTGCTTGCTGAAGAGGCCGAAAGACTGAGAATTGTTGAAGAGGAAGCCGAACGCCAGAGACTGGCTTATGAGGCAGAGCAACGGAGGATTGCACATGAGGAGGAAGAGAAGGCAAGGGCTGCCGCTGAGGAGGTAGAAAGGCAGAGAGCTGCTGCTTTACAGGCAGAGAAGGCCGCGAGAGAGGAAGTTGAGCGAAAGGCTGCAGAAGAAGCGGAGAGGATTGCAAAGGAAGAGGCTGAAAGGAAAGCCGCTGAGGAGGCAGAAGCGGAGAGAAAGGCTGTTGAGGAAGCGGAGAGGATTGCCAGAGAAGAAGCCGAACACAAGGCTGCGGAGGAGGCTAGAATCGCCGAGGAACAACGCAAAGTTGCTGAAGAAGCTGCTGAGCGAGAGAGACTTGCTGCTATAGAGGTACAACAAGCTGCGGAGGAAGCTGAACGCCTTCGCCAGATGGAATTGGAGCTACAGAGACAAAAGGAAGCAAGACTTATTGCTCAACAAGAAGCCGAGAAACTGCGCATGGAAGAGGAGCAAAGAGCCGCAGAGCAAGCCGAACGGATTCGACATGATGAAGAGCAGTGGCAGGCAGGTGAAGAACAGGCTGAACTCCAACGAATGGCTATTGAAGTGCAGATGGAGGCGGAGGAAGAAGCATATCGTCAGAAGATTGCTGAAGAGGAGCGGTTGGCTGCAGAAGAAACCGAGAGAAGGGCACAAGAATCTGCTACAAAGGCTGCCGAGTTGGAAGAGGAAAGGACAGAGGAAGAGGAGCGTGCTCGTATTAACGAACAGGTTGATGCTGAGTGCCGCAGGGCCGCCACCCCGATCCCACCTGCTTCACAATCATCAACTTTAGAGTTTTCGACGATTTCAGATACTCACGCGAACCCGACGCAGCAGGATTTGGATGGTCCTACGTTGTGGGAGGGGCCAAGAATTTCAGTGACTAATATCAGTAGCCCCCAAGTTATCTCCTCAGGTTCTGAGTCTGAAAAGGAGCAGCCGCAACAGCAACTCTCAGAGCAAGCTGGGTTAGAGATTGTTTCGAATGTCATTACTCCGCAAGATACACAAGAGGACGATGAAGATGCTGCTCAGACGTTTTTCAATCCGTCGTCGAGCACCTCAGCTGCGCCAACTCCTCCGCAGAGTGAGCATGAATTTGTGCGTGAAGTGATTATACAGCCAGCTTCACCTCCCACTGCAGAGCAGGAGCCTCGTACTCCTCGTCGTGCAAATACCTCGGACTCAGCTGGTAATGCCTCTCCGACAATTACGCCACGACCAATCACTCGCACTGTTGACATATACGCCCGCATGTCTCCCCCGGATGACCGTGGTAGGACCTCACATAAATTGGTCAGAGCTTCGAGTACCAGCAGCATGGGCTCAGAGACACATTTTACTGTTGAATCTGCTCAAAGAGCTCGTGAGCTACAGAGGGCAATTAGCAGGGAGAGGGTTAAATCTGAGATTGTGAGGATAGAGACCATGAAGGCTTGTAGGGGGACACCTGAGGCCCCGCCGATGCCGCCTGGGGAATATCCAGAATCTGTGGGTGGAAGTTTGAGCAAGGGAACTGCACATGGGGTGCTACGAGGTGATGAAATTTCAATCAGGCCGGTTTCAACACAAGTTTTTCAGTCCACGCTATTTACTCCACCACAACAGCACAACTCTATTGAGGACAGAACAGAGGCATGGGCACGAACGCAACAGCAACATCATGCAGAAAATTTGCAGGAGGATTCAGTATATGGTCAGTCACAAAATTCCCCTAACACGAAACTAGAATTAGGGCTCAAGTCACTTGTAGAGAATGCGTTTAAGAGACAAGATACGTTGCAAGTGACTCCGGCGTCGGAAACCGCCGCGGTGGAAATTTCGCCAATCCTGTCCGGAAATGAACCCGCGCAATTTACGATTTATGCGCCAGATAGCTATAGTCCGCCTGTTACGGTGCCGTATAGTAACGCTGCTGCACCTGAGCCGGAGAGGCCACCTGTTGCTTCGGTCGTTGTGCATCCCCCGCCTGTGATGAGTGCTTCTGAGCATGCGGACGTGAGAACGGTGACTCCTATTACAGAAGGCAGAAGGCCACAACTGCCGGGATCGTGGATTACAGAGACCTCCATCAGTGGGATTAGCGATAATAAGGGTAAGTTCTACTATTCATTCTGTGTGAATTTCCTTATTGACAGTCTTTTAGTTGTTTCTCAGCATGGACCCATCATCGTTGACCCAGAAAGTGATGATGAGTCGAAGCCAAGACTGGATAAAGGAAAAGGAAAAGCGATTGACTTGAGTCCTGGTAAATTGTGTTTTATTGCCTACATACATTGTACTTGAGGTTTCTAACTTGATACAGTTACATCTGTCTCTCACTTTGGAAAGACGGAATCTGCCGCTCCCTCTGGACAGACGGAAGATTCCGAGGCCGAGAACCGGATACAATCCCTTGTCAACCTCTCTATACCCGGAGAAGACGACGTTCCACCTCCAATTGGCGAAAAGTCGCCGAGAAGGTCCTCTTACACTGAGACTTATACCAAAATCAACCCGGTTATTGCTCAGAAATCACCAACGACGACGACTATTAGCTCGGTGAGAGTGCAGGTGTCGATTCCAAGACAAGAAATTCCGAGCCAAATCGATGTCACGTCGCCTACTCCGACCAGTACGATGCCTCCCGACAACGAGTTTATGCAGCTCGTCAGTGCGAGGAACCATTACTTGGACAGAGCAGAGAGATATAGCATGATTAGCAAAGGGATTAATCCCAAAGATGATAAAGTCAAGGATAGGGAGAAAAAAGGCAAAGAGAGAGAAGCTGATATTATGGAGGAAGGCGAGGCTGCTGAAACCTCTGCGCCACGGGATACCACTTATACGACGACTTTGACGCCTACTCCGTTGTCCCCCATCCCGGGGTCAGTTGATACTACACCGGTAAAAGAAGTATTTGGTACTCAGGTAGACGATGAATTAAGGAGGTTGAACGAGCAAAAGATGGAAGACCATCAAAGTATTGAATACGGGTCTGATGATGGAACACTGGATTCTCGCCATGAGACTATTCCGATGAAACTGCAAATAAGTGAGGCGATGATGGTACATGAGAGGGATACTGATGAAACAACGAGCCCGATTTCGCCCGTTTCGGAGCCCACTCCACAGCCGGAGAAACAGGAGAGGAGGATGGCGGAAGAGGCATTCTTCCAGCATCAGCAACGACTTCAACAACAGCAGCAGATAAAGTTGAAGGAGGAGCCCTTGAACTTACCAATCAAGATGATTGATCTCAGAGATATCCTTCAGCTACCTACTGCGGAGGAGCGAATCAAAGCCTTCGATCAGCAAAGGACAGCGCTCGCGACCACAGACACGGGATTGCAAGCATGGATTGTGTATGCACAAACTGTCACACAGCATAACATCGATCCGCTTCGAGCGCCCAATCCTGCTCTGGTCCAACAGAATGGAAATAATGGGCAACAATACCAAAGCTATCTTTCAAGACAGGAAAGTCCACCAGGAGCTTGGGACAGACAGCCTCAAAGTCACCTCAACGGTACTACTCCAGAAATGCAGCTTACTCCACAACAGCGTCTACAGCAGTCCCAGGGTCAATTGCAACTGGAATTGTCTCACCAAACGCCCCCAGGACAAGTACCAGAAACCGGACCAATCATGCCTACAGGACTCCAAGGTGGGTATCCGCCACAAGGTCCACAGGGACTACGAGGACCACCAGGTCAAGGTGGATATCAGCAGCAGTATCAGTCACTACCGCAGCAGCAGCAGCAGCAACAGCAGCAGCAGCAGCAACAGTTACCTCCGCAAGGCCAGCTTCCACAAGGGCGGCAGCTGTCTGGACAAGTCCTGTCCTCTCCGCAATTCCAGGAGCAGGGATCTCCCCCTCAGCAGGGTCCACAAGGGCAGAATTTCTCTCAGCAGCAACAGCCGCCACAGCACTTCCAGCCTCATGACCAGCAGCCAGGCAGTGGTTCTGAGCCGCAAGGGCAGCCAAGGGAACCTCAAACACCACAGCAAACCCTTCGTGGACCCTCACAGCAACAGCAGCCACAAAGCCAGCAAGGTGCCTCACAGCAGGATCCAGTTTCACCGCAGGATATGCAACCGCTACAACCACCGCACGCCTGGCCACCACAGCTTGCGAGGTCCCCAACAATGGTCCAACAGCAATGGCAGGAAGAACACCGAATAATTAAGCAAAATAAGGGAATTTGGACACCGTCCGATCAACCAGGCGGTCCTCAGCAACAAATGAACGCGGGGTGGCAGCCACAACAGTCATCTCAACAAGGGCAAAACGGTCCCCAGGGCCCAGGTAGTTACGGGCAGCAAGGAGCACGACCTTCGTTTGGACAAAATGCGCCTGCAAATACGGAAGGGCGGCAGCATGGAGCCATTCATCACGGTATTCAAGGTGCTGCAGCAGCAGTGTCACATGGCAAGACCAATTTGAAGGAGAGGACGAAAGGGTTGTTCTCGAGGTTTGGCAAGAATAAGGTAAGTTATGTCAGTTGAGGATATGATAAACTCTGTGCTAACCCGCAGCAACAGAAGGATAAAGGGTCTACTCAACAGCAGCCGTCCCAACAGCCTTCGCAGGCCTATACTCCAGTCCCTCCTCCTTCGAATCCAATGCATCCAAACCAAATGCAATATGGCAAGCCATCTGGAGATACGGGAACCATGAAGAGCGCATCAGGAGGCCTTCAAGGGCAAATGCGACCTGGAGTCAATTCCCCAGCGCTGGACACGAGCAAAGGTACTTTGAATAAACGTGGAGAATATGTTCCAGATATCCCGGTGTCTCCTCATCCTGGAAACTTGGTCACATATGCGGATAACTACACGGATTATCCAAAGAGAACTACTTCAATTGCCAACAGGTCCCAGGTTTCCGAGCCGTCGATTAGCGATATTGGGCAGAGCAACAGGGGAGATGACTCTCCAGTGCACGGAAGTCCAAAATTGGGACCGTCCGACGATTACCATGGAGGAAGGCAATCCTACCCACGTACTAGTACAGGTTATGGTCAAAGTCAACCGGCACAAGACCAGATTCCAGAAGAAGATGAGTTTCAACAAGATTTTAGACCTGTGGGAGAAAAACCCGTGTTACCACCGATTGTGCCTGTTGCGCCGATTGACTTTAAAGAAAGATCGGAGTCAAGAGCGGAGTCTAGGCCTGAGACTAGGGACGTGCCGGCACATGAGCCGATTGAGGAAGAGGCGGTGGAGAATAAAGGTGTAACGTTGCAGGATGAACAGCCGTCCCAGCAGCAGCAGCAGCAACAGCAACAGCAGCCGCCACGCTTCTCCATCGAAAGTTACCAACAGAGTCCTGTTCAGCACTATCAGCGGCCCCAAATTGCTCCTACGCGCTCACAGCGTTCTCAAAATGAGTCGGATGTCTCTTCTCTCCATTCAAGGGGCACTCCTCAACCTGACCAGCAAATTAATAAAATGGGCTATGACAGCAACTTCTCAATTACCTCTTCCAAGCCATTTTCCCCCACTCCAGAACCTCAGCAAGTGTTCAAGCATCCGCAGGGTCATTATCGGCAGCCGTCTGATATGTCTGTAGACAGGGGATATCCGCAGGGGCCTGGACAATTCCAACAACAGCAGCTACCATCACAGCAGTGGCAGCAGTCTGGAACTCCTGCTACTCCTGGAACTTCCGGTGCCTCTAGTCATGGACCATTCCCACCAACGCCGCAACAGCAGGACCCAAGACAAACCCAAGGTGGTTACCAATCGCCTGCAATCAGCAATCCAAGCGCACAACAAAGCCCTGTTGTCGAGTACAGGCAGCCAGCTCCTCCCTCTACCGGTCAAAGCCTCCAGACCATGTCTGGCCCTCCAGAGCATGGTCATGCGCATGGGCGGAAGGATTCAGTGTCGTCATTCAATTCTCAGCATCCGCCTGGACAGGGCCCATCGCAGCAGCAAGGACCAATGGGTCAGCAATTTAATCAACAACAAGCCTATGGTTCTGGCCCGGGGATGCAGAACAGGGTGCATTCACCTGACCCCAGAGCGGTTGTGCTTCCTGATGGAACGGTGATTTCGCCACCACAGTCGCAGCATGGACCGCCGTCGTCGCATGGATCGTTTGGGCAACAAGGTGTAAGTAGTGAGCTTAACAAGGCTGTTTTCAAGATTTTACTTTGCTAATATTTGTTTTGCCAGATGATGGGCCCATCTCAAACCCCGCAAAGCCCGCAACAGATGCAATATGGCGGTCCCGGCCCTAGGTCACAATCTCCCGCTGGATTTAGAGGACCTCAAGTTGGAAGACCACAGAGCCCAGCGATGCAGGAAGAGAGGAGGCAGCATCCACTTGCGAATAGCTTTGCTCCACCAAGCAAAAGGGAGAAGGATGTACCGGGTGGTAAGAGGGTGTCATCGCTCTTGACCTTGGGAGCATTGGGGGCGAAGAATAAGGAGAAAGAGGGTAAGGAGAGTGGAAGGAAGAAGTTCTCGCTGAAGGATGTGGGGAACATGGTAAGTGCTGTACTTCACTTGATAGTTTGTAGATGGATTTTAATATATCTTTCTTCACTAGGTCATTCAACAAGGCAAGACGGGTCCAGTGGGACAGCAAGTTCAACAGCCCGTGTCTCCACCACAACAACAACAGCAACAATTCCAGCAGCAGCAGCAACAGCAAGGGAAGCAGCAGTTTGTGCATCAAGGTCAAGGTCCACAAATGAGGCCAAATTCCAGCACCCAACAGATGGACCCTCAGTCTGGTGCGCCACAAGGCCCACAAGGTTCTGGCCAAATGCCACAGGGACCTCCTAGACCACAAACAGGGCAGGTTCCAGGACCTTCTCCCGCACAGGGGGCCCAACCCCCTCAAGGAAGTCAACCAGGCCAACAGGGGCAGCGACCGACCCAACAGCAGCAGCAGCAGACTCGACCAACCCCGAAGATTTACAATCCACAAACTGGTGAGTATGAGACCTACGACGAGATCCAGGCAAGGCTTGCAGGTAAAGCACCGCCGAAGCCTGTTACCCCCGGTATTTTGCGCGTCTACCAGGCGGCTCCGGGGGAGCCGAAGTATGACCCAGTGCCAATTCCACAGGGATATCATACTACACAGGGAGAGTATGTATTGCGTGGTTCCGGACTGATGCAGAGTCCGCCTGTGCCTTCAACCCCAGGCATGCAGCCTTCAACGCCAGGCATGCAGCAAGGACAGAGACCGATGTCAGGATATCAAGGTGGCCCGCAGGGTAGGCAATCGCCGGTGCCGTCTATTGGAAGACAAGGACCACCAGATTCAACTAATCAATACGGCTACCACTCTCCTCACGGAAGTATATCTGCCGGCACCGCACGCAGCCCCGCCCCGCAGCCTGGGCCTGCGGGAATCTCAATCCAATACGAGGATCCAAGACAGCAGGGACAGGGGTCACAAGTGTCCTCTGTGTCTCCGGACACTGAAGGCAGATCAAGCCAGCCGTCGCCAAGGACCCCAGGTGACCCGGTGTTGCCTGCTAGTGTGCGCAGGGCTGGAAGCCAGGAGACCGGTTTCCCTTCTCCGAGATCGCCGCCGCCGCCGCGTGCGCAGTCGCCAGCACAAGCGAACGGAAAGGTGTCGCCAATACCAGGGACGCCGTCTCAGTACTCCTCTAGTACTACCGTGACTACGACTCCCGTCATACAACAAGCTCCAATTATGTCCACTCCCGTAATCGCCTCCTCATCCGCATCCAGTTCCCCTGCCCCTCAGGCCCCATCTGCCCCTGTCGCTGCTGTCGCAACTGCAGCATCAGAAGTAACAATCTCCTCCGCCGCTGCAAAACCGGAAAACAGTGAAGTGAGAATCACACCGCCGTCATCGCCCGACATGGAAACCATGAAGTATCCAGTGAACGAGCCGGTGATTCCGGAGGGAGCGCAGCTGCCTATAGTGCATCCAGAATTTGCGGACGAGAAGATACCCGTGTTTGATGAAGAAGAGACAGACGATAAGATCGTGATGAGTGCGACGGCGTATCCAGGGCAGGCGTGGGAACCAGAGTGTTTTTGGATGGATAATTAAGGGGAGGGTGAACGTGGTTGTTTGTTCGTTTTTTTGGGGGGGGGATTTATAAGATTGTGTCGAAGTATCTGAGGCGTTAGTCTTGCTTTTTTAATACTTGCTTCCTTTTGGTTTCTTTACTGTGATTTGTTGTTTGTAACTCAGCAAAGAAAAACGCCCTCGTTTTTTCTTAACGCCCTCATTTTTTCCTAACACCCTCGTTTATTTCCTTTTTCGTGCCCTTTTTATTCATCACTTATTCGTATGGATATCCAGTGTAGTTTGTGTGTTTGTGTGTTTGTGTTTTGGTTCGATTTGACGGGATGAATTTACTAATTCCCGAAAGTGCTCACAGAAGCGCCAACCAATGGCCTAGTCTAACTTTTTCTCTTTCTGCATTCTGTTTGTTTTTTACTTGTTGGATTATCGTTTATCATTTAGTTACCTTCAAGTTGTTTTAGTTTTTTAGTTTACAAGCTATTACTTCTTAAGCTGGCTCGAGGCTGATATTTTCCTTTTTTTTTTCCCGTAACTCCCATGTCTATATACCGTATTTCCTAACTCAAGTATTTTTCCTTTCTTGAATTTTGTATGTTTGGATTTATTGCTTGTGTTTTTTTTTTTGTTTTTCTTATTTTATTTTATTTTTTTGGTAAAAAAGTGGTCTAATTGGTGGGTAAATGAAAATTACCTTTTGTTTACGGTATAACCGTATATCTCGTCTACCTACCATAAGCTGCGTGTGTTGTATGGCTTTTTTTAAATAAACACCTAATCAAAACTTTTTGATATATATATCATATAGTGATCTCTCGTCCCTTGTCTAGAGAGTTGAGGGGGGAATATGGACAGGCAATAAGTCCCGTGCCGTTGTCCTTGTAAGAAGGAAAGCATCTATAAATTTCAGAATTATTTTTCTTTTATTCTTTTTTTTTTTCCAAACAAGAAAAAGAGAGAAAAATCAAAACGGTAAGTTTGATAGATGTTTTTTTTTTTTTTTTTCTTTTGTAAGTATTTTTTATTTCAATTGAGATTGGTGATGGTAAAGGGATATAAAAGGGGAAAAAAAAAACATTTATCGATTCTTAGGTATCTTGACAGATACGGTTTATCATACATAGCTATAGGGAGGGTTTATCTCGTGTGGTCATATCGATAGAATCCCCCCGCGGGCTATATAATCTCATGATATAATCTAAATAACTTGTATATTTAACACGGAAATTTTCATATAATCAAGACGCTCCTTTTTTTTTTTTTTTGTTTGTTATTGTTTCTAACTCGTCCTGTGTAAGGAACTCGAACTTGGTGTCCAATCTTTCGAAATAAAACTTATGAAACTTTGCGAATTTTGGAAATGAGTATAATGTGTATACCACTACGTTTATAGTAATAGATAAATAGCCGCCAATGATGGGGTTTTTTTCATGGTTATATAATGTTTTGTTTTGAAGAAAAAAGGTGGGGACGTTTCTGGGAAAGCGTAAGTATGTATATTCAGAGAGAGTTATAAGAATGGCATGGAAATAAATATATGGGGTTAAACATAACTTTGATGGGTTTGTAAATACTTGCCAAAAATTGTTATAGAAAGGTAAGTTTTCCTTTGTCATCATCGGTTTTCTCTCCGTTTGTTATGTAACTCTTAAAGAAACATACACGGGCTTACTTAAATAAACTGGGGGCGATCAAAAACTCACGTCAGGTTTACGATAAGTCCCCCGCACCCGCATCCAACCCCCGGACCCCGCCACCATCAGATCAGCACACCAACCCCACACCCAATTAATTGTTCTAACTGTGCCGCGCGCAGCCTTATTTCCCCAGAAATCCCAATTTTTTTTTTTCTTTTTTTTTTTTTTTTCAAAAAGCTCTTATTATAAAAATGGAAAGTTTGCGGGGGAGAGGGGGGCGATGCATAACATATCCTTTTTGTGTTATACCTACTGTAAATAGAAAAAAAAGAACAAGTGAGTATGCCTTCTCATCTGCCTAGTTACCCTGCGCGCGATACGCCCAAGGCTTCCAAAAAAAAAACTAAAACCTGCTGACCGTTCTTGTTTATTGCTGCCTGGTGACATATTTGGACTGCATCGCAGGAATGATGGGATGCAGCGTATGACTATATTGAACAGCGCAAATGTAGTACCTAATGCTGCCTAAGTAAAGTGCATGTAGCGATCTCGGGTCCTGCTGCCGCATTGCTTTGTGCATAGTGTAAACTTGAGATTCCATCCAGCCTTATTTTTGCTAATCCAGATTCGTAAAGTGGCGGGTATGTTATATATTTAACTATTAAGGTGGATGATCAGTCTCGAGTGAATGTTAAATACTTCATGTACATATACCTGCAAGCGAAAAGTACCGACTTTCTTATACCCAGGCACAAAGGTCAGAAATCCATGACATATTTTTGCCTGTGCCCGGTATTTGTTAAGTCGTTTCCAGGACGGGCGTCCGGTACCGGTGCCTGTTAAAGTGACGTGAACGTCCGTTGACCTCAGGCTGTTTTCTCTATGTATGCCATATAGCATATCCATTGACAAACCGATACATAATGCTTTCCATGAAATCAGGCTAATCAGTAGGTAAGTCAGTACCCCTATATCCAGCCATATATACATACACCCCCTCTATAACCCTTATTTCAATATTCCAACAATTGCCTTGGTAACCATATATGTGTCTCTCGCTGTGCGTGAGCTGTCAGTTGGCAGCACCATACTAGTGCTTGAAGTAGAATACATACCTAGGAGGTGCTCACACACACTCACACTCACAGCAAGCAAAGCCTACCTCACTAGAACCGAATACTGTGTTGTTAACTGCAAATCTGGGGAAATTTTCCGCACGTTCCTAGCCTCGCTGCTAAATTTCCTATTCCTCCTTCCCTTTCCCCCGCCGCTTTCAGGTTCTAGATTCATCCTACAGGTTTGCTAGCGTTATTGTGCGGTTATATATGTTCTCCGTTTGTTTCCGCGTATATATATATGTATGCACTTTGTGAGACACTTCGTGAACCGGTCAGAAGGCTATAAGGCGCCAAGAGGCAAGAATTCTCAATTTCCTGGTCCGGTATAGTACCTTGAATGTATCGTGTTGTAAAGCAGTATAACAACTCAAGAATACAGTACAACTGATCTTGTGCAAAGAACAATCCTTGAACGTGGCAACAAGGATAGGGCATTCGCAAAGGGGGTCATCATCAAATATAGATGGAGTAAATGCTATATATGGGGTATCAGCCTCTGGCAGCAAGTTGTCTGCTGCTCTGAGTGACCAGGGCGAGGGTAAAGAGGAAGCTTTAGGTTCTTTGGTTAAGAATATATTCGATGCAAAATGTGTAAGTAAAAGGTAGAGGAAGGGGAGACGGGTCTGCCGAATAGTACCTGAGATGCGGCATATCAGACGCTCGAAGCCTGATTCTGCTGCCAACGGACATCCTTAATCTCAGAACGATATAATAGTAATGAGAAGTTGGAACATAAAGCTGCACGTACGTTCACTTGTGATCTGCCCAGGTATACAAGACAAGATACGCATTTCCGTCCCTATTACCTCCATATCATAGCATAGAGGACAGAATTTTCCCGCCTTTATCATTACTACCGACCCAGATGCTCTTTGCAGTCGCTCAATCGAGTGCACCTGCCTTCTGAAGTATTTCCTAGACAATGCTAGTGCAACCTTAAGTATTGCAGGGCCAAGGCATGCCTTGCAGGCTGGTAAGTAGTGGCATCAACAAAACGTAAGCAGGTGAGCCTACGGGGTATAAAGATATATCATCTGCAGCAATCCTGAATATGAAACCACATGGAGGCTAGAGGTATGCAAGATGAAATTGCATGAGGCCTCTGAGGTATGCCTGCTCCCGTCCACTGATAGTACTATAGCTCACCTATTAGCATTCATCAGGATGCTCGCATGTGGGAGGAAACATACTACAATGCAGCAAGTAAATGACATAAGAGCTAGCGAACCAGCAGAGATAAGCTTTGGAGGCGCCCTGCACAACCCTAATATAACCACTTCCACAATATCAGATAAAGTGTGTAGAAATAGATGCTAGCAAGTATCAAGATCAGTATCCTGTTGTATTCGGAGCATGGCATAAGGTAACGTATCCGACGCCTTATATACGCGGAAGGCTGCGTGCTGTAGTTATGATTCCTTGATCACTTCCCATAAATGTGAGAACAGAAGAAAAGTGAACCGCATGAGGGCTGTTCAGTGCGCAACTTCAGTTTTAAGACTCTTAGCAGACATTCCTAACCAGCCCAAATCGGGAAACTCCACAAAGCGTCTGGCCAGACAATACCGCACTCATCGCAAAGACATTATCCCTTCTGCTCTTGTTGGGTAGTCAGGCCAAATCTGTAAGATAGAATTTCCGGTATGCAAGTGTATGCAACTGAATAGGGGTGTAGGGAAAATCACTCAGGGTTGTCTGAGAATAGTGTGTTGTGTGACAGTGAGAATTAAAATATCTATCTATTGGCACATTTTCAACATCCTGGTACTATAAACGAGCGACATTCCATCTGAGAGACACTGTATGTCCCTATGATAGATGACATAAAGACGATCTTATCCTGATCCACACAAGACAGCGGCAAAGTGGTAGAATTAAGGCCCTAGTTATTCTTGGCCGTCGGAAGACAGAAAGTCATCTGTGTAGCGGACCGCAAGTGATAGGCAAGCTCTCTCTGAATGTTCGTCGCTCAGATTCTGATTCACATAGTATTCCAATCAGTTAGATTGTGAGGCAGTAGAAATTAATTCTGACTAACCCTAGCCAAAACTAGCGCTGTGGTAATAAGGGTTCAATATGCAATCTGTGCACATGGTACCGATCTGATATTGTTGCTGAAACATGTTGAATTACCTGTGTTCCACTTCAAGAATCATGGTCAATTTCATTCGAACAGAAACGTAATTAGTCTCACTACCATAGTGGAAGACTGCCTTCAAACGAAGGGTCCTGCAAGCTACAAGATGATCTGTCAGCCAAGAAAACCTAAATTGTTAGCACACTGTGAAACTTAATAATACTGTACATATTCTAATAATTCCAAGAATCACCTTAATTGGAGCCGAGTTGACTGCCGAAAGGAGAGAAAAAGCGGATGCTAATTTCGCTGATGTGTACATATTTATTGCAATGTTACTTTTGGTTCATCAATTATGAAGAGGAAGGATGTGACTGGTTTCATGAGCGAAACCTTCACACTAAACCTAGACATATACATTTACCAAAGAAAATCCAGAAGCTTCAACCAGGAATGACATGGTCTGAACCGCCGCTGACAACCGAACTCATCGCTTTTTATAAAGGCCTTCGGGTATGTAGCCTCGGCCCCCAGTTGAGGTCCTTTTGCCGAGAACCTATCTAATTTATACCCCATCAATGTAATACCTATGTGATACCTACCATTTTCAGGTAGGAACAATATACTGTGTAAAATTTTTTCAGAACCTATGGAATAACTTAGCTTTCTATGTTTGCTTTTTGCTTAGCGATCGACTCATAATTTCATGCTTTTTAGTGATATGTATGTCCAAAGGACTTGCACACTGCCGCTATTTAATATGCTTATTTCTTTTTCCAAGATTTGCTTTTTCTTGGACGGACGTAGATCTGTGGCCGAAAAATTCACACTTGCCTATGATGAAAATGCCATCAGCTGTAACCGTGACGGACCCTATCAATACTTGACAGCATGTACTGAAAAGTGTGTACTGTATCTGGCCTGGGCGCCTTGCTTTTATTGAAAAATGCGAAGTGAAATGATCTCTGCTAAGAGTAAGCTCGCAAAATCGTGCATTGCCCTCAGAAAGCCTTTAGAGAGGACCGCTCCACATGGCATTGGCTTAATTCATTATCATAAGAAAAGGGCATGATGCCTTAGCCATTGGAAGCATAGGGAGTCACTCACATAGGGTTTCTTGCCAATCAGACTACATTCCAGGTGGCCTGAAGCTGTCCATACCAAGTATTTTGAGGGATTCACTAAACCTGGTGGCAGCATATTGTTCCAGGATATGATACCAATTGAAGCATGCACACTATTGACAGGACAGTCCATTGCATTTGAGTGCATTAGAGCGTGCCGTTCACAAATCAGAAAAATCAGATTTGGGTTTGCCCAGGGTCTCAGGCTGCATAGAGAGGTGTTTCTTGAAGGACAAGCTGAGGCTTTGAGACGTGAGGAATAACCCAGTTATCCACAGCAGTGAATGGGAGGGTAGAGCATGGTGTTGGCAAGTGGTATGCTGCGCTTCAGCAGGCATTGGATGTTTTGAAGCATGTAGGTCTCATGTCCAGGAGCAGATGAAGATAGTTGGTAGAAATTACATAAATATGATACCTATTAGCATGATATATATCGATGATTAGCCATCTGTGCAGCTAGTTACAGAGCTGTACTTGAGGCAGAGCCCATACCCTCCAAGTAGGTCATAGGCGTACTCGATGACTTTGATGGTCTCGAATTCCTGGAAGTTTGTCAGTGTTAACATTGGTCAGGTGAGTCGACATACATTGTCAGTTGGAGTCGTCCTTGAGAAGCAGTCTCGTGCCCTAGTCTCGGATCGATTGGGTCCTTGACAAGAGGCAATCAGAGGGGCCTAAGAGTAGGCATACACGATCACGAAAATACGAGCGGGGTGTGACCGCAATCGGCTCTGGTCTGGCTGGCATACCCGCGATACCGATCTTTGTAGCGGAGCCGGCCCGGGTCCTAATACCACAAAATTAGCAGTGCATGAGGGGGCCAATTGGCCTGGGAACGAGGCTGCCAATTGGCAGCTTGTTCCGGGCGTGTAACCACCAAGAAGATCAGCAGCCGCCCACATAGTACATGTCCAGCATGTAGCGCAAATACACATCAGCCTGGCCTCATGCTCAGCAGATGCAGAGGCTGAGGCAGCTCTGCTCACTGGCCCAAGACCACATACACTACTTCGAGTGGCGTTTCTCCGCCTGTGGAGGCCGCCCCGCGCCTGCCTGGCGTGCTGGCGCGAGGGTGCCATTGGGAGGTAACCTGGCGGTCTGTTGACCAGACAGACCGCGCGTCAACCCCAGCTGAGCATACAGGTTGGCATCACCAAAGCCACCCTACCCAGAACGTGCAGGCTAACTGCACGGCCTGGACGCATGGCTGTGGTTCGTGGTATCACAGCATCATGGCCTGCCCACCCTTCGTCGTCCATTCTAGGTTACGCATGTACCTACATGTACTGACTTGATATTCTCCGGGGAACTCGACCAAGACGTCACCCTGGTCGGGGTGTCTCGGCGGGCTGGGGCCTTCTGAGCTCCTGTAGGCTGCCATTCGCCAGAGAAGCGAGCAGGAATGTAAGCTACGCGCCTTGATTCCGCTATCCCTCGTTCTAGTCGACAAGTGCGAGCAAGGTGGTAGGTATCCCATGCGGCCGTCTCAGACATTTCTTCACTGGAGAGGTCGCTGTGGCTGGATCAGCCGTCGCGACTCATGAGCTTTATTGATGCCGTCCAGCTGTAGGCCCGACACTGACTCAGAGTGGAACTAAGTGATTTCAATTATTATCTCTGTGGTTCTCTTTGTGCAAAATGTTCTAGAATCGCTAACCTGCGGCTTGATCTAACTTCTTGATGACTCGCGGTCGTAATCTCGGGGAGGGGGCCATTTGCGCTCTGAATGCAACCAGACAAGCTCCGAAACGTGATTGAATTCGATGCACACGGCCGGAGCTTTCCAGGGTTACCCTAACGGAAGCTTATTCAACGAACTCAATCATGACCAACGAGCCGGAAAGCAGAAAAAGACTCGAGGCTGGAAAAAGACGACCACTTCACGTTTCCATCTCTTGGGACTGAGAGAGGACTCGCCTCTTCGGAAGGTCTGCACATCAAATCTGTCTGTTTATCATGATGTCTGCGTGATGGCTGGGACTGCTGCAGCAATCTGGAGAGGCAGCCCAAGGATTGCGGAGTGGAGTTCAGGTATGTGCCAGTACTTGCATACCCAGTGGGAGCACCAAGATCTTTTTCGCATATGCAAGGTGACCTGGACATCTTCATACAGTGCTACCTAACCAATATAGTATCAAGTACTCGTACATAACAGGCACGCTCAAAGCCCTATTCCTTCTTGTTCAGGGACAAATGAACATTCCAGGGGGCAGGCTCAAGGTGCTTATTCGGTGCCGGGTAAAGTGTGACATGAAGATGTAGTCTATGGCATCTAGAGTGCCCTACATGGATTGAGATTTGCAACGTGGAACCCAGAAGCGCATGCATACTCGAGATTAAGCAGACGTTCCTCTCAAATATTACCATCTGGGAATACGGGACAGCCTAACCACAGCAGAGAGCGAACTTGCATTCGTAGGATTAATCTACTGGCAAATACCCTATTATAAAGTAGTACGGAGTATGCTGGTAGAGTTCCTCATACGCGTGCAGCGTGACATGTTTTATTGCTGTTGCCTCACCATTAGGAGCAAGGCAAAATAGGATACTTCTCCGAAACTAGCGGGTCAAGAGTGAACGCGGCTTCTTTGTCTTGATGAATTGCAACTAATGCCAGCTATCTAACAGGAATCCATGCGAACCACTTTACTATACCAGTGCTATGATACCACAAGTGAGGTACATGTTACCGAAGGTATGGAAACTCTTACTAGGGGACTGGCTGTGCCGCTTGATCCCCACTTAGGCTGACACTATCATACGCAAGACCAGGCGGCGACATTGTTGTTTCAGTGGGCGGAATGCCGCTCGGACGGGTTCCCGATGCAAGTTCGTCTAAGCTACGAGTTTCCCAGCTGCTCATTGGGACGTGGCGAACCCTAGAAGCGCCCAATCCGCGAATCAAAAAAGAAAAAGGGGAAAAAAAGAGAGAAAAAAAAAAAAAAAAAGGGTAAGGTAGCTTTTTGATTGTTTTATGATAGTGTTACTGATTATGTGTCTTGCACGCAGTATCCCAATCATACCCCAAGTCGCGATGCTCTAAGGGTCCACTGGTCCATTGAAAGTTACATTTAGTTCTTACACAAGTTTGTCATGATACTTCGCTGAACTCAAATTCTTAACGCCTATACACTCAAGGTGAAGAAGATTTGGGGCATGGGCATTGTTATACTAACTGCTTGATGGGAATGCAAAGGGTTTATGGGAAGGCTGGAGGCTGTTCTCACATTTACGTACTGCTCCTTACCACGCGACATGGTACAGGCGCGATGATGTGCAGAGCCAATCCTGACCCCTGGAAGTACACTACACTTGGACCATGGACAGAAGGCCTCCTTTCTCAACTCTGCATTCAATATAGTCATCAGGTATTACAACGCTGTCACCCAGAAATAATTATGCTTTACAGTGGAGATCGTACAGTAGATCCTGAGCAGTTTGCTGTATAGGCAGAGCCGTCGCCCTCGCTCGACAGATATATCCGGTACCGCACTTGAGCTAGATTGCCTGGCAGGCATGGGCCGTCCCTGTTGGTGCCCGCAGACTATTCGCTGGGACGTGGTTGAACACGCTTTCTGGCAGAGAAGCAAACAAGCGCCCTATCTAAGCAGACTTTGCCTGCGTCTGGGATATGCGTGATAAGGTTTGGCCATGGGCTAGACAGGGGAGGACTCCGCACCCTCACGGCATGTGAAATGCATAGCAAAAACGTGTGGTACATGCAGCGTGCCAAAGTGCGGCGGGAGAACAGAATGCAATAGAGGATCGCAAGGATGCTCAAGTGGTGTGTGCGAAACTGCTTGCACCAGGCCAACCTAGGCTTGGATATAACCAACACCCCACCCACCCCACCCCAGCACCCTCTTCTTTTCCTCCTGCCTACATTTCCCTAACTCCAGCATCGAAACTCACCCCTGGAGGTCCCACACATTTACACCTCGAGTCTCTTGGCGAAATTACATCCCCATCGACGTACCCAATTTTCGCTCCATCGATTAGAGTCCCTTCACAAGGGCGCAGTAGCCTGCGATGGCGCAGACAGGCCTAGAACATGAGCACGAGATGACAGATCACCCACAGCATGATTTACGGGCCAGGTCGCAGCGGGTTTCGAGAGATTTGTCGCAAAGAGATTTTAGTTCCAGTGCGAGCACAGAACTGCCGCCGCTCGACCGTGAGGTTTTGGATGAAGCTGAGCGAATCGCTTCGCATGAACATGATAAGGATGTGATAAAGGATGATGGGGAGAGCATTTTTAGCTCGTTGATGGAGGAGGTTGATATAGATCCATTCGAGCCTTTCCCAATCGACTCGCATTTACCAGAGGAAACCACAGTCCTGACATTCAGAGCTCTGTTCATTGGATGCTTATTGGGCGCTCTTGTCAACGCTTCAAATGTCTATCTTGGTATGTTCTGTTCAGCAGCGTGAGCTGAGAAGCGACATATTTCTAATAATTCTAATGATATCTTTCAGGTCTCAAAACTGGTTGGACATTTAGCGCCAATATGTTTGGCGCAATTTTCGGTTTTGCCTTTTTGAAATTTTGCAGCAAAACATTGACCGATACGTTCCCGCTTTTTGGAGGAACTACTTTTGGTCCTAAGGAGAATGCCATTGCACAAACAGCTGCAACAGCTGCTGGGGGTTTTGGAGGTATTTTTGTGTCTGCGATACCGGCACTGTATCAGTTGAATCTTTTATCAAAAACTCCGATGGAGGATTTTACGAGACTATTGACCTTTACTATTGTGTCGGCATATTATGGGCTTTTGTTTGCCACACCCCTTCGGAAGTTTTTTATTATTTATGTGGCTAGGGAGCTGAGACTCATCTTCCCGACAGGTGAGAATGGCTGTGCTCTTAGCTAAGAAGGACAGATACTAATTGATCACAGCAACTGCTACTGCTATGACCATTCGGTCAATGCATGCCATTGGAAGCAATGCTGCTACCGCTGCGAAGCAGAAAACTAGGGCACTGGCACTGACTTTCACCGGGTCTTTGATTTGGAGAGTGGTTTCTCAATATGCTCCAGGCATCCTTTGGGATTGGCATATTTTTCTCTGGTTTTACCAATGGAGTGGATACAGCAACCATGCAATCCATATTGACAATTGGGGGTGGATTATCGAATGGACTCCTGCGTTTATTGGAACTGGGCTCTTGGTTGGGCTCAATCCCGCAATTTCCTTCTTTTGTGGCAGTGTTTTGGCATGGGGTAAGTATTTTAATCTAGATCTTGTTACTTGTTAGATCACTGCTAATTGTAACTGAATAATTTAGGCATTATTGGTCCCGCTCTAGTTCATGCAGGTATTTGCCATGGTATTCCACGTGAAGGATTTGAGAACGATCCAAAGTGGAGTCAAGTGATGAACTTCTCTTCATTCAAATTGGAGAACGCAAAAGATCATCCATCACCTAGATACTGGTTGCTCTGGCCTGGAGTTCTGATCATGATCACTGCCTCCTTCACAGAGCTCGGTGTTCAGTATAAATTGATTTGGCATGCTTTGAAATGTGCATGGAGGGCAATGGCTATTGGCACCAATAACTTTGCGAAGGAGCATACAGGGCGAAGCATAAAATTGTTAGAAAAATCTGAAAGAATAAATACAGAAGAATACCATGTCGATGACATTGCTGGCCCCGAAGAGCAGGTCGCGATGTGGATGTGGGGACCTCCATTGGCTATCTGTATTGTGGTGACGTGTATCATTTTGGGGTTGCAATATGTTCGTTCAACTTCCAAATCACTTGTATGAGCAAAAGCACTGACTTGAGCAGCATCTTGAAATTGGAATGTCCATTCTGGCCATTTTCCTTGGTTTCATCTTTGCCTTCCTTGCAATCCAGTGTAATGGCGCTACAGATATCACTCCTCTTACCACAGCAGCAAAAGCTACCCAACTGGTTCTTGGAGGTGCGGCAAGTGGGTCTGGTTATGCTCAGGATGTTTCTCAAAGATTGAATCTTATTGGAGGAGCAATTGCGTCCGGTGCTGCTGGTCAAGCCACTGACCTTGTCGTTGACTTCCGTGTCGGATTTTTATTGCGTACGCCTCCGCGCCAGCAATGGCTTGCGCAAGCAATTGGGTCCATCATAGCAGTGTTCATTGCCCCGGGAATGTTCATCTTATTCATCAAGGCGTACCCATGTGTCATCGATCTCCACGCGGACAAATGTCAATTTTCTGCCCCTTCGGTACAGGCGTGGAGAGCAGTTGCAATTGCTGTCACAGATCCCGCCTTTCCGGTTCCAACTTCTTCTGCGATATTCGCTCTGATATTTGGTTTGCTTGGTGTTTGCGGTGTTCTTGTTCGGCATTATTATCTCATCGGCCCCCATCGCGAAAAGTACCGAGTATATGTTCCGAACTTTATGGCAGTTGGGTTGGCGTTCGTCTTGCCACAGACACACTATGGAACAGCAATGTTGATGGGAGCATTGATTTCATATTTTTGGGCAAAGAGGTCCCCAGTCAGCTTCGATACGTATTGTTATGCAGTGGCCGCAGGAGCAATCGCAGGAGAAGGAATGGGCGGTGTGGTAAATGCAGTGTTCCAGGTTGCTGGTATTGCAGGAGAAGACGGCCGGGGAACCGCCGTGGGTTGTCCTTACAACTTAATGTGCTAATACTGAGTATTTGACTATTATAGTGAATGGATGTTCGAAGATGGAGAAAGGATGAAATATACCCCATGATATATCTATGACCTTGCATTATTTCTTGTTTATTTCCTTTTTTTCAGTTTTTAGCGGTATGTTGTCATGTTTGTTTACTTTTAGTTTTAGTTTTATGTTGGACATATCGATATATCCATTTATGCAAAGATGATTTCCAGCTTTTCTGTTACTGTGTCGTCTTGGATTTTGCATGGATTTCCATTTTCTTTTCTGTTCACATATTATAATCTTTCCTCTTCCACCTTCTCTTCTTAGGGAAATCGGGTGTCGGTACTTTGTTTTCTGCTTAGCACGAGGATTACTGACATGATCATTTTTTGCCGTTGCTCTCTTTCAGGAGCTTGGGCGGGAATCAGTGGGATTTTTTTTCCTTTTGGGGCCCTTTCCTTTTTGAGTTGTTATTATTGATTTTCCCCACTCATCTCCATCTCTTCCGACTTACTACTATACAACCAGCACATGGTCTTTAGTGTTTGAAGTCGGAGTGAGTGCACAATGGTGGCTAGGCACTTGCTTGTCTTAGGTCAGCGCCCCTTGCATGTATGTGAAGAGAAGAGAGGAAAAAAAATTTTTCTTTGGCTATTGATCGCGTGTCTTTCTGATGGGAGGTTTTTGCTTACTGTGTTTTGTTTTTTTGTTTTTTTCGTGACCACGGAGGGTCGGGTGTGTGTTGTTGTTGTTGTTGTTTTTGTTTTTTGTATGGTATTTGCGTGTGTTCAGAGAGGTAGAGTTGCCTATGTCTTTTTTTGTTTTTTATACATATGTGTGTGGGTGTCGTCTTTGGAAATTCGAGACTTGAGATGAGAGAAAAATTAAAGGAAATGAAAAAAATGGAAAAAACTGTGAAAATATTATGGTCTCGTAATGTTGAGAGGGGTTGTGTCTTTTGAGATTCCTACTTGCATGGTGTAGGTCAGCTTTAGTACGGGGCCAGGATCCGTTGTTGCTTGGGTCTTTTGAGACTGGGTTAAGTTCTACATTCCCTTTCTCTCTGCATCTTGTGGCTGTATTGATGAGGTTTTGGAGTACACACTGTCGTAACTTTGTCCGCTACGGATGTTGTCTCAGTAGCCCGCTGTATCATTCAAGTTGAGGGTAATGTGTACAACCTAATTGGCCTCTAGAGCTAACGCTGACTAAATAAATCTTATCATCAGATTCGATGAGAATTTTGTGCAGGGGCGGCAGCCAATCCATCAATACTACTGTTCCGTCCATAATTTCACTCGCTCCACTCATTCACATCCTTACTCTCCCTGCGCCAGCAAACCTTGAATTGAATCAGGTGTCCCTTGTGCAATCAAACTCGTGTCATCTTTAGGATATAGTAAGATTTTTTTCTTTTCTTTTTTTTTTTATGTGGCTGCTACCGGTCACGTCGGAGGTCTCTTTTTTTTGGACTACGGAGAAGGTTGCATTCTAGGTTTTAGGGGGACGACCTACGAAGGTCAAGACTTGGAGGGTTGGATACATGTTGATAGGATTTTCTTGTCTAGGAATTTAGTGGAAATATATGTTGAGGCGTTGGTGGGCGAGATTGAGATAGTGATGTTCAGAGACTCGATTCTTGTACTCTAGGTTTTGATAGTTTACTAAGCTACTGAGATAGTTGCGAAAGGTTACCCTCAAGGTTCAAACCCAATCTCAATTCCCAACACAACCGTCACATCCAAAACTGTAAGCATACTAATACAAATAAAGCGTGCGTTATCTCCCCCTCCTCAATCGATAAATCCTCGCTTAGGACGTCCTTATCACGGTAGGAAATCAAAATCTTTTGAACGCTAAACCTCAAAACTTTTGCTTACTGCCCTTGCTAAACGCTAATTTTGTCCCTCTTATCAACCCCCACTTACTTTCAAAGGGTATTAAAACAGAATAACTAAAAAAACGTCTATGACGTCCCCTTCGGGTAACAAGACTAGTTCGGCCGGCACACGGGAGCCTAATACGGGCCGAAGGTGTAGGAATGCGGTGGGGTGCCGAGTGGCCCGAGGGAACCGAGAAAAATCTTATGGGTCAGTTCGGTAATGGGGAGGAGTGAACCGGAGTATATATACCCCCCATGTGGTCCCCTGCTCATAGAGACGTTCGGGCCGGTGTACTTTGCTTTACTTATGACAGTTTTGTGAATTTTTCTGATTCCATTCTTCTAGCCTGAATATATCATTATACGATACCAGTCCTTTCTACCCGGCCACTTAATGCTTAATTCCCTAATATCTAATACCTACTGCCTAATCCCATAATTCCTAATATCTAATTTCTAATTCCTAATTCTCCGACTTCCTCATCCCTGCAAAACTACAGCCACGCAATGTGCTACTCTACTCCCTGTGCCGCTTGCCCCCGCGACACCAACGACAGCTCATACGTCTCCTCCCCCACCCCCTGCCTCTTGTGCAGTCCCTACTACGAATCCTGCGCCCAGGGCCAGCCTCCTCTCCGGTACCGGCTGGATGACGAATGGAGCACGGTTCCGACACGCCCGAGGTCAGCTTTGGGCGGGATGCTCAATCGGGGCGGGGGTGAAGAGATATGGGATGAGGTTTGTGAGCGGTATCACCAGGGCGTAAATTCGTGGCAGAAAAGAGCGGAGCAAAGGGGAGAAAAAGGACCAACTCGCGGCTCGACTGCTGATATAAGTCTACCTCCGACTCCAACGACGATTCTGAGTTCGCCTTCCTCTGAAGTTGCCTCCGTCTCGCCATTTATATTTGAGGGTGAGGATGAGGAGGGCGAAGTTACGGTGAGGACTTTAACCCTAACTCTAAGTCCGCCTCCGGTACCACCCTCACGTAGATTTCCAGCGGTTGACATTCGCGCCGGCACACAAAACCATGACTCCCGCTATCTTCCGCTCCAAACCCCAACCCAGCTCTTCCTGGACCCAAGCCTCTCCCCCTCCGTCTGGTCTCTCGCTAGCATCTCCACTATTCCGACCATATCTACCACGCAGAAACCTCCGGCCCTCGCCACAATCACCTCTTTCTTCAAATCATTCCTCTCAACAATATCCACTCTGAGTCTGCCGACGCTCAAAGTCGCCTTTTACTACCTCCTCCCCACTCTCCTCCTGTTTCCCCCCTACATCCTCTTCCTCATATGGTTCATCTCCATCGTCGTGCTTGCTCCAGTCGACTCGGAACAATACGCAGAGTACGCCTTCTCCCGCACGGATGGGACGGGACCCGGAGAAGGTGCCGTGGCGTCGGGGATTGCATTAGCATATGCGGTTGTCGGGAGTATGGTAAACCATGTGGTTGTTGGCAGGGTGTGGCGTGGACGGGCGAAGCAGTGGGGGAGAGGAAGGCTGGAAAAGAGTGAGGGTGAAGCAAGGCGTGGAATTGGGGGATCCGGAGAGAGGGTGAAGAATATTCAGGAGGGATTAACCATGAGGATATGGAGATTGGGGCGGCTACTTGAGAGGAAGAAGCGCGAGGAAGAGATGGGCGAGAAGGGCATTGTGGAGGGGGAGAGTGAGGGGAGTAGGAAGGTGGATGAGGAGGAGGGAGCGGAGAGGGAGATGAAGGGTGGGGACCGGAAAAGGAAGATGGGGATGGGAATAGGAATGGAGAAGTGCGTGAGGGTGATGCTGTGCACGGGTTTTGCAGTGCTGTGGGCGTTCATGGTGCCGGGGGTTGTGGGGATGGGTGTCGCAGCAGTGGTGAGGCTGACGAGGGATGCGGTGGTAATGGAATAAGAACATAGGTAGATAATGTTTAATGGTGGTGGTTACGAGACTGTTTAATGGGGTAATAGTGTGATTTTTGTGATTTTGTGATTTTGTGATTTGTTAATGAGGAGGCTCAATGCGGGAGCGGGTTGTTAGTCCCTTTAATGTGTATGTAACTAGATTAATGTTTAGTATGTGATGTATACCTACTTAGTATTTAATGTCTAGGGTTATTCTCAAAAAGCCGAAATGATATATATATATATCTTTCATGTGTCTGTGTCCCTATCTGTCTGTGTGTGTTTGTGTGTTTGTGTATCTATGTGTAGAGTACGTCAATGCTTTTTCGTTCTCCCTGTTTTACCCTGAATAAGTATATATGTGCGGAGGGGGGAGGGGAAGGGGAGGGGAAGGGGGAGGGGAAGAGGAGAAGGGGAGGAATTTGAAAGTTTTGAATGGAAATGTAGTTCTATGTGGTGGTGCTAATGTGTGTGGTTTTTTGTGGGAATGGAAGGGAATGGAAGGGAAGGGAAGATTGGTGGTTTGGTGCGTTTGGGGTTTGGTTTGAGATTGTGGGGGAAGGTGGTGGGGGGTGAAGTTGGAGATTAGTTTTTTGTCGTTTAGAAGCCCATATATATTTTTTTTTTTTTTTTTTTTTTTTTTTTTTTTTTTTTTTTTTTTTTTTTTTTTTTTTTTTTTTTTTTTTTTTTTTTTTTTTTTTTTTTCCAAAGTTAGGTAGAGCTGGGGAGGGTGAAAGAAAGTAATGGAAGTCACTATGTGCGGTTTGGCAGGCAGATTACGGCGGAGGGGGGGATGGGGGAGAAAAGTCGATGACACGGAGGTTTTTGGTATGGCATAATTCATGTATCATTCCTCCATTTAATTTTCATATTCATAACACAACGCAATCCTATAACTCTCCCCCGCTACAAACTCATTTCATTCTCCCATCATCTGCACCCGCCTACCTACTCCAGCATCCTAACCAAAAAGTCCCTAAATGGCCTATCCCTCCCCACGGCCTCCTTAATCCTATCCACCAGCTCCTTTCTGAACTTCCTCGCATACGCCACCTTGACCCTCCTTGCATGCTCCTTTTCCCAGTGCACCCGTACCAGCCTGCTGATAAACAAGTCGTCCTTCGGGTTCTCGCTTGCCATGATGCCGTTGATCGCGTCCTCGATTAGCTTTGCGTCACGGAGGGGCTTGTCGATGAGGCCGGAGAGGAGGTGAGTGAGGGCTTCGCCCTGTTTTTCACGGCAAAATCTGCGGTTAGACACCAGAGATGTGTAAAAAGGTAGACAGGAGAAGAATACATACCACTAAATTCGGACTGTGCTTGATCACAACCTTGCTCAGGTCCTTCCCGTACATTTGTCTATACCATCTTATGATCTCCCTCACATGCGCCAAACTTCTACACGCAAGAATCTCCATGAGGACCGTCTCGCCTGTCCCGGGTCTCCCGTCCAACACCTGGTTCAACCTCCGCACATCATCGTGGACCTTATCCATCTTGATCCCTCCCGGGGTCTGTACATGGTGACCCCACACTGATCCCATATACCCGTCGCCCTCCGGCTCCTCATCACGGATTCCATTATCCGTGTCCAGCACCATCAAAATCAGCCCTCGGAACTTGGAAGATGGAAGCTCATTCTTGATTGCACGCTCAAGAGAGTTGCCGTACTTGTCGTCCTTGAACCCCTTCTTGATCTTCCTAATCTCAACCACAGTCTTGCCCAAGAGAGCTTCGATCAGAAGCTCGTTCCTCGTGACCGCCTTCTGGTACCACGTATTGGCAAACCACGCTTCACTCTCATATGGCCCGAGCGCGACCGCCCAAGCAACCTTCCCAAACGCACCAGTGCCGCACTGCATCTTGATGTGCTTTGCGATATTGACCTGGTGGAGCAAACGCTTGTATTCGGCGCGCAGGGCAGTGAGTTGGCTTGGGGTGAGCTTTGGGAGGATCTTAATTATAGGGCCGGGGTCGATGCGGGAGATGGTATGGTTGAGACAAGCTACTAGTTCCTTTGCATGTGGATGGGGATCGTAAGACTCATCTTTCTCTGTGGTTTCTTTCTTCGGGGGTGGGACAAGGGGTGCACCAAGGGAGAAGCCGCCAAGTTCAGTGTTGGAGCTAGAAGGGGAGTAGGAGCTAGGGCTGGCAGAGGGGGAGGGAAGGGGGGAAATATTTTGATAGGTCCCTTGGTAGGCTTGGAGAGCTGGAGAAGCGCCGCCGAGAGAGAGCCCGGACATGTTGGGAATGGAGAGGGAGCTAGAGTGACCATGACCATGTTGTGGTTTCGAAGGCAGAGGATAGGTACCGTACTGCGTTGGCTGGGAGTAATTGGGTGATGGCGCGTATGGAGCGGAGCTAGGAGATGGCTGGGGTAATGTACTGCTTTGATAAGGGCCTAGACCGGAAGATACAGGAGGTGGAAGCGGGGGAGGGGCAGTTGCGATATATGTCCCAGCTCCGGAATTGCCTCCACTGGTACCGCCAGAAGCTGTGAGTGACGATGACGAGTGGCTTGGCCCAGTACTGGTAGAAGAGCTCCAGTGCGGTGGGTTGGGCGCGTCGCCGTAGTAATCTGGGTTAGTGTGGGGTGGTGTTGTGCTGAGCTGTGGTTCAGGCTTTGATGGTGGAGGGGCACCATACGAGTGCGGGGCAGGGGGGTATGTTTGTGATGGAGGGGGAATTGGTGCGGGTGGGATCTGGTATTGGTACCCGCCGGAGGTGATGGTGGGGGAGGTGACAGAGCCATAGGGAGCGGGTTGGGCGGAGGGAACGGGAGGAGGGTATTGATACGCTAATGGTGGGGCCTGGCCTGGTACTGGGAATGGTGGTGCCCCTGCTCCGTATGGTGGAGCAACGTATGGCGCTGCTGACCCATATGGGGCCTGATGCTGCATTCCAGGTGGGAGAGGCGCCCCTGGGGGTGGATATTGCCCTACATTACACCCACATTAGCCTTGTCATGGTTTGTGATGCATTCATGTCTTTCTTGAGCTCACCATGTGGTTTCGTTGGGGAGGTGGGACTATATATGCCCTGTAGAGTACTCCCACCATACCCAGGTGTTGGTGCATAGTTCCCATATCCTCCTCCTGGGGGGCCGAAACTGCGGTCGCGGATCTCACCAGGAGGGGATCCGTCACGGGGAGACGAAGGTCTAGATCGTGAGGACCCTCTGCCGCTGGTATATGGTTCGACAGTAAGGGTATCAGACTTCTTATGCCCTTTCTCTCGCCCTCGTTCGGCCGATCGGTCGCGGACTCGACTGCTATCGCGGGCTCTGCTACGGTCGCGATTTCTTTCCCTCGACCGCTCCCGGGTGCTGGATTTATCCCTCTGTTCAGACATGCTTGTTTACCGGAATGGAAGATAAAGACTATTCGGGCGACTGGACAATCTCAAAGCCAGGAGGAACAGAATGCCGCCAGTCTTATCAGAGGACAAACTAGTTCTGTTCCTGTTGGCCTGATGTGAGGCGGTAGAGTGGGGGAGGGGTAAAATTGGAGGTTGCTGGAGAGAGGGGGAATAAAGGTGAGCAAAAGAAAGACAACGACTGAAGAGGGGGCTATTCTATTATCAATGTATTTGTCTGCACAGAAAGCAAATTTGTCCGGTAGGTCAACTGGGGGTAGAGGGGGGTTTACCTGGCGTGAGAATCACAAATACTGCAGTTGCAACAACCATGAACACTTTTAAAAGCCGCCGCAAGGCAAATACAAAACACAACACATACATTAGCAGGCAAAAATTGCGTACAGCTCAGTTGCATGGATTATCAGCCGCCTCTCACGTATTTGGAGACTCTTCCCCTCTCCCCTCCAGAACCCCGCTGACGACCGTTGTACACCTTGAATAGTGATCCTAGTACAAGTTATCTTCAGGCTGATCTAGTAAAGAAGCGGCGACCGGTGTACTTGTATTGGTCCTAGATAGAACATTCATCCTTATGTGTCTCTTGAGGAATGTTTACCTAATGTGAAGGAGGCGACATTGAGTGTGTGAGTTCATAAAAAACATGAGAGCTTTAACCAGATCAAATGACAACGGACAATCTGTGAGATCGTCTTGCGGCCCATAGCTAGCAACCGCACCCACATCACGTCTTGGGTGGGTTACAATTTTGTTGGTGTTGAAGAGCCGCAAATGTAGTGAATACCAGGATTAGAATACAGGGAAACTCAAGCCGAATTCGAGAATATTCAGCATTCAAGCGGATACCGACTTCACGAGACAGGAGAGACAGAGAATCGGAGGCCCAAGCAGTCTTAGCGTAACGAATTTTGTACTTTATCAACGGGAAGTGTCTAGGAGGGAAACCCAAGAGTACTTGTGAAGGCACATTGCGAATTCCGAAGGAGGACATGATATGCATAGTATGCATTCGAGTCCATGCAACGAGCGTAGGTTATCGATATCGATAACCTACCGTATTCCCTCTCCTCCAATTGCAGACTCGATCCGATTGATCATCCGGCTGAGCATGTATGTGTGACAGGTATTGTAAATGCGCCAATGAGTACACTTGCGCGGGGCTTCGTGTTGCAGTACGTACTCTTCCGACGCTGACATCTATCATCCAAATACATCAATGGTTGTTATGTACCAACGGTTGATGAGATTACCAGTTTGATGGAGCTGCTATTGATAAGGTTTGGCATTGCAGGAAAATGTTCTTCTAGGTATTATTGACATAGGAATGCGTCTACCTAAGTTGCAGTGCCGCTTGATGAGAGTGTACTATACCTCCAATGAAAGTCGAGTACACATGTGCAACAGCACATTTATGCGGAGACGGGCATGTCATTTTTAGCTGGTCGTGCATGACAGCAGCAACTGAAATAATTAGCTCACCAGTCGACAAATGTCCAGTGGCCAATGTATTGTCGCGCTGGCTCGGTATCATATTGTGCAGCAATAATATTTTCAATATTTTTAATCCAATGAAGCAATTACAGCTTCAGGTACTGCTGGAGATCCTCCTCAAAAGTTTTTCGCCAAGTCATAATAAAGCTAATCCTTTCTCGGTCGGGAGTTGGTTAAAATGAACCCCTCGCGGCAGAACTCAAACTGCGCCGATCACGAAATGAGGAAAGGAAACCACCAAATTTGACTTCAATAAGTGACAGCACTCGCAACAGAAGCCACATGAGGTAACGAACTGTGTGGAAGCCTTCCAAGTCTAGCCAATGCATGCATGTTGTTGTCTGAAAAAACGAATAAGAGATTGTGGTCTGAGACAATTTGGGAGTAAGTGAGGACAAGCTGTTACATCTGGGCTCGGGCTGGCGTCCTGTTGCAGGTTGTCATTGGCTTTGAGAGGTGTGTCAGGGGATCCTGTTCTAGGGGGTGTTAGCAAAGACCCTTCCTCACTTTAGCAGGGCAGCTATCTTAACCTATTCGACGCTCTCATTTCGCAGGCAATTTCTCTTTAGGTCACGTCACTTTCCTCAAAGCTTCAATGACCGATACGAGAGTGGATATCCACAACATGCGGCCATTTGGCTAATTAAAATCCCATGGGTCGCCCCGGTGCTTTCCTCCCCCACGCGAATCCCGAAGTACTGGGTGATTGTGCGTGATCACAGTGATGGTAGACCCTGGAGATAAGGTACCTTTGGGTGCTGCTGATGCGTAAGCATTGTGCCTGCGTTGCCTCTGGCTGGATCTGGGGTACCCAATGGCGGGGGAGGGGGGGGGAGGATAATTGTCCCAATTGTCCAGCACAGGCAATGTAGCGCAGCCAGGGTCAGCAAGTGGGAGAATTAACAAAAAATGGAGGGAAAGAGAAGCCTAGAAAATGTGTCCACAGTACCACCGGTACAAAGAGGAAAGTTTTCAAGATTTGGCGGTGATGTAGCAATCCGTGACCTCTTGAAGACCTCGATAGTTTTGCAATTCTGCTCCGGATTGCATCGCGGGCGTGAGGATGAAAGAGGGGCAGCGTGGAGTAAGGAGTGGGGGAGCATGAATGCAGCACGGCAGAAAAGTCGGGGAACCGGGTAGCAGGGCGCAGGGTCAGAGAGTACGCAGACTGGCGCAGACACAGGCACTCGGGTAAGTCTCATGCCACGCCACTCACTCAGCAGCACGAGAACGCTGCCAGCGGCCATTCGCACGAAGCATCTCTGCTTGGCCCTTTTTTCCATGCCACCGCTAGCCGTCATAGCCTCCGTTCGTGCAGTACTTTTGAAGCTTCATCGGGCTTATGATACTCTACTGATTTGCGTGCAGGAATCGGGAAGTGCAGATGATGATGTGACAGCCTCAGAGTTCGCTGCGCAGGGTACGCTTCAGAGTAGGCTCTTACATTTTGCCCTTGATGCTTTTGCTATGCATAAACCCTTACAAAAATGCCACCATTGGACTTGTTCGCGGGTTTCATGGTTGGAAGCAAGGATGCTGATGCCTCAGTTAGGACGAATCCTCTGCTGCGCTTGCACCAGCACGATTGATCGGACCGGCCCCGCGTGCCCCCTAACGCAGCAGACACGCTGCGCCCCCCTTATCCTCACGCGATGCTGCAGCCCGCCGCCCTGGCTCCGCGAGAACGCGCGCAGAGCGTGCCCGAAGCGCAGGAGCAGCGAGAAGAAGCAGATCTTGCTGTGATGCCCAAGCCGACGGCCGCCCTGCGCATGCACTGCTTCGTCATGGGGCTGCAGCCAGTCGCAGTCGAGTCGCGGTCGGGCATCCCTGGGCTGCCCTGGCCGCTGCGTTGCGTGCCAAGCGCCGCTGGCCGGGCCTGGAGCCAACCGGCAGCCCTAGCAGCGCGGCGGACGGCGCTGGGTGGTGCGTCTCATTTCTCTGCGACTCGGGCCCTGTCGTTTGGCGAGTTGCAGGCTGCAGGCCAGGCATTATTGGCGGCCATGCCCCATGCCCCATCCCCCATCCAACCGCCGCCCGTCCGCGCGCGCTGCCCCGGGCCACTCGCCCCACGCTCTCGCCGCGGCCGCTCGCCCCCTATTCGCTGCTCGCCAGCCGCCGCAAGCATAGGTAATGTGCCTGGGCCCGTCGTCTCCGCAGAGCAGAGGGGCCCTCGAGCTGGGCAGCGAAGGCGAAGCGGGCGGTTTGAGCCTGCCGGCCCCATGGAAAGGCTAAAAAATTAAAAAAAGTTCAACTGGTGTCCTCCTCTGCTGCGCCCGTATGAGCACTCCCATTGCTGCTGCTCTCTCTGCTCTGCGCACAGCACCTCCCACCCCGTGACCCCTTGACTGCTCTGCTCGCGCTCCTTTCTAGCCTAGCAGCACGAGGTTGCCTCGAAGGTTCAACCCCAACTTTCTCGCTGCTTGTCCTGTAGGACTTCCTCTCCTCTCTCCCCGCCCCTCTGCCTCTGCCCCTCTGCCCCTCCGCCCCTCCGCCTGCCGCCCCTCCCTCCCTTCTCCCCCTTCTCTACCCCCCCCTCACCCCTCCTTGATCCGAATCACAGTACACAACTCGGGCCAGCGCTCGAAACAAATACACAAAACTGAAATCTCTTCTACATTCTTGAAGCCTCAACCGTTCGCTGTGCGTCGACCGCTTTCCGCTCGTTCACGTTTCACAGTTCTCTTGAAAGCCAGAAACTGCTTCTTGTTCCCTTGTGCTTGTGCGTGTAGAGCTCGTTACCTTGCATTGTGCCTCCCTCCTCCCTGCCCCCCCCCCCCCCCCCCAGTGTCTCCTACCCACTTCTCCTCCCCCAGTGTACCCCCCTTCCTCACGCTTTCCTTGTGCTCCGATTGCAAGAGCGGCAATTCTAACAAGGACACCTGGAGTGTGGATGTACAGTTGTATGCAAGCAGGATCCGAGTGTAGCAGCACGCATCAGCCAATTGACGTCTTCCTACATAACCAAGGAAGGCAATATACGTCAATTGACGAGCCGTCGATCCACCGAATCCATCCTGAACGGCTGATCGGACCAATCTCTGGGGATACGAATACCTAAGTAAGGCGCAAAGCCCCACTTTTATTCGGCTTTCATCCGTACTACTCGACGGCTGCTTCGTCTTTTCTACTCTGACAGAGGAGCATACCACTTTGCTACTGTCTTTACCTGCACATTGCCTAATTAACCTACCCCGGAGGAGGAGCAAATACGGTTTCTTTTCGCTCTTGTTCGATAGTACAGCCTGACGCGGAGAGTCGTCTAGCTTGAGATTTTGTTTCTTTACTACGATTGAGCAGCGTGTTCCACAGTGGACTGTGCGACCTCAGACGAAGATAGAACATTGGAAAACTGGAATCAAGGGAGAAAGTCAAAAAGAAAGATAGTGAAGACCAAGGAAGGACTTTCTCAGAAGATTGCTGCTGATTTAGGTGAGTACGGGTTTGCGAGTGCACTGAATTTTCCTCTGGGTCAGGTACCTCTTGTCCTGGAGGATTGTTTCAATTCAATGAATGATACCCTTTTTTATTTTTTTTAAGTTACCCAAGCAAAAACAAGCGCTCTGGACGTAAGAGACTGGAGCAACTGCCGTCTCTTCCGATTCACATCCGACAATTCTTCAAGATTTTCCCGTTGGTCGCTCCATGATTCACTCGCTCGCACATTTCTGATTTATCTTTATTCGTCTTTTACTTTTACATCCTCCCCTGTACTAGTTTGATTTATTTTTGCTGCCTCATGTTCACTTGTGCAGCGTGCGCCTCGCTCGCTACAAGAAACCTCGCCTCGCCCTGCATTAGCGTCCCCGTGTTATGTACATTAAAACGGAAATTCAAAGACTGACGTCCTTGCCCCTGAAAAGTGCTTCTAGAAACCCCCCCCAGCGCACCAGCACCCTGTCGACGCTTCCAAAATCTGGCACTTTCAATAGTGCTTCCGGCCGCTTGTCTGTTATACATTGCCTATTGTGAAAAATATCGTCGCCTGGCCAAAACATCCCCTTGCAATTTTCTGGTATTTAAAAGGTTACATCCTCATCAACCGCCTGGTCTAGTCAATATCGATAAACGTCAGAGGTATCCTTCCGACATAAGCTAGTTTCAAATTTTCAGCAGCTATGCAACCACCACGCGATTCTCCATCCTCCCACGTCCTTCAGAAACGGCCCACAACCCCAGGAAAGTCTGGAAAGACGCCCCCTAGTATGAAGGAGAACAGTCCACCAGTGCCAGAACTTACCCACCATAAAAAAGATGACAAAAAGGAGAAGCGATCCTCGTTAGCATTCCTTCGGCGGTCGAAATCCGGCGACACCGTGCGTCAACGACCGGTTGTTCCCAATATCCCTCAACAAGCCCCCAAGCTACCAGACCTGTGGAACGGCAGCTCGACTACGCAGCCGCTAAGGACGTTTGGAGCAAACTCAGAGATCAGGGATTCGGTGGATATCGTCGCTGGGGCACTTGGGATTCCGGGAATGCCTCCAAGCAGGAGGAGTACGGATACAGGACTGAGTGGTGCGAGTTCTGCACCGGGTAGTGGATACTATTTACCAGTGAGGAGCAGCGGAAGGGACTCCTCCGGGGGAGAGGAACCAATAAATGCGGTTTCTAGTATGGCTCACCGAGGGAGATTTGCTGGGGCGACTGGCTCGACCGTGAACTCACCTCGACGAGTACGAAGAAGGAAAGATCCTACTCCATTCAAGTATGCATTCCATGTTACTTGCTAATGATGAGGCTATATTTATACTGACAAATTTTTCTGTTCAGCATCTTGATCATCGGTGCCCGCAACAGCGGCAAGACCTCCTTCATCCAATTCCTTCGCCAATCCCTCTCCGCTAAAAGCAGCTGCGGCAAATCCGAGTATCACATGGACCCAACCCCGGAAGACGCCCCTGTAACCTCAAAATCCACCTTTGTCAAGACATACCTGGAAACTGAAATTGATGGGGAACGCATTGGGCTTACGTTATGGGACAGTCAGGGCTTCGAGAAGAACATCGTCGACCTCCAACTCCGCGAGACCATCGCATTCATTGAGTCGAAGTTCGAAGATACATTTACGGAAGAAACGAAGGTTGTTCGAGCTCCAGGAGTGAGGGACACACACATCCACTGTGCGTTCCACTTGATTGACCCCGCGCGCCTCGAGTCCTCGATCGTACGCAGTACGGCCTCAAGCGCGAGTGGGAATATCCTTTCAGGTGGTTTGGACGAGGATCTTGACCTGCAGGTCCTGCGGGGATTAAAGGGTAAAACGACCGTGGTGCCCGTTATTAGTAAGGCGGATACAATTACCACTGCGCATATGAACGTGCTGAAGCACCTTGTGCGCACGAGTTTGAAAAACCAGAGGCTGGATCCTCTTGAAGCGCTGGACATCGACTTAGAGGCGTATGGAATTACACCCGCGGAGGTGCCGCCAAATATGTATATGGCTAATCCGATCCCCATTACAACCAACACTGATGCCATCAGCAACGGTGCCACTACCAACGGCGCAGCAGAGAATGGCACAGACCATCCCGAGGGCGAAGACACGCACCCCCGCCCCGCCTCCGCCTCGAATCAAACGCACCGCCCGCCCACCTCCCGCTCGTCTCTCTTCACCACCACCACCGACGCTGACCACGACCCCGATCACGACCCCGAACCCGAGCTCCTCAATCTCGAGTTTGTCCCCCTCAGCATCATTTCCCCGGACTCCTACGAGCCCGGTGCCATCGGGCGTAAATTCGCCTGGGGGTTCGCCGATCCGTACAATGCGGAGCACTGCGATTTTGTCAGATTGAAGGAGGCGGTGTTTAGCGACTGGAGAGGAGAGCTAAGGGAGGCGAGTAGGGAAGTGTGGTACGAGAATTGGAGGACGAGCCGGTTGAGTGGGGGTGTAGGCGCCGGGGTAGCAAGGGGCATGGGGAGTGGGAGGAGGCCAGGTGGTAAGAGGAGGTAGAAGAAAGTTTGAAATTTAGATAAGCGGGTTTGGTAGTGCAAATTATTTTCATTTCTGAAACTTGTGTATTTTTTTTCTTGGTATTTTCGTATTTTGCTGTATTCGCCAAGCTTTCGTTTTGAGATTTATCCTTCCGAAAAAGGGAAGCTGGGATTGTGTGTGCGGAAAATCGAAACCGCTGTGTGTGCGGGCAAGTTATGTCAGCTGGCTTTGCTTTTTTGTTTGTTTGTTTAGCTTTGGGTTCCCTTTCGCTTTCCAGGCTTTTTCATTTGTTTGTAAGTGTGTGTGTTTGTTAGTTAGTTGGATTAAGCGGAATGGGATGGATGCTTTGGAATTTTTTGACGTTACCTCGGTGGGAACTTGAGCAAATTGGATTTGCTACGCTTTTGTTTATTTCTCACTACCTGATCTTTTCTTTTTATCCCTCTCTGTATGTCTACGTTCTCTCGCATTCTTTATATTCCCCCTCCGTTTCCTTTTTGTTTCTCGAAACATTTCTTGTCTTCTTCTTTTTTTTTTTTTTTTTTTTTTTTTTTGGCCGGTGAAAGCTTGCTTGGGGCCTGGAATTCTTATTTTAAACCAAAGATATCACATCACATCATTATGTTATCTTAACTTTTATGTTTACGTTCAAATATTTCCCCTTTACTTGTTTTATTTTCTCGTCTTCCCCTTCTCGTGAAATACGTATATTTATTTTATTTTTATTTATTTTTTTCTCTCTTTCTCTTTTTTAAAAACTTTGCTAAGTTTACTTTATTTTATCTTTTTTTTTTTTTTTCGGTTTGCAGCTATTCTAAAGCTAACTACCCTAGCTAACCTATCCTAACCTGGACCTAACCTAACTAACTAAACTATTTATACATAAAAAGAAAAAAATTAACCAAAATTCAAGGTGTCTTTTTTTTGAGGGGGAGAGTGAGTGGGTGGGGGGTATATCATATATATATATATCCAATTTATGGAAACTTGTAATGTTTTAGTTTATAAAACATCTTCAATTTCGGCTCGGTTGGAGAGAGAGAAGTACAAGAGAGAGAGAATTTTCGGACGGAGAAATCCGGATGCATGAACTTTTGTTTGTGTGTGTGTGTGTTTGTGTGTGTGAAAAATCTTTGTGTTTGTTTTTTGAGTTTTGGTTTGAAAAATGTTAGTTTTGAGGAGGGGGGGGGAAGCAGGAAGATAATATAGGTGGAAACGTTGGCGGGAAACGTATACATATGTTATGTTTTTGCAGGACGAAAGTAAGTAGGTTATGCAAAGGGAGATGAAAGACTAAGCTCAGAGAGAAAAGAGGAGAAAGGAGGGGGGGGGATTTGTTGCTTGGATTTGTTTTTGGTAGGGAAGGTGCATCGTTACCCTGAATCATCCCGTTTGACTTGCAAAGGAGGTAGGTATTGTGGGAGGGATTGAACTGAAAGTTCGGAGGAGGGGAATAAGAACACACAACAGTAAAGGACTAGAGATAACCACGAGGCACAAGACGAAGACTGGTTCACTGTAACTGAAGAGGACTATAAAACACTGCAAGACTGACAGAATAACAACCCAGTTATACTGTGATCACCCTCGACGACGATGATGATGATAGAAGGTCTCCTTCTCTCCCTCCTTATATACCCGTCACCCTCTGGTCCCCTTTCCCCCTTGTGGTAGTCACCGCTCCTCAGTCCCTCAGGACCCCCTTCCCTCTCGGGTAGTCTCATCCAGGCCGTCATGGTCCCCCTTTCCTCCTTGAGTAGTCTCATCTAGGCCTTCATGGTCCCCCCCTTCCATCTTGAGTCATCATCCACCGTTGCATCATCATCAAGCGCCAAGATTCCCACAGTATCTTCAAATATACTTAAGGTAGAGTCTTGTGCTGCGGCGGTGGAATGGAGGGGCCAGCATGTGGTGATGTATACATACGACGGGCATGGGGGAGGGGGGCGGGGGGGGTTGCCTGGGCTGGGTTGTTGCCGAAGGGGGAAGTATGTATTGCACTATATATATATATATATAGGGAGGGGCAGGGCGGGAGTCCTGCTCCCGCTCAATGACCTACAATATACTCGAAAAGGTCGTTCTTAAGATTTCCGGCCCTTGAGAGAAAGAGAATCCTCCAATAGTGCCCAGCCGCAACCCTAGTCTCGGCCATGTTTTACGAGTATTAGTGTACCCTCCTTCCGACTTGCAGTTGACCACCTTCAACCTGCGGAGGGTAAACCATCTATATCTTATAACCATACACACAGATATGTAATGAATGATTGTGATTTGAAACTACTATTGATTGAGTAGAGTTATATAAAAGAAAACAGGCAATATGTATGTCTGACCCATTTCTCCCGCCACACACCGTCCTCACAAGCGGACATTCTATGATGTCCATTCAAGTCCCCATTCCTACTCCCATCCATGGCTCTCGTCGTGCTCTTGCTTCCACATCTTCATCTCCTCCAGCCAGGCAGATATATCTTCGCCAGATTTTACAGAAGGAAAATCTTCTTTCTCCTCTTCAAGCATCCAAGTACCCCATTTGTCAAAGGCTTCCACCAGGCCTGAAACCTCCTGCTCATCCTCCCCCAAGTAATAAAATACCTCATAAACTTCCATATAGAGAAGATATACCCAACCCTCTTCGTCTCCAATGCGGAGGAGCCCGTAGTCAAAAAGGCCCGGAGCCTCACGCCGGCAAGCTATTCTTTCAAGCTTGCTAAAGTGTTCCCTAAGAATGTTCTCATTGGAAAAAGGGTACCAGCCACGCTCCCACTCACTTGACAAGGTTAAGGGTTGGTAAGGGTCGACATATAGAGTAATCTCAGGATTGATGTAATATTTCACATAAAAACAATCATGGACTTCTAGAAATTCTCCTTGGGGACTGAACTTCATGATACGTTGTTTATTCCAAGGGATACCTTCCTTCTGCTCAATCCTTTCCTTAAGGTTTTTGATGGTATCGTCAGCCTCAAAATCCAATGTGATACACTTATTTGCCAGTGTCTTAACAACAATTTGCATCCCACCGCGGAGGCGAAGGACAAGGTGGAAAGTGCTCTCCTTCTGTATGTCATAATCAAAAAGACTTCGATTATCCTCAAGCTGCTTGCCAGCAAAAATTAAACGCTGCATGTACCATGGGACTCCTTCCCTATTTTGAATTTTGAACTTAACATATTCGATGGTATCTAAAGGCTTGACCTCCAAGCTAATTGTTTTACCCGTTAAGGTCCTGACGAAGATCTGTATGCACTGATAGCCCATGGGATCGCAGCTGAAGTAAGAAGTGCTTCCTTTTTTTATATTGTAGTCGAGCAGACCTTGGCCATCCTTGAGTTGCTTGGTGGTGACAAGGGAACACTGCCAGTCAAGAGGAGTGTCTTCATTGTTCTGAATCTTATTGACATTGTGGGTGCCAGATGAAACTCCATTTAGAATTAGAGGTTTCATGATCATGACCTTGATCTTGATTGGGACCACTACTATCATATTGTTAGCTATTAGAACCCAACGTTGGATTGGTAAAGGAACCATCTTACTTTTCTGGATTATCCAAATCGTGCTTATCTCCACATGATACCCAAGAAGGTGTCCATTTCTTGATGCTCTCGCCGAAGCAGTTCTAATTGGGAGGCACGGTAGGTGGGACCAATTTGGGGATACCTGGCCGGTGCCAGATTCAGTATTGCTTGACCACCGGCCAGATTCATTGTTGCTTGACAAGACGCACATGGATCGCGTGCCTCCATTGAAGTAGAAGATGTTTTGAAAGCATGGAAATGCACGGGGAATGCAATCCATCCCTATGCTTTGATGAAGAGTAATGTTTCGGCACAATTTCCCGATGGATTTGATTGAGGGTAATCCAGCTGATAAGGGAATATTCCAGTTGACGGTATGATGAATTGCAATGATAAATTGCCTCTCTCCGGGCTGATAGGCCATAAATTGAGGGGATATGTCACCAAGGATGGCATTAAGAAATGCACTCTCCCAGGCTGGTAAAAGATAGACAGTGTAGATGGAATTCGGTACATTTTCTCTGTCTCGCCTGATTGCCAAGGGGGTATCATCGTAACGAAAAGTCTGTGTAGACCCCTGCAAAGTTCGATTGCCTGTTCTTCGTCTGCAGGATGTCTCGCTGCAGTTGAAAGAATTGCAGCAGCCTTTTAGACTGACCACAGATTCACATTGGCAGCTCGGATCCATTGAACTTGTAGTGAATTGCGAGGTTTATATGGAATGTGCAAGGCAGAATGGAAGAAGTGGCTGGTGATTCTGTTTGAGTTCGGGGGACTTTCATGTGGGAAACTTTGACCAGTAGATCGTACTAAAGCTGCCCTCGGTGCCCAGCCTACATCGGTGCAGAGAATGCTGCAGCGACTTGGGTGCTCGCTCTATTCCATTGCAGTGTTAACCGATGCTTCTGCTAAGAGAGCTATTGGTATAGGGCTGAGGCTAGGCACGCATCTACTACTTCTTACTTCTAACTCTGATATAATTTTTCATAATGATGTCACTTAGTAGGATTTTGGTACTATTGGTAGTACTGTCGTTATGCCATAGTCAGTCAAATGAAGTGAGATGCAGCCGAGGGAACATTATAGATCAATCACTTAGTTAGATACTGAAACAGTAAAGATGAGACTTCGCAGATGAGAAACAGTTCAAAGGAAAAGCGAGACTCCATAGAATTTGTGTTATGTAAATTGCTCTCTACTGACTCCCAAAAATCATTGATGGACGTACCTATCGTTACCGCACATATGCCTGGTGCGACAGCCTCTTCATTTCTGTCACGAAACTAAATGAAGCACTCACTGCAGCCAGAATACACTCATTTATCAAAGCTAAGCACTTACATGTGAGTAGTATTTATAGCTATATCCAAATTCACTTCCTACTACTAGATATTACCATGTGAACGTCAAATGTCAACAAACATTGAGAAACAGAAAATATAGGGAGGCTTTCAGGGTAACACATGCATGGAATACCAGTTTCTGAAAGAAATTCTTTGGAATCCGAAATAATAGGTTTAGGTAGCTTCTCGCGCATGAGATTCCAGAAAATAGCTAAAGCAGCTGATACTTGCTGGTAATGCTCTCTTTTATCGCTATCCGAATATTTTGCCTGAAGATTTTCAATCAAACGCTGGTTTCGAAAGATTTCCAATAGCCCTGGGGAACCATTTTTCCGTGATCATCTAGCTATATATATTAGTACCAGTAAATAATATATACTTACATTGACCGATTTCCCAACTTCTGTAACCTTCGCAGCAATATTATCCACCCATCCAGCAAGCTGAGATCCACCAAAGCTTCTTAGCACTACCAGTACTATTCCATGGGTATCTATATCATAAACCATTACATTATCAGTAGCATTAACTACTAGCTGCAGCTGGTTTATATCAAGCAACTCCACTGAATAGTGCTTATGCCGTCCATCAGCAATAGTATAATTCTCCATATAGTGTGCCCAATCTTTGAGAGTGGTAGAGGTTTCGGTAACCCTGGTATCAGTAGCAGGATAGGGTACTGGCTGGCACTTCAGATAATAGGAAGCTACTGTAGTAGAAGAAGTTCTACTACCGATACCTGCACTCTTGAGTACCTCCCTCCAGTCATACGCTTCTTCTCCTTCAATTTTTTCATCATAATAACAAAATCCTTCGCAGCACTATACTGCAAAGGAATGCTACCCTTCTGCAAGTATGTAAAAAGATCTCACCGGTACCTCTGGATATCCTGCCCACAGAAAAAATCCTGTAAGGCCCTGCATAGCAATCTATTGGCAGCAGCTGCAAGAAACTCTCTATAGACAATGCACTAGACATGGTGTAATGCTACTATCAAGCACGGTCCAGTGCATGTAGTAGTAGCCAGTAGTACCCAGGATATTGTATAGTAAAATCACGCAGCAGCAGTAGTACTACGTACCCTGTGCCAGTAAGATGTATCCCAGCAGGATATACTATACAGTATAAACGGTTAGCGATATTATCAATAAAGGCACAGATATTAAAGCAGGACAAGAGGGTGGCAGCAAAAGGGGGTAGGTGTGGTGTTGGTACCGCTGGTATGCGAACTGGCCACAGTACTATGGAGAGCAGTGCGAATTGTGGTATATAAGTGATGCGAATCGTGGTGTACACCGCGGAGCGAATTGTACTGAAGAAAGCGGCGGGTACTGTGGTATATAGAGCAGTGCGAACCGTGGTGTATAAAGCAGCGCGAGTCGGGTTGCACAGTACAAAGCGTGCAGTACAGAGCAGTGCAGTAGAATGCGGCACTGTAGGGAGCAGTGTTATAAGAAACCAAGTGGAGGCCGAACTATAGGCGGAAATGCAGGCGGAAGTGCAGGCCGAACTGGAGGCGAAAAGTATAGGCAAAAGAGCAGGCGAAAGTGCAGCAGTGAGATGGGATGGAGAAAAGAAACATCAAAGGGCAGCCAGCTAGCACGGACATTACGCCAGGACACACCGGCCGGAGGCCGCCCCATCGCTTGTATCATAAATATATATCCAATTATGGAAACTTGTAATGTTTAGTTTATAAAACATCTTCAATTTCGGTCGGAGGGAGAAGAAAAGAGAGAGAGAGAGGGAGAGAGAGAGGGAGAGAGAGAGGGAGAGAGAGTTTTCGGACAAGAGAAATCCGGATCCATGATCTTTTGTTGTGTGTCTGTGTGTGAAAAAATCTCTGTGTTTGGTTTTTGAGTTTTGGTTTGAAAAATGTTGGTTTTCGGGGGCGGCTTTTTTTTGCAGGATGAAAGTAAGTAGGTTATGCAAAGGGAGATGAAAGCCTAAGTTCAGAGAGACGAGAGGAGAAAGGCGGGAGATTTGTTGCTTGGTAGGAAGGGTTTATCGTTACCCTGAACCGTCCCGTTTGACATCAAAAGAGGTAGGTGGTATCCAAATTTACTTAAGGTAGCCTTAGTCTCATCCCGAGAGGTAGCCTATGTTTTACAAGTAGTGGTACGCCGCTGTGGGAGGTATCAAGAGGAAAGTCCACAGAGGAGAAGAAGACACGAAAGGTACAAGGAGAGAGATAAGGAGGATAGGGATGAAAGAAGAGAACCGGTTTACTATATCTCACAACACAAAGGGATAACTGCAAGACCTAGCAGACAAAGACCAGTGATACTATGACCCTCAACAATGATGATGATGAGCCCTCCCTGAGGTCCCCCGCCTCAAGAAATACCCTTAACCTCCCAGTACCACTTCCTGTTTCAGTAATTACCTGCCCCCATGCCTCCTTAGGCACTTGGAATGCCAAGAGTTCCCCACACCACCCATCCGACTTGTAGTTGGAGCTACCCATCTAATCTATAACCATACGCACAGATATGTGAAAAACGATATGATTTGAAACTACTATTCATTAGCGGTATTCAGATCAGAAAAGTCTGGCCGGAGTTTATCTGGTTATTTCAAGGTATAAACTGGTTAAACCAGTTTATTTTCGTGTTTTTTTGCAAAATGAATCCGGTCAGATTTTTGGGACAACTGCAGGACCAGATGCAGTATTTAAGGCTGGTGTGCATAAATTCCGGTGATTTTCACCAGATGGTACTTCAGAGTACAGACCGGTTTGTCTGCCGGATTTCATTTTCCATGGAGAAGGTATAAAAGAGCACCTTTTGCAAGACGCTGTAGAGCTTCCCGACCCCTGCTGTAACCCCCTGCTAGTTAATGAAGTGTGACGCAGCGGAAGCTCCAGCGAAAAGCGTCACATCTCAGCAACCACGATAGCTATAGAAGATATAAAATTCCAGAAGCCCAAATAATTAACTTCTGGGTTTGGAGCAGGAAACTGGGTGTGTAGCTGCTCCTGTTGGAGCGAAATTACAGGTGCAAAGTTGAGCCCATCATCAGTAACAGTACCTCCCATTTTCCTGGCGTCGCTTGTAAACCTGAGCTTATGCGAAAGGTCTTTTGGCACTCTAGAGCTTATAAGGGTCTACACCTGGTTTCTCGGCATTTGGGATGCTCTAGGTACAGCTTCTTGCGAAAGGTCTTTAATTGTGAATACCACTATTAAGGAGAATTAAAAATGAAAACAGGCAGGATGTATGTCTCACCCCATCTTCCCGCCACACCATCTCACAAGCGGACATTCTATGATGTCCATTCAAATCCCCTTTCCTACTCCCATCTATGGCTCTCGTCCCGCTCCCACCTCTTCATCTCCTCCAACCAGGCAGATATATCTTCGCCAGATTTTACAGAAGGAAGACCTTCCTTCTCCTCAAGCATCCAAGTACCCCATTTGTCAAAGGATTCCACCAGGTCCGAAACCTCCTGCTCATCCTCCCCCAAGTAATAAAATACCTCATTAACTTCTATATATAATAGATAAACCCACTTGTTTTCTCCGTCTCTAATACGGAGGAGCCCATAATCAAAAAGGCTAGGAACCTCACGCCGGCAAGCTATTCTTTCAAGCTTGCTCATGTGTTTCCTAAGAATGCTCTCATCGGAAAAAGGGTACCAGCCACGCTCCCACTCACTTGACAAGGTTAAGGGTTGGTTAGGGTCGAGATAGAGAGTAATCTCAGGACTGATATAATATCTTATATAATCATGATCATGAACTTCAAGGAATTCTCCTTTGGAACTGAACTTCATGATACGTTGTTTATGCCAAGGGATACCTTCCTTCTGCTCAATCCTTTCCTTAAGGTTTTTGATAGTATCTGCAGCATCAAAACCCACTGTGATACACTTATCTACCAGTGTCTTAACAACAATTTGCATCCCACCGCGGAGGCGAAGGGCAAGGTGGATAGTGCTCTCCTTCTGTATGTCATAATCAAAAAGGTTTCGATTATCCTCAAGCTGCTTGCCAGCAAAAATTAAACGCTGCATGTACCAAGGGATTCCTTCCGTAGTCTGAATTTTGAACTTAACATGTTCAATGGTATCTAGAGGATTGACCTCTAAGGTAATTGTCTTACCCGTTAAGGTCCTGACGAAAACCTGCATGCACTGACAGCCTGTGAGATGACAGTTGAAGTAAGAAGTGCTTCCTTTTTTTATGTTGTAGTCGAACAGACTTTGGATATCCTTCAGCTGCTTGGTGGTGACAAGGGAACACTGCCAGTCAAGAGGAGTGTCTTCATTGTTCTGGATCTCATTGACATTGTGGGTGCCAGACAAAACTCCATTTAGGATTAGAGGTTTCATGATCATGATCTTGATCTTGATTGGGGCCACTACTATCATATTGTTAGCTATTAGAACCCGAGGTTTTTGTAAAGGAACTATCTTACTTTTCTGAGTTGTACAAATCTTGCATATCTCCACATGATATCCAAGAAGGTGTCCATTGCTTGTCGATGCTCTCGCCGAAGCGGTTCCAATTGGGAGGCACGGTAGATGGGACCAATGTAGGGATACCTGGCCGGTTCCGGATTGTTTATTGCTTGACAAGATGCACATGGATCGCATGCTTCCATTGAAGTAGAAGATGTTAAGAAAGCATGGAAATACAAGGGAGATGCAATCCATCCCTCTGCTTTGATGAAGAGTAATGTTTCGGCACAATTTCTCCATGGATTGGATTGAGGGTAATCCAGCCGATGAGGGAATATCCCATCTGGTATGACGGATGACAATAATCAATTGCTTCTCTCCTGCCTGATAGGCCATAAATTGAGGGATGTGCCAGCAAGGATGGCATTAAGAAATGTGCTCTCCCAGGCTGGTAAAAGATAGACATTGCAAGTGGAATTCGGTTTAATTTCTCTATCTCGCCTGACTCTGTCTCGCCTGATTGCCGAGGAGGTATCATCGTAACGAAAAGTCTGTGTAGATCCTTGCAAAATTCGATTGCCTGTTCTTCGTCTGCAGGATGGCTCGTTGTTGCAGTGAAAAGAATTGCAACAGCCTCCTAGACTGACCACAGATTCACATTGACACCTTGGATCCATAGTGAATTTCGAGATATAAATGGAATGCACAAGGCAGAAAGGAAGCAGTGACCGGCGATTCTGTTGAGTCCGGGGCCGTTCAGGTGGAAAGCTTTGACCAATAGATCTTGGAGAGCTGGTGACATGGAAAGAAATTTTCGAGCCATACATCTAGCTCAAATTTAAAGATACTGAGGCTTTAATGAAAAACCTTGAGCAACACAGATGAAAGGAACTTCAGGGATGAGAATCATTGGAGGAAGTGGACTGTGGGGGCTGTCTGTGTGGAAGGCAGTGGGGAACGAAAAGGAAAAGTTCCTCTCTACTGGCTCATGTGTCAAGTACGTACTGCCGCGCAAAGGCGAAAGAACTGCTATGGCTCTGGTCTGGTGGAAATACTAGGGTGCCAGTAGTAGCAGTAGTACTTGCACTAAACAAGACCATACAACTAAAGCTGTCCTCGGTAAGCATTGCTGCAGCGACTTGGGCACTCGCTCTATTTCAATTTCGGTCGGGGAGAGAGAGTTTTCGCTGAAAAATGTTGGTTTTGGGGGGCGGGGAGGGGGGGCAGGAAGATAATAGGTGGTAACGTTGGGGGGAAACCTATAGTATTTTGCAAACCGAAAGTAGATTATGCAAAGGGGAACGAAAGACTAGTTCAGAGAGAAAAGAGGAGAAAGAGGGGATTTGCTGCTTGGATGTGTGCCAGTTTTGTTTGGTAGGAAGTTATATCGTTACCCTGAACCATCCCAAAGTTTTGTTTTCGTAGGAAGTTTTATCGTTACCCTGAACCAACCCGTTTGAATTCAAAAGAGGTGCGTATTTTCAAATATACTTAAGGTAGACCATGTTTTACGAGTATTAGTACGCCGCCCGTCCGACGTGCAGTTGACTTCTGCTGAAGGTAACCATCTAATCTTATCACCATACGCACAGATATGTAAAAAACGATTATGATTTGAAAACAGTGTCTCACCCCATTCTCCCGCATCACACAAGCTGACATTCTATGATATCCATTCAAGTCCCCATTCCTACTACCATCAATGGCTCTCGTCCTGCTCCTTCTTCCACCTCTTCATCTCCCCCAGCCAGGCAGATATATCTTCGCCAGATTTTACCGAAGTTTCCAAAACTTTCCTTCTCCTCAAGCATCCAAGTACCCCATTTGTCAAAGGATTCCACCAGGTCCAAGACCTCCTGCTCATCCTCCCCCAAGTAATAACATACCTCATTAACTTCTATATACAATAGATAAACTCACTTGTTCTCTCCGTCTCTAATACGGAAGAGTCCATAATCAAAGTCACTGATAGCCTCACACCGGCAAGCCATTCTCCACCAAGGGATTCCTTCCCTATTCTAAATCTTGAACTTAACATATTCAATAGTATCTAAAGGCTTCACCTCCAGGGCAATTGCCTTACCAGTTAATGTCCTAACGAAAACCTGCATGCACTGACAGCCTATGAGATGACAGTTGAAGTAAGAAGTGCTTCCTTTTTTTATGTTGTCGTCAACAGACCTTGGCTATCCTTGAGCTGCTTGGTAGTGACAAGGGAACACTGCCGTCAAGCGGGGCATCTTCATTTTTCTAAATCTTATTGACATTGTGGGTGCCAGACAAAACTCCATTTAGAATTAGAGGTTTCATGATCATGACCTTGGTCTTGACTGGAATCACTATCATATTGTTAGCTATTAGAACCAGAAATTTTGTAAAGGAACCAACTTACGTTTCTGGCTTGTGAAACTTCAGGATGAGAATAGTTGCAGAAAGTGGACGGTGGGGAGTGTGTGGAAGACAGTGGGGATCGAAAGGGATAAGTCCCTCTCTACTGGCAGCCACAGATCATATGTCGAGTACGTGCTGCCGCGCAAAGGCGAAAGTACCGCTTTGGCTCTAGTCTGGTGGAAATGCTATGGTGCCAGTAATAGTAGTAGCTGCAATAACAAGTCCATACAACCATTGCTGTCCTCGGTGCCCAGCCTACATCGGTGCAGAACTAGAGTTTTTGTGCAACAGCTTCGCTCCCGGTACATATGGGGCTGAGACAAGGCACGCATGTAGTACTTCTCACCTCTAACTCTGATATAATATCTCACAATGATGTCACCTAGTAGGAATTTTAGTAACTAGTGATAGTACTCGAGTACTATCCTTATGCGGGACGCAACCGAGAGAATTCTCTAGATCAATGCACCTAGTTAAAGAAATATAGAGACACTCTAACACTCAAAATTGAGCGCAGTAAAACTGAAACCTCACACATGAGAGACTACACATGAGACACAGTTCGAACGAGCTCCATATAATTCGCATTACGTAACTTTTTCCTCTACCAACTCCCAAACCTAGACATACCCATCGCTACCTCACACATGCCCGGCGCGACAGCCATTCTTCATTTCTGCCACTTACGAAATTGACGCAGCGAGAATTCAACTCATTCATCGAAGGGTTAGCATGGCTGGCGTCACATTTATCCTTTGGGTGTTGTGGGAGGGGAAAGTTCACGAAGAACACGGTAGGTCAAAGGAGAGACATGAGGATATAGATCGGGATGTAAGAAGAGAACCGGTTTACTATATCTTGTGAACACAACAGAACAACTGCAAGACCTAGCAGACTAAAAACCCAGTGATACCATAACCCTCAACGACGACAATGATGATCTCCTCAGGTCCCCCCCCTCATGAAATACCCTCAACTTCCCTGTACCACTTCCTTTTTCAGTAATTACCTCCGCCCCCCCAATGCCTCAGACTATGTTCGCCCGCCGTAGCACTTGGAATGCCAAAATTCCCCACAGTTTTTGATAGATACATACTTCCCACAACTATGCATTACCATATGAACGTCAAATGGTCAGCAAAACCTAAAGCTTCAGTGGTATATGACATCTTCAACCGCATATGACATATAAAAACTCATGTATATATAATTCAAAAAAAAACTATTTTTATTTTGCTTTTCCAACCATAATATGTAATAGGGGGTTCATCATGATAAGTATATCGAATTTCCTTAGGTTGGATTGGGTTGGGGGGAGGGGGCATAGATAAAAGGGAACAAAGAAGAAAATATGCGTGTAGATATTTACATAAAAGCAAAAAGGGGAAAATGGAATTGGACGAAGGTTTACATATCTACATCTCATGCCGAGATGGGGAGGGTTTAAAAAAACAAACTTGGATAAATCTATCAAAAGATGGGGTTGTTGCATGTGGTGGAATAGTCGTGCGGCTTCGATTCAGGGTAACGAAGGTGAAAGAATCTAATACACCGCGTCTTACAACTATAGACAACAAGGCGGAACGCGGATTATATTGCGTAGGAGATTTTCTCTTTTATTATTTTATACCATATGGTAAAGGTACAGTTTATCTTAAATCTTAATCTAACTAGTATTTACATTCCCCTCCAAATCCCTCCCCGGCTCCCCCCCCACACACACACATCTCTTACCCCTCAAACATCCCCCCACCAACCTCCATCCCCCACTCCTCCTTCATCAACCTCTTCATCCGCTCCTCCACCTCCTCCTCAAACCCGCCCTCCGCCTTCCCCCACCCTCCCTCAATCCCCACCAGCATCCCCGCCACCCTCCGCACCACCTGCCGCGCCCTGCTAACGTAGAACGCAAGATCGAGCAGGAACAGCGTCATGTGGAATGCGACAAAGTTGGCGTACGACTTGAGCCGCTGTCGGAGCGCTGATGGTTCTGGTTGCGGTAGCGGGGTGGGGGTCTCGGGGATGGGGTGGGGGCGGGGGCGGGGGCGGGGATGGGGGTATAGTAGTTTGGGTTTCCGGGGAGAAGGGACGCGGAGGCGGAGCGGGATAGCAGCGCGAGTCGGTTTATGGGAGAGGAGAGGAGTTGGTTGTCGGCTTGGAGCTAGTTTTTGTTCCGGTCAGTGATCTCTTTCTATTCAGCTATATAGGGGTGGGGAAGGCTACTCACAATTCTCATGCACCTCCCCAAAAACACCAGCTCTTTCGGCACCTCCTCCTCCCTCTCCAGCGCCTTCCCAAGTGCCTCTTTAACCCGCACATGCTGCTCATACGGCGTCAGCTCCCTCTCCACATCTTCCTCGTCGACTCCAGCCCCGCGCGCCCCACCCGCGCCGCCCCGGTTCTTCAAATCTACCCCCACGGACCCTCTCCACGGCCTCAGCATCGTCATGCTCGCCACCATGTCCGGGTTGCCGAAGCCCCACTTGGTCGTGATTTCGGTAACGGTCTCGGTGTCGAACGACATAAGCGCCGTCCAGAGCCTCGCGTACTGCTGGCGCACCAGCGGCGAGAGGTGCACGTAGAGGCCATGATCCAACAACACCACCTCCGTCACTGTCCTCTCCCGCTCAATCCCAGCAGTCGGTCCTCCCTCGCGCGTAAAGGAGTTGCTCTCTGCCGGGACTCTTCGGATCAATATATTCCCCGGATGCGGATCACAGTGCACGTGGCCCCACCAAAACATCATTTTCGCAAACAGCGATAACAGCCCATACATCACCGTCCCTTCATCAAAGCCGTGCTTCCTCAGTCCGTTCTCTGGCACGCCCGGCTCCCCAACGCCCCGTATCCCGCTCGCCTTTGCCTTTACTTTCCGCCCTTCGCTCAGTGGTATTCCGTCAATCCACTCCGCCACCATGACTCGCTTTGTGCAGTAATCGTCGTAGACTTCCGGGACGTAGACTCTAACCTCCTCCGAGCCCTCCCCTCCCCAGAACCTCCACCATCTTCTCCTTGGTATCCTTCCCCCGTTCAATTCCATCTCAATCAGGCGCCTAAGCTTCTTTGCGTTCTCCTTCTCGATCCTAAAATCCGTCTCTCCGCCCAACCTGTCGCATATTTCCTCCACTGCCCAACCTAGCGGCAACCCAAACACCCCTTCCCCAAGCCATCCCATGACGAGCCTAAACACGGCCAAATCCCACTTGACCTGCGTCTCTATGCCCGGCTTCTGTACCTTAATTGCAACCCACTCCCCTCCCTCCTTCAGCTGCGCCTTGTGCACTTGCGCCACGCTCGCGCTCCCCCTCGCCTTGCCCTGCCACGTTCCCGGCACGAACATGTCCGCAACCGGATCCTGACACCCCCAGTCCGCCCTCAAAACCCTGAGAATCTCCTCCTCGGGCACCACTGGCGTGTCGTCGAAGAAGCGTGCAAACTTTCTCTGGAACTCTGCGGGGAGCAGCGCGGACTGCATCGCGATTGCTTGCCCAATCTTTTGATACAAGCCTCCATTCATGAGGCAGAGATGCACGATCCTGTCGGCGTTGCGCGAGTGCAGGGATGAGAGCTGGGAGGAGGTTTTGTGGGAAGAGAAGTTGATCTTGTAGTCGGCGGTGATGAGGAGTGCGGTGCGGAGGGTGCGGAGCGAGCGCACCAGTGACGCGGCGTTGTAGTAAATGTCGAGAATGTAGGTGGTTAGGGAGAGGAGCGCGGCGTACAGCGTGAGGCGGAGGAGTCTGCGCAGGCGGCGGGACCACTTTGAGGGTGGCCCGTCTGCGCCGCGAGGGGGTTTTGGCTTGGGGAGCTTGTACGGGTTCGGGGGGACGAAGGGCTCGTAGGGCCCAGTAGCGACGTATATGCTGCGGCGGGGGCGGGGTAGCATGTGGGGCCCATGGCGGGGCAAGATCGATATCGGCGTTGGCACCCGCGGCTCCCGTATCGACGTTGCCGTCAGAGTCCGTATCGGCATCGACAGTGCGCTGAGCCTAGGGTACCCCGTATGCGCGCCTAGCGGCGGTGATGATGGCCGTGGTGGGGCCGAAAGCAGTCGTCCACTGCGGGTGTGATTCATTGCAGTTGGGCTGAACCTGGCGGGCGGACGCAGCGCCCCCGCTCCCCGCAGGAGCCCGAGGCCGCGGGAGAGCATTGGGTTTCCTTTCAAGTTTCTCCTGGGGTTTGGCGGGACTGCTATAGCCTGCGACAATGTAGCGATAATCGGCGCGCCGGGGCGGCCTTGCGGGTGTTGGGGGGCGGCGCCAGGAAAAAGCCCGAAATATGTCAGATATGTAATGTAGATAGCGCTGATGCCTCTCCGGCCCCTTCCCTCCTGCTGAAGTATCGGTGACGTCGACGGCCCGAATCGGCCGGCCCCAGTTCTTCTGCTCCTAGCGGATCGCGCCTTTCTTTTTCTTTGCCGCTCCGTCTCGCTCAATCGCCTCGTTTTCGCCGCACGCAGCTCCTCGGGTTAAGTACTGCTTGCCTGCTGCTTCGTAAGCTTACTGTATCGCAAGTTAAAATTCGGAACGCTCCATGCAGCCCACACCACAACGGGCATCGCCCCCCCTGCCACGAATCGAGCGTGCGCAAGTAAGCGAACATTCCCGCCGGTTGCTGCCGTCGGGGCTGCATTCAGCCTTCGGAACATTTTTTCGCATCAATCGTATGTACATGTGTGGACGCCAAATCTTGTTCAGTAGAGAACCATTCGAGGAGGATAAAGAAAATAAGAATAATCAAAAAACACAAAACTGAACACCAACCTGGATGCTAATAAAACGCCGCGCCTGATTGATTTAGACAGTCGTTATGATAGATAAATCCGATAGTTGTAAAATAAGGAGCGAATAATCCTGCAAGGCGCGGGGAAACAGAGAGGTCTGATCCTGCCAGTCCTGAATGCCCCCATCCGGTGTCCCTAATTCCATGGCCATGATATTAATATTCACACAACGCATACATGAACAGCACGCACCATTATCCGTCGCAACAAGCTTGAAGCAAAGGGGGAAAAAAAAGACATCTACAGATAAGTAGGAAACAAACAAATAAACGACAAGTAGACAAAACATGTTTACAAGAGATGATAGCCGAGAAAAAAAAAAAGGGAAACACAGCTTCGCCAGTACAATCTTCCTCTGCTGATATTTGGGTCATATCCTGAGGCCTGCACCAAACGCCCAGTACCAGACAATCACCATCGCTCCCGCAGCCCAACTGTACCCCATCGCCCGTGAGACCCCCAGCCGAGCTGCAGCGCCCCCCCACCCGCCGTAATAGTTCCCCTCGCCGCAATTTCCCTCCGGTGCCGCCCTACTCCCCTCATTCCCCGCATACTCAACGTCCGGCCCCGGGTTGGGAAACATCACGTTCTTGCCCGCCGGCACGGTGCACCCATTCCCAATATTTGCAATAAACAAGCCGACACCAAATGACCGCTTCTGGATGGAGCCCGACCGGTCCTCGCTAGCGGCGTCGCGTTTTCCGATGCCCTCGTTGCCGTCTATCACGGGCCCTACTTCGTCCCCGCCGTCGATGCCCCCACCGCCCCCGCTGCCGCCGGTAATGGTCACAACAGCGCAGTTCATGTACATCTCGCGGTTTCCTAGATTATTGAACCATGACCTGTTTCCGACACAAATTCGCATTAGTCGGCCTTGTCCACCAGGAAAGCATATCATATGCTCTGCAGAATGCGGAAACCCACCAAGCAAACAGTGCCTCCCCGCTCGGCGCAGAACTGGGAATGGTGAAGTGAAACGTCTGGTCCCCTTGAGGGTCCGGCTTGACGCAATTACCAATAAAACTCTTGAAAACCTCCCATGTCGTCCCGCCATCGTAGCTCAGACTCAGTTGGCAACTTCCTCCAGCATGAGTCGCCGATCCCGCGAGTATGAGCTCATATGTCCTGCCAGCATTATATGTCCGAACTGACTGTCCGCTCGGAGTGCCAAGATCCTTGTGGTACCCCTTGCATGGAAAGTTGGATCCGGAAGGGGAGAGTGGAGACACATAGTCATAGTCCACTTGTGTAGTGTATGGGTTGGTTTTGTAGCGGATGCCCGGTGGTTCTTGCATCGCCATGTGCGCAACCACCAGGGAAGGAAAGACGACGGTGAACCATACGTGCCACAGCTGCATGTTGATCAAAATTGGTTCCAGGAAGAGGATGGATGTTGCCTACTGTTTTTGTTGCCGCAATAACCTGCTTGCAATGCGCAACGTTTCGTTAGGGTGTTTCCACACAACAAAAAGCTGGTAAAAAAAAACAGAAACTGAAAAGTAAACAAGTTTTTGAAGAAAACTTAAATGCGCACCCCCTTGGATCCCCAGGCTTTTCACAAACGCCGCGTCTCAAGTTACTTGAACATCACCACTTGTCACTCTTTGTTAGGGGGGCCACCAAAGACATTGATCGTTCAGGGGTGCGGCGGTGTTGAATATAGGAGGAATTTCTACAGTACGTTTGAAAGCGTGTCACCCAATTTTGGGTAAAAAACATGGTTGATAACCCTGGCGCGTGGGCCAATCGCAATCGATAACCTCTGCCACCCCCACTCCCCCCGCAAACCAGACGTTGAGCACTGCAAGGAAGGCGCGACTTCAGTGTGGCCCTATCAGAAGTATTCGAGCACATATGCCGCTGCGCGTGCCTGCCTTCGCTTGCTCATTGGCGGGCAAGCAAGTTTAGCGAATCATAGGTGGGCAACTGCGCGGAAGCAGGCTCACACGTTGGCGCAAGACCTATTTTGCTTCAATGCCTGCGGCTCGCTTCGGTCTGAAAAAGGCGCAAAAATCACCCGCGCTGCAAATTTCAATACGCAATCGCTAAAGGGAAACATTTCATGATTGCCGGGGGAACACAATACCGTATCATGGCTTCAGACAGTAGGTCTGTAGTCTTTCACAAACACCGAAGCTTTCAAAATTCCCAATCTGCCAGCGCATGACCTAACAGCAACGTTACATATGCAGGTACAAATCAGCTCCCTGTAAAAACCAAGGATTCAGTACTCACAGCCAAACCCCTGGCGTGGCCAACACATCCAACACCCAATCGCCCGCCTTGGCACAGATATCCCCCAGTCGCTAATTGTTGGGTATTTGGTTATGCGTATGTATCCAAATGGGTCAAAATGCTCCACAGAATAAGCTTGACCAACATTCTGTACGTAAATGTGATAATAGGAAGAGCGCTGGTAGAAGGTCTACTAGTGATTAGTGAATTATGAAAAGCTCTTGGTTCCAGATGGCAATTGCTAGTACACCCATACTGGATCCGGATAACCTCTTATACTGGACCGCCCCGAATTTGGGACTATGGCTGATTTTGGATATTAGAAAGATCACATGAATCCACGGTGCGAGAGTCCCAATTAACTAGTGTTCACATACTGTAATTCAACCTCTGGTACTGGATCTGGAGTAGCACTAAGGATGCAAAAGGTTAGTTCGGTACTGGCTACAAAAGCTCGGATCAGTTAGGCAGTCGATAAGAGAGTTCTGACAACTGTTTGCACAGAGTGAGTACAACATCAACTCCAGCTGCTGAGAATGTCATCGAAACACTTACCGCACTACTGCACATGATCGAGAGACAGCTCCATCAACCCATCTCGCCGTGTCAGATACGCTACCATTACCAACCACTTCACTCGCTCACCCTAGACCGACCATGATTCCTGTTCCCTCCATTCTGTATTAGAATCTCATGTACGTAGAACCTCTTGAGTAAATAAATACTTACTAGATCAAGCCTCCACCTCCCGACGATGTCCATTATGAGAGGCTATTCTGTACCGGTAAGTAGGACAGCATTAGCGTTGTTTGTGGCCCTCACTATGGCTGATATTATTTTGATAAAAAGAAGGTGTCGTGTGTGACCACGTCTCTGTAACGCAGATTCACCAGACTGCCATGGCCTCTCATGAGAATATTGATCAGCCTGCTCCCGCCCTCTAAGTGAGCACAGGTTTTTTTCTGTTTTTTCTTTTTCTTTCTCTTTTCTTTTCCACTTCTTCGAATAGATAACATGCCAATACTTCACTCATGAAATCTGCTTGGTGATAAAAGTTGCAGTTCGTCCCCTCTGAGGTGAACTATGCTGTTTGACCTAGTTTTCAAAAGTAGAAGCCCTGTAGAGGAAGGTATCTGTCTGCACCATTTCCTTTATATTGGTCATCTGGACCATTGCAACTTCACCCTGCCATGGCCAAGTGCTACAAGCGGGGTTATGTGATTAAAAAAAAAAAAAAAAAAAAAAACCATTGCAACTTCGGCAACTGAGATTAAGTAGGCCATAAACAAAAAACGGAGAACACTCCGTTCGGTTAAACCTATACCTACCCAAACTATTGGGATACAGCGTGGTCATGTTCCCTGTTAGCTTCGATCTACCCATTTTGCTATTGGCCCCTGAGATAGTCTGGTTCCGTGACGGAGATGATCGGTAACTAGGTCAGCTCTAGAACAGAATAGAAATAGACATGCAAGTACGGATGTACGACAAAGATCGTCACTGCAGACAGCAAGTTGTGACTGCGAGCGGAAATCATCCTGTCCCCATCATAGTAGGAATATTCATGCAGAGAAGATCGAATGCTCTGAAGAGCAATTCGAACAGCCGGGCCACTAAAAGCCGGGCGGCAAGTTAGGATTTTTTGAAGGCAGGCAGTGATGTGACGGCCTGTAAGAGGAGTTCTTCGAGATCATAAAGCGATGAGCAGAGATCAAGATACTAGTACGAGGGCGGGGCATCAAGTCCCGATCCTGGGTTACGTAGATGGCCAGAGACTCATCTCCTGCTTGCTCTTTCTCGATGCGGTCGATGTTACCGTCTGCCACAGGTCTCTTGCCAAAACCTTTCAGCCACTTTGGGGCTTGCGCTGCTGCTGAACTCGCTTCTGCGTTGGCCTCCAGCCACGGCCATGCGTGACGCACGCACGTTTTCCGCTTCTCGTGTCCCTCGCTTGTGTCCCGCTTTTCTACTCATCCTGCACCTGTCTCATGTTCAAATCAATTCTACGCTCTACGAGGGAAGTTCATCCAGACAGGCCACCAACAATACGCCTCTCCCATCCTATTGCTACTTACACAACCGGATTGCGGCGGGATGACTCCGGACAGGTAGTTCCTTGTACGGTAAGCGGATCGCCAGTGGCGTGCGCTAATATGTAGGGTTTTCAAGGATTACGATTCAGAGGTACCTAGGCTAAGATATTATGTACTCGAGTACAATACCTGAACAACTAAATAGGTGCAGTGGAAGATACATGGGACCTTGATGCAACAAGAATAACATCCTGCGTAGCTTGCGTATCCTCAAGCTCAACTACACCTAAGGAGCCTTCCATATGGCACTTTCTAGTATTTCTTGCAGCAGCTGTTCATTCAGCCAACTCAGAAGTCATAGCATGCGCTTTAGCTTTTCCCTTGGTCTTTTTCTGACGAAATTAATTCAAAGCTAGTTGTACAAATTGCTGGATAATTGGCTGAGTACCATGACTAGCAGGTGTGCTAGTAAACATTCGTTGCATGTGGCTGGTATGAGTATGCTCCAAACATGCAAAAATCTTTGCCTGCTCACCATTTTTTTTTTTTTCATATTATTGATCGCTTGCTGCCCATGGGGCTATGGCGATGCCTTCTCACCAGTAAGGGTGCCATATAACTGTTCTTGGTCATATAATGATCGTAGAAGGAGATGTCAGCCTTGATTAGTATATTGGTCTTTTTTTTTTTTTTTTTTAATCAATACTCGCGTGCCGCCCTATGGGCTATGGCGAGGGTCTTTATTAAAGTAAAGGAAAAATAAAATGTAGCTACATGAAACCCACGACTCTCACTGGTATTCTGGGTGGATGATCCAAGCCGATGCAGGGGGACGTCCTTTGCCTATTTCCGTCCTCTGTCTGACTCGTACCGGCAGGCTCTCAACAATCTTCCTACTTCCGTTGTGTCCTCCAGGTATACAACTACCGAACTTGTCTTTTTCCCTTCCTCCCTCAGTATCGTCTTGTTCCTCAGCCATCTGATCCCCGTAATCTTTCCTATGTCTTTATTGTCTGCTTCCATCCATCTCCGGACAATCCCGAGGTCCTTCCTCAGGGCTATCCCATGTCCTACGATGCCTTCTTTGGGAGTGGTGGTACCGGGGTTGGATGGGTGTGTCGGGGAGTATATTAGTCTTGTGGCCGCTATTGAGGTATTGTAATAGGTAGATCTGCAGGTACTTCTCTTTCGGTCATTGTCTATTTTATGGGTGCTGTTAGGCCTTTAATTTGCCAGCATAGATAGAGAAGCTAAAGAGGAATCGTTGATATTTATAAACTACAACTATAAATCTAGTAACTAATGCATAGTCTTGAAAAAATAATATAATACATCATTAAAAGTATTCTGCTCTTTAGTAATTGGAGTACTTCAATGAAGTACAGAAATATCATATCTATCACCCATATTGCCTATTTAGGTATAAAAGGATATGCATAGGGGATAGGTATTGCTAAGCAGAACAAGACCGAGATGATAGGTAATGTTAAATGTTAGGTAATGCTGAGTGAGAGTGGGCATGGTAAGCTATTGAATAAGTAGAAAATATATGCTAGAACAGTTTTCAAGAACCTTATATACTATTAAAGCTCTTCAGCCAAGTATTTACAAAATTGCGGTAACAGCTTTTTTTTATTATTCGGCCATTTAGGACGCAGCAACAACACAAGTACATAATAAATGGTCTGTATTACTGGTAGACCTAATGGATGTATGGTCAACTTCGGAGGTAGTGGCAGCTGGCTTTGTTGAAAGACCACGCGTCCTGGCTATCAAGTGGTAATTGGTAAATGATACTGTCGCTTACCTAATAGTGACCGAGCACCTATTAGTGACCGATCTCTTGGCACTCCTCCTCGTACAACTTCTACATGCAATATCTTCGGCGTCAGGCATGCTAGCAACATGAGGTAAATTGCAGAATATACAGCAGGTGCACCTGAATATTTGGAGGTTATTTGATGGCCACACTATATATACATCTTTTGTAATTCAATGATATGCAGAGCAATTATAGCATTCTACCCCCCCCTTGCATAGCGAAGGATAGCATACACTAAATACTATATAACTATCCTCAACTACAGCTCTTTGCACTCTCAAGTGACTATAGAAGAAGGGTAGCCTACCTAAATGATGGTAGAATAGGTCGCTGTGGATTTCTGTAGCCTCAAAAGCAGTTACCAAAATATCCGAAAGTGCCGGAAGTGCTAAAGGTGCCAGTATGTCCTGCTGCACACATAATATACTTCACTGCAATGAATATACCACTCTAAAAGCAGCATTTCTATGCTCTTGATATAATCAATAGTGTTTTATATAACTAAAGTAGTAGATACATGATGAACCAATTCTTCAATTGCTATATTCTATCAGCAAGCACAAATTTATACCAATTGCTGCTACTTCAATATCAGAGTACCATTACCCTCTATAGACCTTGTCCTGAGTGCTCTACATATGCTAGTCCTCTGCGTAGCTCATATAGCACTGATTTATATGACTGCGATGCCAGCGCCGGCACTCTCACCAGCACCGTTGCTAGTACTATCAGCTCATATATCACTTGCATATATGCATCCACTGACTGCCTACCGTATGGTTGTGGTAAACCTATAACAAGACACTAACTACCCTGACAGAAGTTCTTGCAGCTAATTATACCTATAAGGTCATTATAGGATAGTATATATCCAGACACAATTCCGCTTATTATATTACTATAAGAAATACTAAATTTTTGTTAGTATTGCTCCCTATATCATTCTATATAGATGTACATGGCAGTAATACTATTATTCTTACCTCCTCTCTCAACTATAGTATATGCTATCAATGTTGATAGAGTAAGAAGTTCATTTTATCAACTAATTCTGTCAGTTAGGTATATGCTATTATAGCCGTCAGGGTACTTCTATACCAGCTAATTCTGCAGCTACATACTATCGTTGGTATAGATACCTATTAGGTCTACCAATCCTATTATCCTACTAGAGGCTGTCGCACTCATAAGAGTATTTTTCCTAGCAATTAATACTATCAGTCCTGAAATATACTATACTATCCTTGAGGATGTTTTCCTAGTAGCCAACACTCTCAATTATATTACATACTATCGTAATCATAAGAGTAGTCTTATAACTATGAATCCTGTTATTTTTAGTATATGTAGTTGCTTGTTGCAAGTAATAGAAGAGCATATTGGAAGTTTTGGCACTTCCGGCATTTTCGGCCATTTCAGTGACTGCTTTGAAGCTACCGAAATTCAGAGCAGCCTTATCCTATTACCATTTAAGTTAGCTATCTTCTTCTATAGCCACTTGAGAGTGTGAAGAGCTATAGTTGAGGAGAGTCATATAATATTTAGTGTATACTATCCTTCGCTATGCAAGGGGGGGTAAAATGCTATAATTGCTCTGCATATCATTGAATTACAAAAGATGTATATATAGTGTGGCCATCAAATAACCTCCAAATATTCAGGTGCACCTGCTGTATATTCTGCAATTTACCTCATGTTGCTAGCATGCCTGACGCCGAAGATATTGCATGTAGAAGTTGTACGAGGAGGAGTGCCAAGAGATCGGTCACTAATAGGTGCTCGGTCACTAATAGGTAAGCGACAGTACCGCGACAGCGGAGGCGAAAGAGAAAAGCTGTGAGTGGGTAGCAACCATATCTTCGATGTACATGAAGTTGTCCTCGGGTACATGCGAGCTCACCACCCTTGAAAACTCTGCATATTAGCGCACGCCACTGGCGATCCGCTTACCGTACAAGGAACTACCTGTCCCGAGTCATCCCGGGATTGCGGGGAATCCTACAGCTTGAATTCGATCAAGGCGAAGTTTTCCAGTGGCTTGCAGAGCCGTGGAGTGCAGCTTCACTAGCACAAAGCTCCAGCTCCTCTTCTGAGGTCTAGCCTCCGTGTCCAGGTGTTGGCGAGAGGTTCGAGATACCTATACAACTCATCCCTTGTGCAGCTGCTGTATCAGGTGAGCACTGTCCAATTTCTCATTCTCGTACATATATCATAGCCACAGTAACCGAAAGAAGATTATAAGCGACAACTCAGATCTATTCTCTCAATGTATGACGCTGCACTACATTACACTGCGCACAATGGCCTTGATGGATTTTCTGGGTTAAATACAATTGAGCGCTGAGGAGGCCCCCAAAGAACACTTAGTACTACCAAAGCCGTATTCCTGTCATCAACCATTTTGACACTCTATTACAGCTATTGTCCCTTATTGCCGAGTAAATGGGCAATAGAACTGAAAGGGCTCACTACAGCGGCACCGTTCAATTTTAAGCTACTCACACAAAAGTTTGGAAGTAAATACAGTACCATTAATATCTGCGCATCTTCTAGATGCATAAGCAGATACAGAGTATTTAACGTATTATCAAAGGTGGTATGTAAAACTGTATTTTATATATTTGTATCTCACATAGCTCTAATTGTCTGTAATATTCTGTTCAGTGAACTACCCATATAATAAAGAGTAGTGCAGCAACTGCTGTAGAAAATTACAAAAGGCTAGAGTGCACCTTGCGACAGGTATCTGGGCACTCAAGTCTTTCTGGCTCTTCCAAACAAAAGCTATTGACATCTTACCATTTAACGTACCTTCACTAAGAGTTTTTTTTAAAAAAAGGAAAAAAAAAAGAAAAAAATATATCATTACTCGAATGCCGCCCGTAGTGCTATGTCGAGACTTGCACTCAGATTGGAAGTCTGCTTCAAAGCGGATTATATTGTGATGGAATAAACTTGAAGAAGGCTTCTCAATGGCGATCTTGACACCGAGGCACTATCAAGATACACATCACAATATGATCCCTCATCATGAGGAAGTAGTCAGGAATAAGAAATGTTTGGCCTCATAAAAATATCCATAACAATGTCCTCGCCATAGCCTTTAGGGCGGCACGCGAGTACTGATATAAAAAAAAAAAAAAAAAAAAAAAAAAAACTATAACAATGTCAGTGAAGCTAGTACTTTCGCCACAGCCCGAAGCGTGATCCACCCACATGCGCAGCTGCACAATTTCAACCGCAGCCCCTACGAGGCTCGCTAAACTACGCTACTTAGCTATGTTAATAAGATTAAGAAACGCTATCGACAAACTTTATTTGGTGTAACGCGGCCGGGACGGCCGCTTTGAAGAAACCTATTTCCCCTGAACTCTATCCAAAAAGCTAACAAATAAGCTAGATGAACCGTTTCAATTTGATATACAGGCACATTGAATCGTTGTACAAATGATGAATGTTCTCAAGGACTGGAGAAATAAATAACTACATACGCCAAGCGGTGATCGACTCTAGGTTCGATTGCAAGCCACCCGAATAAGCTGTTACTAGGATGCAAGTGGAAATTTGTAAGAGTTGAACATCTTGCGAGATATTTGCCAAGACTTGAAGCATTGCCATTGCAATTTGAACTCTTTCACTTCCAGAACACAAATTATAGGCGGAAGTTCATGCCACTGCTTTTATTTACTTTTTTATAAGACACTGGTAAACGATCCAAATGTCAGTTTTTAGCCCACTTCTTATCATATGAATCTGAGGAACAGAGTCGGACATGCCCTACACCTCCCCCAACTCAATTCCTGGGTGCCCCGCATAGTAGAAAAAGATGGCGGTCAGTTTTACACAATGCGAGACGGTACGTATAATTTAGCTTTATATGACATTGGTATTCTCAAAAATCGACACACAAAAATGGAAATTCCCAACGGGCTGCGCTCAACTCCTAGCGCGAGCTTGACAAACTGAATTTCCGGAAGTAAGGGGACTGTGTCTGGAAGTTCATTCCTTAAGTAGCGAGAAATCGGGTCGGGTTTAGTTGATTAACACATATGCAAATCCGATGTTTCTCAGACTACAAACTGCCGCCTCTGCTGTAACAATTTTCGATTTCGCATGTTGCGGCTGGCTCTGATTTCAGTAATGTCCCCAAGGAAAGTGGTTGCCATAACAAAAGCAAGCACAGAGCTTATTGCTGTAGGAGCACATCCTGCTTCCGTCTGGCATACACATTGCGAAATCAAGATTTAATAGGGCTAGGAAAATGAACTTTCTGCAGATTGGGACGTGCACAGTTCCTTCAGAGTTTAGATCCCTTTCAGGATTACTGTTCCACTGCATGGTGAGCAGGATAGTCAAATGCTCCCCCTTGCCGACCAAGGGATATCAACTACCTCCGTACTTGGGGAAAAGTTAAATCTGGGAGAACTACTTCGGAGAAAGCAGCATTGTTTATTCAGTTATCGGGGCTAGGCCCCCTGAACTCAAAATCTCATTCTATCCAAACAGCTGTGAGGAATAAGGTCTGGAGTATTGATCCTGAAGGCTGGTTTGTGTATGTCAATGTGATAGCTGCAGGATGAGGTGGACAAAGTAAGACATTCCCAGAAAACCCAATTCCTGCCCCACACCTTCCCCTTGAAGTTTGCATCGCGACTGCGTTCTCTTCTTTTGTTGCACCTCCGTTGAGATGGAGATCTGCCCAGTAGCAGAGCCTATCTGTTCTCGCAAAGATCACCTTAAAAACAGGTGCCACAAACGAAACCAAGGTATGTCTCAAACCAACTCAAGCCCAGAGCCAATGCAAGGCTAAATTTAGCAGGCATTCTCGTAGATGATTCTGCACGGGTGCTGATTATCAAATATTTCTCAGAGCGTTAGAATCAACATGGAAAACGGCCATCCCCAGCGTCAGTTGCATCCTTCGAATGCAAGATTTGAAAGATCCTTCTCTCGACAAAGAGAGGTTGGAAATTATACTGAAATTGATGAAGGGTAAGCATCCCATAAATGCACACTATAATTGGCGAAGTTGGGGTTGTGGTGCCCATTGATTATGTGGTTTAGCGGTTGATGCTTCAAATGCGAGCCATCTCGATGAAGTCTCGAAAGTTTGTGTCATTTGTCTATGCGGAAACTCGGCGGTTCTCTCATTTTGAGCTGAAGGGGTGACAGAAGTGACTATGGTTGGTGGGAGGAGGGATGGCTATTGCAAGTAGCAGCTCCGCAGCCGCTAGGTACCGTGCAATTCCTAAATTTCGTTATATATAAAGGTCTGCAAGCGGTCCCCGTTCGCCGCACTCCGCTTCTACTTACGTTCCTCATATCTCATCGCCCAATCCGTCTCTTCGTTCCTCCGATTAGCAAGGGCATCCCATTCACAATGACAACAGTCAACCCATATGAGGGTATTACTTCAGTCTCGTTTGATGAGGCTATGGGCGACCTGCGCACTTCTACTCCAATTCTCGAGAGAGATGTATACTCTAGCTCAAGTTCACAATACTCCTCTTCATTTGCCTCTCATGATGAAATACCTATACATAATGGAATCTGGAATCAAGCATCCCTTGGAAATCAAGCAGCCTGTTATGATTGTCTAGATTATTCCCGCAGAACCCACAGTGAACGCAGATACGGAGTTTCTCTGTTCGAGACTGGAGTATCTCCTCTCACAGATGCAACCATTCTCCCACCAGCTTACGCTAGATCGCCTATGCAACCAGCAGCTTCCTCTACACCCCGATCAAGAGGCCATTTTGGGCTCCCAAGCCCTGAACCGTCTTCTTCAACACAGGCTCATGATCCTCCAAACTACTGGCACCATCGTGCCCCTCTACCCTTTGTTTACTCAATTCTAGATTCACCATCTCAATCACGCTTCTCGTTGGATGATGGTGATTGCGGTGTCATACGGAGTGGCAGTAGTGGGGGCTTCGGACCTGATATTGTCACTCATCTTAGCGTAATACGTGGTCGAAACCGTAACAAATGCACGGCATGTGGTGGGAATTCAGAAACTGGAGATGCAACCTGCAGATGCCCGTTCAGTTTAAAGCATTGGGTTAGCACCACGTTTAGCAGGATTGACAAGAAGCTGAAGATCAACCATGGTAGCGGAATCAGTATCGACAAAAATAATTGCAGACCCCAAACTACCGAAGGCCGCAATATTCCTCCGGTGCCGCCGGCGCCTCCAAATACGCCTGCTGCTCAAGACTCGAACAAACATCGAAGCTCAAAGTTTGATGACAAGAGATCAGCGGCAGAGGGGGATTTGGAGATCGTATCTGGACGCAAGTGCACGAGAGTCAGAAGTAAGGGCCATGAGCATAGGTTGGACCTCAAGAATGTATTGATTTCCAGATCGATAGCAATTGAACCGGGGTTAGACGGCACTTATTACGCTCCACCAAGGCATTCGATTGGAGAAGATGTGTGGAGGAGCGGGGTGATCAATCCAAGGCGTGGAGGAAGGGTTACATCACATTATGAGAACGGGGAAGGAGAGGTAGGGAAATGGTTTGGCCAGTGGAAGAGGGGTGTGAGAAAAGTTGTTGCGATTGGAAAAATTAGGGGTATATGAACTGGCAAGATCAGTACAGACGATGGCAGGATCTAAGGATTGTATGCATTGGGGTATTGAAATATGCTTATTGATTTTCCGGGATCAGGAGATATTCGGGGGGAGAGGGGTGGTGAACGAGAGAGTCTGCTGGGAGTATGGTGTCCTGGTTGTTTTCATGGGGTTACTTATTTGTTTGATTTCATTACTTTGTATTCTAGTCTCTTATTTGTGTTCTTGTCTAATTTGAAATTGGCTTCTCAGTGTTGGATGAACATGAATAGCTGTGGACGGTTTTTTTGCGTTGCTCTCACACACTCTTACACTCTTTTTAGTGTGCTTCGCTTCTTTCGTTTGTATTTTTGCCCGTTCGGAGTAATCTTTTCCTACTATGGAGGAGGGTCAATTCGGTTTGCAACTTAGTTACGCTATTCAGATATTCCTTCAGAGATTCTAATTCTTTTTCCCCTTATTAATTCACTCATCAACTACAATTATCTACATGCAACCTCACAATAAACTTCAACTACGGATAGAAGAAAGCTTATGATGTAATGGTTTTTTCTAGAAATAAAAAAATCGCGAATTATGATTGGCTATAAAAAACATGTTACACGGTAGCTAATTACGGAGTTATGCTTCAAATTCGCAAGCCGGGAGCTTGGAGGTGATGTGGGGGCGATGGCCATATACATACCCTATCATACCTAGTGTATTTATGCATGCGGATTGCGGGGTACATAAACGAAGGTGTGGGGAGGTCCAAAAGCGCTAAAATATGCGAATTATTTCTGTGTGGTATGCGACTGAAACCACCTTGTTGAGTTACGTATCATACTCGGGGGTGCCGGAAAGTCTGGCGAACTTTTTGTATGAGAAACCATAAAATCTTTTCGACACATACAAATATGCAACCACCGCAACCGCACAACCATCAAAAAACTCTCACATCTGAAATTCTGTAGAATCATATACCTGGAAACTGACCACCAGAATCTACTCAAAAGACTCTTGCAATTGTAAGATGTAAGTATAATGTATATAATACCAGACATAGGAAACTTATAAGGCATTGCCTCAAACTGGGTCAGTGGAAGTGGTCTATCCAGTAGCAAGCTATCAAGCTCATGGAGGAGGTACTATTAACTATAAAATAGTAGGAAGCTATAGCTGTCAAGCTGGAAATATAATTGAAGGGCTACTGAGTGGATGAAGAGTGGTTATCTCATTGTATGGGCCATTGTTTATTTATTTATTTATTGTAGCAACCCTGCTTATCTGGCAACTACTCGATGTGTACTAATTTTGAGCCTACCAAAAGTGCAGTTCTCTGTACAAATCGGGGTACTGTGGGAGGGATCGAGGAAAGTTCGGAGGAGGGGAACAAGAACACACAATAGTAAAAGGACTAGAGATAACCACGAGGCACAAGACGAAGACCGGTTCACTGTAACTGAAGAGGACTATGAAACACTGCAAGACTGACAGAATAACAACCTAGTTATACTGTGATCACCCTCGGCGATGATGATGATGATAGAAACAAGCCTCCTTCTCCCCCTCCTTATATACCCATCATCCTCCGGTCCCCTTCCCCCTTGTAGTAATCGCTGCTCCTCAGTCCCTCAGGGCCCCCCTTCCCTCTCGCATAGTCTCATCCAGGCTGTCATAGTCCCCCTTTCCCCCTTACATAGTCTCATCTAGGCCTTCATGGTCCCCCCTTCCATCTTGAGTTATTATCCACCGTTGCATCATCAAGCGCCAAGATTCCCACAGTACCTTGGCAGCTGCACGTGAGTACTTTGGCGCTGCATAATTCGCCAGACTTTCCGGTAGCCTCGAGTACATATTTGCAAAACGTTTTGCATAAGGATGCATTCCTACGCCCGCCCAGGCTCGAACCGGGCCCGCCGCAGTACAAAATCATTCAACATGCAATAAAAGTAAGAGTTATTCAAAGTTGAGTTGAACGGCGCCGTTCAAAGAGTTCCTGAAAAACGGGAACGATTTGTTCCAGGAACGGTTTGAACATGAACAGAGAGGTGGTCCAAGATTAAACCGTTTCAACGGTGTCCAAAAGAGAGAGCTGGAGTACATCCTGGCATGCTCAATTAGACCATGGTGTTGTGGTATGTAAATAAGACTTTGCGGAGCAAAATTTTTTAACCTCTATGTGGGCAGAACAGTCACCAGCATAAGTTGAAGTTAAAAAGTAAGTGCTATAAGTAGAGTTATGTACAGTGCGTAGGCAAAAGCCCTCGGGGACTATGCAGTATAAGAAAAAAAAGCTTTACTAAGCCTTGGAATCACGAGCATGCATCCAAGAGGACTCCCCTGAGAAAAACACAACAAATCAAACCAGAAGTACTCCTTTTTTGAATTCTGAGAAAGAATTTAGACTCTGTGATACCCATTCTTGCAGTCTATTATTATAATTAATTATTATTATTATTATTATTATGCAATTCTTCAGCTATTTTATTGATTTTTTTAACTTGATTTTTCGAACAGTACCAAAGAAAAGACTTGCAAAGGAGGGTCCCGCTCGGATGCATGTCTTATACTGCTTACGTACTGATCCATAAGTCACGGGTAAGTACTTGTTCAACAACAACTCAAGTCCCTGTATACCCCGTCCATAAACTTTTTCTAAAACCGAATATATAGGTGTATGCAAAATAAATGTGGATTATGTATTAATGTTGATTATATGTGTATGGATAGTAAACCAATTAATCTAACAGTTATATCCTTCTCACCAAAGTCAGCAGCGTTGCACGCCGCTGTCGGTAGGATTATGTAGCATACTTGAAGGTCGTTCGGGGCACCAGGCACTTGGGCTACGTACGTATGTCAGTCAAGTGATCACCCTGACAGCGTGCCGAATGCTATGTGTATCTCCCGAGACTTCCTTACTGTTTAGATGTCCATTACCAGTTGTACCACCACTAATATGCCTAGCGAATTGCGCCGGCTGCTTCTTCAACGATAAGTAGCGTTTCCGTGTACGTTGTCTGCTACTTTACTTTTCGCCTACTAGCTGCTTCCCGAAGGCCAAATCTCCGCCTTGCTCTAGTCTAGGAACACTCAGTGGTCTCTGCGAAGCATTCAGGGGCCTCGACCAAAAAAATCTAATTAGTGACCGCCTACATGTGCCCACACTCAAAGGCCGATTTGCTATGACAAACCAGCAAGTAGAACCCACAACCATGTCCGTCCATCAATGTGAATGCATGACACGCAGCATATGACCTGGCCTCGTTCCTCAATCTTCTGCAGCTATCTATCTGCAGCGTATGTCGTCCACTTTGGTTTTGACGCCCACCCTAACTGAACCTACCTCGAATCCTGCATAGATAGTCTCCCCTGTTCATGATCGACATTGAAAAAGAATTCAGGGTCATTAATGCCAACCAAGACTGGACCAGACCCTGCTCTCTAACCGTCCAAGCTAACACACGGAGCAGTATTCCCGTCCAGTTATTGAAATCGATGTGATTACATACATATGTAACACTTGGCTATGCATTTATCCTCGTGCACTGGCCAGTTGCAGAAGACCCGATTAACACCGATCTTCCATTGCAGGGCGTGCATCAATTGATTGGAATATTGAGTAAGCTTAGGGTCAAGGAGAACTGAGGGACCCCGAACAGCGACAATAGAGTCGCTTGCCAAATGTCAAACGAAATCGCTCTCGCCACGTTCAGAAAGTGTAAGCATAAAATGCACTATACGGTCATGCTTCTCATGCATCTGCAGTCGTTGGACTGCCTTATTCGGTAATGATATGCAAGTCCAGCGGCTACCTTATCCCATCGCATATCATCAACATGTAATAGTGATCGCTGTTTGCTTAGCAATGTAAGGTTAGCCTGCCGCACTTCGAAGAATCCTTACCCATAAGCAACTGACAAAGGAAATCGAAGACAATAATTGACTGCTGAACACTTACAAAAAAATACTCACTACTTAAAAAGACATTGAGCGACAAGTTGCCAAGCCGGGAAGAGAATAAGAGATTAACGTTTGTTACTACCAGCGTGTGGGGCACTGAGTATAATTCCTTCATTGGTAGCAATCCCGCCGCCACGCCGCCATGCAAGTTGCGTCACTGCTGCATCCCCGTTTAACGCCTATGACAACAACTCGGCCAAGAAAATATATAAGAGCTATATATTCACCAACCATAAGTAGGCATTCCATTAGTTTTTCTAGATATAACTTTGCTTCCTGTGAAAAGCAAACAGCATGTTGAGTAATCGAAGTGAGTAGAATAAACTTATTATGAAATGCAAACAACTCGGTTGTTGAGGTGCCGAGCGGCTGGATTAACTAAGTGATGAGAGCTATCATTCTAAGGCATCTATGCAAATACGGTTATATCAATATACCGAAAATCTATCACAAGAATATTCTAATCGACAGCGAGATATTCAACAGGTTGTATTAGCATTCAGGGTAACACAGATGATAAAAGCTTGTCGATCTACACAACTTACGGATGTCTCTATCAAGGTGAGAGTTAAGCCACTCGGCAATCCCGCCCCTCAATCTGTTCAATTACTGCCTGGAAATGACAGCCGCTAGCCGCAAAATCAGAAAATGAATGAATGCAGATCCATTGTGGTCCAATAGGCCTCTCAGATCCCCGCCGATTCGAAGCTCGGTACAAGTTGCCGAAGGCAAATCTATTTCCTAATCTTCATGTTAGAGAATGTAATTTTTTGATATAGTGTAATACTGGTTAGTAGTGGCACAATAAAAGCTGGCTTACCTTCTCAGATCAAGTTTGAACTCGATAATATTTATCCCCCTTCCTTCCTTCCTCTTGCTCCCTACTCAGTTTTTCTTTCTTTACTTTCTCTCTTTCTTTCTTTCTATCTTTTTTTTTTTTTTTTTTTTTCCTCCTCCTCCTTTCCTCGTAAATGCATGACCGATCGGCTCGTTTTCTTACTGGCGTTATCCCTGCCACAATGAGTAGTTGGCGGTGACTGGCAGAAGAGGTTAGGGATTCTAGCCTTGGAACCAATTGCCAGAAATTTCTGTGAGCCCTCATGAGATCAGGTTAGGCACAGACGGCTAGGGATAGTGAAAATCAAGGCGGGGAGAGGAGACGCTCAGGAACATGTATGTACTGGCACTTCAGAGAGAGTGTGGCATGTGGGGAGTGAGCCTGGAGCCACAGCTGTACAAGATCATCATGCAGAAGCTTCTCAAGTGTGAGTTATCCCCGGCTTGAGGCATGCTGGATGGAGACCGAATGTGCATGAATGGCAGGAAAAAAAGCATGGTATTGAGAACTGAAGAAACAGCAAGCAGTTTTGGGCGGGGGGGTTGGAGGAGTTTGGAGGGGGGAAGGATTGTTGGATGGGGGGAGAGGAGGTGGTGTGGCAGGTAGGGATGGCGAGCGGAAGAAGAGGGTCCAAAGGGCCCGCTATGCTGCTGCACACCCGCCGGCGCCTTCTGCAGGCAGCGACCCCGGGACCGCGCGTGCAGCGCAGCACACCCTGGCGCGGGGCGGGTATTTAAAGGCCGCGACGCCCGCCACGCACAGCGACCAGCCGGAGTACAGACCACGGCAGCCGCCCGCTGCGGCCTCCGGTGTCCCCAGGCGCCGGGGCAGACTCCTCAGTCCTCGGCCCCTCAGCCTCAGCCCTCAGCCCTCAGCCTCAGCCCTCAGCCCTCAGCCCTCAGCCCTCAGCCCTCAGCCCGCCCTGCTGCCCCCCTCTCCCCAGCCACAGCCGCCCTGCGCGTCCAGAGCCCAGCCACGCAGCCTTCGGCCCCCTGTCCTCCCGGCATATTGATGTCCTTTGTCCGCAGAGAAGTCCCCTCACGTGCAAGAATCTATGGCTACAGACTCGCTCCCGTGACTGCGTGCGGCCGGCCGCGTCTCCCTCGCCACCTTTCAGTTCCTCGCTGTTACTCGTGCACCCACAATCCTCCTACCGCATTGCTGCCAAGTTAAGAAACGCCACATGGATGGCACATGCCAGAGCCAGAATGCCCCCCCCCTTCCCTTCTCCCCCTCCCTTCTCTCCTCCTTTCTCTCCCTTCTCTACCTTCTCCCTCACCTCCTCTCCCTTCTCCCCCCCCCCTCCCCCCAGATACCCCTCTACAGAACGATGCTGCGTTTCCTCCCAGAACCCAAGGTCTGCTACGGCATTTACTCCGAGTCTGCCTACTCGACAGCGACCCCCATACGCCCAGGATTCGGCGAATCAACCCAGGATCTGAGAATCCGTGCCTCGATTTTCATTGGTCAGGGAATCGATCCATAATGTCTTTGTCGCATTCACATGGCAGCATCTGGCTAGCTCACTGAACTCTCACTTTCTGGGCTGAACCCCCGTTTGATTCGGCTCACAAAACGCAGCCGCCTCCTCTCGCTTTCCTGACATTTTTCCACATCTGGCGACACTCTCCCCGCATACAGTAGCCCCACGAGACCATCGGCATGCGCCAGTTATCCCCACCATGATGAATTGTCCCACGGTAAATGCCGCAGGAGAGCCCAATGAATGATCCGCAACGGATAGCATAACTGCCTCGTATGCAGGCATTTGGGTATAAAAGGTCGGGATTTTCCTTTTAGATCTTCCTTTCTTTTTCCATAATCTGTTCTACAAGAATTTTTGCTGCTTCTTGACTTTTCCCCGCAACTAGAAAGCCTCGAAATGCCCTCCCATTGCCTTGAAACTTAGCCTCATTTTGAAAGGATCTGCCTCCTGATGATAGTGTTATACTAGGATTCATCATCACCGACGAGGAATGCTGTTAATCTGCTGCAATCCACCGTCATATGTCACCCACCTTCCTCTCGGTGCCCCACTTCAGCCAAACCCCGTGTCCTCGGAACTATCAGTAAGACTGGCACTCAATCTGAAGGATTCTGAATGGTACCGAGTTCTGTCAAAATGATCATCAAGATCACCGACGAAGATCATCTCTTCCTGGAGGAAAGCTCAGCAAAAAAAAAGGTTATTTCTGGAAGCAAAAGGCCACGCAAGCCAGCTGTAGCCATGAGGTATAACCTGCAGACAACCAAACAAAAGCCAAGAGATTGACGTAGGTCAACATGACTATCAATGCTCGGCAAGGCTGTGACCGACAAAATGATATGGACGTATTCTCTTTGATCAACATAAATTGAAAGGACCGTGTATGACGTTGCATTCGTCCCTACCGTTTCAATTTGTTATACCCGAACATCAACTTCCAATTGGGGGCGATCGGTATTGTTCGGCAAAGATCACGGCAACTGCTTCGAGTAAAGGTCTCGATGAGCAGCGGGGTCAAAGTCGGCTTTGGAATTAAAGCCAACGTTGATCTTTGTGAGCCACCGGTGATGGATAGATTGAATGCTGCCCCCGTCCTTGCCCAACTTTGAGCAATAAGTTAACGTTTTTATCGGAATCGCGTCAAGGTTCGTTGCATGGGAAGAATTTGCCGAACCAACCAGAAAGGTTCGTAATCGCCAACGGTGTTTTCTGGGGCATGGGTGGACAAGCCAACTCAGCTGAGTCAATGCTGCAGCTGATTTCTAGAGTTAGAGGGTATCAAGACTTCTTCGACCCCCCTCAAAGGCAATTGAATGCTTCGACGACAAGCAGTTCGATATGCAGTTCGAAAGGGATGCATACCAACTGTCTATGCTGATCCCTCCTTGGTATCCTCCAGATTTGACAGGGTACAGCGTGCAACGCAGTTATGTTGACGTCAGGCAAGCCGTTTAGCTTGACAATAGGTGAGCATTTTGGTGATCAGGGTCTGTCCCAATTGATCAGTGGAGGAATTAATTCTTCCCAGTTCATACTGATCGTCGATAGCAGATCAAAAAATTTCGTCATTGGGTAACCTGGGGATTCGGCCTCACAACTGGAGTACGTTCTTTAACGTTTAAGTTGCGGATCGTTTATTGTTTTGCACGATTATGCTAGGCAAAACTAGGTGGAGGGGAAAGGGAGGGTAGAAGGAGGAAAGAGAGGGGGGATGCAGCACCCATGTTAGCCGACTACCGGTGAATTTGGGATGCTGAAGGATTACCACACTTCAGGAGAAAGCGGGGGGCAACACGAATCAAGGAAAGGTCAGATACTTTATCGAGCATCTGAGGTGGTTGCAGACATGTGGGGTCAGCCAAGTGGCAAGCCATGGGTTGCTTTCGTGCCGCACCGGCAACAGCCGGGCACTTGCCCTGCCCCTCCAATCGGCTTAGTATTCTCGCAGCGTTGCAGGATCACAAAAGAGAGCGATACAATGAACATAGGGAAGCAAACGAGCAAACATCCTAACTTTCCAGGTGATTTTACGCAGGAGCGTTCCAGCATATTCAAGATTTTAGGAAGGAAATTACGCCGCTCAGAATTTTGTTACTTGGGGGATGGGTGCAGATCTTGCATGGTGTTAATTCTTAGCCTAGGGGTGGCGTTTTTGTGGTTGCACTGGGTTGAAACGTGTGTTACTATGGCAGCAGATTCTGGAAACTCCAAGTGGGGCTTTAAGAAAGCTTAGATATGTGGTAGTTTTGCCGAATAACGTACTTTTCGCGGACGCCACCAGCATAGGAGGTGATTGTGGGGGGGGGGGGTGGCGAGAGGGCTAGTTGGTTGGTCGGCATCGAATCCCTTTGTGGCGCACATGATATGGTAATTTGTAGATGCCCATACAATCTCGTATGCGAAATACTTTGGGGAGGAGACAGAGGCGGCGGCTGCACTGGCATCGCGGAAGCGCGCTTTGGCAGAGAGCGACGCCAAAACAGGCTGCGGATCCCTGCCACGGCTTTTCTCGCGGTGAGACCGGGGGCTCCAGCCCTGGTGCAGCCCCGTCCTTGATGCTGGCACTGGCGCTGGCCACCGTTGCTGCTGCTGCTGCTGCTGCTGCTGCTGCCGGCTGGCCGTCTCGTGCCTGCTTGCTGGGCGCTGGGGCGCTGGACGCGGTCGGGGCTGGCCTCCACCCTGCGGCGGCCCCCGACTGCCCACCCCCAGATTTATGGGCCAATTATGCCGAATGCTGCTTATTTTCTGACGCTGGGCCTGTGGCCGTGGGCGGCCCCGCGACCGGCGCAGCGGCCGGCGGGGCAGCAGCATGGCCTCGTTGCCCGGCTCGTGCTGGAAGCCGGCGAGAAGGATGCCTCCGCAAGCGATCTGCAGGGTGCGTGAGGCCTGCGCTGCTCGCACCTGGCAGCCTGGCCACGCCGTAATGCCAGGAGCCCGGTCCGCTTGCACTGGTTACGTCAGTGCTCGACTCTGTGCATATGCAAATAATCAGCGAGCGTGCTGCCCGCATCATATCGCCCGTCGCAAGCCAGCAGCCAGTGAGGCATGCCGACGACGGCGAGCACGCGGAGGGCGCGACAGGCGCACGGCGGCCGCAAGCAAGAGGGCGCACGCGCCGGCGCCGGCGGAGAAGGTATATATACTCGGTGGCGTCCCCGGCGCAGTTCTACTTGGCGGGCCACAGGTACCAGCGCTCTGGCACAGCACAGCATACTCCCAGCGAGCCCTCCCCCTCGAGGTCCAGCGCAAGAAGCCAAAGCCAGAGCCAAAGCGAAGCCAGATCCCCCCCATACTCCGGAGCAGCGAGCCTGCGCAATTGCCAGCCGGCGCAGCCCCTCCCCCAAGCTCCCATTGCCATTGCCATTGCAGGAGCAGCGGAGGCAGGTGCAGTGCTGCGGCGCCGGTGCCAGGTTCTCCCACAGCAGGGCATCGAGGCGAGGCGGTGGATGCGCAGATAGTCGCTGCCAACCAGCCCTAGACATCCACTCCCTCCTTTGCGCCGTGCGCCTTTCCATTTGCGATCTCTGTCCAGCCCAGGTTGTCTGTGGCGTCGTAGGGGAAGCAAGTTGCCGCAACAGGTATGTGGACGTTCCGGGGACGTCTCGAATGTTCTCGTGTGTTTGGCGGGCTTGTCCCTGCCCAGGGTAGCTCCAGTGCTGATCGCCAGCTGATCCCCAAACAGGTCTGACCCGCAAAGTCCACTAGCCGTGAGCGCCTATATATCCAGCGGAAGCAGTTATACAACGGGGCAGCGTAACCCGCAACTATCTCTGCGCACACTGATACCCTAATACTACCCTATCATAATACCAGAAAATCCTGCAACGTTTCATCTGCCCATTCCGTTAACTGTTATCTTATTGAGTGTATTGCGAGTGCAAGTGCATGCATGGAAGAAGACTCACGCAGCCAGATGAGTAGTGCCTCGCCAACCAACGCGCCGGGCACGGCCAGGAAGGTTGCCATACCCCGGCTGCACAAGCCTGAAGGGGACGGGCGACCGGGGTTCGGTCGGGAGCTGAGTGGCGGGAAGGATACGAAGAACAGAGTCTCACATGCGTGCGAGCCCTGTCGGCAGAGAAAGACAAAGGTGGGTAACCAGGCATTGCGGCAGGGGACGAGCATGCCGCTGCGCGGGTGATCACGCAGTCATGGGGACACAATGCTAAGTTTTTGTTGTTTGTTGCGGCAACCAGTGCAGCGGAGAGAGGTACGTCGCGGCACGCTTCCACCCGCAGCTATCACGGGCTCCAGGGACTAACGACGGTCGCACGCGGTGCACTCCAGGCCCATATGCCGTCACTGCGAAGACTTCCGCATCGGCTGCTTCTACGGCGACGGCAAGAGAGACCGCGCGAAAAAGTTGGCACCCCGCGCAATTGCCCTTTTTTGCGCCTGCTGGCAGCCGCTGTGGCCGCGACGGCGCTGGCGGCGGGACGCGCGAGAGATCACGACGGGCTAACATGCGTCTTGTAGTGAGATGCTCACGTTGCAGCACAAGGTGGAGAGCTACGAGAGGCTGCTGGAGCAGCTCAGCCTACAGCTCGAGGGCCCAGCCCAGCTGGCTATAAAGAAGGCGATCGGAAAGGTATGCGTCCCTCTGTCTGGACACATCCGCGAGAGGTTGCGCTGACATGGACAAGGGAGGAGCGCCGAAGCGGCTCGAAGTGCCACCGGACGCTGGCGGCGAGGCCTCCATCACCGCGGACGCCGGGTCGACCGGCGAGAGCGACCACATCAGTGAGGATCTATTTTCGCATGTCGTGGACGGCAAGGGCGCCCAAGTGGGATACCTGGGCAAGTCGAGCGAGGTGGTATGGCTCACGAAGACCGCGCAGGACCTGTCCCGCGACGGCGCAGAGGATGCCTCCGGCGGCGGCAGCGCTGGCGGCGGCGCGGTCGCGAGGATAGGAACGCCCGCAGAGATTGTGCGCGACAACGGCATCCTCAGCCCCGACATGGCGCTAGAGACGCCGACGTACCACATGGACGACGTGGACCTGACCGTGGCGGGGGACCAGATCGACCCGTTCACGCTGCCGCAGAAGCACGTTGCGGACGCGCTGGTCAAGGACTACTTCGACACGATGCACCCGATCCTGCCCATCGTGCTCAGGTCGCTGTTCATGGTGCAGTACGAGTCGTTCTACAAGTTCCCGTTCACGCCCGAGTCGTCGAAGCGGTGGCTGGCCATCCTGAATGCCATCCTCGCCATCGGCGGCGTCTACTCGCACCTCGTGCAGGGGGACAAGTACTGCTGCGAGCGCGACCACATGCAGTTCTTCGCGCGCGCGCGGGTGCTCTCGCTCGACGGCGGCGTCGTGTACGAGGTCGCGGACCTGCAGCAGGTGCAGGTTGCTGGCCTGATGGGCATGTATCTGCTGGCGACGAGCCAGACGAACCGGTGCGTGGCTGACCCCCTTCCCTCTCCCTCCCCTCCCTCCCCTCCCCTCCCCTCCCCTCCCCTCCCCCTTCGCCGTCCTCCCGCCCCCCCCGTAGACCTACCTTGCGCCGGCATGCGCTGACCGCCGCTGCTCCAGGGCGTGGAACATCACGGGGCTGGCGATACGCTATGCGCAGACGCTGGGGCTGCACCTCCGCACCGACGCGTCCAGCATCTCCGACACCGAGAAGGAGATGCGGGCACGCATCTGGTACGCCATCAAGTGCCTCGAGCAGATCCTGGCGGTCACCACGGGGCGGCCGTCCGCAATCCAGGAGAAGGACTGCTCGGTGCCGCTGCCCAAGCCGCTGGAGGACGAGGCGCTGCCGCCCGAGCCGGAGCCCGCAGCCCAGTCCAAGGACGCGGCGCCCGCCACCGCTGCAGCCGATGCAAGCACGCATCTCTCGCCGCGGGCGCTGTGTGTCCCGCCTGGGCCCGCTTCCGGCCCCTCCAGGGCGTCGCTCCCATCTAGTCCGAGCATGCCCGCAGCAGTCCTGTTCTACACCGAGTATTCCAAGGTTTCTACCATTGCTGTCGAGGCCCTCAACGCCCTCTACTGCCCAGAGACAATGAAGATGAGCTGGCTCGAGGTGCAGACAAAAATTGCAGATCTCGACAGAGCATTGAACCAGTGGAAGGCTGAGCTGCCCCCAGTGCTTGATTTTGCCAAACGACTCAGAGATCACAACTTGGTCCGGCAAGTGAGTTTGCAGCCCCCCCCCTCCCCCCACACCTTACTATGTCTATCCTACGTTCTCGTATTACTTTCCTTTCACGCCCTACTAGGGTTCCTTACCATGCCTAGTATGAGATAAGACGCTGACCTTGTGCATGGCACTATTCTCAGCGAATGACTCTGGCTTTCCAACACTTCCATACTCGCATCATCATCAACCGCCCATGCCTGTGTCGGATTGATGGACGAATTCCCCATGAGTCGTCTCGCTCAAAGTTGTTCAACCGCAGTGCAGCTCTTGCATGCATAGAATCGGCAAGAGAGACAATCAAGCTACTGCCAGATGTGCCACACCCAGTGGGTCTATACAAGGTGTCGCCCTGGTGGGGTCTATTCCATTACCTGGTGTCCGCTGCCAGCGTCATCATTGTGGAAATCGCTATGCGAGCTGAGCACAACCCTAACCAGGCAAGTGCACTATTCAACGATGCAAGAAAGGTTGTCTATTGGCTCAAAATCATGGGCAAGGATAACCTGTCCGCAAATAGGGCATGGAGCATCTTATCCAAGCTTCTTGCTGCTGCAGCTCCTAAAATTGGTTTCTATTATCATCACAGCAATGGAAATGGTTCTTCGGAAGGTTCACCCCACCAGGGCAACCAGCAAGGCACGTCTCCAATGGTAGGCGTCGAGGCGGTTGCTCAGGAAGGTGGGTATTTACCAAATCTGACGGTAGAGCAAGCTCATACTCACCGCTTGTATCAAGGTAACCCCTTTATGGATTTTCCACAATCTGCAACAAGTGGTTTATCAGTTGGTGACCTGGAGTACCTTGCAGTGTACGACGAGCTACCCAATTCATGGGGACATTCTTATCAAAACCCTCAGCATCCAGAAATGATGCCACCCACGAGCATGATGTTTCCGACACCTCAGCAGATGCAGGGTCTTGACGTTGAAGAGTCGCTCAGTCGTCGAGACTCTTTCGCTCAGCATTCCACTGACGGGCAGCATACTCCAGTATACCCGGAGCAGTACTATCCGCAGTGGGATCCCTCGTTAGATACAGTTATGGGAATGCGATCATATGTTACTATGCAATATCCATCCACCGAGTCTCTTGGGGATGGAAAGTTCAGTGGTCTCCAAGGCTCGTCGCCGCAGCGCCCAGAATCTGGTCCTTCAACTTCCCAGCAGCCGGCCCCGCCACAGGCAGCACCACAGCCTTCTCCATTACAAACACACCCGTCTCACCACCAGGTGGATAATGTGGTGCCTGTTATTGGCCAGGCGAATGAGGCCGATGCGGAAGATAGGGATTGTGAGGAGGAAGATCCTGGACCGGTTTGTGCGTTTTCAATGGCCTCCAATTTTTTGGGAGCAAGATCTCAACTTACCTATCACCAACAGATTAGGGAAGACATACTTCGTCGGCAGAATCAGCAGCAGGGCAATATGTCGCAGTCATTATCATCATCACAGCAACATGCTCAGCAACAACAAAATCAACAACGAAAGCATAATCAATCATTTTCTCATCAAAGCCGGGGGACGAAGCGAAGAGAGAGTTTTGAGCAGTAAGTAGAGCAAAAGATGAAAAGAAAAAGAAAATAGAGGAAGGAGGAGTGAAGAACAGAATATAGTTCGAGGAGAAAGGGATGTCGTGTTGAATGCAATTGATGACAGCATAACAAAATCTCAAAATAGGACATTCGTGTCTACTTCTCCTCGATGCGCGTCCGCAATTTCGCTCAGGTATCACACGGATCTCGGTTATCTCTCCACATCGGCATAACCGACCGGCAGCCCTCACCCCGCACAACCCATCAATGCCTATTTCTTTCACACCAAATTTTTCTCCTCTCAATCGGAACAAACATATGACGTCATACTTTCTGCTTTACCTTTCTCAGCCAGAAAACAACACCCCTGGAAGTTGCATGATTTATTCTCTGGTTTTATATCGGAAACAATTAATTCCTTTTTTTCTCTTTTGAACAGCTATATACATAATGTTTTTTTTTTCTTGATTTTATTCATTTTTCTTTGTTTTTCTCATTTCTGTACATGGGCGTTGAAATTTTGTTTGGTTGGCATTTGCCGTTGCCGTTGCCGTTGCCAATTTGTTTCCTTTTTCTTTGGATCGGAGTGACGTGAGGACTTTTTTTTTTTTCTTTTGATACATATATGGTCGTTTATGTGTCTTTTTTTGTTCCTGATCTTTTCTTTTGGAAGGTACAAAAGTTTTTTTTTTTTAAAAAAAAAACAGAGAAGCTACTACTTATTGTGCGCATATGATATTGATGAGAGAATGCCGGAGAAGAAAGGAGAAAAAGAAGAAGGATATATGCATACTTTTCTTTTGTTTTCGTTGTTTCTCGTCTGAGAACTATGAAAAAGTGAGAACCTCAAGCTCGCGTCAGTGCGACAAAGTATTTCGCCTTTCTCTTTTTTTACTTCTTACTTTCCTTTTTCTGATCTCGCTCTGTTTTTGTCCGTATATATTTGGGATTGATATTCGGGGGGGAAGTAAGAAAGGAAAAAACACGTTGCGAAAGGCAGTTAGGGTGACGGCAAAACTCCTCACCTAGGCCTTCATTAACAGTATGTTTACTTAGGTAGCAAGAAAAGTTTTTTTTTTTTTTTTTTAAGTCTAATTTACATATTCTTGACTATTATACTGAGAATGTATAAGTTTCCTTATGAAGAAAGAAAGAAACGAAAAAACATGTTGCGAAAGGCAGTTAGAGTGACGGTAAAACTCCTCACCTATGCCTTCATATGCAGTATGTTTACTTAGGTTCTTTTTAGTCTAACTAATTTACATATACTTGACTGTTATACTAAAAATTCTTTTTTTTTTTTTTTTTTTTTTTTTTTTTTTTTTCTGATTTTAGTTTACTCTAGTCTCATGCCAAGCCCCTAGGCGGTACTCAGATTACAAAATTCTGGCCGGATTTTCCGGATTTCTGAATTTTATCAAGTCCGGAAAATCTTAGTCAGTGTAACGTGACTAGACATGTCCTAATGGTAACCAGCGCAACGAGACCAGTCATCTCCTAGCCAGTGTAACGAGACTAGTCATCTCGATACAAAAATTTTATCTGGTTTTTTTCATGTTTATAAACAAGGTAAAAAACCGGTAACCAGTGCAACGAGACCAGTCATCTCCTAGCCAGTGTAACGAGACTAGTCATCTCGATACAAAAATTTTAACTGGTTTTTTTCATGTTTATAAACAAGGTAAAAAAACCGGTTTTATTATAAGTCACATTTTTCTCGTGAAGTTAAACCCAGTTCGGATATTTTGCAACAACTGCATATATATGTGGCCTCGATGCAGTATTCAGGAGCCCTGGCATGCAATAAATTTTTAGTAGATTTTTTGTGGATGACCCAAAAACCGGTTTCTGATCTGACCAAACCGATCTTTGTTAAGAGGGTTACAGCGTGGATGAAACTGGTTTTGTCTGCCGGGGTTTCATTATATGAGGGACAGTCTAAATCTGAAAATACCGCTATTGAAGACTTGTTTTATTTTTCTTTGTTTCGATACAAAGGGGGAAGGTAGTTTTTGAGTTATTTGTTTGGATATTGTATCATAGTTTTTGTTTCAGACTGTGGATGATTGAATATACTAGCCGTATCCGGACAGGGGATCGATGTATATTATAGCTATGCAGTATTCGGTAGTCTGGTTGCAAGTATTCGGTATACGCTAGTATATTTCCGTAGGCTTGGCTGTGGATGTTCCATGAGAAACCAGTCTAAATTTCGTGATAGTTATCTAAATTTCATTATGCCGCAAGTATCAAGACAGCTGATGTAATAAAGCTGGGTCTTTACATCATGAAACATGATAGGTATTAAGGTTCCAAGACTACTCTCAGGGCTGGAAGGCTATCTGCGGCCTGTTCTATAAGCTGTTCCAGATTGAAGTTATTCGATAATGTTACTGGTTCACCGCAACCGTAGGTGTGGCGGTCGGTGATGCGACAGCCAAGGAGTCGCAGTCGCATTTGCAGAGGACTAGCGAGCATCGCTAGTCAAGTGTCTGGCGGACGGTAAATCTCTGCGTACCACCTCCGTTACAGATAAGCTGTTCTGGGCCGTTGTATCGGTGGCCGTTTTCGGGAGTTGTCCTGGAGGCTGTTTTGAGCTACTATTACATTCTGGGGTATTAATTGATATTAATCTATATGTATATGGGTATCATGCTACGTAATTATTCCTACCATTATCATAGCATTGGGTATGACCGCGAAGGCCGAAAATAATGAGAATACGTCAGCATTACTGGCGGCCTCTTGAACAGCCTCCGGAAGAGCCCGTCGAACAGCATGTCAATATAGCCTCTCGAACTGCCTCCCGAACTGCCTTTGGAACAGCACTACAATAGTAGTGAAACACAAAAAACAGCAGTATCCTACCGACCTCTGGTGGAGATACTCTCATTTACACTTCTCACGGCTTCAAGATTTGTAGCTAAGTTAGCACGCATGTGTGAAGCTCTTGGAACCATATTTGTCAATGCTTTCAACACAAGTTGATTTTAGTGATTTTCATTATTTTCAATATCGCCCTTATTGATGGTGGCTTGCTCATGCTATTCAGTATATGCGGATACTTTAATTCCACAATTGCTGCTCATTTCTGGGGGGTTATTTCAGGACTTATGAGAAGGTTAGTATCCTCCTTACTAGGTATGATAAACTGAGTCTTTACTTGTCTTTTTTGCTTGCAATCTGGGCACGAGAACACTGGCAATCATTGTGATATTAATTATGTATAGAGGCATTGTACTTGTGTCTAGGATATAGGGATAAAGACGCCAAATTCATTATGTCAGCTGTCTGGTAGATTTTATTAGGTCAGCTGTCTGGATAGGTCTGACATAATAAAATTTAGGGTACCATTTTTAAACCATTGCTTAGATAATACATCTGCCAAGACCCTAAGTACAATAGCTACTAATAGCAACGCGGCTAAAAATTTAGACACTATCACCAAATTTGGAATGGATATCTACTATCACAGATGGGGTAATGATGTGCCCGCTGGTAATTGTGGTTATCAGGGTAACTGTTACGTGAGGTAATATGATAAGCAAATGCTCTGATTTGCTGATTTCGTAATGAGGCAGCCGATTTTCGTTACGCAACGTAACCATAATCACGTAGCCAAATCGTCGCGTTACCACCATAACCTTGGGTAACGAGCTGGTTTTTAGCTGACTACAGGGGCCTTTGACCAGTCTTTTACCTAAATCAGCAACACATGGATGCATATGCATAAGCACGTGTCTACCACTTCATGAGCAACCCAAGCCTACGCATGAAAGCTCTCCAGTTTCTACCATCATGAGCCAGCAAACGTCTGCTACAATCACAGCAAGCCCATGGGCTGTTACTCCACGCTCTGCTACCCCCCTCTGGTATCTGAATTAAGTAGCATAGATATGGCATGAGTCTCGATTACTATCATGACCACCTGTTCAATTTTGGCCTTCTCTAATATGCAAGGCATGTTGATGTTACGGATGTGACGGTAACGTAGGTTACGCGGGGGACATCAGCGAGCCCCCTCTCATTTGGGCTTAGCGGGTTGACATGGGTTACCTAACGGTAACGCAAAGGTGATAACCACTAATGATGCGCCCTCTTGGCACTTCTCCTCATGTATTCTCAATCTCTGAGCAGAATTATGAAAAGAAATCAATAAATCAAGATCTATAATTAAATCTGTCATTCTCCTATCAAAAATAGCCCCCCTTACATATGACCTACTTAATATTATTGTACTTATGATTAAGATATTATTATGAAAATCTATATCAATCTTTTAGGTTATAATTAGTAATACACGCAAATTTTATTTAGAATATGCTATACTTTCAAATATATAGATAAAGCTTACATTCTCATACTAATCTCTGGACTTTGATATTATTACTAGTATTTTTAAAGTCTTTAAATGATCTAGAAGTATTACGACTTGATTTGGTAATAATTGAAGAACTAAAGATGATAATTGTAGCAAGGTCTCTAGTAGAGATGATGAGCTCTATAAGCTCAGAATTTGGTAAATAATATATCTGCTTCCACCCCCCTCCATTAGCTATTGAGATTCACCCCCAACATGAACAATAGCTTTCTCTCAGCCCGGGTACTGTATGCAAACTACCCCTCGACCTTTCTTTGCAGTCTGCTTAGCTGCTCTATATTTTTCTCTTGTTGCTTCTATTTTGCCCTCTTTCCATGCTCCTTCGTGCCTAACTACCTAATCACCTTTTTTCCTCAGTAGCCTTTTTCTTCTCTGTAGTATTCTGCTGCTTCTCTACCGTATTCACTCACTCAAGAGGTATATCACAAACGCACGCTATGGTGGTCTTGGCAAAATTCCCAGTGCGCATGTATTACGCACAGGCGCATCGAATTAACGCGATGCTAACCTCAACCCCACGGAGGCTGATATTATGAAGAATCTGAGTGCAGAAGTAGGAGACTGGATCAGGGTGATAGATAGACTGGCTTTCAGGTGCTGGAGTGTTAAGTATTAGAAGATATGGGTTCACGGCAACCGTAGAGCGGGTGGACGATGGATGCATGAAATGCGCGCAAGCGATATGCGGCAGCCGGAACGGCGTCGCAGTCGCATAAAATAAATGAGTGCTATATGAGCTACGCAGAGGACTAACAAGCATTGCTTGTCAAGCTGGCGGATGGTAACTCTCTGCGTTTACCAGATCCGTTACAATTAGGAGATATTATATATCGAGTATGTTACGGGGAAGAGACTGTAGCAGAAGTAGAGCATGGTATGCTATTTTACTGTGTATCTTTATTCCTTTATTTCTTTGTAGTTACAGTCACTGGTCAAAAGTCTTGGTGACGCCACTTTTCTTGGCACCTCAAAATGCTTGCTTGCGCAACTTCAAATGCTCATATCTCCATGATCCACAGCTCAATTACAGAAGTTGTACTTGCAATCGATAGCACCGTGTCTATAGTCTTGCATATCACATGCAGCAATCATGAGAATAGTAGTAGTCAATTATATGGACCAATAAATCAGGAGCAAATTCTAGTATTCTTTACCTAAATTCTCTCTGCATAATAGTGTAGTTCCATACAAGGAGAATATTTTTGGGGCTAGTAAATTTTGCTATGAAAATACATATTGAGTCCATCTTATTTCATATTTGGGTATTTTTTATGTTGTGTTGCAGGTTCTGTGTGAGCTATTTATTTCCAGACACCGATATTTGACTCTAAAATGACAATTTTGTATGGGAATTTGGCAATCTTGGCGTTCTTTGAAGTTTGCGATTTTATCTCAGCAGCCACATGACCCCAACATCTGTTCTACAACCGGAACCATGAAGTTTCAGGTAGTATCTATCAAAGAAAAAATCCTGTTTGTCTATCTAGTTGTGGTGTTGAAGATACATCACATTTCAAAAATTCATAGTTTTTGTATGGAATACCTAGTATTCAATAACCTTTTGTAGATACAGTCGCTTGGCAAAAGAAAACGTACACCTTTGCATAATTTTTGGGCCTGTGCTTGATTAAGACATACACGCGCGTGTCTTAGACATAAGCGCGTGTATGACTTACAACATTGGGCTATATTGCGAATTCTTAGCCGAAGATAATTTTCAAGAATAGAGGATAGAAAATATAAAGTTGACTCCTAAAGGGGACTGAATGCTAAGAAAAAATCTACAGCTTACCTACAGGTAACTGATAGCCAAAATTCACAAAATCCTGCCTAACTTAATGATGTCAACTCAAACTACCGCTCCCTTTGCTAATATTGCTGGCACTTCTGCCTCTAGTACCGTCTCTTCTGCCTCTAGTGCCGCCTCTTCTGCCTCCAGTGCCGCCTCCTCTACCTGTACTACCTCTTCTACCTCTGGTGCTACCTCCGAGTCTTCTGCCTCCAGTACCGCCTCCTCTACCTCTAGTACTACCTCTTCTACCTCCGGTGCCACCTCTGAGTCTTCTGCGTCCAGTACCGCCTCTTCTACCTCCAGTACCACCTCTACCTCTAGTACTACCTCTTCTACCTCCGGTGCTGCCTCCGAGTCTTCTACTTCCGGTGCCGCCTCCGAGTCTTCTACCTCCGGTGCCACTTCTACCTCTGGTACCACCTCCGGTGCCACTTCTACCTCTGGTACCACCTCCGGTGCCACTTCTACCTCTGGTACCGCCTCCGTGTCTTCTACCTCCAGTGCTACCTCTTCTACTAGTACCAATACTGCCGCTCCTAAGAAACAGATGGCCGACTTTGAAAAAGGCCAAATTGTTCTTCTGCACCAGCAATGATCATCATTGCAACAGATTGCAGATCAAATAGGTCGGTCTAGGAGTACTATTCAAGCTTTTCTTAAGCGTTACAAGGAGCGAGGCACTGCTGAAAATGCACCTAAGAGTGGGAGACCAAAAAAGCTAAGTGAGAATATTATGGAGTCTATCACTGTTTTACTTGATAGCAACCCCTCTCTATCAAAGCTCTCGCTACAGGAAAATCTAAAGGAAAATCTAGCCATCAAAGTTCACTCCCGAACCCTTGATCAGAACCTCCGGCTTAAGGGCTATCGAAAGTGGAGAGCGAGAAAGAGACCTAAATTAACTTCCATCCATGCTGTAGCAAGGTTAGCTTGGGCCCTGAAAAGAAAGGATTGGACGGAGGAAACCTGGGCAAAGTATGTTTGGTCTGATGAATGCAATGTTGAGAGAAGTAGTGGTGGTGGTGCGAAGTGGATATGGAGGAAGAATGGAGCGGAGCGATATGCAGTGGACCCTAGCCTTATTGGCGTTAGTGGCGGTAATAGCGCGTATGTAGGTCTAAGACATCAAATTATGCAACTTTAGGTGTCCACTTTCTTTTGCCATGTGACTGTATTACACTGCAATCAGTGTACTATAAGTATGTCCTGTGCTGTAGCATAAACCATACTGCTTACACTATCACCAGTTCAAGTTGTAGGTTAATTGGGTCACTTCTCGTGGAGATATCTCATATTTTGTTCAAATGGACATTGTCGCCGCTTGGTGCTCAGATCCCTTTCACCAAGACTTTTGACCAGTGACTGTAGTCTTGTCATAGCCCAAAGGGTGGTATACGGGAGTAATGATCTACGGGCTCACCGGGTGGAGCATGCAAAAAATGCGAAAAAATGCAATGTCCAAATGTGTCGCAGTTGCACAATGGCTACGTATTGGAGATTAGCCCATGTATAATTTCCTGTACTTAGTAATACCAATAATGTATTGCACCAAGGAGCGCGCTAGCGCGATTAAATAGCGCCTGAAGTTCTGCCAAGAACACACTAGCGCGCGTTTGTGTTTTATCATACCTCTTAAGTGAGTGAATACGGTACTTTCTTGGCCCATTTTTCTGCTCTCAGCATCGTCTCTATTGCTGCTCTCAACTTCTTCTCCTCTTGCTGCCTTTTGTCCAATTTCGTTACCTTTTCTTTTCCGCTACTTCAAGCACCGTTTTCATCTCTGCAACCTTATTATAACGGGGATTGTAGGCATAGAGGACCACGCCAGGTCTGTAAAAAGACATTTGACTAGCTGTGTAGAGGCGGTGTTGAGAATTAGTCTTGTAGTATATAATTTTTATACAATTTTTATATATGCCATATGCCTGGAATAAGTAATTCGATGGTAGAATATGTGGAGGAGGGCCAAGAAGGCGCACCGTTACCGGTGGCCACATCATTACCCCATCGGTGAGGGTACAGCCAAGCATACCACAGTTACGCTAGTTTTTACCGAATCCTGCATAGCGAATAATAGTGCATTGATCCGCTGTCCACATACTAGACAGAAAAATAAGTATTTGGACAGGGGATAAGTGCATATTTATGCGCCATGCAGTATTCGGCATATTTTCGTCTGGTGATAGCCATAAGACAGTCCAAATTTTGTGATAGGGTGTCCAACTTCATTATGTAAGAAAGTATTTGGACAGCTGACGTGATGAAATTTGGACAGCTGACATAATGAATTTGGACTTTTACACCTATTCTTTACTGCCAAGCATACGAAAATATGCTAGTTTCTGCCAAATACCGCATAGCGCATAATATGCATTATCCCCTGTCCAAATACTTATTTTTCTGTCTAGTACTTATTTTTTTCGGCTAGTATGCTGCAGGTTGATCGAGAGACACCTTTTTTTTCTTTTTTTGTTATCTCTCATTGTGTCCTCTGATAAGGAGCACCTTGGTTCTTAGTATCATGACAATCCGTACAGTAGTTTAGTGTTTCTACGTTGTATATACCGAAGCGGGTTGGAGTGGGAGGGGGCAGGGAATTAAGCGTTTAGTAAATCGAATTGATGATAAAATTGATAATTATAAAACAAAAAAAATTAATGTCCTTTTACTTTTACTTTAATTAGCTTTCTTACTCTAGAAATTCCTGGTTACCATGCTGACCTGAGGAGAATTTACTTTGGGTGCTGGAGTAAAGTCTTGTTGGGGATTCTGCTACTACGAGAAGACCTGTTAGAAGCTCCGCTATACAGTACAACTTTTGTGGTTTTTTCGTTGCCCCGCTAGAAGGTAGACTGGGGAGCCCGCGCAGGGCCCCTTGCAAGAATCACATTCCTTTCGTTTCGTGGTTTGGTTATGTTTTCGTTTTGATCTCACATCTGTAGGTACAGTTGGTAAAGCTAGACATGGATTTTTGGGGGACTTTAATTAAGCTCTGTAATTTTTCGTGGTAAAGAAAACATCGGAATAATTCGATTAAACCGATATTGTAACGTGTGTATGTATGTATATATGTGTGTACGCGTACGTCTTACGCTTATATTGTCCCTGACCTTGACCGTAGATCCCGGGAGTGTTTATGTTTATTTTTTTGTTTTTTCCTTGTGTTTGGATGCCTTTTTTGAGTATTTTTGGTAATGTGTTGTTGATGGGTTTTGGTGTTGGTGTTACGTATTAAGTCAAGTATGTGTTTGAGGGAATTGAAATATGTTTGTTTGTAAACGCTTCGTCGGGGATATTTCCCAATACAGAATGCCGAACATAACCGAACGTAAATCGTACTTACCACTTGCTGGGTCTTGCTTGCTTACTTAAGTATCTCGGTGTAGGAAAAGCCTTTAGTTTTAATGCCGCTGGCTAGGAGAATCATTGGGTTCAGGGATGTTTGCTGTCGGTGGGCTTGAAAGGGTTGAACCCCTTTAACCTTTGCGGCTACACTTATGATGAAACTATTGATTTATATAACTCAAGTGGGCGTATTACGTATAAACTGAGAATTTGGATGCACGAACGTAACCTCTGATAAATACTGGCAGTAAGTATTGAGCTTTGTAAGGTATTGATATGGGATGAATTACGCAGGTAAAGGTGCGGATACCCATTTTTTCCGACCTCTGGGCAGTTTTTCTTCCACCTGGTCATAGGTTTTTTTGCTGCGGGGAGGTTTTGATGAGGACTGGGGATGTATTTACAGTGTGTGCCAAAAATTGGCTATGTGAGTACATAGGAGCATCTGATGTCTGAATAGCGGCTGAAAAATAATAAAAACAAGGCTGTGCACAATATATCTTAGAGGTGACACAGTATATACAAACCCTGACATACATATTTTGTGCCCCCCTTTCTCTCGCTCTCCGTTGTTGATGGATGTATAGTAGTCGAAATCTGGACACGTATTATGTAGGGGGAAGGGTGGTGGAGGTGGGGCGGAGAATTCAACGAAATAAAAAAAAAAAGACGCATGGTAATTTCCGTGAAAACCCCAGACGAGACTTATAATCCACCCTACAGTTTTCCTTCGATGAAGACCTCCTTGAGTTGAACGTACCGAAAATAGATGCTTGGCGATTGGCGGGGTTGTGGGGTAACTACCATATACAGTAACACAACTACCCAGATTAAGACTCTTGGCATCAACGCACATCCTTGCAGTAGGTTATAATATATCTCAAGATTGGATGATAATATTCATATCCAAGTTTTTCATCCCTTTTATCGGTAGGAATATTCCACGTATGTGCGAACTTGCTGTATTTATCCAAGACGGTATAACGGTCTGATTGGTCTGGACTGGCCTGGTCTGCTTGATTCAGGCAGGTCTAGGCTGGTCCAGGCGGTTTCAGTTCACCGCAGGTTGCGCAGCCTAGCCTATTGGTTGCACTGACGCTGCAAACCTCTCGTGAATGGCAACCCGACAGCTCGACAGCTCGATAGTGCACTGCTGTATTATCACGGAGCTTCGTGCAGCTTACAGAGGCTGCATTGTATGGTGCAGTCTCAATTGTCACTGTGTCATGGCGGTGGCGCGCTAGCGCGACGCTGAGTGGCGGGGGCGGCAAGACAGGCGCGCCCCGCCGTAGGGCCAGTCGCAGTTGCATCGCAGGCTGCCTAGACGCAACACAATGGCAGCTCTGCATGAGACTGGCGGGTCAATCGCATCCGCGTCGGTGGCGCTCGACAGCAGCGTGCAGAAGCACAGTGGGGTCAGGCGCAGGTGGATCACGACGACCAGCGAGGATTGGAGCAGGCGAGGCGCCCAAAGCACAGAGTGGGGTCCCGAGCGTGCAGTTCGCACAATGCATGCCATGGGTATCCTGGGCCCCGTGACGCTCATTGTGCGAGGAACGACCTTCCCTACGGCAGATGAAGAATTCCCACCGAGGGTCTTCCTGTTCCACATTCTCCTCTTCTTACACTACGTCCAGTCCAGATCAGGCAACTTTGTTCCCATCTTTGCATTATCTATATATCGTAGATAATTTATAGTAGTCTGATCCTGAAGAAGGTGCTAGCAGCTGCTATGAAACAGAATTGTGCTCAACACCATCCATCGTGATAGGGTCAACTCGTGGTAATAAAGGAGGGTGCAGTGCAGTGTAAGGATAATGCTAGTTACGAGCATCCGCATGAATTGCTTGAAGCCGACATATTTGCCGATGCTCCTTGTTTGCCACCCCCCGAGGAGATTTCGGACCTCTATGGACACTCTTGTGGGGTATGGCCTGAGCATTCCACTCAGTGCAATATAAGAAAAGATATATAGCTCTCGTCCACAGGTGTTGATATATAAGTACAGTCCGCAAGCTTTGGCGATACGATTACTTTTCTGTATTCTCCACACTCGCCTCCCCGCAATTGCAAGCTTCTCCGCAAAAAAAATAGTCAAACTCAATCGTCAAACTCAATCGTCTTTGATCTTCTATCATCTCATCCCGCAATGACTAAAGATCAAGAAGACTCGACGCTGCAGCTCGTCACTTCCAATGATCCTCACCACCCCGCCAATCTAATCTGCGAGCTGTGCAGCAACTTTTACAATATGGGATGGGTATAGCTTTCACCACCCGTGTTTTGCACCTTCCAGTCCACCCCACTGTCATCACATACACTAACCATGCTTGAATTTTCCATATTTCCTTGAATATAGGCAACGGTATGACTCCCTTACCCTTTCTCTAACCCGTACCTCCATAACTAAACCTTCTTTAGGGCACCGCAGGCGGCATGTCTATCAAAGTTGGCAACTACGTCTATCTCGCGCCCTCCGGGGTGCAAAAGGAGCGTCTCCACCCGCACGACATATTCGTCCTCGACTACCCGACCCTAACCTACCTTAGGGAACCTCTCTCCCTCAAACCATCCGCCTGCAACCCCCTCTTCCTCACCATCTACAGCTTTCGCGGCGCCGGCGCCTGCATCCACACGCACTCACAAGCCGCAGTCCTCTGCACACTCCTCACCAACAGAAACTACTTCCAGATCGCCAACTTTGAGCAGATAAAGGCTATCCCATGGAGAAAAGAGAGGGGCGGCTACATGAGTAATCGAGATACATTAACGATCCCGATTATTGAGAATACGCTCATCAAGGAAGATCTGATGGAGGGTCTGGAAAAGGCGATGGATGAGTATCCGGATACGTGCGCCGTTCTGGTTAGGAGGCATGGAGTGTACGTGTGGGGAGATACGGTTTGGAAGGCGAAGACTCAAGCAGAAAGGTATGTGTTGATACATTTTTGGTATTACTTGCACAGCAACCTGCTAACCTGTGAATAAACAAAAGCTTGGATTACCTCTTTCAATTGGCCGTGGAGATGATAAGGCTGGGTCTAGATCCAGCTGGGCCAATATCCCCTGTTGAAGCCTGATAGCCTTGGAGTTTTTGCTTTTTTACTTATATGATGATACCACTGTCGCGTTCAAGAATTTTCACAAATCTGTATTTGATCATGTAAAGCTCAAGAAAGCTTATTGAATGTATTTTGTTTTGGCGGGCATTTCAGATAATTTTGGATAATGAACAAATGAACATCATGATCCCCAGCAAAGTAAATTTAATACCCGAGAAGTGCGATAGAGATTTAGAATTGTATTGCTTCAAATGTATCACAAGTCACTGAATCACATTTCGCAATACTAGTAGTTACCCTGAATCGGTCGAAAACCACCCATCAAGACCCTCACGGAACCATTGACCCCATTTACCTGCGCCCCTGTAGAATAGACGAAACGGTATTGACAAGGAAAAAAAAGAAAATTATCGCGCCATGACAAACTAGCTCCTTCGGCAAGTCAAAAAAGCCCAGTCTCCATTTTCTTCAATAAGGTTGTGACAAGCTGTCGCTGCAAAAGGCAGCAGCAACCTGAGACACACGCAAGAAGGCGCTCGCAGAACTCGATTATGCATACCACCATAAAGTGATCCGAAGCCGTGTGCGCAAGGGTCTGTGCAAACGTTTTTGTGCAAGATGTGACAGGTCCACACTGTATATGCGTGAAAACTAGATTAGAGAGCTAGAAGAATCTACAATAACATTTTCTGCCAGCAACTGAGTTCACCCCGCCTTCGCTCACCCACACCCTGCTGCCATACCCCCCCTGGCCTTTGCACAGCTACCCTGCGCATCAGCTTCTGGAAGTTCGCGTCACTTTACATCTGAACCTGGCCATAATGAATGAAGGCCAAGAATCTGACCGATTTTTCTTTCACTATAACCAGTTTCTCACTATCGCAAGGGCACGAAGAAGCGCGCGCATCCCTTCACTATACCCAGGGTTTCCACTAAAATAGAGGTTCAGTATAGCCAGGGGGTCACCTGTATGCTTGGTAACGACATGCTGCATGCGGGGGACGCAGCCACCATCATTTTCGGCATTTGCTTACCATTGTATCATACATGTCATTAACTGAACCATGGCGCCCGCATCTTGAAATGCGATGATTATCGGAGCTGGAGAAGAAGTAAAGGTATCATATCATTACTCCACACCGCCTGCAACTTAGCGCTTTCAAATCTTACAGGGGGGTCGGTCTGGGGTATTTCCTGATCTAGTATATATAATGTGAACAGACCATATCGTAACAAAACGTTCCACTACAGTTCATGTCTTGCTTGGACCAACTCACAACACGCCAACATCGTATTGACCCTTCTTTTCACCATCATACAGAAACTAGTCATAGAACAGGTTAGTGGCTAAATCACTGCAGTTGCCCATATCACAATACTTTGAAATATTATTTCAACTCTGCAGAGTATTTGTTTATTTTACATGTTTCATTTACTCATATCCTCTCTTATCCTTTGGCAAGTTACATTTTTTTTGAAATCTTAATTTATACATCTGTATTTTTTTTAGTACGATTCTCCACGATTTTTGCTATAGGAGGAGTATTTCACTGGAATGGGGATTTTCGCTGAAGAGAAAAGTATTTTACTAAAGAGGAAAGTAATTGCGCTGAAGAGGGTCCTGCATTCTTAACGGCAGTTTGGTTGGGCTCGAAGTTAACTGTAGAGTACGCGTCTAGTGGGCGTGTAGGTAATGGAGTGCATAGTGCTTTCTACAGAGAAAAAAAAAAAATTATGAACTGTGATGCTACTGAGTAGCCCGGACCAGCAGTGGCGACTGAATCGCTGTTGCGAATGGCCCGACACATATATAGTGCCATGCAGAAAGTATTCGGCACTAGGATAAGTGTGCTATGCAATATGCAGATCAAAACTGTATTTGACATAGGCTTACAGTGGTCAATGCGTGTATGCAATCGAGTCGATACCACTCTTAATACTGAACCTCGAGTGCTACACCTGAACTATTATTGAGTATAGTATCAATATCAATCAAGATGCCACCACAAAAGACTCAGGAACTTTCAGACTTCGAAAAGGGACAGATTGTTGCTTTATTTGACCCATGGGAAAAAAAATCAGTGAGATTGCCAGCTATATCAATCACTCTCGAACTAACTATAGATAGCTTTTTTACAGCGGTATAAAGAACGTGGGACCCCAAGAGAATGCAGCAAAGGCTGGAAGACCTTCTAAGATTGATGAAGAGAAAAGGCAACGCTATTCTTGCAGTAATTGAAAGTGATCGGTGCATCAAATACTCAGAGCTTTTAAAGCAAGCAGCTCCGGATGTTACGAGAGTCCAAATCTTTGGAGAGCACCCTATAGAGGTTGCCGAACATCCTGCTTATTCTCCAGACCTCAACCCAATTAAGCACGTATGGGTACATCTTGAACGTCAATTAAATAGACATCTTCCGGAGATCGTTTAAATGTCAGAAAGGCCCAAGACAGTGGAAAGAGCACTTGGAGATGCAGTTGTTGAGTGTTGGAATACTATACCATCAGAACTCTTTGAAAGTCTATATAAGACTATGCCAAAGAGAGTCGCTGCAGTTTATAAAGCACAGGGTTAGTATATAAAATATTAATTGTTCATGTCTTCTCTCTATCTATACTCTCATCAGCCTATGTTGAATACAGACTCGATCTGCATATTGCATAGTACACTTATCCCTATACTTCCTAGTGCCGAACACTTTCTGCATGGCACTGTATGTGTGTGCGTGCGTGTGTGTGTGTGTGTGTGTGTTATGTATAAGTTGTCTGTTACTTACATGTAATCTCGAGTTGAAAGTGTAACAAAGGCAGGGAAAAAATAGAGACCTTGCTTGCTAAAACAATGGCATTGTCCAAAAAAAAAGGCAACACAACAAAACTGAAGAATCGAACAGCAAACAAGAGAAAAGGGGAAAAAAATGTAGAAATCTCAAGTCCACACTATCACGCCCCCTTATCTTCCCCCCACCCCACCCCACTACCTAGCCTCGGCGCCGCTATATGCCAGAACCCTCTATCATCTCTCAACTCATTCCCTCAAACCTCTCCTTCGCTTTCTCCTTCGTCCTCCTGACAAAATCCTTATACCCTCCCACCGTATTCGCGCCCGCCACCTCCGACGCCTCGCCGACCTTGCCCCCCTTCGCACCGAGCCCGACACCCTCCGCATACATCTCTGCCACAACCGGCGCCGTGATACCCTTTCCTCCAGCCCCCAACCCTGCGCCCGTCCAGCCCATTTTGCTCAGTAAAGCTGCACCCTTCGACGGGGGCGCTGGGGCGGGTGGAGGTGTCGCGGACCGGGAGCGCGTGGGCGCGGCGGTGCCCGTGCTGGTGGTGTTGCTGGACGGGTTATAGGACGAGGAGGTGGACGACAGGTCCGGGCGCTTGGGCTGGCCAAAGACTGCGCGGCGCTCTTTTGCACGGTCTCGATAAACTGGCTGCGCAGGCTGCACGGTAGCAGCGGCAGGCTGATTCACGATACCGGCCTTCGCAAGCTTCGCTCTGGCAGTTTCAACCAGCTTGGGGTCGCTCAAGTTGGTGCGGTGAAGAGTGGAAATTCGCTCGTGCTTGTGTACCTCCTGCGCGGATTTGAATTGTCTAGCGCACAGCAGACACGCCAGCCGGGAGAGGTCGGCGAACGACGCGGCTGGCGGCCCGTCCCCCGCCGCGTCTCCCCTACTTTCCGCGCTTCCACTTTCCGTGCCAACGGCAGCGGCAGAGATGGTTGATGCAGTCATCGGGATACCTGGCACGGCGCCCAGGACTGGGGCAGCTGGGCCAGAGCCGAGTTTCTTTTTCTTTGCGCCCGCACCCGCGCCGCCGTCACTTTCGGATGCGGCACCGGAGTCACCACCGCCGGCGTTGTCAGCGGGGACAACACCGTGGAGCTCAAGATGCCGATCTTGCCAGAATTGTAAATGGGAGGGCAGGGTTTTCTTTGATGAGCTTCCTCCCACAGCGGCGACAGAGGCGGCCCCTGCTGCAGCTCCTCCCCCACCTCCACCTCCACTTCCGACTCCTTTATCGGTATCTGCTGCCGCTTTCCTTTTCTTTGATTTCGTTCCTGCAGTAGCCGCGTTCTCGGGAGGCTTATCTACTCCTTGTCCCACAGTGGGGTTCGTGGCATTTGAGATGCTGCTGGGCGCAGTAACAACATGCTCGCTCACATATCCCTCCTCGTCCCAATACGCCAGTCGTAACCCGTTACTTCCCAAAAATGTGTACTTTTCTATATTCCGCAATGTGGAGGTAGGGATGTTGTAAACGGGGACAAACACGCCCGAATGGATAAAGCTGACGCTGACGGGTTTGGAGGCGATCGTGAAGCGGTCGAGTTTGAGGTATTTGTCGTATGCGGCTTTGGAGTCCTAGATGGTTTTATGTTAGTTACCATGCCCACTTGGCAGACGGATGGATTCAATTGATGGTAGGGCATCAGGGAGGAAAAATAACTTACCTCCACCCCCGCAAACTCCACAAACCCGAATCTCCAGCTTTCCCCCGTCCTCCGATCTCTAACCAGCAACACCCGTTTGACGCTTCCCTCCCTCGCACCCCCAGGCACCGCTGCCGCAGCGGCAGCACCTCCACTTCTTACCTTAGCCTCCCCTGAGTTCCCTGATTCTCGATCTTTGGTGGTGAAGCAAGCAATTTCATGACACCCTTTGCTAGCATCTCTTCGCCGACGCCTTCGGCAAGTTCGCGGAACAGAAGAAACTGGGAAGCCGTTGTCTCTTCGACGTCACGGCTGCCGTCGTTTTGGAAGAAGGTTGGGGTGGGATGGGTAAGAGTTGACGCAAGGGCAACTTGAGTTTCCAATGTTAGTGAAAGGATGAAGGTAATGGTTGATAGCATTGGGGACGTGGGGAGGTGTGGTGAAAGTCACATACCTGACTTTGGAGTAGCGCACCTATAGCACTCTGTTCGTCGTGAGAAGTTGAGCATCATGCACTACACCTGTTAGCATCCAAATCCATCCACTTCCCTCCCTCGCATTCCACACTTGGCCTAGCAATTGGCGGACACTCACCACTCGACAAGTCCACTCATCCTCCCCATCCCGTCCTCTCCTTCCCCGATCCTTATCGCCGTCTCCGCCTCCACCTCCAGTTCTAGAGAAGGCGCACTTGATTTTTATTTGTTCAGGGAACATCCTGACAGAAGGGTAGTGTTCTGCAAGGAATTTTTTCGCGAAAGCGACGGTGGTGAAGCGAGCGAAGCCGAAGCCACGAGATTGCCCTGTGTTCAAACAACAAATTGGAAGAAATTAGAGTTTTGTTTAAGGAGTTTAAATGGTGAGGTAGTGTTAAGGAAAGTAAGTTGGATGGTATAAACTTACCAGTAGTCCGGTCTTTGATAATGTTCATAGCCTCCACACCTTCCACACCCATAACCTCAACAAGCTCATTCATAATCTACATCAAATCAAAGCATAGATTCAGCTTTGGATGTAGTATAGCGCCCGCACACTCCACGTTCACAAAGCCGAGAAAAGGCAGACTTCTCTCAGTTTGCGAGCGCAGAGCATGCACTGCACCAACACATCCCCCTCGTAAAAGACTAAATTTTAGCCTATGATCCACACAAAAAAAAATTTAAGGTAGGATATAGTTTCTTATTCTTGATTTGAAAGATGTTCTTGTTTTGGTGTTGTTTCTTCACTGCAAACGACAGTATCATATCCATACGGGTGCGGATTCGAGAAGAACAAGCTGGCCCTTCTTGTGCTTTTGCTTGTGTGCGATGCTTCGCTCTTCTCGAGTGTGTCCTTCCACGGCAGCAAGTGGTGTGGGAAGAAGGAAGGGGGAGAAGGTGCAGGAAGGAAACAATGACGATGATGTAAGAGGGGGAAGAGAAGAAGGGAATAATGACGGGGGGGTCAAGGGGTGTGCAAACATCTTCCTCACTGGTCTCGATTCCAAATCCTTCAAGGATAACATCACGGCAGGGCGGCGCGCCGTAGAAAGGGCTTCTGTCTCGTTCGCGGTCTCGATCTCGGTTATCTCTGGTGTCCCTGTTGTCCCTGCTGTCTCTGTCCCGGTCCCGATCCCGGTCTCGGTCAGAACGGTCCCAGTACTTGTCGCGGTCCCGATAGTGGTGGTCTCTGGTGCGGCTATGGCTCCGGCTACGACTATGTGGGTGACTCCGGCTTCGGGGACGGTCACGGTCTCGATAGCCTCCACCTCTGCTGGTATTCCGTCCTCTGGAATGGTACCTTTCCCGGCTTGTGCCTGTATCCCAGTCATTGCCTTCATCCCCGTGCCGGTCCCAATCTCGGTCAGAATACATGTCGTTTCCAGCATTCCTGTCCCAGTCTCTGTCGCTACGGCGGTGGTTGTACTCCTGGTGTTGGTAGCTCCTGTCATTACCTCCACCCCCATAACCACCTGCACCTCCTCGATCATCCCAGGCCCTCCCACGCTCCCCTCCGCTATGACCACCGTCCCCCTTTGATCCAGAAGATGGTGAGTGGACATAATCTGGGGACGGCGGTGAGTGGTAGGGGCGACGGTGCTGACGGTATTGGCTATGATAATCACCTCCCCTTTCTGTCCCGCCTCCACTAGGCTCACCTACCTCTCCTGATCCTCCTCTCATGTCTCGCTCACGGCCTCTTTCTCGGTGGAATGAATGCGACATTGGTGAATTGCGTAGTGTGAGGGTTGCTGCAAGGCTAAAATGGCAGAGAGCCGTGCGGATCAGCTGTATGGCCTAGCGCCAAGAAATTATGTCAGCTGTGTTTTGTGACATCACGTGCGACACGTGACTGACTGACAAATGCTACTCACTGACCTTGACACCTTCACCGCTTCCAGTGCAACTTACAAAGACTTATCCCTTGCACTATCCTCCTTTCAACCGAAGCATTAGGTACTAGTGCCTTCCATCACTGAGACAAGCAAGGTGTCAATACACATATCCCCTACGCTGCCAAGCCTTCCCAAGCCTGGAGGCCAAGGCGGGGGAATGTGTCCGGGGAATGTCTCCGGGACATGAGCCCGGTACGCAAAGCATACTACTTTTAGCAGACTGAACTTTCACTGCTAATGATAGGGACAAGCTTCAATTGATGTACTAGTATTACTGGCACGATGCAAAGCTGTCTCGATATTGGCTGGTTGTAATATACCTGCTTATCTAAGTGGGTTTACGTGTGTCCATTGGACGAAGTTCAAAATTTGAGCCGCGTACTACCTGGAGGCTCTTAACTCTCCTCAATTTGAGCTCGACACATCTGAGCAACACACATAGAATTTCCTAAGCAAGGAAAGTCAGTAATCGATAACTCCGGTGTCTCTCACTGGTCAGACTCGAATCTCAAGTCCGTATCTGACAGTGGGAGCATGGAATTTGTCTCAAAAGCCATAGGTTTTTGTATCACCATGTTCCATGGTTCGTTGATCAGGACGAAGTGGACACCGCCCACGCCCCGAGACAATAGCTGCAAATTTCTGTCACCATCCTCGATTTGTTACATACCCAGGATCGATACTAACACTTGTTTCAAAGCTACACGGCAGCAGTAGCGAGTCGAATTCACACTTTGGGTTCAGAGTACACTGGTAAAGTAGTTATTTGCAATTGTCTTTCTTAGACTCATGATCATAATCGAACCCACACGGGAAGGGAAAAGGAGACGAAACGTGAATCGACCATCACAATTCACTTGCATGTTCGATAGTCCGAATAAGTACAAGTGTTACACGTTTACATCAAAGAGTCCTCACTGAACCAAACTGGTGTATTCTTCGCCCAAACTTGGGAGCCCTCCCCAATAAATAGGCCTGTCACTTAATCAATGATCGATCTCATTCCCCGAGATGATGATCATGATGGAATAGCACAATCGCAGAAAAGTCGGCTTCAATGTTATGGTTTGTGACAGCTCAGCTGCGGGGCAGTATGCTACATACAGGTGTCACCAGATTTTGTGTTGTTGGAGTCGAGTTACACAAAGGCTGGACGGCAGCTGGTTCCAGACGAGGCTGGACTTGTCATACTTTAGGTAGGTGGAGTGAGGGAGTAACATGAGCTTGAACTGCTTTGAGTAGCTGCGGGTGTTCAGTCTATGTGTGGGCCTCCAAAGTGAGTTCTGCAGAATCGAATGTTCATTGCTCGCTTATTCATGAATCGGCACGTGACATTCGATGCTGCGAACTTGGTCTAACAGCCAATCGCGACCCTGCTGTAGTATTATTTTTAAGTAACCCTATATACTCCGTACCTGAAGCAGTAGCACTCAAGAGGGGGGTCAATTAATCTTAGCCAGATTTAGACTTCTAAATTCGGCAATAGAAAATCGCATGCCTCAGTACAAACCAGAATACGGTTAACTTTTCTCCACTACAATCCCCAACTACAGCTATGTCGAGGAAGGTATGTCAGATAGTAGGAAAAAAAAAACGTTGAAGATGGACTGACATTGGTTATCAAAGTAACAGTTGTCACAGAGTATTAATCGCGGTGTAATTTTCCTAACACTTTCCTATTCCTTGCTTAATGAGCTAATTACAATTGCGTGTCAGATCTGAGGTTAAATGTGGTGGGCCATGGCAGGGGCAAGGGACGTTCATGTTACATTCTCGCATCGGAGTTACGGCAGGTTTCGAAATAAGCACTATATACTTGCAAAAATAGAAGTGGTAAAGATGGATCAGTCATACCAGGCCCCCTTTAACAGAAGAAGGGTTTGGTAGCCTCAAGCACATCGCCTACGGAACTGCCAGTGATGAGGGTCCTCAGGGTGCTGTCAAGGAGGTGCAGAAGTAATAAGTCTGGGCACGAGAACAATTTCAATCCTAGTTTGAATGCAGCGATAATACGGGCTGATTAGAGACGTGGAGATACGTGCGGCGTACGTAGACTGGGTTACGCTTCCTAGCTGGCCGCGCATGCAGGACATATTCTTGGCAGGTCATATTTCCCCGATATTGATCGTTGAAGATGGATAGAGCAGGTTAAATTGTAATGCTAATAATCAATTGTACAGGGTGAGAGGTTATATCACACACGTAATGGAGAAATACAAACAGGATTACTCTGTGTGGCCGCGAGAGTGCATGTGCCCCATGCTAGTGTTCGCAGCTTCGGATTGTCATGGAAGGACTGTTGGAAGGGCCAGCACTGGGCAGCAATAACCTTGTATCTTGCGCCCAGTTCGCAGCCGGCTTCAAGCAGCGGAGAAGTATATAGTATGCGCGACGACCTTCATAAGCCATCGGCTCTCTGCCAGAATTGCTCGTCCACCTTGATTGCTGGTATGCAGCGAAGTAAATCACCACTCTATGCTAGTAACGAGGCACCTGCACGATTACCCAAGTCAGCGAGGGTAGCTTGGCTGTTACAGCCGGCCGGCCCCTAGGCGCCAAGGCCTGGGGGGGCTAAGCCAGCTAAGCCACATCCGCTTAAGGATGTGGTAAATTACAGATTACGAGCTAAATTGCGGTGGGATATGATACAGTCGATTAATTCCAACAGAATAACCCCAAATATGCGTCCCAAAACGCCCCTATTGATGCAACAAAATTCAGGAAGTACCTTCGTACCCAACTAAACAATTATTGGTGCGGAATGAGGTTGCGCATAGCAGCGGATTCAGATGGTAAAGAGGATATAATCGGGTATAGGAAATAGAAGACCATAGAATCTTGAAACGTCAGTTTACATCATGGCCACAGCTCAGGTTGCATATGTTCAGCACACCCAACCACTGTGCATGATGTTTCACTTCAGCGCTGCATATTCTTCAACAAAGGGCAGCTGGGCCTGTGGAGCGGCAATTGGTGGTACTGTACTAATAGGTAACATGCCTCTTATTGACTGCGGAGGATGCACCTTTTCTAATAGCCGCAGCAGACGGGCGCCGGGCGCCAGGCGCGAAAGCGGCCAAGCGGCGCGAGGGTTTGTGCCACGGCAGCGCGTCCGCCCGTGCTCCATCCCGGTCGCGACTCCCACGTACGATATGATACCGCATTCCACCCGCTCGGGTCGAGAGCTGACTCTGCTTCTGGCGGCGGTGGGTCGCGTGATGCTGGCTGGCTGGCTGCTGGAGCCGCAGCCCCTGCGCGCCCCCTTATGGGAGCGGCCCTAGACCGCGCTGGGCGACTTTTTGGCGTGCTAAGCTTTTCTGACTGACTGGCTGTCCGCAGTGCCTCCGCCCGCGCTGTGTCTCTGCGCACATGCACTGGTCCACTGGCTGCCCCCTCCCCCGTCCCTGAGCCCGGGGCCTTGCCCCAGAGGGGCGCGAGGCTCATTCAACTGCACTCCCAATTAGGCACCGGCCGTCTGCATCCGGGAAAAAAAAGAAGGGTGGTGGTTGTGGTGGTGCGTTCTTCCCACTGCACCATCCTTCCCCTCCACTGGCCCCCGGCATCCTGAGCCGCTTATTCACGCTCACTCGGCCCCTTCACTTCATCCTACTTAGTGTCCATCGTTCCCTCCTTTTCTGTCCTGTTACACGTTTTGCTGTTCGGACGCCGCTTCGGGCTTCTCTCATTCACCTCCTATTGTCAGCAGTGGGGGCGTGCAGTAACAGAATCTTCAACTTCCCCTCCACCAACGAACAGCAGCTCTAGCGATTGCCGCCTTCCTGGATCAGCCCTGGACGGATTTTCAGATATTGAGCATTCGAGCTCCTGCCGCTCCTTCTTTTTGCTCGACTGCTTTGTCCGCTCCTTCCCTCTGCCCGTCAGCATCCTTTTCGCTTGCGAAACTGGCCTAGTTGATTCTACAATCACTCACGGTTGGATTTTGAGCACGATACCAGCAGCAGAAACGACTTGAAGCATTCCGACAACCGCATCTTGTCGAATCAATAGACGGAGACTACAGCTCTTATTACATCCGCTTAAGCGGGACGGGGTCTTCAACTACTTCGTCCAAGCCGTTGGGACCATACTGCACTCGGGATAAGAGGGAGGCCTTCAACAAACATTTAGTTACGAGAAAGCAAACAATACGAAAAAAAGGATTATCGAGTTACGGTGGGCGACAACGGAAAAGGAATATAGTTTTTTTTTTTGTTATTTAGTTTTTCTTTCGGATAGAAACTGGATTGGCACGGAATTTCATTTTCACGATATCGTCTACGGCAAAATTAATTCTAATCATGAGGTGCTTTCCAAAGATGTCCTGGCCCGACAGGGGCTATTATTATTGTTTAATGGTCATTTCGCTGCTGAGCGCGAAACTAATGCACCTGTTTTCGCATTTCACGGCTTTACCACTGATTCTATTTCTTCTGTATCTCCCGACATTCTTATTACTGGATTTGCTTGTGGTGTTTGGCGGGAGGGCGTTATTCAAATGGTCAAAAATAGGAGGCATAATATTATCGTATGTATAATTTCTGTTCTGCATTCGCTTCATTTTTCAATTACCCTAATTGGGCGTTGCCACCGGATTCTGCTAATATGGAGGTCTTGGCCTGTCTCAGATGCTTAGTTACATCAACCGCTGCGGCGCAGATTGGTTTCTTCATCGAGACTGGGGGTGAGATTCGCTGGAGTTTCATGTTGAAGGTTATGCGGGAACCAGAAGGGTTTTTTGGAATGCTGATGAGTGGATTCCCGGGATTGGCGTTGACAATTGGCATTTTCGGGGGAATTGCGTGGTTGTTCAACCCGGGGCTCTACAATATCACGTGGCGGTTTCTGAGGTGGACAGGACATACAATCTACCCGCCTGCCATTCGCTGGAAACGGTACCGGAGAAATTCTAATTTGAGGGAGGAAGCGGAGGGATTGGTTTCAGGAAGTGAGCAGGAGAAAAGTATGAATCGGCAATGCTCGTTTTTTGGGCTTACATGGGGAAGGGTCGGCTTGATTGCGTATGCAGTTACGATGATTGTCCTGTTAGTTGTCCGACCGAGCAGTCCATATCGGCATCTTTCCGGGACACTTCCATTTACCATTTTCGAGGGCCTGTGGACAACGAGGTCAGAGTTTTGTGAACCCATTCCGTGGGATGAGGGTGCGGTCGAGTTTCCTTACCCCGACCTGATTTCCAACAAGCTATGGACACTAGATAATCCTGATGGGAGAAGGGGGTGGAGGCCTGGTAGTAATGTGTGGCAGCCGAGAGAGCGACCGGATTGGCTTCCAGAACATGAGATTCCAGGCTTTGGGAAGTTTTACAGGAAGAATTTCTCTGAAAGTCATCCGCCCCCACCACCGCCACATGAGCATCGTGGCCATGGTCCACCACCACCCCCTCATAGACGTCGCTTGGACTCGAGGCATCTTCATGAACGTGGACATCCGCCTCCACCTCCACCAATGACGGGGTATGACCCAGCGCAGGATCCTTTGAAGATCAGTAACATGGATGAGCCGATTCTTGAGCAGCTTCAGCGATTACTCGAAAAGAAAAGGGTTCCCATCAGAAATGTGGTTATTCTTACGCTGGAGTCTACCCGAAAGGATGTTTTCCCGCTTATGAAGGATGGCACCTTGTACAATCAATTGGTTGAATCTCGGGGCGGGAGCGGGAAATTGAAGAAGCGTGATGAAAGCGCCGCAGAATGGGCCGATCTCTCTGAGCTCAGCAGGATTGCGGAACTTGTCACCGGACAAGATGCAGGATTCGGACCTAGGGATATTGGTGCCAACCTCACAAGCGGAGGGATAAATGTCAACGGGGTGGTAACTGGAAGCACATTTACCCTGAAGAGTCTTTTGGGAAGTCACTGCGGAGTTAACCCTCTTGCAGTTGACTTCTTGGAAGAGCTCGAGACGGAGGTGTATCAGCCTTGCTTGGCGCAGGTTTTGGACTTGTTTAACTTTCAGCAGAATCAACCTGGTGATGGGGATGCTGAGTGGCCATGGTTGCACAACTCGACGTGGAGGTCGGTTTATATGCAGGCGGCAACGGCGAAGTTTGATCGACAGGCGCCGTTTTTGGAGCAGATTGGATTCAAGGAGACAATGGTGCGAGAGCAGCTGCAGGCTCCGAGCGCGAAGTACCCGCCAAAGAACCCGGAACTCAATTATTTTGGTTATAGTGAGACTGAGCTCAAGCCATACATGCGCGACCTGTTCTTGAATGCCAAGGCAAACAACGAGAGGGTGTTTTTGTCGCATTTGACGTCGTCAACCCATCATCCTTGGGCTACACCGCCGGAGTTTGGACCGCAGCAGCAGTACTGGGGTGGAAAGAACGGGGGGAGCTCAGCGTGGAATAGGTACCTGAACAGTATCAAATGGGGCGACCAGTGGGTGCAGCAAGTTCTTGAGCTCCTGAAAGAAGTTGGCGCGGAGGACGAGACGCTGGTTGTAATTATCGGCGACCACGGGTTCGGCTTTGGTGGGGAGACCAATGCGAAGACGACGTATGCGAACCCACATATTGCGAACTTTTGGGTGCCGTTGGTGTTTAGGCATCCACTGATCAATCTGAATGGACCGGGAGATCAGGGGAGCGGGATGATTCAAATCAACGCGACCATGACGAGTATGTCGATTGTGCCGACGATATTGGATTTACTCGTCACAACGGGCTCGTTGAGGAAGTCGCAGCATAAGATGGCGAGGGTGATTCAGAACGAGTATGAAGGGCAATCGCTGATCAGACATCTGCGACCAGAGGTGGAAGTCAGCTATGCAACCGCTGACGGACGCACTGTCAAGACGACGCGAAGCGGGCTTAACTTTGGCGTCATCAACCCCGGTGGCACGTTATTGTCCGTGATCTCGCAGTCGCCGCGGACGCCGTACCGGCTCGTGCTCCCCGTGTGCGAGAACGCACAGTACACGGTCTCGGATCTGCGGGCGGACAAGTACGAGGCTGGGACTGGGGTGCTGGAGTCGTGGGAGAAGGGGGAAAAGTTGTGGGAGAGAGTCGAGAAGAGGTTTGGAAGCGAGGCGAGGGAGTGGGTGGAGAGGGCGGAGAGGATAGCGGGGTGGAGTATGTGGGAAGGGAGGAGGAGGTGGGGGTACGATGGGGGGACGAGGAGGGAAGATAGAGGGGCGGGACATAATGAGGATGGGAAATTGGAGAAGGACCATTGGTGGGATACGTAGGGGAGGTGCGCTGGGGATGTGGACAGGGTGGGTGGGGGTTCAATGGTTTTTTGTATATGTGCATAGTATTTACATGTCTTTTTCATTTGTTTTTTTCTTGCTTGTTTACTAGGGATCTGTTCTATTGTATGTTCATGGCATATTATTATATCAAATGGGAGTTCTTTTATATCTATTTTATTTGTTTTTTGTGTTACTTTGTTCTTGTAACGTGTGATGTGAGGTGCTATGCGTGTGTGAATGGAATGAAGCTTGACATGTGATTTTTGTTGGTTTGGGGGAAGCGGGGGGGCGAATGTCTCGGTTAAGTCTCTGCTAGAGCTAGCTACGTAACACATAAAAATTTCATAATATTTTATAGATTACATCTATAAATATATTATATCATATATTAATAATATATTAGCTAGCGCGGGTTTTCCTCTTCAATCAATAATTACAAATATTTGATGAAGAGGCAGAAGTTAGGGGGTGGGCTCTCTTTTCAGAATTATTTGAGGAGCGGGGGGATATATCTATACTTTTTTTTTTTTTTTTTTTTTTTTTTTTTGGTTGAGGTTCTTGTGGTGTATTGAGGGTAACGTGGAGCAGAAACTACGAAATGTAATGTATGGTGGAGCCCAGCTATAAGGGACCACCTGACTAATATACAAATTACATCGTAGCCTTCTTTTTCTGCGCGAGGATTCCGCAACCTCCATATTCCGACATCGAAACGAATCAGATAACTTGCGTTTATGTCCCCAAAGGTTTGTGCATAACATGCTCTATACCTAGCTTCCTTTTTAGGTAAGGAATTGAAATAAATAGGTATAGGCACACGCAAGAAAAGAAAAAGCTATCATATCTTGCCTTGCCGGGGGAGCGGAAACGAAGAGGGTAGCTGCTATGGAATCCGGATAGTTTGCAGTGGATTTTCCGGACCAGGAAGTGAAGATTATTATGCAAGGTTGAGTATAAATCTTGATACGTTTTTGACTAGCAAGTTCGTGAAGAAGCTGTTTTCTGGTATTACTATTAATAGGTTTTGGAAGAATTGGGTGGATCCGTTTTTCTGTATATAGTAAACCTTTTGTTTCATCAGATGTGGTGGGTTGATGAAGTAAGTGTGTCAAGTTTTACGTACATGTTTTCGGGCACGGGTGGTCCCCCTTGTACGTGGACTCTACCATAGTGGGCAGGAAGGAGCCTGGTTACGAGACTACGCACGGGTGGTTGAGATAATATTAGAGAGATAACGTTAGTAGAGGCATGGGTATGTGGGGATGGGGGCAGCGGTGGGTTGGTGGGTTTTGGGTTTTGGGTTTTGGTGTGGTTGGGAAACTTTGTTGGGGATTTTAGCTGTAATTGTTGCGGGATAAAAAACGTTGTCGAAAACCGTTGAAAACCGTTGGAATTGGCTCCGGGTAAGTGCGTGTATCTGCGGGGTATTGTATACGTGTGGAGGTGTGGAGGTGTGGAGGTGTGGGGTCGCGGGAAGAGGGAGCGGCGGGGTTCGATGCGGGTTAGGAAGGTAGTACTGGTAGGTAGCTGAAAACGATGGGGGGAATGGGGCGGGATGGGGAAACTGGGGAACCGGGGAAGTGGGGAAATGTATGTGTGGGTGGGTAATTTGGCTTTGCGGTTCTAGCCGCGAGGTCGGGGGTTGGGGTAAAGACGGGAAATGCTGTTTCTATTTGTGTCGTTTCGATAGGGTAGGGTTGGCTTTCTGCAGACTTGGTGTAGTACTTGAGGGTAACGCAACTCCAACTAACTAAATGCATCTAAGACTATGGCTTCACTTATGTAACCCGCAAGCAAGCCCCATGACGTTCCAAAGTCGTTATCCTACGACACTAAGTAAGTAACGGTAGAAAATCCACAAATCACCTAATGTAGTCCAGGATGAGATCACAAATACACCTCATGAAGCGCTCAATGGAGCTTCCTCCATCTCGGGGCGACAGATTCCAGCTAGGATATAAGTAACCCATCCACAAGTTACCTTTCTCCCATTGCCCCCTCTCCATCCGTCCGTCTGCCATCGTTGACCTCACCCCGATCAACATGCGTCAACTCACCGCCCTCATTATCTTCCTTCCCCTGCTCACCAACGCCTTCGTTATCCCAGACCTGGAGACTTTCGTCTCCAGGAAGGAACTTGACCGTACCTCCCCATCCCCCGAGAACTTACTTGAGACCGCCTTTGAGCGCTCCTTCAGCGACGCCCCCCGCGATGTCATGAACGCCGGCACCGTAGAGAAGCTTCGCTCGCGCTGGGAGCAATTTCCCGCCCGCGAATGGGTCTCCGGGTCGAGGGCCGTCTCGTCCATGCCTGATGGTATGGAAGCGTGGCTCAAGGATGTGACAGCCGCGCACCATCACCGTCACCACGGCGACCACGACCTCCACGACCATCGCCCAGATGACGGCTGGCACCCCGGATATGACCGCGGCATCAAGTACCCTCACGACCGCTCGCCCCACAACCAGCCCCACAGCGACCACGGGCACGACGGGTACTCTGGTCATCACCCCATTTCCGAGATCCCCATGCCCGACAGAGACGGCCGATTCTACTCCAACTCGACCATCTGGGACCTCATCAAAGAGTGTAAATACACCTCCATCTTTGCGCATTTGGCCAAGGAAGACACCGAGTTCCTAAACTTGTTGAAGGACCCACATCAGAACATCACGTTGTTCGTGCCTACGGATCATGCATTCAAGAGGATATTGCCGCACGGAAAGTTGCCGGAGAAAGGCATCCCGCATGACTTGCTGTACAAGTTATTGAACTACCATACCACGGTAGGAACCCTTTGGTCTAAAGAGTTGAGGCGTCGCAATACATTGGTTAGTAGGTTGCAGGAAAATGAGTTGGGTAAGGGATGCATCAAAGGTTAAGGTTGGGCTTGGATCAGGTGCATGGGCCATCGGTAAACTTCTTTGCAGATATCTTGGTGACTGATATCGTAAGTTCCATCCTTGCCACTCCTCCGTAGGATACTTACTAACTTCCAATTCGACAAGTTCGCCAAAAACGGGGCCATCCATGGTATTGGCAGCGTGCTGTTTCCCCCGCTCGCATTGAAGACATCCTCGATCTCCTCCCTACCGAATTCTCCACCACCCTTAGTGCCCTGTACAAGACCAAACTCGTGTACGAGGTCCCCAAACTCACCGGCGAAGGTCTCACTGTCTTTGCACCCTCCAACCGCGACTGGGAGAAGCTCGGCTGGAAGACGACAGCTTTCCTCTTTTCTGACGCCGGGAAACATTATCTGAAGGCGCTCATGAAGTACCACATCGTGCCTAACGTGTCGTTGTATTCTGATGCTTTTGACCGTCCCAAGGACTCTAAATCTTCTCACCGCGACCTTCCCCACGCCGAAAAACACTACCACGACTATGGCCACATCCCGCAGGGATACCAGCACATCGATCTCCAGACGCTCCTGGATGACAAGAAAATCAGCGTCGACATCACCCGCTACGAGCGCTTCCTGAGCTTCCGCGTAAACGGCCACAGCCGGGTCATATTCTCAGACGGCATCGCGAAGGACGGTGTCGTGCAGGTGCCGAACCACGTGCTGATCCCGCCGCATAGTGAGGAGGAACATTCGGAGGGGGGCTCAATTTGGGAGGCACAGAGGAAGGGTGAGGAGGTTGATGTGGAGGAATTGAAGCGGGTTCTGGAGCCGCACGTGCAGGAGGATCAGGGGGTTGAGGGAGATGTGAGTATACTTGGGGAGTTTGGGAAGAATACGGCAGAGAAGGTAAAGTCGTGGTGGCTAGATGAAGAGTTGTGAAGGGAGGAGGGTACAGGAGATTGCGATTCTGGTGTCGGGTGTCGGGTGTAGGGTATGGGTGTAAGTGGAAATGTGTGTATAGGAACGCGATAGGTCAAATCAAATGAAGATAATTCCATATGAGTGTTGACGTGACAGGCTTGTGATGTTGCAATTGGAGAGAAGTGGATCTGAGTAAGTGAGAGGAATGTTGGAAGAGGTTTGGAAAAGAGAAGGGAGAGCGGAGGTTCGTAATCCCTTAATCCCGCCAAGAAATCTTGTCCCGCGCCTTCCCAATACAGAAGTGCTTTCCTTTTCTGCACGGATGCTTCAGCTTCCGAATGTAAATTCTGCTGCACGTGATGCACACCTGACCTTCCTCACCATTGTAGCCTCGAAGCCGCTATTGTAGCAAAGTCAGCTGAATGAAACCACCGCGCTAGTAGAGAGAGTTGGCAGCTAGTGTCGTCCCAATATATACTGGTGCTGCGTAGGTATTCAAACCAAATATTCTAATTCTCGATGCGGATTTTTGAGATTCGAATTCTGGGTAAACTCCAAAATAAAGCTTCAATCTCCACAGAGCAACAACGTCGAATTGAGCCCTTCTATAGATGTGGATTATCCGAAGTTTGGTTCACTGGAAATGGTGTTGAAGGCAGTTGCAAGACTACTTGGAACTGGCCAACCAGATGTTCCAGCCATTATCTCGGTCAAAATATCCAACAAGTACCCAAACCTCGAGACCGGAATCGCGCTTTAATTTTAGGATAGGAAAAAGAAACTCCTGGGATCTCAGTACCGCTTTGTAAACATGGCAATATACTCGCTCGTTTAGAAAGTATTGGAACGGCTGACTAATTATGCGCATAATTAGTCAGCCGTTCCAATACTTTTTGAATGAGCGAGTATATTCCAACCAAAATCTAAAGGAAATATTAATCACTGCCAGCACAAGACTTGTACCCATGATCGTTATAGCAAGTCAAACTTGGTCTATTACGCATGAGGCCGAGGTACCACTCTATCACCGTTTACCATCATGAATTCCACTCCGTCTGTTAACCGACATTAACCTCTGAATCAGGGGAATGCACGAGGATTCAGTGATGATGTCCCTCTCATGCTCCACATGTACACCTCGTTTCCTATTGCCCAATGTACCTCACTATATACCACCAATATAAGATATGCACAGTGCTCCTCTACTCTCAACTAATGCTAGCTAGGACGATTGATCCTCCTGCCCAAAAACCCAGCTCTCGTTCGGACCGCTATTTCCGAGTCTCACCTGCCACTGACTAATCAAGTAGTAGCCTTCTCCTGGAGCGATTTTTCGAGCCACGTTCCTTATATGCTTGGGAGGGGGATCATTGCTGTCGACACTGAAACGAACAAGCCGGTTGTATATATCTTGACATAATATTTGAACCATTATTGCCGATGACTCATCCTCAGCCCCATGGACAACCGTCTGGGTGTCGATGACGGTTGCTATATTTGTTTCAGGTCGCACTGACGCTACGGAGAAAACCTCAACATGCTCCTCGCTTTCTCCCACCTTCCAACTACATTGAGTAATCCGATTTGAGTCAGCTCCAAGATAGTACAGGTCGACATAGTTCTCCTTCAAATCGTCGCGTGCCACTGCAACCGAAAAGGACATCTGAGGAAATATCTCGTCCCCACCATCATGCTTCCAGCGACCTACAATATAGGTTAATCCAAGACCTAGTGATTGTAGCGCAACTCGGATAGGGAGTGAATGATTACCATTTTTCCAATCGGTATCGCCTAATTTAAGGCAGGACTTGATAACTGTTGGTGTATGTCGGTCCTGGTAGAATAGGATGAATGCACGGTCTTTCCCGTCGCCCCTATCGAGAACACATGCCGCAAGAGCACTCCCAGGTAACGGAGTCGCCAGAAATAGGGTCTCTCCTTCGCCCCAACCCCGTGCAGGTGTGAATGTCTCTTCATAAATTTTATCATCTGCTCCCTGATAATACAAACGCATCTGTTCCCCTAATTGTACTTCGCTTTCGGGGGCCTTGACGACAGTGAGTTTCGAGCAGGGGTGCACACGGAGGAGACGTTGGTTAAACTTAAGATTTGTCGACCATACACCGCCATCGCCAGTATCGTACTGGATACCTAATAATTGACATCTTTAGACAGAGTGATAATACTACTAGTATTGCAATCTAATTGATTTGATTGATATGCTGATAGCACATCCTGTTATGTGAACAAGCAAACATACATCGAATCATATTCTCAGAATTGAGGTAGAACAGATAGACCTAATGATTCAGTCGCATATCATATTCCGATGTCAGCGACATTCTACTCATGTACATAGTTAGAGACGGGTCCCAGATCGATACCTGATTATTGTTAGACACAACGGCCACTAGTGGAGTATGCCACCTCGCATTGCTTGCTAGACTGAGAACATAAGACTTCGTTCCTCCTCTGTACTGCTTGTTCTTGCCAGAGATATGTCGAAGCTGACCCAATTGGTCTTGGAAGAAAATATGATGGAGTCCATCGTCACAGCTTTGACATGCCGCTATAGCAGTATTTTTAAGGGGAACTGGCCAGGTCGCCAGTGTGCGCTCCACATCAGGGAACTTTGAATTAGCCTTGATTGCAATCGACATTATGGCACGAGTAGTGACGGTGGGATATGTATAGTATTTGCTCACAGAAATTGAAGGTCAAGTTTCAGTGTATGTATATTCCAATTGATAACAGAAAGTTGCGGATAAACTCCCCCATGGTGATTCAAGGATAGAATATATACTTGGTTCAAGTTTAATACTTTCGTGCTTATTTCAATTTTAAATTCCCAGTTCTACAATCATTTTAGTTAAATGAGCTTTGGCATCCTGCATATGCAGGTTTTGATACCGTAGGCTGCCTGAGCGTTTCGTGAAGCAGAATTATGAGAATGCTTAATTCTATTGAGATTTGCACAATGATCGCTTGCGGGTGTTCGATCGTCAGAGCGAGTCTGTTCTAGAGCACTCTTGTCATGTAAAGGTGGGTGGTTGTATTTTGTGAGCATAACCAAAAAACATGTGCAGGTGTTTTGGGCAACATACTCATGTACATCTGACCTAGCCTCAATCCGTGAACTACTACTAGTAATTCACTAATCCAGTAGGAAGCTGCCATGTAGATTTAATTGGAGAGAGCCTCCTCATCAGCCGCATATAGAACAACAAACAAATCACTAGTGTGATATAGGCTTCCCGTCGATCCAGGGTACCGGCAGCATATCAAATACAAGAAGTTCGTAAACATACATATGCATACTAAGCTACATAGACTGAATGGTGGTGATGTGCGAACGCTCTGCACTGCGTCTGATCTACTCTACTGTATCGCTTGGTTGGGTGAACGTTCCCCTAGTCAATTCGATGCATTCACTTCACCAAATTATTCATAGAAAACCATTGGGTACACAGATATCGAATTAAGCAAGGCTTGATCCACCCAAGGGATAGTAACCTCAGAATGCACGAGAAATGGCGCTAGTGTCATGTCAAGATCCCCAGTGCTGCTGAAAGCGGGGTAGATTGTGGCTCGCATCGAGACGTAATATGTATGTATCATTTGCACCGCGCATGAACATCTGGGGGATGAGGCTCTATGAACATATAGTAAGTACATTCGATTTGATCTGGAATCGCTGGCCATTTTGGATTCCCATGGGTGGGCGAAACCTCTCCTAATTCGATGTCAGTGGATGAACCGAAAACTGCAATATAGAAAACCATTGAGTGCATGGAAACTCCAGCCAATCGCTGAGCAAACCCTTCGTGAGCACCACCGGCATCAAATTAGGCGAAGCTTTCACCCCACCCATGGAATAAACTACAGTACCATAGGAAGCCAATTCGATATAATATCTGCAAAAAGCAGGGACCACTGCATGGAAGGCCTCCAGTAGTATGTCATTAAATGCAGGAATTCCTGAAACCACGATGATCTCATGAGTATCTGCTTGAGCCCATGTACGCTCCTATATATTGAGCTATTATCGAGACAGGTTAATCAGGTTCATTCCAGACATGCCCGTATTCAGTACATAGGCAGTCGTAAAGTTCGATGCTGCTCAGCGTACAGCAGCCAAAAGCACAAACGGAATAAGTAATCTGCATCAATTAGATTAAACAAACGCACGGCTCAGATGTTTATCACTGCAGCATATGCAACACGCATGACCACTGTGCATGATGTCACCTTTGACGTTTCATTGCATATTCTCCAACACACTAAGGTGCACGGAAAAAGAGTTAACGATGAACTGGGGACGAGGCTAGGAATACCATGAACTGTATGTGGCTTCAACTAGTTTCAGCACTGAGTGGTGGTTGCAGCACGTACCTAATCTTACACACATGGCAACGTAGAGTTCTCTAGGCCTAAATTAATTCGCGTCCGTCAGATATAGCCACGGGTATTGATTCCACATCATACCGTATATTCTATATTGAAGCGGGGTACTTAGAGCGGGGCAATATTGCAGTGAATATCAATCTGCAATCTGAGCAGCTTTGGACAGCGCAGAGCTGGTGTAACCTGCAATATTTTCTCCTACACCTTTGCACATACTTATCCCATTGGGCCTGCCTGCCCTTGTAAACATACTATAGATTGATCAAATGAAATCAAAAATATAAAAGCAGTCAATAAGCTACAAAGAAAATGCAGAGAGATGCAAGATTGTAAATCACTATCAAAGAGTCTGAAGCTGCAATATTTAATTGGTCTGTTTTGGATGAGTTGTTATGATGATGGAAAGGTGCTAGCTTCATCTCTCACCAACCCTGAGAGATAGAGTAGATAGTAATTTTATCAGCAGTGGTTACTCTCTAGTAATTTTACTTTTGTATTACAGGCCCTCTGGTCCCTGAGTGTTGAGAGAACCTACACGGTCTCACGGAGTGGGTTCAAGAAGAGGGAAGGGGGTACTAGCAGTGAATTTATCACCTGTCTGCAGCTGCTAAGTTAGATTCGCAGGTTCCAGCTGCTACTAGAGAATTTCAGTACCGAGACTGCCGTAGTGTAAGAGCTTGAGGATAACTAGCTCGAGGATTAAGACAAGGTGGTTAGAACACCATGATATAGGTACGTAATACTCCCGTAGCATGTTGTGAATTACGGAAAGAATACTGAGAATTTCACTATCTCCGATACGCATACAAATGCAGATTCCTCCATATCTAGCAACCTGTCTTTTTATGCATGCGCACATATTGTGAAGATAGTCTTGGTTTCTTTTTCCAATTTTTTTGCAGCTGTGTTCTCCTTGCATTTTTGCTCTCTCATTCGTGAAGAATTACGTAGGAGAGGAGTATGAGAACAGGAGGGTTTCATTTAATCTGTTGTCGCGTAGAGGAATTCCTTTCCTCAAATTTCCATGATAGTCTTTGATTGAGATTTCGCAGTAAAGTCCTCCATCCTGACTTCTCACCAGCACACTGTGCCAATAAACATGACCAATTGGAAGGTCCGCATTCTGGACTCACTTCAATGTCTTACTTACGGGACAGATGAAGGAGAACGTGAATTCCGGATTCCAGAAGCCGGGTATCGTCGGCTTGCGAGGTTGTATGAAGCGATTATCGATCGCCTAGAGAATCTTGGAACGCCTGAAGTATGCCCTTTGAATCCATCATGAAGCTGCAATGATGCCTGGATACATTAGCTAACTGGGACTCACAACATAGAGGGAAAATCTGAAGCTAGCTGCCTTCCAGGAAGCAGTAGGAAAGTTTGTGGCATTGGAAACGTTTCTTTTCCATGATCAACAGCTACAGTTATCTTCCTCTCTATTCCGACAGTTCTCATTTATCCAACAGAAGATTTTAACCGTGAAAGGATCCCATCACTGGAATCAATTCCGACTCTATTTACAGCAGGAAATAACCAAGCCTGAGGTAGAAACCACAGCATTCGAATCAGTCCTAAGTTCCATACAAACTTTCAATGATCGATTACGGGAGCATGTAAGAGAATTCCTACTAAGCTCACCTGCTTTGCGGTCTTTGGATGTTGCGCGCCGGGCCAAACGAAATGAATATATTAAAAAGTTAGGATTTCTTACGGATGTCATGGTTCGGACAGCACTCATTAAGAAATTGGTGAGAGCCAAGGGCGAACTCACAGAATTCGTTTGACACTTTACTGATGACAATTGGGCAGCCGCACCTCTTCCCTAAGCCTCGTACCATCCGAAAGCTAGGGACAATGGGTGTCTACGAATATGAGAATGCGCTTGACACCGAAGAAGATGAAGATGCCTCAGAATCTGAAGATGATAACCAGGTGAAATCTGCATTGGAGAATGTCTCATCTTCCAAAGAACCTGAAAATGATGAAGAGGCGGAATCTGTCTTAGAACTTGAAAAAGCTGAGGGTGAAGATAATGATTTTATTACCTTCCCCGGGAAGTTAAACTCCGTTCATTCGGTTAAAGCTTTGATTGATACCGGTGGAGGGGCCAACCTACTTTCGCGGAAATATCTATTAGCAAGAAGCATCCCTATTCCGGACTCAGACAAGACTGTGACATTGAAGAATCCTGACGGCTCTGCTTCTAAACGATTTCCTGTGATCAAAGTGAAGTGGAGCTTCACTGCAATGCCGGACAGAGATTGGCCGGAAGTGGAGTTCATTGTTACGGAAGACGGGCCAGCAGCATTGATTGGGCTACCTTTTCTGAAGGAGACGCAGCTCATTCACGATCAAGCGGGGAAATTGTTATTCCCAGAGTTCACCAATGTGTCGCAAATGAGCGCCAAGCATGTCGACGGATCTATTCCAATATACAACTTTGATACTTCCGGGAAGCCCGCCAGTTAAGTCAGTCAAGGTCCATGATTGCCTTAGCATGTAGGGCCAATTATGAATGGCCCCAGTTGGTTATCAAGGTTGTAAATAGTACTCTTGAATGATTTGACTAGGAACCAATCGAAAGCTGGGAACCCGAAGTTATTTTTCTCCTGCTTGCATAGTAAAAGTCACAACTCCTGCCCATGCTGCTCAGTTCTGCCATTGTTGATCTTTCCATGTTGCACATGCATGCATGCTTTTGCAGCCAACAAATTGGCTCTCTACGTGATACTGGCCTATCCAGAAGACCGATTTATCCTGGGCTCAATGCTGGTTTTCATTTGCAGTATGCAATCATTTGAGCGCCTAGTAGAATTAGTGCCCATATACCAGCGGCTCTGAGACGTCGCTTCAAGGTCAATTTGTTGTTCGTACATAAGCGAGTAGAATATCCAGCGCCGATTTATTTCGCGGGCTCTTCATTGAAATATATTACTCCTAAGTGCATCAACTTCTGTGGGTTCTTTGATCCTTAAATTGGTTACGTTGAACGAAGCTAATTCATGTCGAAGAACCTTGGTTTTGCGTCGCGCTAATCATTCTGTCTGCTGCTTACCCTCAATATCACACTCGATACATGTTTTGTCCCTCAAATTGAACAGCATCCCCGAAATTAGCTATGGAGGCTGGGCTTATCCTTGCGATATTTACGCTCTCCACTAAGGCGGCCCAGGCTGTTTGCAAAGCATACGATGCCTACAATTCTGTGGAAAGGGATGAATTTCTCCTTAAGCTTGATATGGAGAAGCATAAATTCTCCGAGTGGGTTAGAAGTCGACGGTTCACTTCCAAGAGAGCGCTTGAACATCGAATACGAACGGCGGCGGATAAGACAACAATACAGGACCAGTACTTGCTAGCTTGTAGGCTTATCCTCCAGGTGATTTCCACTCTGCAGGTGATAGCTACCATTCTGGATAAAGTGACAACATCGCCGAAATCAGGACAGCGGAACAAACAGTCGTTGAAGATTCCAGGCGTCTCTGCCTCGCGAAGCTCAAGCACGCTATCGGTAGATACAACGTTACCAGGGACAGCTGCAGGTAGCGTGAAGTCACAATATGTGGCCAGTGCAAGGAAGTTGACGATTGCAGAGTCGGTGGGTCAACTAGTGGAAGAGATGAAAACTGAGGTACAAAAATTGCCTCAAGGGTTTCAGGGGGATATCGACTCCTTAGATTCCCTTCTGACATCATCAACAAGTCATCCTCACAGCATGAACAAGATTTCAACATCCCGGAAAATTAAGGATGTATTCAGAGCAGTCGTGCTTGATAGTAGTTCAAAGTTGGAGCAACTTATTGGGAAAATACATCAGTGGAATGAGTATCTGGCGCTTCTCTTGACCGAATTGTCTGGTGAGCTCCAATAACCTGTAACTGATTGCGATTGATACCTGACAATAATTGATACTAGTCGACAATATTTCCGCATTCCTAAAGGGTGCTTACTCCATTGCTTTCATAGCACCCTTTCCAAGGAACCCTCATTTTATAGGACGGGATGATATTATGCAAAAGATTGAGGACCACCTGGATATTGAAGGCAACTCTAAGAGTGTTGTGCTATATGGTTTGGGTGGATACGGCAAGACGCAAATTGCATTAGAATATGCATACCGTTCTCAGAACCTGTACACATCTGTTATTTGGATCGATGCTACGTCTGACTCCAGTATCTGCACGAGTGCTGTGAAATTCATTGAGCGTATTATCAATCAACTCAAGCAGGATTTCTCCGCTTCGAATTCCTCTCAGAATATGATTCTTGGGCAAGTTGCAAACAGACTGAACTTAGCAACTGATACAAACGGAGCCATTACTATGGATTTGCTCATGAAAGAGGTTGAGAAAAACCCAGTAGAGGTTCTCGCAACTTGGTTGGCTCAGAAGGGAAATAACAATTGGCTGCTAATAGCGGATAACTTTGACAGCCCGGAGAAGACAAGCGGCTTGCTTGGCAGCATGATTCCAAACAATGATGTTGGGGACCTTATTGTAACTACACGTGCAATGGAGCCAGAGAACCTGGGTCTGAAGAGCAATCCGACCCTCATTGAGGTTGGCGGATTTGGAGAAGACAGAGCAGAGGATTTGTTGTGTATATTTGCTAATACGGGTCCGGAGCACCTTAAGAGCAATCCTGGTATGTGTGAAATCTCTCTGTGATCGTACTAAATTTGCTGACATATTTGTATTAGAACGCAAGGCAGCCACCAGAATAATAGCAGCATTGAAGAAAAGTACACTTCATATTACCATGACTGGTGCTTACATCACAATGATAAAACCACCGTTACATGGGGGTGGCTCTCACACACACACCAACATATTCCAAGCGTATTGGGACGAATTCGAGAAGCAACATAGATCCGCTCTTCATTACAGGGACAGAAAAGAATCCTATGTTCTAGAATTGTCATTTGGCAAACTTTCGCCTGAAGCCCAAATGTTGCTTGGAGTTCTTGTCGTGTATAGTCATGGAGCCGAGATCCCAGAAAAACTATTCGTCAGATGGTCGGAGAAGGCTGAGGAGGAGGAATGGTTTAGGAAACCTGGTATGTAAATTCATCCCTATGTCGTAAAATTTAGAGGGCTGTCTGGAAGTTTGGAACTAATTTTATTGCAGACATGAAGCACGTTTTGACAGAACTATCTTCTTATCGCTTTCTAACCCTTGCAAGACCCGAGCGAAACTCTGATTCACAGCGTACTTACAGCATGCACGAGGAAATCCATGGATGGCTCCGAGACCACCTTTATGCCAATGTCGATGAACATACCAAATATAGCAAGAGGGCCTACAGTCTACTAGCTTCAACATTCACTCTTAGCAGCCAAGCCAGGGGCTCTGATGAGTGGAGATACGAGAGAGAAATTCTGCCACACCTGGAATATATATATGAGTCAAACGAACAATGCCTGTGCCCAAACAACTGTCAATGCCAAGGTGGGACTGATCGACCTGTCCCAACTTTAACTTTGGCCAATGCAGAGGAGTTATATACATTTGCAAAGGTCTTTGATTCCCTTAGTGAATATTCGAAGGCTGAGGTAGTGTACAGGATGGTATTAAGAAAAGTTGATATATATAGTTGTGAACTGATAGCTTTGGAGACCATGGACTCTTTGGGAACGGTACTTCGAAGGCGAGGAAACTATGAAGAAGCATACCACTGGACTTCAAAGGCATTCGAAGGAGCCCAAAAGAGTAAAGGGTTAGATGACCCTTTTACGCTACAGACCAACCATAACCTAGCCGTTATCATGAGCTCAAAAGGAGATTATCAGGAGGCACTAAAGAGGTACAAAGAATTATTAGATCCTTACTTGGAGGCTATTGAAAAGGAGGAGGCACATTGTGAAGTAGCGGTACTGGAAATGATGAGAGGCATGGCAGATATACATTTTCACATGACAAACTATGACAGCTGTTTGGACATCCTACTGAAAGTCCAGAGGAAATGGGAATGGATGTCACCAGACAGGAGTCATCCTCTTATGCTCGACGTTCGCGGTGCTATTGCAGCAACACAAGCAGCGAAAGGAAGTTTTAAGGAGGCACTACAAGAGCATATCAGTCTTGTTTGTGACAAAAAGGCCATATTTGGAGACAAACACTACTTAGTGCTGACTGCAATCATAGAGAAAGGTATTGCGCATCTTAATCTCGGCGAGTTAGACCTTGCAATGGATTCCTATAATGAGGCTGGTAAGGGTTTCATCAAGATTTTTGGTAATGATGATCACCCTGCATTGCTGAAGGCTTGGGCAGGAATTGCAAGAGTAATGGAGAGGCAGGGTGCTTACAGGACAGCCCTTGAGCTATATACAAAGGTGAAGGAGGCCTCAGCGAGAATGCGCCCCGGTGTTCGGGGAGAATACAACGCCATCAACTCGGTAGCCAACATGTTATTCAGAATGGGTCGATACCAGGAGGCACTCACACAATATCAGGAGGCAAGAAAAGGATTAGCAGAGGTACTTGGTGAAAACCATGTGAGAACGTTGATTGTGGACTTCTGTATTGCTGGTGTATACGAGACGTTGGGAAACTATGAAGAAGCATTGAATCTTTTTGAAAGAACCTTAGAGGCAGAGGAAAGAGCAAATCCAGCTGATCCTTCAAAATTTGTAACAGTGAGGTGTATTGCATCGGTTTTGGAAAAGCAGGGTAAATACATTGAGTCGGAGGAAAAGTTCAACATTGCGATAGCCGGACTTAGCAATGCTGCTGGGGAGACACACGCAGAAACTGTTGCTGCACATCAAGGAATGGCGCGCCTTCAAGAGAGTCAAGGGAAGCTCAAGGAAGCCTTGGATACACTCGACTTCGTAGTGAAAGCACGCAAAAAGGTTAGCGGTAATGATGAACATCCTATGGCATATTTGGCTATATGTTCTCAAGCTCGGATTATGGGTAAACTTGGGAAATATGATGATGCAATGAGAAAGCTGGAGACTTGCATTGAGGCATGGAACAGGCAACTTGATCCTGATCATCCATGGATTCTCGACGCTCAACATTGTATGGGCAGTTGCCTCACAGCTGCCGGAAAATATGACGCTGCTTTTCAAACGTTATGGCCGACCTATCACAACCGAGCACAAAAGTTAGGGAAAGAGCATCCTGATACATCAGAAACGAAGCGTGAAATTGCAGCAATCAAGTTTCATCAGCAGCATTATGAGATTGCCAGTCAACTCTTGGAAGAGACGGTGGATGAGTTAGCTATATCGCTCGGACAACAGCACCCAAGCACAGTGAGAGCAACTGCCGATAGAGACTGCGCGCTCAAAAAATTGAACAAACACAAAAAGGTTGCACAACCAAGGATAAAAATTACACGCATGCGGACACCATGAATGAATGAATTTCTTTTTATGTCCTTACTTTGAGGTCATTATGTCTGCCCTGGAGGCAATTTTTACGGTCTATTTTGTGATTTGGATACATGTTATGCATTTTGGTTGGGTTTAGGCTTTGTAGTAAGCGCACATTATACTGATTACCCGTTTATTATTGTGGAGCTATAAACATCAGATAGCAGGCAAGTAGTTCTCGGAACATGTTGGACTCGCAGTTTTTCCTTTTCTTCATTTTCCTCTTTTGGTGTTTGTGTGTGGGGGAGGGGAGGCAGTGAGAGAGAGAGAGAGGAGGGGGGGTGGAGGGTTCATTCATCGCAACAAGAGTATTATTGAATGTCGGTTATTTTCTTGAACATTACCAGATTAACTTTCATCAGCGGAAGAATGGGTATATCATTATTATTTTCCTTAGAGACTCCAGTATTCCTTTTAAATGTAAGGCAAATGTTTTTGATATCTTGTTGACCCATTCTAACTAGGCCTATATACTTAGGCCCAGGGATCAACAGGTGTGTTCTGGTTCACAGCTGATCAAGGGGGCGTAAATACTTGCTGCGATTTGCCGTTTTCTTTGAGAGGGATGTACGCGATACTGGCGTTCGAGAGAGGCGAGCGGACAGGGGAGGTGGGAAGAGGACGAAACATTACCCTGAAACTTGAGACTGGTAAGTTTGAATAGAATTTTTTTCCTTTTCCTTTTTCGTTTTTGTTGTATGCAATGACAATATAAGTTTCACTCCTCGCCGCTCCAAGGGTCATGCGATATACATGGTGGCGCAGGTGGGCTGTTTACAATTTTGCCATACCACCCGGCATGTTGCCTCCCTGTCCATAGTTACAGTACACTCTCCTCATCTGCTGAGCAACACCAATTCCTACCAGCCACGGCAGCTTTCGAGTTCTCACCAGACTACCCGAGTCCCTTCGTAGATCCTGCATCATGCTGGTCTCTTAGAGAGTACTATGCATGAAATCCCACCGCATGTCTACTCGAATATAGCTACAGCTAAATCTTGTCCAGTCTGATTTTACTGGTAATGAGACTACTTGATATTACTGGATGGATGTTTAGACTAACAGAAAATTCCAATATACATATACTACTTGAACATAAAATGGATTACTATTTTTATTATCAAGGGATCGCTGTACATACCATGAAATCCCCAAATTCTTATCCTCCATACATTTGATCCCGACCTGTAGAGTACTATTTAGGCTTACTACCCCAGATAGTAGCTAACTATCCTATCCCCTCCCCATCCCCATCCTATCCCATGCCCTTCCCATCCCTATCCCATCCCTATCCCATTCCATCCCCTCCCCATCCCCTCCCCATCCCCATCCCATTCCCTCTGTATGCCCATCCCATCCTATCCCCATCTCATCCCCTCCCCTCCCCATCCCCATCCCAAATTTCTAATCTTTGATCGACTTGTGTTAAGCTTAATAGCCATTGTCCTATGCAATGTGACCCCTCCAGATAACAACTTTTTTGAGAGGCAGAAAATGGCACTGGCACAGGTACCATGGTACTCTCTATAGTTAATGGTGATATTACAGTTAAGTCTCAATTAGTTCAAGTTTGCAAAAGCCGTTTCTGCACACAAAGGAGTTATAGCCCCTCAGAAGTGTTCTCCAACTGGCATATGACAATTGAGAAGTTGGATGAGTCATTGTTCATTTTTGTTACAACCTTTTCTCCAGCAATATTGGAAGCTTGGCAGTCTCGAGAAGCTTGGTACTGTGGCGGTGTACACATATGTTGTTATTGGAGGAGGGAGTTGCGGGGACCACAGGGGGGAGGGTTGATGCCGGAAGTGGGTTGTTGCTGAAACAGGGGGGTTGTATCCTGTATTTCCTGTATATATATAGGAAGGGGGTGGACGGAGGTTCTGCTCTGATCAGCCTACACTAGCAATAGAAGTTCTCTCCTGTAAACTTGTTTTTCTCACCATACAAACCCAAGGTTGCATGCTCAGAAACATAATTTTCTGCTCATAGAAATTCCCCACTAAACGTAAACCAACTCTGATCTTGATGATCATTTTTGAGTTTTGAGTTGTTTTACGGAATATCATTAGAGGTTTACGGTAACAGTTATCGTTATTGCAAAGCACAAAAGTAAGCACACTGCACGGCATTCGTGCATCCGCAAAGTGTGTGACTGATCGGCTTCGATATGTATATTTTTTCTTTCTTCACTTGCTTGGAGTGGACAAACTGGAGCATAACATCCGTAAACTGTGTGGCAAGAAATTGGGGCTGGACTTCATGGGGGAATCGTGTGAGGTGATTGGTTGGGCATGGTGGGATGGGGAGGGACGGAGGGCGAGGGCGAGGGCGAGGACGAGGAGGGCGGGGTGCGTGACGCGGATGTTCAGGGTTCTAGTCGAGACTGGGCCTCGAGGGGACTTTCCCCACGGACTGGGGTTTGTGGCGAGCCACGCTAACGCAGCAGTTCTCTATTATGTTACTGCATGCTGGTGGTGATGGGCGATACAATACGGCTTCCAAGAAGTAGGTATCTGATGAAAGATTAAACCATAATATTGGGTTTTCGCTTTGTGGATACATAGAGAAGTACTTGAAAATACTTGTATGTCGCTGTATCCAGAGAATGAAGGTAATCTGGGCTATGGCAAATTCCGTCAGTGGGGACCGTTGCGTTCGATTACAAACTGGAGCAACAATTGAGGATGAGGCTAGAACAACTGTTTTTCCCCAACCTCCTCTCGGGGCGATATGTCACTGGCGCTTGGCACACGTACTTGGCGGAACGTAAGGGTGCAGCAAGAGCTTTTGTGAGGAGATGCCGTAACCCGATACATATGCCCATGTCCGCAGGCCCGCATAACCCTGCAATTGCCCCCCACCGTTCACAACGAAGGTAGCAGTGCCGTACTTTACAGCTGCCTGCAAGCGAGACAAAGGAATTGATCGGAGTGGGTGAAGTGGTCTCCAGCACACAGGAAGAAGAGGGATGGAGGGGACGAGATGTCAAAAGAGGTCCTAGGAAGAAAGCTGGAAGGAGTCGGAGTGGGGCGAGGTAAGATTGATATGCTATTGCTATTGCTCACTAATTTTGCTCTACTCTGTCTTGCTCGCTTTGAATTCATCTCGGGATCAGCAGTATTTTGAGCGCATATTACAATTTGTGACACTTACATTTTCACGCAGGTGATCGATAGTTTTTGCATTATGGGTGTAGCCTGGCTTGGTAATGGCTGCAATACTGCGATTGATCCGATTGATGACGGCAAAGGCTGATGCATGTACAGTACATGATCTTGCGCCCATCATCGGTTGATGCTACGCCGGAGCAGCGAGAGTGCTCTTGTGTACCGTACATGCACGTAGAGGTCATCCTCCATGCGGATACGGATCCAAGTCCCTGCTGCTCTCTGCCTGCTGTTGCCCGACCGAGAAGCCGCAGCCGCAGCCGCAACCGCATTGCAGACCCTGAGCCGGCAACAGCGCGCGATCAGCTGCTTGGCCACTATCCTCATTGTGCATTGCCCTCCGCCGCGTTTTACTCGGGAGGGGAAAGGATAGTCTCGCCACCTGGACATCTGGGCATCTGTTTATTTGGACGAGCAGGGAGGGCCAACAGAATGGGGACGCGGGATCGAGGGGGGCGAGGGGAAGGGACGAAGGGGGGCGGGGAAGAGCGGGCGGCTCTGCTTAATAGTCCACCATCTCCCTCCTCCTTCTCCTGCTCTCCTCTTTGCTCTAAATGTCGGAGGTCTGATCTTGATCTCCATCTCTCGCCTTACCCTCCCTCTGCCCTCCCGAGTGGCCGTCTACGCGCCTCACATTTGCCCGTTTCTCCCATTCCTCTTCCCTGACTGTTCTCCCCAACCGGGATCTCTGAAACGATATTTCCAGTGGTATTTGGACATTTTGTTCAACTCCACAGAGGTACTACTGGAGCCTGGGCGCTTCTTTCATTGAACCGGGAAACGACAGCAGATTGCGATAGCTTGCTTGACGCGGCAGATAGTCTGCCATACTGACCACCTTACGAGATTTTGCTTGGGAATTGGATTTTTGAGTGTGAGAGGAGCTAGCTAGCTAGCAAACACTATCTATTAGCTGGCATACCGTACAGCGAGAAGATTGCGAGGCGAACGAAAAGCCAGACTTTAGCTGTCAAGCTAGTTGAGTAGAACTGAGCTGAGAAAAATCCCATTGTCGGTTCGCATTGAGCTTTTTTTCGTGTGCGGAAGCGGAAAGAGTTATCCCCTGAAACTGAGAAGTGGACAAGCAAAACGACGAGTGGATTTTTAATCAGTTGCGATCAATCATATTTCCACCAGGACCTGGTCCAATTTTTGTTGGTTCTTGAAAGTGGTAAGGTATGCCACAGGTTGTTGTTGTGGCTGCGGATGCTGCCCCCGGGACAGTGGACTAACGACTTGGAATGAATTAGTGCGTCGGTGTGCAGAGAGGCTGGTCACTTGACTGGTTCACGATACCATAAGATCGACTTCGCGCCCCACCTTCGCTTTGAAATTAATTAAGTATCCCTGGTAACCAAGCACCACAACGCAAGTCGACGTCAGAAGTCAGCGCCGGACGTTATTTACAATTTTTATTATGTTGACAGACCGTTGAGCCGCTCGGAAGTTTAATTTGTATATTGTTTCACTGAGCTTATTTACGCTCCATTGCATTCGATTTCTGAGGTGTTTTGTTTATCTTGTCAAAAGCATAATTTTGGATTTTACTTGGTTGCGCTTGGATACATAATTGTAATCAAGCAAGATGGCGCCGAAAAAATGGTCTATGGGAATTTTGAACGATAAGGAGACGGAGGAAGTACCAGGTTAGTAGAAAAAAAGCTTGCTGGGTTTCTCATTCTCCTCAACTACCTACCTACCTTCCATCTGTTGCGCATTTCACCGAGTTATAGGATTTAGCTTACATTGATCGTCATGCTACAGGCTCGATCCTTCTAATTCCGCAATCAGAGTACCAAGAACCCCTGGGTTATCCCGACGTAGAGGTCGATAATCCAGACGCAGCAGAACCTGTACCTGCACCCACTCCATCATCCTTAGGAAAACCCGCGCAGGACGAATTGAAGCGCACTTCCGATGGACGATTCGTGCTTGATCCACAGCCCGATGACAACCCGAATGACCCTCTAAACTGGGCTTCCTGGAGGCGAGACTTAGCACTTTTGTCCCTAGGATGGCATTGTTTGGTCGGTGGTGGCCAGACCCCAGTGTTGGCCGCTGGGTTTCGTGAAGTTGCGGATGAGTTTAGTGTTTCTTTCGGACAAGTTGCACTTACTACTGGTTTGTACATGTTGGGACTAGGAATAGGCGTGCTGATATCGAGCCCTCTAGCCATTTTGTATGGCAAGCGACCGGTATACCTTGTGGGGGTGATTCTCTTTTTCGCCAGCTCGATATGGGCAGCGGCGTCTCAGAATTACGTGAGCTTGCTTATTGCGAGAATTGTTATGGGTATCGGTGTTAGTCCTTGTGAGAGTTTGCCTAGTGCTACAATTGCAGAGATTTTCTTCTTGCATGAGAGAGCATATCGTGTTGGAATTTATACCCTCTTGTTACTTGGTGGGAAAAACTTGGTGCCGCTTGTCAGCGCAGTCATCATTAATAGCATGGGATGGAGATGGGTATTTTGGTAGGTTGATTACCCAATTAATGATTTATCGGAACTATAATACTAATTGATAATAATTAGGATTGTTGCAATTATCGTCGGCTTCAACTTGTTCTTGCTGTATTTATTCGTTCCGGAAACATTCTGGGACAGAACCCCTCACCGACACAGGAGACCCTCTTTGATAAGGAGGGCGTCAAGTTATCTTGGTGGTTCCGGTTCGAGGTCGCGGGCGGGCTCCAAGTCACGATCAACTTCCAAGTCGAGGCCAACACCGAAGTCCAATGCGTCCTCCATCAAAAACGTTCCGCTCGATGAGCCACACCCGGAAATCGACGACGAAAAGAAAATCACAGAAGCCGAGGATATCGTGGAACAAGACAGCCGTGGGCGCCATGCACACTTCACGGACCCAGTTCCCCGTCCTCCTCCGACCCCGCCAGTCCACATCAAGGTCGCGCCGTTCGATTTGGAGAAGCACTTGGCCGAGCAGTTGAACAACCCGAAGAATAAGACACACCAGTATGGTAATCCGACCACGATTGTCCCCAAGACATTTATCCAGTCTTTAGCTGTATGGAACGGCCGGCTCCGTGGGGACTCCTTTTTGAGGGCAGCGATTCGCCCGGTGATTTTGTTCCTGTATCCGGCCATTCTGTGGTCTACGGTCGTCTACTCCCTTTCCGTCGGGTGGCTGATTGTCCTGTCGGAGTCAGTTGCGCATATTTACCAACACCACCCATATAACTTTACCCCTTTGCAAACCGGTTTGGTCTATCTGTCGCCCTTCATTGGTGGCATTCTCGGTACTGCCGTCGCAGGTAAGCTTTCCGACATCATAGTCCGCTTCATGGCGCGTCGCAACGGCGGGATCTACGAGCCCGAATTCCGCCTTATCATGGGCCTCCCCGTTGCCGTCTGCACTGCGCTAGGCCTCATGGGCTTCGGGTGGTCCGCCGAGAACAAAGACAAGTGGATCATTCCGACCGCATTCTTTGGCATCATTTCCTTTGGGTGCTCGCTTGGATCCACAACGGCAATCACATTTGCAGTGGACAGTTACAGACAGTTTGCGGGTGAAGCGCTCGTAACCCTGAATTTCAGCAAGAACGTATTTCATGGGTTTGTGTTTTCATTGTTTTTCAATAATTGGCTGGAAAGTCAGGGGAGTAGAACGGTGTTTTTGGCGCTAGGAGGCATACAGCTGGGGTGTTTGGTGATGACGATCCCATTGTACATATATGGGAAGAGATTGAGGATGTGGACTGTGAGGGCGAATTATGCAGGGAAGTGGAGCTAAGAGAGTGTGGAGTTTATTTGATTGGGGAGGGAGGATGAGAGTTGGGGGAGAGGGATATGTGGAAAAATGTAGGAGTAGCTACTACGACGTGAGCGAATCGGTGTGAGTTGTTGGCACTACACTTGTATATTGGCCTTTTTTTTTTTTCCTTTACTTTGGGTCACAGGTTTTTTATTTTCCAGGTGTTTCTCTTTTTTGTTTTGTCAGGATATGGTCCGAGTTACTTAGCAGATATCTCTCGCCTCTACGATGGATGATGTATACGCATAATAATTGATGCATATTCTCCTTATTCATGTTTCTGTTCTTTTTGTCTCGGCGGTGGAGGGAGGGAAGGGGAAGCGCAAGTGATGTACGTTTACGATGATTTTGATATATATAACATACATATATCTCATGAATATATATAGATATATATTGGTATGGTATTGACAGTACTGGAATTCGGTTTTGTGTATGGAGGTAACTAGTTCGGGGATTGTAGGACGAGGGGAAAGAGGGGGTGTGAAGCATATGGGGAAAGGGGGTATATGGGGGAGTGTCAGGGCGCATATGGCGTATATGGTGCATAGTGGTGTCAGGGCTTATATGGTGCATAGCGGTAACAGAAGCTTCTACATGGGCAGCCAGGGCTGCATGGCGATATGGCATAGCGGTGACAAAAGCTTCTGGCGTGCGAGCCACAGTATCTAATGCCTTAGTTTAGACTCGAAACGAGAGATCATCACCATCAATAGACTTGAACTCTCATACTAGGCTTCGACCTCTGGACTCTGTCTTTACAGATGGCATCAAGTACAAGCCGACCCTCGAGCTCGAGGAAGGCATCCAAAGAGCATGAGAAGTCGAGATCCACCTCCCCACTCTCTGAACCACCAATGGGTCTTAAATAGCCGATAAAATCTGGCACCAAATTGACCAGACTGGCCATCCTAATATACAAGCACCTTAAACCCATGAACCGTAGTCAGGTCGAACATGACCTATTTGCTAAGAGCTCCGGAAACCTCAACCTCCTCTCCCTAACAGAAAAAATAGCTCTTCAGCTGATCGTACAACTAGAGGAAACCAGTCGCCTCCCAAGCCGACTTCGGAAGAGATCAGCGAGTTCCTTGCCCTTGAGGATCAGCTATTCAACAAGGAACTAACACCACCACCACCTCCTGATGATACAAATGAGACCCTCAATTCTGGGCTTCGTGAGGACTCTTCAGTATCCTCACTCACAGACTTTGATCCCTCCCCATCACCCCCCCACCTAATCACCTTCTAATAAAATAGACGTCCCCTCTAAAGCTCTTCCTGCAACAGTCGAGGTTGGAGAAGAAGAAAATCAGACTGTGCAAAAGGATACTCATATAGAATGTCCTGTACCTTACCTCAAAGGCTCAGCTCAGTCAAAAAGCTTGCTGCCAAATATCGGCGGGAAAGTATCAAAAATCATCTCAACAGTGGCAACGTGGATGTCCTCAACTGGATTCAAGCACTTAGGCATGGATCTTTCCTCGACCCCTTATGATGATACTCAAACCAGACCATCAGATCAACTGATGCAGTCAAATCAAACAAGTGTATACCAAGAACAGTTGAACTATAATCCTGTCTTGGACTTTAGTGATATTCAACCTAGTCGCTTTGAATATCCCATTTCGGAAACTTGCCAAGAACTTCCCGTTTCAGAAATGGCCACATCGGTGGACTCCCCTCATGTACTGATCTCCATTTTCGATTCCTTCTCTCTGTCACCTCTCCCCCAGCCTACAATTAAACCTCAAGACTTTCTTCCGTCATTTGAATTCCCTTCTTCTGAACCCCCTCCTCCTGAAACCGATAAACATGTAACGCATTTCAGCTTCTTTGAAAATAACTTCTTTTCTGCTTCTCTTCACATGTTGTCTGAAGAAGAACATGATAGTGAGTTTGGTAATGTATATGTCGAAGAAGTGTCATTGACCACAACCATACAGATACCTGAACTTACCCGTGAAGAGATTACTGCAATTATTGCAACTGCAGTGAAGCCAACTCAAGAAAAGCTGGCCACAGTCCCAGACGGCACTAGAACAACCAGGAAAGGAAGTGAGAGAGGCAGAATTGAAAACCCGCAAAGAGGCTATTGAGACAGAACTGGAAGCTATCTCCAATGACATCTAGCAGGCTCTATTCACCTTCCTAGAACCTTTGAATACACTAGTTGCTACTTCCCAGACACTCCAGTTGAGGACTCACTTTAAACCCTTATTACTTCCAAAGTTCAATCTAGATAACCTCGAACAATAGATTGCAGAAATGAATGTGGAAACAAATTACTTTAGTGAACAAACTATCTGTCCCTTAATCTTTCAATACTGTTTCGAGCCGGAGGGGATAGTGAGACAGTGGTACACGATGCTGGGGAATATAGCTCACAACTCGATGACCAAAAGGAGAGGGCTGCTGGTGCCGCTTTCAGCAAAAAATGCGTGAAGTATAGTCAAAACCCATTGCAGTTCTGCAAAGAAAAGCTGAGGCAAAAGCAAAGAAGTCTGATGAAACATTCATCCAATACTACTTCACAAAACTTACGTTACTTGCCGCTGCCTTCCGGAAACGACATTCGTTTCTAGGATCCAAGCGCGCCTGGATGATGCTCAAGTAGATGAATACATCAGGGAAGGGTCATCCTTAATCCAATTCACTGTAGAATGCAGGCAATACGATGACCACTTGAAGCTTCACTCACCTGCTAATATAGCAAAATCATTCATATACCCCTCAATACTGGTATGAGAACAGGAACTATCCATTGCATTCCCTCAAAAGACTTCATCAAATATGATGATAGAGCAAAGGAGAGAGAAACCAGTTGAGGAAAGAACTACACCGAGAAGCACAAGGTTATAACCAGACTTCCAAATTCAACAATTGAAGATCACATGAACCCTGCAACTGGGAAAAAGACAAGGTCATTTTGGAACAAAAGCGGAGTGGTCAAATTTCTGGAAAGACCTTGTGATATTTGTGCCCTTGTTAAAAAACCAGAATGGCACTTCAGCTTCGAGTGCCCATCAAAGCAGGCAGCAGAGTATGTTATTTAGTTTAACGATTACAATAGCAACCTTGACGGTGGAGTTGATCTCCCGGGAGTCTCATCAATGCTATTTATAGACCATCCGGCAAGTCATATATTCCAAATAATTGCGAACTTGAACTCACAAGAATCGGAAAAAGGCTCACGGGACTTGTAAACAAGGTTACAATGTCCCGTAAAAAATGCCCTCGAAGAACAATAATACTTCATCATAGATCTCTCGGCAAAACCTCGAAATTAAAGAACTCTCAGAGTGACCATGGTTACATGGCGAGACACTAAGAGAATCACAATGGCTATACATTTCTACGTTCTCTCCTTTCCTTACTATTGTTTGTTTTCTTTCTGGGCCGCACTGCTGCCAGTACAATCTTGTTTTGTTTGCACTCTGAGACTTTGGCTTATGTCTTTGGGGGGGATGTGTCAGGGCTGCATATGGCGTATAGCGGTAACAGAAGCTTCCATATGGGCAACCAGGGCTGCATGGCGATATGGCATAGCGGTGACAGAAGCTTCTAGTGTGCGAGCCACAGTATTTAAAGCCTTAGTTTACACTGGAGACGAGGGATCATCATCATCAATGGACTTGAACTCTCATACTAGGCTTCGCCCTCTGGGCTCTGTCCTTACAGGGGGGGGGTGAAATTGAGGTTGGTTGGCCAAGGTTAATTGGGGGTTGGCCTCGGAGTTCGGGTGTGAGTTAGATTTAGGAAGTAAGTATATACATAAAGGGGTGGGGGAATAGGGTTTCGTTGTGTTTTGTATAGGGTTGGAGCTTGTATTACTTGCAATCTATATAAGGGCGTGATGTGAAATGATCTTTTAGGTATTGCATACATAAAGAGTAAATGAGAAAAGCAAATAAAAAGCAGATAGAAAAAGCAAATGAGAAAAGCAAATAGCTAAAAAAATAAAAAATAGTAACATAAAAAAAGAAAAGAAATTAATACAAGGTGGAAATGTAACTTGGAGCATGATTTGGCTTATCTTGATAGTGTATCTAACTTCTAGAAAACAATCGAAGAAGTAAGAAGAATTAAAAATTAAGAATTGAAAAAAGATATAAAGGAAGGAAAACTTAGCAGAAAAAGAGGTTTGTTAATTGATCGTTCAAGAATTCATGAAGCCATTACCCTGAAATTTCTTTTCTTTTCTATTCCCTGGGCTTGTTAACACAACTAACACTATCACCATCAACTATAGTGTTTGTCCATTCCCACATGCCACTATTAATAGTCGTAGCACTACCATCAACGACACTCGGGGCCTCCGGATCGGGAAACTCACTCGGGTCGGTGGTGTTTCCAAGCCAGGTGTGGATTGAGGTAACTTTTGGGTGGCGGAGGTTCCTTGCGGGTGGTGATGGTGAGGCAGACTGCTGTGTTGCGGAGATGGCGCGGAATGTCGGCGTGCATTGGCGCGCGGGCCCAGGATGGACGGTTGGAGATTCAGAGGACCTTTCCTGGCTGGCAGAGTCGGTGTGCGCGGGAATGGGATGGTTGTCGGAGGAAGAGGTGGAAGAAGAAGAAGAAGAAGAAGAAGAGGAGTATGTACCAAGCGGATGCGTGAAAGGCATTCTCAGGCTTGAACTTGACACTGTACCTGCGCTCTCGTTCCTTGCGTGGCGTCCCAGGAACCTTGGAAATGCTGGGTTACTCAACGGACTTGTCGCCTGCGCTGTCGCCGCGGAGCCAGAGCCAGCACCAGGGCGCAGCAGGCTCGGGCTCGTACGCGGGGTGCTACTGGTGCCCGTTGTTGGCAATGGGGGAAGGAGAGGATCCGCACCAAGCTCGGTCGTGGATGTTGTCGCTGGATTATGATGCGGGTTACCCTCAGTTGCATCGATTGCTCTCTGTTTTCCTTTACCCTTTGGGTCATCCTGCAGTTCGATGCCAGACGTTTCCGGTGCTGGGGTCTTGGTATATAGCTCAATGGAATTTCTCACCGGATCCAACGTTGCTGGCCCGCCTCCTCCATGCGCAGCCGAAGTCCCCGCCGCAGCAGATAAGAACCTACTCTCCACTCTCTCCAAGTTGTACATGTGCATCTGCTGTGCCACCACACCTCTCGGAGCAACCACCGTGCTCATTAACAGACTTCCCTCCTCCGACGCACCCGAGGGTCGACTCAGCGGTGGTGCGCCAAACGTAGATTCTGCATCCGCGCCCCCTTCATCGCCAACGTTGACCCCTGACGCCGAGTCGTGCGGGTATATCTCGCTGCTTGGATATGCGTCCAACACCGCGAGCGCTTGTCTTGTCACTGGGTCGGCGCGGCGAGTTAGGATAGCAGGGTCATGGGCGGCGACGTTGCCGTATCCAAGGTGGTACGGGGTGTAAGGTCTCTCCTGGTTGCTTGTGCTGAGGATGCCGAGCCCCATTACGTGCGAGTGCCTGCTCCGAACGGGGCCGGGATGATACTCGTAACCAGGCATTTGTGCAGCGCCAATGGCGGCGGCACCGGGGTGCTCGGTCGGGGTTCCGAACAACAGTGGGGACATCGAGGAGCGGTTGGGACCGCCGCCGTGAGCGTAGACTAGTTGTGGAGAGCGGGATTGGGCAAGGTGGACATCGCTGTAGCGGTAACCATGGGGGTTGGGGCTCGAGTCTTCGTGCGCAGTAGCTATAGGATAGCCATAAATGCCCGGAGGTACTTGCGGATGCGGATGCATTGGAGGAAATATATACTGTTGCTGGAACTGCGGTGCCGGGTTGGACGCCGCTCTCGGCGGGGAGGACAGCAATACTCGCTCTGTATCAGATAGATCTAAAGACACGAGTCGGATTGGCCTGCCACCGAGAACGCCCCCGCCGCCCCCGCCGCCCCCGCCGCCCCCGCCGCCATCATCATTACCATCGTCATCACCAGTACCGCCCCGTCGATGTCCCCACGGCCCTTATCCTTCTTCTGCTTCTTCTTTTTCCCGCCGCAGGTTTTAGCACACAGCCCAGTAACCCACTTGAATAACTCTGGGCCCAGCCTCCGCTTGTAGCAGAGGCACCAAGTAAGGAGGAACACGGCTAGGATGCAGAATGCGGAAACGATGCCGCCTATGATGGCGGGGTTAGTGGTCGGTGGAGCTAGTAATGGTGGGGATGAGGACGGGGATGGGCTTGATGTAGGCGTTGTTGTTGTGGGAGTCGGACCTGTACTGGTGCTTGTAAGAATGGTGATGGGTTCAATGCTGCTCGTAGGGGCCGTGGGAGCGCTGCTGGTGACGAAGGTCGTCGGGAACGGGATCGGAGTGGGAAGCAGTTCTGTAGAATCAACTGTGCTACTCGCGGGGATGCTGGTGCTGGTAGTTATGGGATGATCTGGAGTGGTTGTAATAACTTTCCAGTCGAGGCGCACAAAATGTCAGCACAACTCAAACAAATAATTGCTCCCATAGTATATAACCATCATGAGATTGAGATTTCTCACATCCCATCTACCGCAAATTATTTCCTTCCTTTTCCCACTACGCAACAAAAAAAAACGAAACAGGAAAAGCGTCTAACTCGAACACATACCAGTAGTCCTTCTGGTCCACGTCGCCTTATGCGTCACGTGATCTGGTATCCCGTCACTGTTCGTATCGAGTATGCTTCTACTCACTTGCAATACCGTGTGCGCAGGTTCATGCTCGTCGATATCAGCTGTATCGTTAATTTCAACATTTTTAGCGTTGTGATTCCCAAGTCGATGCACCAAGTCCGTTTTCGACTTCTCGTCTGGGATGTTAACTCGAGTCTCACTATCCCTCTCATTAACGACACCACCACCAAAGTCTGGATCCGGCTGTAGATGCCTTCTTTTCATCCCGGTGGCCCTAGGCTCAGTCTCTCTGCCTCCAGGAAGGCACGTCTCTGTGTCCATGGCCAAGTCACCTCCTGTTGCTATACTCGTTTGTCCAAGTTCTGACTTTAGGGGCTCTGCTGCGCTTCTGCTAATTTTGGTGCTTCTTCGCTCGAACCAGGGCCTACTAGACCAGCCCCCACGTACCTGTATACTTAGGCACCTGTAACGTTTTTGTTTGTTGTGTGTTTTGTTTGCTTTTTTCCTCGGCTTGCGAGCCGCCTTGCCGGTGACTCGCTACGGCTTGGACAAGCAAGCGTAAGTGTAACTGCAGTTGAAGAAGCTTTCTGTATGGATTTAAAAGTCACTTTGAGATTCCCCTCCCTTCTTTGAATGAGTAGTCAGGTAGTGTCCGAATTACAGTAGTGGAATGTTGAATACTATTATATATTGTACTCTAGTCCCAACCTGCTCCCTTAGTCCCAATGGATGGAATGACTCAAGTTCTAACCGGCCTTTTGAAAATGGGACAACTTCAATTCAATTTAACTGCGTACTGTATACTTGTATACATCAGTTGTAGTATATAATGTACGTCCCCGGCCCTGATTCCGATCCGGTTTTTCCTTCAGCCTTTCCGGCCGGGCAGATATATATCTATCGAATTTCAGAAACCGTGAAACTTGACAAGATTTATCGATTGTTCAATCGATATTTGAGGGCCAGGCTAGCAGAGTTCGTCGGTAAATGGGACGACGTACTTTGGTGGGTTGAGAAAAGTACTGTATAACTTGAGCTTTGTTGCTGCTTGGAATTGGATTGAAAAGTGGGAGATTTTGCAGGCTATGTAGATGCCCGTGGCGCTGCTGCTGTAGGGTCGCCACGTTGAGTGATAGATTAGTTGGAGGTGTGGTCCCAGGTAAATACTGCGGAAGGGGAGTAAGTCGTTGAAGTAAACAAGACTGCAGATACAATTCAGTATTCTTCACTGCTCCAGTCTGTCTAAGAGAGTGACCGGCCGGGGCTGAGTAATGTGTCAGCCTCTTGACCAGGGCAGTCAGCTGCAGGCCCTGCAGGGCCGCTGCCAGAATATATATGAATTCGAAGGCGCAGGACTTTGTGAGTGGTGGAGGGTAACGAGTATTTCAATATGATATGAGTTGGTTGAGGAAAGATGTATATATCACGATTAGATCAATCTTGATGTGTGTGGTTTTGTTGTTGTTTCTGTGCTATGTTGTGATGTAGCCTCGTCTCGTTGTGATGCTAGTAAAACAGTGGTGGTGGAGAGGCGAGCCTTGAATAGCACTATTCACTTTTTGTGGGCGTGCAGATTTGTGGGGGGCCAGTCTCACGCCACACCTTGAGTAAATAGCAACCCTTCCGTGACAGTTTAGTTACCTTTGCGGGCCACCAGGGCTGTAACTGGTCCTGCCCCGTCTATACATATGCTTATGTATGACTTCTGACTCAACCGTCGTTCGGCCTGACCTCGTCCCCAATCTTTGACCAGCGCATGTGTGGCTAGCGATCTGGCAGTGCTGATTGTCATGTCGAAACGGGATTGCTTTATGCACAACTATATTCAAGTGTAGTAAGTTATGTGTTCTCATGCTATTACCAACTACATCAATCTCACCTCCCATTCCATTTCCATTCCATTGCATATCGATTCCACTGCACATGTACTGTACAACCCCACTCCAAACCACACATTGATTGAAGTTCATGTAGTTCTCGTGCCCTAACGTGTTGGTAATAGTGGGTAATGTTCGACTTGTGAGCATCACGTGACGTTCTGGCTTGAGGCCCAAGTATCCAGACGCGAACCTGCTCGAGCTCAAGCACTTACCAGGACATCAACGGATCCTCTGAAGCAATATCTTCTGCATTCAGTTAAGCTCTTGTTCGAGCCTAGATATATTTATATGTAGATCTCAACCCATCCCCACCCCGCCTGTGAGGGGACTTGCACCCAGCCCCTCGTATGCACTGAGCCCCTCGTCAGCTATCGTTGTATGCACTGAGCCCCTCGGCTATCGCCGTGTGCACTGGAGTAAGTGGAGGGCGCGATGTAGACGACACGAGGCGGAGGCGGAGGCTGAGGCGGAGGGCACGAGGCAGAAAGCACGAGGCGGATGGCACGAGGCAGAGGCACAGGGGCAGGGGCACGAAGCAAGGTAAGATCTATCTCCAAGTCTCTCTCTCTCCAAAGAAAAGAAAGCCAGGAGTCCCACCTTCTCGAAGAACCTTCCCACCGTTCCGGCATTCCCCCTTCCGGGTGACCTCTCATGCTACTACCCCAAGAGGTAAGACTATTTACATGACCTTCCCAATGGCCTTCCATCACAACGCCGCTGGTGCCAGACGTCAATTTAACGGCTTTCTCGCTCTATTACAGAGTACATGCTCCTTAGACTAGGTATTTTTTCATATGCCTCGCTACTACAAAGAGTAACCTACAAATATCATACACTGAACGCGAGCTAGCTGATTCATTACTATTGAGGATAACATATAAAATACCAAATGGTACAGTATGAATCCTAATGTATAATTAACACCCGTGAGGGAAAAAAACATCTCTCCATAGTAACTTATATAGGATTTACTGTGAAGCATACATAATACAATGTTAGGGTACTTTCTTCTTTTATTTGTAATATGAACTTCTTTACAATATCTCTAACTGGGCTCCACTTGATAATCTTGATGAGTTCCCACCTTGATTAAGATCTCGAACTATTCGAAGCCATGGCGGAAGGGTTTGCATTTCATCTACATGTATGTTAAGTACATATATGAGATGTAGGACATATTGGGCACATTAAGTATATTGGAAAAACAACGCCACTATGTGGGAGAGAGATTTCAGATGTAAGCCAGATACTTATATGATGAAGAGGGTATTTGTGCCCTCTATACGACTTTCAACACTTACCTTCGAAGGCATGTCAGTGAATATCGTCAAAGCTAATTACATACGTCTGTTTGTTAGTGAGGCCTTGAGTAGGCCTATTATAAAGCAGACTACATGCATGTATTCTGACAAGCGTGTTTGATGAGTTGAGGCTAAAATAAAGATCTTCTAAATGGAAATGTTAACTACTTAGCAATTTTCATGCTGCGATTGCAGCAACCAAAGAGGTGTTTTACTTTCTCTTTTCGATGACATGGTAAGACTACACTTCTCGTTACCGCTGTATAAATAGCAGCCCATGGTTGATCTGCAGTGAAGAAACTATGTTAAAAAGCACCTCAAACCCCTATTTCTCGCAACATCGTACGAAATCTGTGAGCGATATTTCAATAATCGTAGGAGATGTACCTGTACTACTGTGCAGTTTTATGTTAGGCCTGAGCTAGGATATGCTCATAGGGCTGCTGTAGCTAATTGAATGTTAACCCGCTAGACTTCTTGTTTCCTTCCCACCACAGCTCTGGATCCGCCGTTAAATACTTACTGCGAGGACTTAAACCTTGAATTTCTACCCCCTCGTTTATATCTGGACCGATAATGTGAGAAGGATGACTAAGGCATCGCGGATGATGGATGATGTATCGGTATGGCATGCAGCGTCAGTGCCCCTATAGCATGCCTCCCCAAGTAATTTACAATGCAACTGCGTTACAGCAAGCTTCCCAAAGTCCCACCAGTGATCATTTTAGTCCTTTTCCGCCTAAGAGGCCTCCCAGCGTTCCGGTTAACCGGCCCAAGCGTCCTACCATAAAGTGTTTGCAGTACCCGTCTGGTGCAGTGTACTGGTATTTCCTGGCCTTCCTCGTACCTTCCCTTCCCAGGTCTTCTTTCAGGTACATTTTGATTTTCTCCCCTATGAAAGTCAGCCCATCCCTTAGGATCTCGACCACTTGATCGGATAGAAAGACCGAGACGGCCTTGTTGCTTCGCTTAACTGGCATCTGTCCCTCGGTGAGCCTTCGGATGGTCCGGTTTTCCATCACTTCCGGGCTGTCGATTCTGAGGTTCTTCTCTAGTCTTTCCAGTGATTCTCGGTCGCTGAGGTCGAATGTTACCCTGAGATCTTGGTGTCTTTCTTTCACGGACGGAAGCCGGATTGAAGGGAGAACAGGCACCATCACATGGCGGACGGGCATCACCCCGGGGGGCACCAGAACCCACACCTACATGGGGACCAGGACAACCGTGAACGACGCGGAGCTGGCAGAGGCCCTGAGAACTGAAAACAATGAACTTCTGATAATATCAGACTCCCAAGTAGCTATCAACAAGCTGCAGAAGATCGCGGAGGGCAAGCCGACCCCCGACGGCGCGGCAAACATGGCCAGAAAGGCTTGGGAGGATAGGGTAACCCGAGGGGACCTGGACGTGGCTGTGATGTGGGTCAAAGGACACAGGGGCATAAGGGGCAACGAAGAGGCGGACAAGGCGGCCAGGACCGGTGCTTTCCTGCAATACCAGGACGAGATTGTAACAGAGACCGGCATGCGCCAACACGCAAGACTCAGAGGATTGGAAAAGAGATTTGGACTGGGCCGATGGGAGAACGAGGTAGAGCAGGACCTAAGAGACTGGACGAAAGCCATGACAGACAGGTACTGGGCCTGGAAGACGAACAATGGGAGGGGGCAGACCAGGACACGATCAAGGAGCAACTCGGCGAACTCCAAAAAGAAATAATCAGCGGGGTGGAGGTTCAGTTTCAAGTCCGGTTGAGAGATTTAGGCTTGACGATGAACAATGGATGGACGGAGAGACTACGGAAAGAGATGACCACCTTCGACGAGAAGTTCCAACGTCTATCAAGGGACATCTCTGATAGCACGATGCATATAGCGACATCCTTGGCGGCGCTACACACTAGGGTTGACAACACCGCTAAGATGATGAAGAGAAACGAGGAGGACAACAACAATAAGGAGCTTGGGACGTCCCACGAAGGGACCCCAGCAACCACGGAGAGGATGGACGGCATTGAACGACCAAGCGTCAGAGTGAACGACAGCAGGTGGAACCCCCGCAAAGGAGCTGCCACGATGCGCCAGAACCCCACGGTCCCCCCAGCGGTCCCGATCATGGTCGACTTGACGACACCGACAAGGGAGGAGCCAGTGAAGATGGAGGGCTTAATCTACAACAATACCAAGTTAAGTGACAGCAAACACCGCCAGGCCAGCGACACGCAGACGGCAGAGACACCGGATGTAAAGCCAGTTGGGAAAGCACCGGAACCGATCATGGATGCACCGGAAAGAATGCACGACATTACCCACAGCAACACCACGTGCAAGCACAACACCAAATTCAACAACACAGAAGCGGACACGGACAACTCAGAAGACCGGATACCGGTAACAAAGCCGGCGAGGCTAGACACAAAGGACTCCCACAGGGTAAACATAGATGGAGTCAGACCACGACAGGTCAACGGAGAGGGCACCAGACCGACGAGTGGGCGGACCAGAGCCTTCGGGAGCCGCTTTTTTTTTTTTTTTTTCTTTTTAATATCAGTGATCGCATGCCGCCCTATGGGATTTTTTTTTTTTTTTTTTTTTTTTTTTTTTTTTTTTTTATATCATTAATCGCTTGCCGCCCTGGGGGCTATGGCGATGTTTTAAATACATAGGAGATAAGAAAATAATTTAGGTACATTGCTAGGAAGAATCAGAAAATAATTTGGATGCATACTACCTAGCCAGTAAAATATGTATTCGGACATAGCGCATAATTTGCATTAGTACCCCAGTCCGAATACATATTTTACTGGCTAGTAGTGAATGCTAGAGAAAAATCAGTCATTCCGACCCTATGGACTATGGCGATGTTAGGTAGAAATGGGAGCCGCCAGCAAAAGGCGAGGACGGCCCAATGCACAGACAAACCAATGGCGACGAAAAGCACGGATACAGCCCCCGCGGTACCAACGGGGAGGAGCTCTTTTTTTTTTTTTTTTTTTTTTTTTTAATATCAGTAATCGTGTGCCGCCCTAGGGGCTATGGCGATATAACGGGGGAGAGCACAGCCCTAGGAGACTGCAAACCAGCACCAGCGGCAAACGCAGAGGCTAGATCGTACGTAGCGGCAGCGAAGCCCACACCCAACCCACGGAAGGACGAACCAGCGCCAGCCCCCATGACAGCCAAAACGGGGGGCAGCAAGGAGATAGAAGGGGCCAAGACAGGGCCGAACGGCGGACTAGGGCAAGCGAGAATTTACAACGGGGCAGCAAATTGATGGGAGTACTTTCAGCTCCCACATCCTCACCTCCTTACCTGCATCATATGAGACGATTGTCAACATCATTTGCAACCAGCCAGCAGAATTGCAAACTCGATCTTATGTACTGAGCTCACTCCGGAGCCATGAGAAGAGCTTATCACAAAGCAATACATCCAATGCCATGACTGCCAACAGCCACAATGGAGGAGGACGTGGAAGAAGAGGCAGATTCAGAGGAAGGGGGTCAAACCGTGGACGTGGTGGCAAAAGAAACGAATATATACCCAAAGCTATTACATGCTGGTATTGCACCAGAGAAGGACATAAAGAGAAGGAATGCAGGGTTAAGAAAGGAGCGGAGGAATTGAGATCTCAAAACAAAAAGCGTCAGAAAACAGAAAAGACTGATGAAGATTCTTCAGCCCAAATAAGCCGAGGTATAGTTGCGCAAACACCTAAAGCCAGGTTATCCCATACACGAGCTCTATTATCCCAATGCTCTCGAAACCTGTGGTACATCGACTCCGGAGCAAGCAATCATATGGCCTGCTCTCTCTCCATCTTTCACTCAGTTAGGACGTTACGAAAACCTCGACGAGTTTGCCTAGGAGACAACTATATTGTACTAGCTAAGGACATTGGTGATATCTATATAAAGGGGCATAACGGCTTGGATATTACCCTTATTAATGTCCTATACGTCCCTGACCTGGGTTGCAATCTCTTTTCAGTATTGAAGGCTGATTTAGCTGGTTGCTATGTCTTATTTGGATAAGGAGCATGCACTATCTTGAATTCCAACAAACGGTCAATACTTATCAGAACTAAACACACAGGCAACATGTACCAGTTAAATGTCACTTACCTCACCAAATCTGAAGTAAGTACAAGTAGCGCACTTACAGCTATAAGTTCCAACCTTAACCTATGGCATCAAAGGCTCGGACATGTCAATACCACCTCAGTCAAAGCTCTGGCCAACGGATCGCAACAGGAATATCAATACCTGATACCAGTACCTCTAGTCCTCTAGTGACCCAGCATCTCTGGCACCTATACGTGCCCCCTGCCTGCAAGGCAAGCAACATGTTACCATTAATCAAATTCCATCAACACGCACTACAGAACCTCTTACCCTGATATATTCAGATTCTGCTAGTTCTTTTCCTCCATCCCTCGCTGAATCTCGTTACTTTATCATATATATCGATGACCACACTCGTAAGTGCTAGCTATATATACTTAAATCGTAAACCGCCTCTGAGATATGTGATATATTTCAACAATTCAAGGCCATGGTTGAAAACCAGCTTCAAAGGAAAATCAAGAGATTTAGATGTGATAATATGACTAGTGAGTATGACAATAGAATATTCAAGAATATCTTACAAAAGAATGGTATTATATTGAGAACATCTTACAAAAGAATGGTATTATATTGAGAACATCTTACAAAAGAATGGTATTATATTCGAACCTTTCGCACTATACACTCAATACCAGAATGGTGTCAGCGAACGCAAAAGTTGAAAAAATTGAGGAAATGGTTCGATCGATACTATATGGGGCAAAGCTGGAATAAGAATCCTGGGCTGAAGTAGCAGCCACTGCAGTCTATATTCAAAATCGATGCCCCACGAGGTCCCTGGATAATATAACACCTTTTGAGGCCTGGTGTAGTCAGACACCAGCTTTCAACTACCTTCGAATCTTTGGATGCGCAGCCTATGTACACTTACCATAGTCTCATACCAAGCCCCTAGGGCAATCTCCGAGCGCACACTTACCAAAGCGAAAACGTGGAAAACTACAATCCAAGTTTTTTTTTTTTTTTTTTTTTTTTTCATTCACGTAACCCCGCATACAGGCTACCAGCCTATGGCAGGGACCCATACACCTGGGCCAGGTTTGGAACAACTAACTACGGAATCTACATACACACCTTGAGCACCCAGTGCCCTCCGTCCCCGGCTACCCCAGATCGAGGCAGGCAAACCAGTACTCGACCGGGTCGCCCTCCACTCCTTCTTGCTTCCACCCTTTCTCCTCTAGGTCCTCCCAGGACTGCCAGGTGACATGCGCCCCATCTTTGTCCTTCCTCTGGGGCCGCTCCAGTTCGGTGCATCTGAACACCACATGCTCAGCACTCCATGCCTCACCACATGTGCATTGTAGCTCCTCGCCACTGACCATCCTCCTCCACATAGCTCCGCCCGCAGCCATGTGTAATTTGTGAGTGCTCTCCTGCCCCACTTCACGAATTTGCCCTTCCCAAACCCTGCACGCTCCCTCTCCTCTTTTCTTTTTCGAACTAACTCCTGACGCAGCTTACAATCCAAGTTCCAACGCTGCATTTTTATTGGATATGTGAATAACACTTCCAAGCTATGGCGAGTATGGGATCCAGTAAGTAAAAGGGTGGTCAATGCAGCTAATGTATGTGATTTAAAAAAAAAAAAAAAAAAAAAAAAATGCAGCTAATGTCATTTTTGATGAATCAATGCAATTACCTTCATTACAGTTACCATCCAAACCGGATATTATGGATAGCATTCTCGAAGAAATCACACAGTTAGATACAATTGCTCCACGTATAGAGAATGTGAATGAGAAGGCTACGGAACATGAGGCTGATAATGGGCTGATTGAACCCAAGATTACTAAGATAGTTGATGAACCCACTGACAAAGCTTCTGTAGCCATGTACCACACAATATGTACGTCCACTAATCATACTGCCTACGATAGTGAAGAGATCTCTATATGATGCCACGCGATAGAATCTGGAACCCTACAAGTTACGCCCGACGAGGGAAGACTTGACGCTCTAAATGGCCTGGTGAATGCTCTGAGGAGATTCAACCTATAACCAAAAGCTTTCTATGCAACAGCAAGGAGTGCAACCGGTGAGCTGACAAGCTACCGGCAGGCCCTGCAGAGCCCTGACTGTGTGCTATGAGAAGAAACAATGGCTGAAGAATATAATTCGCTAATAGCGAATCATGCATAGGAGCTTGTACAAGTCCCACCATCGAGCAAGGGCATGATTGGTTGCAAATGGGTGTATAAGAAGAAGCTGAATACTGATGGCAGCACTCGTTTCAAGGCTCGCCTTGTCATCAAAGGCTATGAGTAGGTGGAAGGTGTTGACTATGATGAAACCTTCGTATCTGTAGCTAACTTTGCTACACTAAGAATCCTTTTTGTTATGGCAGCTGAGCAAGATTGGGACATTGACCAGTGGGATGTAGTAACTGCATTCCTAAACCCAAGTCTTGACGAAGAAGTATATATGGTACAGCCTGAAGGGTTCGCCAGCGGAAGTGATGTCTGCAGACTCAAAAAGGCTCTATGTGGGGTGAAGCAGGCATCAAGATCATGGTACTCAGATATCAATGCATATCTTATATCTATTGGCTTCAGATGCTCCTCTGAAGATGCTAACCTATATATCATGGCTAATGAAAAGGTCCTCCTTTACTATGAGTTGATGATATCCTTATATTTGCTCCCAGAAATAGTACAGCAAGTGTACGTGTCAAAGATCGACTCCAAAAGAAATACAAGATAACACATCTTGGACCAGCGTGTATGTTCATTGGCCTCAAGATTACTCGAGATCTCACCAAACATACTATACATCTCTATCAGAGCAGATACATTACCTCCATAATCGCCATAGCCCTTAGGGCGGCATGCGATTAATGAAATTAAAAAAAAAAAAAATTACCTCCATACTTGAGCATTTTGGTATGCAAAAGTGCAAAGGACTATCAACACCCATGGAGGCCAATATTCGTCTATATAGCACCATAAATTCTGCAACTTTAAGCCCTGAGGATACTCGCACCTATCAGTCAATAGTTGGGAAGTTAATGTATGCCATGCTGGGAACACGACCTGATCTTGCCTATGCAGTATCAACTCTTGGGCAATTCAGTGCAGCCCCTTCTACTCAGCACATGGCTGCAGCAAAACGTACCCTTCGGTACTTACAGCATACGAAGCACTATGACCTAATCTTTAATGGCCATAAACTTAAGAGCTTACTGGACATGCCTACAGGAAACAAATAGGCTACAGCAATGCAGACTGGGCTGGAAATCTTGATACCCGACGCTCTACATCCGTGTATGTATTTAATTTAATGGGTGCGGCCATTTTGTGGAAGTCTCGAAAACAACCTACAGTTGCACTCTCTACAACTGAAGCAGAGTACATGGCCATTACAGAGGCCTGTAAGGAGGCAATATGGTTACGATGACTATACAATGAACTTCAAGGTGAAGTAGATAGTCAACCTCAGCTTATAAGAGTTGACAATCAGGGTGCTATGAAGTTTGCAAAGAATTCTAGGTTCCACGACCGAACAAAACATATAGCTATTCAACATCACTTTATCCGAGAAGCTATTGAACAAGGAACTATCACTTTGGACTACATTGTAACTGCTGACAATACAGCTGATGTGTTGACAGAAGGACTGCCACGTGAGCAACGTGAGAAGCACACAAAGGATATGGGATTAATACTGCTGTCCGGTACAGTATGATATATTTCTTTTATGGCATTTAGGGTAGTACTCTTTCTCTTTAGCCGTGTGAGCCTCGAGGCAACCCCCCAGGCCTCTTTTCCCAGGTTGAGCCTCCTCCGGAACTGTGTGTCGAATTTGAGCTCCCAGTCTACCTGTATTCCGCCCAGTCGGTAATCCAGTCCTTTTACTCCCACGATTAGAGTCTCTGCCTTTGCCCGATCCAACTCAAACCCTTCCTCTGCTGTCTCCCTTGTCAGTGACTCCCGGTGGGCTTTTATGGCTCTTCTTAGCTTCGGTAGGGACTTGTCTGGCAGGACACAGTGGAAGTCGTCCACATATGTGCGTACGCAGGTCCTCCTAACATTGGAATGATCACGACACGCGACTGCGTTCAATCTGGCATGAGGCATACTTAGTTAAGCCATCGCTCAGTCGCCGCGACTCTTGTTTACCCAGGGCAGCCCACTGGATAGAAGGACGCCACGGATTTGAAACTTCCTAGCATGACGGAAGGAGGACGATGTGGACGGAGTCAAGGCGTTCGTCACGGCGGAGGTGGTCCAGTGGAGGAGGCATTGCGTTTGAAAGAAGAAGCGATGTGCAGCGGTAGAGATTCTGTAGGAAGGACTGTCGGTCATGCCGGGGGGGTGGGGGGTGGGGGGTGGATGTGGGGGTGGGAGGTTGGCGGTGCGGAGTGGAGAAGATCAAAGTAGTGGAGGCAGAGGCATGCAGTTCCCTTCACGCAAGTTAGCCGTGTCCCGTCATGGCTGCATACTACAGTAGTAATGAACAAACAAAAAAAAGAAAAAAGAAAAAAAAGGCTCTGCAACGAACATGTCCATGTCCATAACTTGGCTCGCTTGTCATGCATGCACGTGAATGGGCCATCAGAAGGTCCGTAACGTCGGTAGTTTAATGAATTAGCTACGTAGCTATCTGGATTTCCCTACATTCAGGGTAAGGTCTTGCACAATCAGCAGGCCTAGCTAGGAGGAATCAGTCAAATAGAACCCCTCCTCCCCCCAAAGGGAAAGGAGAGAAGGACCAAGGGGTACCACTCTATCTACCTCCATTGAATAGTCTCATGCCTACCAAACGTCTCCATTAAATATGAGAAATTCGCAGACACGAGGATTCCTCACAGTAAGTTGAAGCCAATTTTATAGCCGTGAACATGTTCTAGAAAAAAATAACTCGCATGAGACTAGAAAACCCCCTTAAGCTTGCCTAATTTAATTTTCACCGCTGATCTATTGCCAATTTATTCACTGATGATCTCCTGTCACGATTGCAGCATCCACGAACTCTCGCCGCCGCCAATGATACCCCCATAGGAAAATATTCTACCTCTACATATCCTGTTTTCCCAGATCACAAGATATTGTAACCTTTGGCGCGCTGATTGATCTAAAAGAGACAGAAGTATTCACTAGAGACACTTCCTCAGAACAATCCAGATCCCCCATTCCCATCTTGTCCTACATGAGATCCCCCATAATAACTCCTTCGGCTCCGGAGATGCAATTCAACCCGTGGATAGGAAGTGTTTTGAAAGCTGATATATATGTGCTCTTCAATATGTTCCCCTACCGACCTCCGCGTAGGCACTTCCGCAATACTCGTATTGCAGATGCAACTCTTTCTTTTGAAACTCAGCTTTGCTTTCGCTCCCGCTCACCCTTAGCCACGGTCGCAGCATTCAACCCCAACGCGACAATAGGAAACCCTACTACTATGAACGCCACTAACGCCCCTCCGAGTGCACCAAGTACCCTTCTGAGCGAACTTATTCCTCGAGCAGCCCACAATCCCAAAACCTGTGCCCACAGAAGAAACGCCAATCGAACGCTTATTCCAAACCAGACGACTTGGAAGATGAGTGTGTAAATCATCATGACGGTGTGGCGCCGGGGCCCCGCAGAGTATGGGTAATTGGGGAAGTGGTGGGCGATGAGGTCGATGAGGAGGAAAATTAGCCAGAAGAGGATCGAGAAAAGGATGTGCCAAGGTGGGAAGATGCTCCTGAAGCGGGAGCGTGGTGGAGGTGGTGGCATGGAGATACCATTGGCGCCGGGGCGGGAAGGCATGTCGTAGGAGTTTGGCTGAGGGGGGTAGTAAGGGGGGTTATCGGTGCCGTAGTAGCCTTGCGTGGGGTATGACATTGTATATAGATGCAAGGGGTTTGTTGAAGGTGTGTTAATTCTGGTAGGGCTTGGTATTTGGAGGTGATACAATGAGTAACTCTAATCTTTCAATTTAGAGATTTGAGATAGGTTGTGATGGTCCCAGAGATCCGATCGGTATCTTGTATCGTATTTGTCCACAGCTGATTGACACGCTCTCTCTGCTGTCCTCTAGCCTATCAATATTCCAACCTATTGGGCGTACTGAAGTCAAAACGACGTCACAAATCCTTTCGCTTTTCGGTGTCCTTTCGAATACTCTATATTAAGCGTGAATGGAATGGAGCTAAGTTGTGGACTGTAACTGAGAAACGAAGTCGGAACCTCAGAAGGTTTACGTGTGATGACGTTCCCGTGCAAAGTCTATTTACGGCCTTGCGCCTCATTGTCTCAGAACCTTGTTTGGGTTGGTGATGGCAATCGGGGCTTGGCGGGCTCATGCCGGTGTGCGGATCTGCAAGGCAAGTGTGCGAAGCGCAAGTTAAGCTCAAAACGAAACCTTAGTCTGGTGGGCACGAACGAAACCTCAGATCTACCAGGCTTGGAAGAGGGACGTTGTTGTTTTACTCACTACTACTCCCCATGAGCATAATACACGAATCCATAAAAAAGAGTACTTACATTCCTCTACCATTACATTCATGTTTGGTATTCGGTATCTGGCAGATCATCTGCGGATGATTACGAGATCATCCCATGGCCATGCTGAGTCTGGTACGGTAGCTTACTCCAATGCGGCTCTTCCGGCATGAAAGCTTATATTTAGTTGCAACTGGGCATGTGTTGTATGAATCATCATAGTAGTGATAATACTTGCGATTCCCATTTGAGAAAATAGCAGCCGCATTCCTGGTTACGAGACTAGCCGCATTCCTGGTTACGAGACTAGCCGCATTCAACATTCTGACTCGGCAAACTCAGGAACCCAATTACACGAGTACGTTCGCGAAAGGGCTGTGAGCTTGGGGTAAACAATGGCGGACACTCCCGAGGGAAGTGATTTTGAGCAATCCTCCAATTCCAGTTCTACTTCCACCCGCGATTTAAAGCCTGGCCCACTTCCGACTCCAATCACAGTTTCGTATTTCACCACTCCCGACGGACACACTCTCAAGCTCGATCTCTACCTCCCAGACACTCCTGCTACACCCTCATGTCCTCTCCCCGTCGTAATCTTCTTCCACGGCGGCAACCTTCTTTTTGGCTCCCGCGTCCACATCATACCAGAATTTCTTCTTGAATGCCTCTCAGCTTCCACCGGGCCCTGGTGCTTCATCTCCGCCTCCTATCGTCTCCTGTTCCCATGCACCGCCTATGATATCCTGGCTGATGTTAAAGCTCTAATGAAGTTTGCGTTCACGGGGGCAATAAACAAATCTATCCAGTCTGCGGAGAACCCGCACGGCCACACATTGTCGCAAACGGATGTGTTTGTTTCGGGGTACTCGGCGGGAGCATACTTGGCACGATTGGCGTGCCTACTACATCATACGTATCCGAGGGAGGGGTTCCTGAAGCCGAAAGGGGCGTTTCTGTTGGCGGGACAGGGAGGTGAATGGTTTAGTCAGCGTTATGTATTGCCGAAGGCAATGTTTATGGCAGGGAAGGTAGCAATTGGGAGACGCGGAGGGAAATGCGACGGTTGGCTCTATTTGGAGAGTGGGGAGGAGGAGGAGGAGGAGGAGGAGGAACAGCAGAGCGGAGCTAAACATATCGTCGAAAGTGGGGATAGGAAGGCTCAGCAGTGGGAGTCGCTAAAGAGGATGTTACGGGGAAGGAATAGACCACCTACGGAGGCTGCCAAGCGGAAAATGGAGAAACGCAGACGCAAGTTGAAAGTTGAAAGCGATTTGGGGAATTGGAGCACCCCTCTAAGCCCGACGTGCCAACAAACCCTAATGGCTGAAATGCGAGCCACCAGTGAGCGCATGGCTTTAGCAACGACCTTGTACCATTCTGGACTGCTGCTAGATTACCTTACCGGCGTTCCAGGGCTTTCACGGAGATTGTTGAATAGGTTCTATGTGCCAAATACGAACTTGGAGGCTGGAAAGGAGGAGGAACTTCTTGCATCGCTGCTTCCCGAGGAGTGTAGGGTGCTGTTTCCGGAGGTGGTGTTGAGGGAGAAGGAGGCGGCGAGGGGGCACCCGCCGACGATATTGGTGCATGGGACGAGGGATATGACGGTGGCGATCGCGGAGGCGGAGAAGACGGAGAGGCAGATTCGGGAGGCAGGGGGGAGGGCTCTGTTGATCAAGGCGGAGGGGTGGGACCATGGGTATCAAGGGAGCGTGTGGGAAAAGTGGGCGAGGGGGAGGGTAGTGGAGTTTCTGAAGGAGGCACTCGATGAAGGGGTTGGGAGTGAGCGTGAGGGGGGAGAACTAGAGTCAGGCGCTGAGATTCACTGATGGTATTGTTCGAACATGTCTGCACGCTGCCAACAGCATGTTGGCCGATTCTAATGTATACGCACCAGAAGATACCCAATAGTCACTTTAGTCCCAATCTATGTTTTTTCCATGTGGTTACCATCCTAGAGCACATCAGATCCCAATCGGAAGTACAGCGCCCATGCAGCTTAAGGGTACGTATACATAATTCGCAGTGACCGCAGACAGCCTAGCTGAAGGTACAGTCTATCCTTGCTATGATATACCGGACGCCCTAACAATTCCGGACTGGACAGAAACCTCCAGACAAGTACCCCCCTGTCTCCATACCAATAATATTTGCTATACCGGATACACTAATACTAATACATCTTAGACTACCCCACTTCACACTTGGCTGCCATCACTGCTGCTACCACTGCTGCCACGGCTTCTGCTACTGCCGCTGCTACCGCTGCTACCATCACTTGCTAGAATGTTGTTCAAGCAATGGAAAACTGGGCACTTCGTTGCTTCTTTTTCCATGTACTATCATTTCTGAGATTAGTTGTTAAGCACATATCACTTCGTTTCAAGATATCTGACAAAGTAGACACAGCTACTGATCAGCCTCCCTAAATAATAGGTTAGATAATTAGGATATCACAGTTAAGAGTAATCTTACCAATGTATCTCGAAAATGTTTACCAAATTCACTTAACTTTTCTTTAGCATACTTTGCAAAGTTCTAGTTAACATTTACATATTTGATGCTTCTAAAGCACACTTACAGCCCAATGTTTTCTAAATATTGTGAGCAACACATATTGATGTATTTGGCTGGAGATGTAAACAAGTTGATGTTTACTTTGTTCATTTCCTATTTCAGTAATTATTTAGATTTGCAAAATGTTTGCACCACTGTGTCTGACAAGGATTTTATGCTATACCGGAACCTTGCTATACCGGACGAACATTGCTAGATTTTAGCGACCCGGAGTAGCAAGAGTAGACTGTACGTTGATGTTTTGCTCTCTACTACTCTCCCATGATAATACATGTTTTTTTTGTTTTTTTCATATCATTACTCGCGTGCCACCCTGTGGGCTATGGCGAGGGTATATACATTGTATGATAAAATAAGTAATGAAACAAGTAAAATAAAGTCAATAAGTCAATAAAATAAGTAATGAAATACGTAAGATAAAGTCAATAAGTCACGAGGAGCAAGCAACGGGATAAATGGTTAGTAAGTCAAGAGCAGTAAGTGAAGAGATAAGTAATACGTAAAGTCAAGAAAACGAAAGATGGATTATTCCTCCATCCATTCCATTAGTGCTACCAGGTCCTGATCCGGGTTTGGTTTGAATAGTGCTCTCCTCCCCCCAGGCCATTATTCCTTCCATGTCCGGCATCTGTCTAAGAGGTGGTCCGTGGTTTCAAGTTCCTCACCACACCACCGGCATTCGGGGCCGTCGGATTTCTCCAGTTTGTATTTCCAGTCTCGCAGGCTTTTGCTGCCCAATAGGCCTGCCATGGACGATACCGTGTGTCCGAGTCTCTGTAATCCCCCGAAGATCAGGCCAGCCCCTCCCACCCCACCCAGTGTTAAGAAGAGAGACCCACCTGCCCGTGTCAAAGGAAAGATCACCACCTCTAGAGCCACTTCTCCTACAAAGAGCAAGCCCTTTTTACCAGAAAAGCCAGAACTACGACCTGCCACCTCAGCAATAGTAGTTCATGGGATAGCAGTGACCAAGAGACTGGGGAATGTTCGGAAGTGGTTAGAGGTGGATAATAAATTGGACACAGAAATCGCTGGGGCTCGATGGCTGTTAAAGCAAAAGAGGAGGGAGGGAAAGGCGACTAGTTCAGTTGTTTACCTGGAGGGGCAGGTAGAACTAGTAAAATACCAGAGACTCTACGCATCGGAGGTAAGAAGTACAGATGGGATGCGTATGAGTGGGATAGGGGAAGGAAAGACAAAGGAAAGCAGGTGGGTAGGGCTGGGGAGGATGCAATGAGACTGATTAAGAACCCTTGTATGCATTATTGTGCTTGGTCCACTGTCTGTCTGCATTTGTTCATCTGCAGCCACAGTGAAGTCGTGTAGATAGATAAGTAGCATGAGTGATCCGGCCCACAATCCGGTGTCACAGACTTGCCTCCGGGTAATAGATGGGTCCTGCCATAGGCTGAGAGCCTCCATGCGGGGTTACGTGATTTAAAAAAAAAAAAAAAAAAAAAAAAAAAAAAAGAGCCTCTGTCTTGGTCTGTAGTTCATCTTAGGCCGTCTCTCCTTGGCTCTCTATGATTTGGCCGGTTGTTACATTCTGGCTTCAGAGATGATCTCAGGTTCATATTGTAGGAAGGCTCCTATCTTGGCTTCTTTGTCTGCTTCAGTATTGCCGTGGATGCCCTTGTGTCCTTTCACCCACATTACTGCCACATCCAGATCGCCTTTTGCGGCCCGTCCTTCCCAGGCTGTCCTAACCTTGTGTGTCGCGCCCTCGTGGGTGGGATATCCCTCTGCAATCTTCCGGAGCTTTGCGAGTGCCACCTTAGAGTCTGTGAGCATAATACATAAATCTATAAAAGAGTACCTCTACCATTACATTCACATTTAGTGTTCAGTATCTGACAGATCATCTGCAGTTGATCGCAAGATCATCCCATGACTACGCTGAGTCTAGTACAGTACTTGTAACTTACTTCAATGCTGTTCTCTCAGCATGAAAGTCTTACAATTAGCTGCAACTAGGTATGTGTTGTATGAATTATTATAGTGATAATAATATTTGCAATTCCCATTTGAGGAAATGCAATCAATATTCTGATAGCAAACCCAGGAATCCAATTACATAAGAATGTTCACGAAGGAGGCTGTGAGCTTAGGATGAACAATAGTGAACACTCCCGAGGTACAGTGATCATAAGTAATCCTCTGATTCCAATACCCATGTAGCTTAAGAGTATGCATGTACTTAATTCGCAGTGATCACAGACAGCCTAGCTGAAGGCAAAAATATAAGGTACATACTAGTAGAACCCTTTTATCATTACAGATATATACTTATGTAGCTGTAATGATAAATTTCAGTTATACACACGATTCCCCTTCCATACTTAGTCAGCGTCTGGTTACGAGACTATTCCATACTATCTTTTTGAAATCTTGATTTTGACCTGCAGCCTACGCTGCTATTACACTAACATGTTGCAGAATTTCCCATTCCTATTTCTAGGCACCAGCAATCATCCTACTTGGCAGAGGAGCTGCAAACCAATCTCCATCCTTCTCCAGTGATAACACCTAAATCGGTTCTTCAACATAGCATAAATCCAAAATAGCAAGAGAAAGAGTAAGTCGCTATGGACAGGCAAATATCGCAGCCAGAAATCGGACTCAAAAGGACGCCCACAATTAACTTCTCCAAACGTCAGAGTGATTAAGGTCCAGATTCACCTTTTCAATCGTTTCCCTGAATCAGATAAAGTAGGCATCGCATGCCTATATTATGACTGTCAAGATCAAGAGAATCAAACACCACCTCAAATTGTGGGTAGTCTCCTTCTGCAGTTTCTAAGAACTGCATCACCAGTAGTAGACGAAATCGTCAGCACCATGAAATCTCTCAAATACCAGCATAAAAAGGTGGAGCTAAAGGAAATTTCAATAATGCTGGGCATTATTTTATGCCAACTCAATCACACCTTTGTCTGTATAGATGCCCTAGATGAGTTAAAGCCTGATACTCAGATTAACCTCCTTGAAGCTCTTAGGAGTGAATTCAGAAATTCCCGGATACTTCTTATTGGACACTCAGATATAAAACTGGAGGTCAACAGATGCCTGGATATTCAACAGCTACCTCAAATCAATATAATAGTTAACCGTGATGATATTTCAGTATTCATCCATGACAAAATTGAATGAGATGCATCTATAGCTCCAATGCTCATGAGGAAGAACTAAGAGATGAGATTTTGCATACCATTATCGAAAAATCTCAAGGAATATACGTCAATAAATGCTGAAGAGCGGACGATCAAAAAACGACGAAATGCACTAATAAAACTGCCCCCAGGCCTCAATGATGATTTTGAATCCATGATTGAGAATCAAAAACTCAACACTAGGTGTCATACTGAACCAGGGATGCAGTTGCTGATGTGGTTACATCTTGCTTATCGACCACTAAAATTGGATGAGCTCAGACATGCACTCGCGGTATTGCCAGGTGATACTGATTTAAATCGGGATACTATTCTACCAAAGAAAGCATTGCTTGATTGCTGCCTTGGGCTTGTCATACTGGATGAGAAGACGATGACAGTTCGGTTTGTGCACTCTTTGCAACGGTCATAGCATTGTTGCAGAGAGTTGTTTGGCATACCTCAATTTCGGAAAATTAGCTCAATCTGGTACAACATTGGCTGGTCTCGAACAGCAATTGGAAGACTTTGTTTTCTTGGACTATGCAGCTTGTCATTGGGGCGACTATATGCGAGAGGAGCTGAATGATACTATTACTGAGCTGGCTATGAGATTACTGCAGCAGAGCAAAACGGATTCGAGAGGTCATTGCGGCCGGACACCATTGTCATGGGCAGCTTGGAGGGGACACGAGGCTGCTGTACGGCTGCTTCTTGAGCAGGAGGATGTGGATGCAGACTCTAAGGGCAACGCTGGCATGACGCCATTACTATGGGCAGCAGGTAGAGGACACGAAGCCGTTGTGCGACTGCTTCTTGAGCAGGAGGATGTGAATATCAACACTAATGATAACAATGGCCAGACGCCGCTCTCATCGAGCTAAAAAGGGACACGAGGCTGTTTTATGACAGCTTCTTGAGAGAGAGGATGTGGATGCAGGCCCTAAAGACAACGCTAGGACGCCATTGCTATGGGCAGGGGGGAGGGGACACGAAGCCATGGTGCAGCTGCTTCTTGAGCGGGAGGATGTGAATATCAACACTAATGATAACAATGGCGAGACGCTGCTCTCATTGGCAGCTGAAGGTTGTTGTACAGCTGCTTCTCGAGCAGAAGGATGTGAATATCAACACTAATGATAACAATGGCCAGACACCGCTCTCATTGGGAGCTGAAAGGGGACATGAGGCCGTTGTATGTCTACTTCTTAAGCGAGAAGATGTGGACACAGATTCTAAGGACAACTATAGTAGAACGCTACTGTCATATGCAGCCGCGTATGGATGCGAGGGTTCTGTGCGGCTGCCATTTAAGAGAGGATGTTGATGCAGACTCTAAGGACAAATATGGTATGACGCCTTTGTTGTTGGCCGCTGACAACGGACATGAGCCAGTTGTACAACTCTTCCTTCAACGGGGAAGAGTGGATGCAGACTCTAAGGACAACGACGGCAGGACGGCATTGCTATGGCAGCTGGAATGGGATGTGACACTATTGTGCAACTGCTTCTTGAGAGAGAGGATGTGGATGCAGACTCTAAGGACAATGATAGCAGCACTCCATTGTCATGCGCAGCTGTAAACGGACATGACACTATTGTACAGCTACTGAGAGGATGTGGATGCAAACTCTAAGGATAATGATGATAGGACTCCATTGTTATGCTGCTGAACCTTCATCAGATTGGTCCCTTCGACCGGAGAGCTGTGGCTGCAGAACAGGAAGAGCTATGGGCAAATTTGACTATGTACAACACTCAAGACTTGCAAGAGTTTACACGGTGATGGCATCATCGGTTTGGACACCTTTCGCTATCTGCTTGCTTATAGCAGTATTTGGACTAAAAATTGAGTTGAGTTTTGGCTCGGCTATCATGGACTCTATCATGTGCAAGCTACCTTTACAGCTTTAAGCTTCCGAGATAATGTCAATATTTGTGTGCTACGTTGTCATCAGATTAACTGTGATGGTTGAGCATTTCGTAGATCCAGACAGGTATATAAGGACAGCAAGGATACCGGAATTGAAGGCATCATTGGTAGCAGCGTCAGCACCCGCATCATCACCCAGACAGACAACACAGACCTCACAGTTATCAGCATCCGCATCCTCAGACCACGCACTCTCGCGCTCAGCAGACTCGCATTTGACCTCTTCTTCAGACTCATTCTTCTTTGACCTCGCTCCTTTCTACAAGACCCTGCTTATTTGACCAGACAATTCGCAAGACCAAACCGCACTTATCTTCTTCAGCAAAAAGTACACACGAGACCTACTTACAGGCTTTGGTAGTCATGCATCGGCTATTGCCAGGGCGATGCATGACTACCAAAGCCCAACACCATCAATCTTCAGAGCATTCATTCTTGATTCTGCAGAGCGAGCTGAATATCTGGTATCCAAGAGATTTCTCAGCACACATACTACGGTAATACTTTTTCTACAGGCCTTTTCAGATAAGACTGGTGACAAGCTATGCAAGAAGTGCAATGAAGACCCAACAAGAACAGCTACAGGATGGGGTAACCTTATGAAGGAGGCCATTCGCATCTGCACCAAGGATGACTGTCAAATGAAGAAGCTATGGAAGGCAAAGCAGCCTATGACAGACAGAACCAGTTAAGCTACAGCAATCACAGCCGCAACCACAGAAACCACAACCCCAGCAACATTATAAGGCACCTAGGACCTCAGGGCGAGACAAAGACATAGAAGACCTCACTGAAATGATGAAAGAATCAAAGGTCCAGCAACTAGAGGCTCAAAAACGGCTCGATGCACAGATAGCGGAAATGAAGGCTATGGCGGCCACACCTAAGCCATACTACTTGCCGGGCCAATGTGGAAATAGGGAATATCCAGCTTTTTTTTTTTTTTTTTTCCCTTTCACGTGACCCCGCTTGTAGCTGTTCGCCATGGCAGGGCGGAATATCCAGCATCTAATAGGACTAATCTCAGAGGGTGCTACTGGGATGGAGGTATGCATTTTGATTTCACGTAACCCCGCTTGCAGCTGTTCGCCATGGCAGGGGCCCTGGACCGAAGTCCTTATGGCCCGGAGACAGGCACCTAAAAACAAACAACAACTCACTATATACACCGACATTCAAAAGGGAATAGAGGAAATAAAACCCATGAGACAACCCGCTCCTCTGAATTAATATGGACAACTCTCAAAACCGAACTGTCGAAGGCCGCTCCGGTCCAACACAATTGCTCCGGGAATTCCATCGCCAATGTCTCGATGAGGGAAAAGAGCTCAATTCTTACATTTCTCATCTATTAACTTACCAGCAACGCCTTGCTCACACTCCTCAACAAATTGATGGGAGTACTTTCAGCTCCCACACCCTCATCTCCTTACCTGCATCATATGAGACGATTGTCAACATCATTTGCAACCAGCCAGCAGAATTGCAAACTCGATCTTACGTACTGAGCTCACTCTTTTTTTTTTTTTTTTTTTAATCTCACATAACCCCGCTTGCAGCTGTTCGCCATGGCAGGGTCCCTGGACCGAAATCCTTATAGCCCGGAGACAGGCACCTAAAAACAAACAACTCACTATATACACCGACATTCAAAAGGGAATAGAGGAAATAAAACCCATGAGACAACCCGCTCCTCCGAAAATGAAAGATTACGTTGTCAAGTCCATTTCCTCCACGTCCCTCCTCTTCCCCTTTCTGTCCACTTTTGAATTTCTGTCCTAGTCGTACAGACACGAATCGTACTACTTGCCTGACAACCTTACCTTCGCTGGTGTTTGGCTATCCGATTCCACCTCCCCCTCCAGGTAGATGACAACCGAGCTAGCCCTCTTTCCCTCTCTCCTCTCTTTCTTCACCAGCCATCTTGCCGCATGTGAAGACTTAAGCAAGGCATTATCCAGAGGAGATGTTCATCAGAAAGGATCTATACTTTATCTTGGCCAAGAAGGTGTAGGGGACTCAGTGAGAGTACCTATTCCAGTAGAGAACGATGGCATGGTAGAATGGCAGAAAGATTGGGTTGCTACACAACTTCGCAAGAAGGAATTGGAAATGTGCTCAGTAGCATGTATCACAGTACTATATGAAGAGGGCGAACAGAAAGAGATAAATGGTGAGAGTCATCTATCAGGCAGCTCGGCAGGAGGCAGGTCTTGAAGAAAAACGAGGCCGGCAGTTGCGTGATGAGGGCGAAAACACGCAAAATAAGAGACCGCGGCCACGCAATACACACGCAATCACCTTCTCCAGACACGATTACAGTACGCCCTTGAAAATACGGTGTCCGATTCGCATGCATCTGAACAGCCGATTCAGTCTGAATTCACGAATAACGCAGACAATATAGTACCTCTACAGAAAGAAAATTAATGCCGACGACAGTACTCGTTACAAGGCTCGATTAGTTATCAAAGGATACGAGCAAATTGAAGGGGTCAATTACGGTGAAACATTTGCACCAGTACCGAAATTCGCTACAGTAAGGATGTTAATGGCTATAGCTGCTGAGAAAGATTGGGATATAGATCAAATGGATGTCGTTACTGCATTCTTACATCCATCGCTATTGCCGCAACCAACGGTCACTCCAACGATCGTACAAACGGTCAAACTAACGGCCATACCAACGGTCAAACCAACCGCCAGAGCCCATAAGGCGGCATGCGAGTAATGATATATATATATAAAAAAAACCAAGGGCCACTCCAATGGACAGTCAAATGGACACTCGAAAGGAAAGGGAGTCGCGACAGCGGAGGTACCAACCTCCACTCAAGTATCCAAATACAAGGGATCAAAGGCGAAGCCAACCCGAAAGGATGTTGACCAGACCATGGACGCAATCACAAACTTGTTACATGCCTCGAATAAACCTCTCCCACGTCGATACGGAGACGGAAAGCAGCGCAAGAGCATCTACGAACAGAAATATACAGGGACATGGGCAGATATCAAATATCTGTCGAAGGAGGGGAACCTGAAGGAGTCCTACAAGACCCTGAGAACGCTTGCGAAGCATAAAAAGCGTCCTGGATATACAGATGACAAAACATATATTGTGAGGCGAACCAGATATTCCCCCTTACAGCGCATTGGCTAATTATTGGGGTTTCGTAGATGGAATATGTTATCCGGCTGTCGGCTCACCTTCCGGCAGATTCGTTGAACCGTCTCAAACTCACTGCACAACAAGTCGACCAGCTGTGGAATACGCTGCAACACCCTCCGATGTCATTGCTTAGCAACGAATATCGATTCAGGCGCAGCCTTGAAGGATACGAAGTTAAAACAGGCTCCGCATGCATGGTATTCAGACATTGATGCTTACTTGATCTCTATTTGTTTTACACACTCAACCGAGGACTCCAATCTTTACATCATGACGATTGAATCAATCATTTTTCTACTATGGGTTGACGATATTCTCCATTTCTCACCTATCAGCAAGAAAGCGAAAGTCATAGAAGTCAAGCATAAGTTATCGACAAAGTACAACATGAAAGATCTAGGACCTGCACGAGTATTCATTGGAATTGAAATCGAGAGGGATCGACCCAATTGTACAATTCGGCCATCAAGACACTGTCGAAACATGACATCCGCCACCCGTGTTGAGCTGTCTATCAACATCCGCTACCCGTATGTTGCTGTTACTAATAGATATGTTTTTTCTATTACTGTTACTAATGGATACGTTTCTTCTGTTACTGTTACTAATGGATACGTTCCCTCTAACTGCTGTTTCGTCTGTTTATTGGTTGCTGTTCTGTTCTTTCATTTAACATACACATGATCTACACTCCGTTGCTATTATGTGTCTGAATCATGCAATAACGCCACAGTACCAACTTCACGCCACAGCGCTTAGTTGCAAGCCATGCATTCCGTTACTTCCGCACCTGCCTGATATGTTACACCTGCCTGTCTAGTCATGGTTCTGCAGTCACGTCATGCAATGCTCATTATGTATATAATCCTGTTTGATTCTGCATCTCTTTAATCAATCAGACTTATTGGACCCAACGGTACGGACCTAACGGTACAGATCTTCTTTATTCCTTCAGAAGCTCTTTCTTGTTTTTCCTACGTGACGAAGCCCTCCTTATTCTAAGTGCGAATCCGGAATTCAGGGTCGACGTTCAGTCAGACACTACTATGGAAAACTCAGATAATAAAGAGAGACCTCGGCAACGCAATAAACGGCCGCCTCAGGAGAAGCTATGGACTACACTCAGAGAATTAGCAGACTTGGTGAAGCTAAGTGATAAAGTACTGGATGCAACAGTGGCAGATATGAAGGTTCGAGAGGAATTGTCAATCTCACCAGACATGATTCGCTGATGGTTTGGAGCCAAGAGAATTCCACCACTAGACAAGGGAAAGATTGATGCCTATGTTAATATTGCTCAAGAGGACTCACTGAAGCTATATGCATGTACAGCACCTCGATGCAAAGGCACAACCGAAGAATGCACTTTCGATATGTTGATTGACTCGGGATCAGAACTTTGTATGATGTCAATAGAAGCATATGAGCAGCTGAATCTATGGAAACGAATTCGGTTATAGAATCAGCAAATTCTCATAGAATGAAGGCCTATGGTATATGCCATGATGTGCCAATAGTAGTGGGTGGAATTGAAGCTAGGTGCAGAGTATTTGTCATGGAAGGACTTTCACAAGAAGTTATTCTTGGGAGGCCATGGGAGCGGTTAGTACGAGCCAAACATGACAACAGAGATGATGGAAGTTGCTATACCACAATCTATGATAAGCAGGGAAATTCGGCAATGTTTTGTTCAATGCAAGCGAAGCATGAGCAGAAATAGCAAGGCTAGACAGGTGATAGTGGCAAAAGAATGCAGTCAGTAATGAACCCGGCCATTGCTGACTGGCAGAATTCACGTTGAGAGATATAAGGATGAGCGGAGAGAATGAGGGATAAAACCTGAAGGAAATGAAAATTGGAAGAAGCAGCAGAAGCGAGAGGGAATTGGAACGCGGTGGGTGTATTGATCTTTGACATTGACTGGTCTTTTGTTGCTTTTTGGTTTTCTTCTCTGGGATGGTTCGAGCGCGGAGGGCCGCTGTTCTAGGAGAGGGGGGTAGTATGTGGTGGTAACCACGGTAAGAATGAAAAGAATTCCACCACTTCCCGATCCAAGAAAGCGAAAAGGGGACAGAGTACCAGTCCCCCAAAGCAGGAAACGTCCAAGAAACTATCTCCAACACCATCTCAATCCCAAAGGAAAGAACACTCCCGCAATCCGGTCGTGCAATTGTAGTGCATGGAATTGCGGTGACAAAGAAACTTGGGAAAGTAAGAGAGTGGATGGAGACTGCAAACCCCTGGATGGGGAAGATTGTTGCGGCAAGATGGCTGGTGAAGAAAGAGAGGAGGGAGGGAAAGAAGGCTAGCTTGGTTGTCATCTACCTGGAGGTTCGTGAGAGCCGAGGTGACACGAGTAGAGGCCAGGTCGCTCAGGTTCGAAGGAGAAGGGTTACGGCAGAGGGACCCGGAGCAAGTGTACTTGAGAGGATCGCTGGATCATAATCCGGGGATGCCGGTAGCAATTCTACCGACCCTGCCCAGAGACGCGGAGACGGCAGAGTGGATGAGACATATAGATGACATCGTGGATGAAGGCTGGTCCCCGACATATACTGACGGCAGCCTGATTGAAGAGAAAGCGGGGGCGGGAGTAGCGACAGGGGGCGGGACGGTCTCAATATTCCTCGGGTCACAGTCGACGGTCAACGACGCGGAACTATACGCAATTAGCGAAGCTGCAGACAGAGTAGAAGGCGAACTGCTTATACTTACGGACTCCAAATTCGCGATCTCCAGGATGGCTGCTATAGCAGGCCTACCTACGCCCGATGGAGCATCGAGGCGCCTTAGAGACGCGTGGCAGAGAAGACTGGACAGAGGGGACCGAGACATGGCAGTGATGTGGGTGAAAAGCCACAAGGGTATACCGGGCAACGAGGCGGCAGACATGGCGGCGAGAGTGGGAACCGCCCTGCAGCGAGCACCAGAGATCGTGACAGAAGCAGGAATGAGACAGGAAGCAAGGAGGGAGAGAGCACGAGAAAGGAACAGATTGGGCTTGACATATCGACCACTGGAGAGACTAGGAACCAAAACGACAAGGTTAGCGGGACTTTTAGGGGCGAAAGGCCTGCGGGCATGGAGGCATCACATACATGAGGCACCAGACCCGGACTGTAGGTGGTGTGGGGAGGCGGAGGAGACGACCACACACCTACTGGAGGAGTGCAGGGTATGGAAGAAGAGATGGCCTGGGGGTATGGCAGCTATCCGGCAGCCCCCAAAACCAAGAGAAGGAGAGGGAGATCAACTCCAGAGTCTGATGGAGATGTTGGGGGAGGACGGAGGGAGGATGCAGCGGTAGCTTTTATCTTAGTCATATTTCTTATTTCCTTTTCCTTTTCCCTACACCTCTATATCTCATCCATGTACTTATCCCAATACCTCGCCATAGCCTGACAGGCGGCAAGCGAGTAATGTTATAAAAAAAAAAAAAAAAAAAAAAAAAAATCTACCTGGAGGGGGAGGTGGAATCGGATAGCCAAACACCAGCGAAGGTAAGGTTGTCAGGCAAGTGGTACGATTTGTGCCTGTACGACTGGGACAGAAATTCAAAGGGGGACAGAAAGGGGAAGGGGAGGAACATGGAGGAAATCCTATCAAGCGGCACGCGAGTAATGATATAAAAAAAAAAAAAAAAAAATGGAGGAAATGGACTTGACGGCATAATCTTTCATTTTCGGAGGAGGAGGTTGTCTCATGGGTTCTATTTCCTCTATTCCCTTTTGAATGTCGGTGTATATAGTGAGTTGTTGTTTGTTTTTAGGTGCCTGTCTCCGGGCCATAAGGACCTCGGTCCAGGGACCCTGCCATGGCGAACAGCTGCAAGCGGGGTTATGTGAAAATAAAAAAAAAAAAAAAAAAAAGCAAGCGAGATATGGATGTATAGGCGCAGTTGGAAGGTGAAGGTGGTCTATAAATTGATGTAGGACTGTATGGGCAAGCAAGCAAGCAGAAAAGACTGCAGGCCACACATGACCCTTTCCTTGACATTTGACCATTGAGACCGCCCTTGAGACGTCGTTCCGCCAGCTCTAGTTACCGGTACCCTGTGCAAGACAGTGGATGCTGTTGAGCCTTCATCACACTGGAGATACTGATAGTCACGGACTCACAAGTAGCCATTGGCAAAATGGAGAAAATCGCCGAAGGCAAACCGACACCAGAAGGAGCTGCCCACCTAGTTAGAAAGGCATGGGAGAGAAGGGCAGCGCAAAGGTAGCTGCAGCAGTGAGAGACTGTGAGGTGGAGCTGCCCTCATTTGTAGACGATATGAACTGTATCATTCTGGACTGGGAAGGAGAAAAGGATATGAGGAGAATTGGGGAGAGAATTACAGGAGTAGTCAGGGAGGTTGCTGAGGCTCACGGTCTACCACTGGAGACTTCAAAGGAGGAGGTCCTAGTCATGGGCGAGAAGGCCAAGAGAAGGGCAGATGTTGAGAGGTGCAAGTGGCTAGGGGTGATTTGTGACAGCACTCTTGATTTCGACCTCTGTTAGAAACCACGCTAAGGTGCACCGCTAGAGTGAGGGCCATGAAGTAGGCCATGCACTTAGCTACAGTGGCCATAAGGTGGGCCATGCACTTAGCTATAGTGGTTTATTGTCTTTATGCAACTTCGTGTATTTATATGAGTCTGGAAGTACCGTTTTGTATTGATAGATAATTAAGAAATTAAGTCCTATTTTTAAGTCTTACTCTCCTCACCGTATATATTTTCTACAGATACCGGTGGAGGGGCCAACCTTCTTTCGCGGAAATATCTATTAGCAAGAAGCATTCCTATTCCGGACTCAGGAAGGACTGTGACATTGAAGAACCCTGACGGCTCTACTTCTAAACAATTTCCTGTGATCAAAATGAAGTGGAGCTTCACTGCAATGCCGGACAAGGATTAGCCGGAAGTGGAGTTCATTGTTACTTTTTTTTTTTTTTTTTTATATCATTACTCGCGTGCCGCCCTAAGGGCTATGGCGAGGGGAGTTCATTGTTACGGAAGACGGGCCAGCAGCATTGATTGGGCTACCTTTTTTGAAGGAGACGCAGCTCATTCACGACCAAGCTGGGAAATTGTTATTCCCAGAGTTCACCAATGTGTCGCAAATGAGCTCTAAGCATGTCGACGGATGTCATGGAAATACAGATATAATAAGATAAACATTAAGTTTTCTATTATATTCTGATATTTACCCTGAGCTGAATTTCTTACTAAATATTTCCTTACTAATCATGTACTGTTTTGAGGTGCTTGTAGGGTTGGGTCTGGTTACGAGACTAGGGTTGGATACTATACCCTACACCTTGAAACATTTCAGCCAAGGATTCCTACAAAGTTGTTGGCTAACAAATCATGTATAAAGGTAATGACATCATGAGTGACATTATGAATGACATCATGAGTTGGATTTCAAATCAATGTATTTATAAGCAGAAGTGACATCATACTAACGTCAGTTAGTTTTGAATCCTGCTTTTGAATACTATAGTTAATAAGTTTTCCCTTCACTCCAATAGCTATAAAAGCGTGGGGTTTTAGCCATAGATTTTGATCTTCAGAGTTCTCAAACCAGAGTCTAAAAAGGAGTTCTTTCTAGACTGGCGGAAGCTCTGAAGACTATCTTAGTAGATAGTTTTTTGATGGATAGAGTACAATTTAAGGCAATCAGACTTACTCTCTTTAGTCTTCTTTCTGTGAACTATTATACATTTCTAAGTACCCCAAGAGAGACACCTAGTCTCAGCCTTTTAACTTCTGTCCTGAGTATTAATACTTTGAATAGTCATTGTATACAAGTACCTTTGGAAAGTTTGCCCATCTGTAAACAAAGATTCATTCAATACCTATATAGAACCAAGGAACCAAACCAAGAAAGTACAATAATATTATTGTTCTGTCAACAAAGAAACTTCACCCTAGAATTTCTCCAGTTTTCTAAACAAAATAGGAGACCAGCCCACATAACCATCCTATACAGAGGAGTCATCAATCAGTTTCAAGCTGAATAAGCAGGAAGTTCATCTATTTCAACCCTCTGAATCACAGTCTCCCTTGTCACCCTGATAGAACAACAAAATCATTTAAACACTAAGCAGAGAATTGCAAAACCAAAAACACTTCCAGTCACAATCAGTACTATCTGCCAACTAGGTAAACCAGTAGCAGATATACAAGCTAAACAACCCCCTCCAGGGCTTTTAACAGCTCTAGAGTAAACTGTAACAACAGCCTCTCCAACCTGTTGAGCCCAGCTTCAGAAGTTAGCATTGAGAGAATATAACAACGGATCTATTCCAATATACAAGTTTGGGGAAGGGAAGCCCGCCGGTTAGCTAGTGCAATAGCCTGGCTTGTAAATGAATTTTGCCTCAGCATGTGGGCCAATTATGAATGGTCTGAATGTGTTATCAAGATGTGCAAATAGTACTCTTAAATGGTCTGACTTCGAACCAATCTAAAAGCTGGGGAAATGCCTGCGCTGGTGCATCAGCTGAAACAAGGTAATTTTTTCTCCTGCTTGCATAATCTCAACCTTTTCCCTTGTTGCTCAATTCTGCCATTGTTGATCTTTACATGTTGCACCCATGCATGGTTTTGCAGCAAACGAATTGGCTCTCTACCGCGATACTGGCCTATCCAATAGATCGATTTATCCTGGGCTCAATGCTGGTGTTTTTTTGCAGTATAGGGCAGAATTAGTGTCCATACATGTAGAGTACTCGCAGCTCTAAGACGCAGCTTTAATGTCAATTTGTTGTTCGTACATATGCGAATATCCAGCGTCGATTTATCCTGCGGACTCTTCACTGAAATATATCACTCCTGAGTGCATCAACTGCTTTGGGTTGTTTGATCCTTAAATTGATTATGTTGAACGAAGTTAATTCACGTTAGAGAGCCCTGGTTTTTGCATCACACTGGTCATTCTCTGCCGCTTACCCTCAATCCACCACTCTGAGATCACTTTATAAACCGACTCGATACATGTTTTGTCCCTCAAGTTGAACAGCATTTCCGAACTTTACTATGGAGGCTGCTGGGCTTACCCTTGCGATATTTACACTCTCCACTAAGGCGGCCCAGTTTGTTTGGAAAGCATACGATGCCTACAATTCTGTGGAAAGGGATGAATTTCTCCTTAAACTTGATATGGAGAAGCATAAATTCTCCGAGTGGGTTAGAAGTCGGCGGTTCACTTCCAGAAGAGCACTTGAACATCGAATGCGAATGATGGATAAGACAAAAATAAAGCAACAGTATTTGCTCGCTTGTAGACTTATCTTCCGTGTCATTTCCGAACTGCAGGCGATAGCTATCATTCTGGATAAAGCGACACCATCGCCGAAATCAGCGCAGCGGAACAGCAGTTGTTGAAGATTCCAGGCTCCTCTATCTCCCGCAACTCAAGCACACTATCGGTAGATACAATGTCATCAGCGACAAGTAGTGTGAAGCCACCGTGTACAGCTAGTTTCAGGAGTTAGTTCGAAAAAGAAAAGAGGAGAGGGAGCGTGCAGGGTTTGGGAAGGGCAAATTCGTGAAGTGGGGCAGGAGAGCACTCACAAATTACACATGGCTGCGAACTGGAAGAGGCGGAGCTATGTGGAGGAGGGATGGTCAGTGGCGAGAAGGTACAATGCACATGTGGTGAGGCATGGAGTGCTGAGCATGTGGTGTTCAGATGCACCGAACTGGAGCGGCCCCAGAGGAAGGATAAAGATGGGGCGCATGTCAGCTGGCAGTCCTGGAAGGACCTAGAGGAGAAAGGGTGGAAACAAGAAGGCGCGGAGGGCAACCCGGTCGAGTACTGGTTTGCCTGCCTCGATCTGGGGTAGCCGGGGACGGAGGGCACTGGGTGCTCAAGGTGTGTATGTTTATTCCGTAGTTAGTTGTTCCAAACCTGGCCCGGGTATATGGGTCCTTGCCATAGGCTGGTAGCCTGTATGCGGGGTTACGTGAATAAAAAAAAAAAAAAGGGGCAGCGCAGGGCGACCTGGATGTAGCAGTAATGTGAGTAAAGGGACATGTAGGGGTAAAACGGCAACACAGAGGAAGACAAGGCAGCAAAGATTGGCTCCTTTTTGCAATACCAGGACGAAACGGTGACGGAGGCAGGGATGCGCCAGCACGCGCGAGAGGACAGAGCAAGAGAAAGGTGCAGACTAGGATTAAGCTATGGACCCCTCCAGAGGCTAGGCAACAGGGTGGGCACGCTCGCCGGCCTGCTAGGGAGCAAAGGCTTGCGAGGTTGGCGATATACAATAGGCAAGGCGGACGGACCGGACTGTAGGTGGTGCGGTGAAGAGGAGGATATGGCGGCACATATTTGGGAGAGATGCCGGGTGTGGAGAAGGGAATGGCCTGGAGGAAGAGGCGCACTCATTAGGCCCCCGAAGGGGGAGATTCGAGAAGGGGAAGGAAACCCGACTTATAGCATTGGTGGACTTTCATAACCGTTATTTTCCTTTATACTTCTCTTGGTTCTTATGTTTCTCATGTACCTAATCTCACCATAGCCCATATTTCTTTTTTTTTTTTTTTTAATATCATTACTCGCGTGCCGCCCTAGGGGCTATGGCGAGGTGTAGTTAAGTACAAACAGCGTGAGAGCCCATAGGGCGGCATGTGAGTAATGATTTTTTTTTTTTTTTTATAAAAAAAAAAGGTGCCGAGGCCGTTGGGGGCCTGCTTCTTCTTCGAAGTGATGTGGATGCAAACACTATGGATAAATTTGGCAAGACCCCGTTGTCATTGGCAGCTCTTGATGGATACAAGGACGTTGTTCACTTTCTTTGAAATGTTCCCGCAAGATGAAGTCGATTAAAAACTTCCGTGATGCGATTTTCATTCGTCTCTATAGTCTCGTGCCCAGACGCTGACAGGCATCTGGTAACGCCATACGAGCTTACTACGCAGAATAGGGTCTGGCTCACGAGACTATCACCTCTAATATTACCACGAGACATTCAACTACTACGTGCATCTTTGGTGCCAGGGTCGTGGGTCTCCATGCTGTGTTTTTGTCTCTTTGTCCTTATTTCATTACTTCCTTTGTACTATTCTCGCCATAGTCCATAGGGTGGTATGCGAGTAATGATATTAAAAAGGAAAAAAAAGGGGAAAAAGTGCTTCTTTGGTTCAATATTGTTTGCTTTTCCCTATATTTTTTTGGTACTTTTGTGGACGGTGGAGGAAGATTACCAGCTTTAGTTCTTGGTATGTTTCATTTTGCTCAATGAAGTTCCTTTTTTCCCCCCCACATGCTCCGTACACTGTGACAAACCAAATATACCCTTATATATCAGACAGAATAATGTTTTGAATTTCATAAATGATCTTGTGCCTTATCGTAGTGACGCCGTAAAGAATCCGCCAAATACAGGGCTGGCGTACTTACTAAATGGTGATTGTATCCTGCACGAAAATACGTATGCATACAGTGCTGAGATGAAAATAAGCAGGGAATCAAAGTGCTACCAACGTGACCTTGAACCGTTTTGCCAATGTGGATAGGTAGCGGTGAGGCTGGCGATTCCGACTTCGATTCGATTCTCATCCTGTGGCGAGTGTGTAGTGTGTTTGAAGACCACATAGTCAGTAGTCAAGCTTGTTAAACCTATGCCTCATGAACACACCCTTACCCTCAGAAGTCTTAATGTACACATAGCCTGACACTTCCCACAAGTATTGCCTCGGGTTTATATCCAGATGTTGCACTATCAATGCCATCGGAACAGGTGCAGAATTTAATCTAGATTCGACAACACTCTTTGATGCTCCAGTTGTAATTTGACCTCATGGTTAGTGGAAGTTGCGCTCAGCAGAAATTTTTGCGGTCACCTACTGAATGCATATCCTGGTAGTGTTGATGTGCGGCTGCCCTTGCAAATGGTATTTCCAGTCGTCAGATGTTGAATGCGTGCAAAGTATAATATATATATCCAAAGCACTGGAGTTAGTGAAGATGTAATTGAGTGCCAACGGAAGCACACCCACCTTTGCAAGTTCATAGATATTTCAGCACTACCCATCACGAATTATAATATTCCCTCGGTAGTACTTGCCAGCAGGGTTTAAACTAAGCTACAATAAAATTACGGCAGGAATCTTAGGTGAGATTACGACTCAGAAAAGTGCCATGCCAATGATACCGGAAGAGCTAGAGCAAAGGCTTGAGTAGTTCAGGGTGAAGCCCACGCCGCTGCACCGAGACGTAATTCGATAATGTCGACTGAACAGACTGAGGAAATGAGATAAAGCTAAGGGGGGGTATCAGCCAAGGAAAGCACATCACGCGCAAGCAAGCAGGGGACTTCGAACCTTTGCTGAGAGAGCAAAGGGATGCAAAGGTTAATGATAGCCAACCAGGAGATAACACGGAGTGGTAGATAGGGTGTAAGTTTTTCACCACACGCCGCCTCCAGAAATTTCAAGGCTTTATGACATAGGGTTGCCAAGGTATTAAATATTAGATGAGTGTTGCTCAAAAAAGACACAGTACGATAGGACTAGCAGTAGACCGGTGCTACATGACAAAGCCTTGAGACGTCAATTACCCAAGAAAAGGACGAGTTAAATTGGAGTGATGGATTTAGAGGAAGATGAAATTATGGTAGACAGGTGATAGAATGGGTCCAAAAACAGAGAGGAGTGGCTGAAAGCTCGCAGAGGAGAAAGGATGCAACCGAACCACAGAACGAGGGTTTCAAAAAGACTTGCCAATGCTGCGGGAGACTGGGCGAACACCACCCGCGCTGCAGCAGAGCGCACCCAAGTCCCCAACGAGCACCAGAGAGCGCTGACCTATCATGATTAGAATTGCATACCAGAACGTGGGGAGGTCGGTAATCAGGACCGACCTGGCGTTACAGGAAGCAGCAGACGAGAAGGTCGACATTCTTTTTATCGGATAGAACTGGAGGGCACCGGGCGGAGGCACCACGTTCCGCCCCGCGTACGCCACGGTGTACACGCCACTGGAGGACAGGAAAGTGGCAGCGTATGTGAGAAAGGACAAGCTGGTTTTTTTTTTTTTTTTTTTTTTTTTTTTTTTTTTTTTTTTTTTTCATGTAACCCCGCTTGCAGCTGTTCGCCATGGCAGGGCCCCTGGGTCTAGACCGTCAATGCTCAGAGGCAAGCATGTCTATCTACTCTTCCCCCGCCTGCTCTACATACGAAATCTGCGCCCCCTCCCCGAGGACAAGCTGGATGGGTTAAGAGTAAGTGGACAGGGAGGACATGTCAGCGTCGAGATGAGTGGGAGGAGGGTCTCAGAAGTCTACTGGAACAAGGAGGGCCACATTGAGAAGGAGCTGGACCAAATCGGCTTGACGGACCTGATCATAGGGGTTTTCTGAAAAGCAGGACAGGAGAGGCACAACCCTAAAAGAGACACTGGAGAGCCGGGGGCTCACGCAACAGGTGAGCCGCAAACGATCACATGGACAAGATGCGTGGAACGACACACAAGGTCGGCACTGCTGGACCTGGTTTTTGCCAGACCTGGAGAATGGTGTCAGGGTGACCGAACAAACTATCAATGATGCCATGACGCATGATAATCACGCCATTCATAGTTATCAATGCCATGATGATGATGAGAGAGAAGCTTGTTAGTTAGCACTCAATGTTAAATAGAATAATACAAATAACCAACATGCTGGACGCCTATATATAGAGGCCTTCACGGCCTCTATATAAGGCCTCTATATATAGGCGTCCAGCATGTTGGTTATTTGTATTATTCTATTTAACATTGAGTGCTAACTAACAAGCTTCTCTCTCATCATCATCATGGCATTGATAACTATGAATGGCATGATTATCATGTGTCATGGCATCATTGATACTTTGTTCAGTCACCCTGACATTACCTCTATTCTTATGGCTAATGTTCTCGTCAGACCTTCACTTCATTGAGACCTTCACTTCATTCCTTTAGGGTAGCATTTCTATATGTCAGGAACCTGTATCATCATATTGCACTACCGTTAAACCTCTCCATGGGTTAAAAAAAACCCTATAGGAAAAAAGCACTCTATGGGTGAGGAAGATATAGGCTCAGTGTCTATCAATTCTTCAATTCGTCGGTATGTACTCCATTCAGCTCTTCACCTCATTGGCATAGGCTCACTTATCAATTGGCGAACCTATGAAGAGGTGAACTGAGCACATACCAATGAATTGAAGACTGCTAATTGATAATTGAGCCTATGCCGATGAGTCGAAGAGCTGAACGGAGCACATGCTAACGAATCGAAGAATTAATGGACACTGAGCCTATACCTTCCTCACCTATGGAGGGCTTTTTTTGTACAGGGTTTTCTTTTACCCATGGAGAGGACAGGCCCCTGATATATAGAAATGCTACCCTAAAGGAATGAAGTGAAGGTCTCAATTGAGTGAAGGTCTGACGAGGATGTCAGCTATAAGAACGGAGGTAATGTCAGGGTGACCGAACAAAGTATCAATGATGCCATGACACATGATAATCATACCATTCATAGTTATCAATGCCATGATGATGATGAGAGAGAAGCTTGTTAGTTAGCACTCAATGTTAAATAGAATAATGCAAATAACCAACATGCTGGACGCCTATATATAGAGGCCTACATGCCCTCTATACAAAGGTCAAGTTCCAAGCATTGTCCTAAGTTACACCTACATTTCGCTGCAATCGCAGATACCGTAACAAATGGTTACAGGAATGGGAAGACAAGTCACTCGAGAAGAATGTCAAGGCATACGACTTGCTCACCAGGCTGAGCCAAATCTTCACGAAGGATGTACACATCACAGAACGATCCAAGAGGTGGTTTGATAAGGAGGTAAAGGAGGCGCGAAAGATGGTGAAGTATATACTTCGGAAGGGGAATACACAGGCAGAGAAAACTAGAGCTAGGAGGTTGTTGAGAGACATAATTAGGGAGAAGAAGAAGGCATGTTGGGAGGAGTACATGGAAGAGGACAGAATAACGTCGCCATGGGATATATTCAGGTTGGCACGAGACCCATTTCGGGAGCACGAGCTCATGGACATCCCAGGCACAGATCAGCAGGTCATGGAGATGTTAGTGGAGAGGAATTTTATTATAGAGGAGCCTAGTGAGACACCGGTCACTCGGAGGCCAACTGGATTGCTTATAGACAGGGAAGAGGCGAGACAGGCCATAGATAAGGCATTGATGAAGACGAAATCCAGGTCAGCACCAGGGCCGGATGGAATACAGTATGGAATTCTGAAGATGCTAAAGGGGTCCACGCTCTGGACTGCGGTTCGAGAGGAGATCATTGAATATATAAATGGGAACTATCAGTTTGCTAGGGGATTTAACGTGGTGATGATACATAAGAAAGGCAGGCCTAGGGATGACCCGGCAGGATGGAGACCGATTACTCTGTTGAACACAGTGGCCAAGCTCGGACAGAAGGTAGTAGCGGATCTCATTCAGAGGCGGGATGAACTGTATAGAAAAACCCAGCTGGGTGGCAGACCGATGCGGGGGGCAGAGGACCTACAGCGACAGGTGCTAAAGGAGGTGGATAGGAGACTCCAAAGAAACGAGTGGACGGCAATAGTCGGAGACGACATAAAATCGGCCTTCAACCATCTAGGGAGAGAGAAGGTGGTGAGGAGAATAGAGACGGTTGATCCGAATATGGCAGCCTTCGTGGAAGGTTTCCTACAGCCGACAGATTTTAAAGTCTCATGGGATAGGAAGGTTAGAGGAGAGAGCACAATGACCGACGGCACCCCTCAGGGTTCCCCTCTATCCCCAGTACTTTTGCTAGTTGCGATTGCACCAGTGGCTGGAAAAGCAGACAGTCGCGAGTTCTCCAGATCCTACGTGGACGACTTCCACTGCGTTCTGGCCAACAGGTCGCTGAGGCAGTTAAAGAGAGACATATTAGAGCATCGCAGAAAGCTGACTGAGGAGGCTTTTTTTTTTTTTTTTTTTTTTTTTTTCACATAACCCCGCTTGCAGCTGTTCGCCATGGCAGTGTCCCTGGACCGAAGTCCTTCTGGCCCGGAGACAGGCACCAGGAAGGGTTCGAGCTGGACCCTCAGAAGGCTGAGACCATTGTGATAGGTACAAAGGGACGAAGTTACAGGTTGGTAGGGCTGTATGTAGACTGGGAGTTAAAGTTCGATGACCACTTCAACAGGAGATTACAACTGGGGAAGGCAGCATGGCGGGTAGCATCACGGCTACACAAAATACCACCCGCTAGAAGACGGCAGCTATATACAAGCATTGCCAGGAACATAGCTACCTGGGGAAGTTGGGCATGGGCGTGTTACGCGAAAGGCTCCCCTGCGGATCGCAAGATTAGACAGCTAGAGAAGTGGCAGTATGGGGTGGCCAGGAAGATAGTCGGAGCTCCATGGGGAACGAGAAGGGACGTGGTGGAAGGGCTGGCGAATCTGGAATCGGTTGAGACTTTTGTGGACGGAGAGGCGAAGAGGGTGGAAGCTAGGACGTTGAGGTTTGGGGAGGAACCGATAAACGACCCTCAACCGGAGACCAGATACCTGAGAGGTTCACTCGAGCACCATGACCCACTACCAGTTTATGTACATCCGTTCTATTCCAAGGACCTTTGCGGAGAGGAATGGGAGGACATTATTTCTAGAGAAGAAGAGGAGGGGTGGTCGAGTATATATACAGACGGGAGCAGGAGAGAAGGCAAGACAGGTGCCGGGGTATGAGAGGAGACTTGAGACACCGGGATCCACTACCGATATACATACACCCCACGCATCCGAGCGACACGAGCAGAGAGGAATGGGAAGAGCTACTGGAGAAAGAAGTCGAAGAAGGATGGAAAGGGGTGTACACGGATGGAAGCCGGATAGAAGAGAATACAGGCGCCGGGACGTACCACCGGGACGGGTCGACGTCGATCTTCCTAGGAAGAAGGAGCACGGTGAACGACGGGGAGCTAACAGCAGTAAGCGAAGCGCTAAAACAACAGGGCGAAGTATTGCTAATTACCGACTCACAGACAGCCATAGCTAGAATACGAAAGATAGCCGGGGGAGACCCCATGGTCGACGGCGCCTCCCGAGAGGTAAGAAGACGTTGGGAAGAACGGGTGGCCAGGGGAGATGTAGACCTCGCAATAATATGGGTAAAAAGCCACAAGGGGGTCCAGGGGAACACGGAGGCAGACTGGGCGGCAAAAATCGGAACAGCCATACAAGACGAAGACGAAACGGTGACAGAAGCGGGAATAAGACAAGAGTATAAAGCCCTACGAGCCATCGAAAGGAACCAAGCGGAGTTAAACTACAGACCAACGCAGCTAGTGAATCGAAGGAAGTTTCTCTCAACACTGGCCGGGATCTTCGGGAACAAGGGGCTAAAAGAATGGAGACACCGAATTGGGAAAGCCGAGTCACCCGAATGCCGATGGTGCGGGAAGGCCCTGGAAAACTGGGAACACATACAAAGTTGCGACGCATGGGAAAAGAAATGGGGAGGAGCGGAAGGACTAAGGAAAATAGACAAGGACCAGAACCTGGTGGAGATACTTGAATGGGCGGGGAAGGAGTGAAGACATTTTCATTGCTAACTTGATTCATGTTTACTTTTAATGTACTGTTAAACATCGCCATAGCCCATAGGGCGGCATGCGATTAATGAAATAAAAAAAAAAAAAAAAAAAAAAGGTGCCGGGGTACACCAAGGTAGCAAAGATACTTCTGTCTACCTGGGGAGGCAATGTACGGTGAATGACGGAGAGCTGATAGGGGTGGGAGAAGCTCTGGAGAGAGAGGGAGAGTTGCTGGTCATTACGGATTCCAGAGTTACTATAGCGAAACTGCAAAGGATAGCGAGAGGAGGCCTGACACCGGAGGGGCCCGCTAGGCTCGTGAGGAGGAGGTGGGAAGAGAGGATTAATCGGGGGGAACATGACATGGCGGTGATGTGGGTGAAGTCGCATAGAGGAGTCAGAGGTAATACTAGGGCAGATATGGCGGCGAAGGTTGCTACAGCAATGCAATACCAGGACGAGACAGTGACTGAGGCGGGTATTAGACAGCAATTCAAAGAGTGGAGAGCCGAAGAGAGGAAGAGACTGAAGTTGTCATACAGACCACTTAAAACAAAAGGTTGTCAGTCATCCTCAATCTGATCAGCATAATGAGTGAAATTCCCACATAATACCAGGAATGGGACGTTCACAAAGAACTTCCGACTGAGAGATTCTCTGAATATCCAGACCGGCAATATCAGATTATTGAGATGCGGACCACAGACAATGAGAGCAATCACTTTTGTAAGACGGATTTTCTATTGGCGGGTCAGGGTTTTAAAAAAAAAAACCGTTAGCCTTGAGAGCCCCGACTGCCAAAGCGGCTTCGGGGTTGAGATATAAGAACAGGAGACTGCGGCTGGGTTCCAAGTTTCGTGGGAGCAGTGGGTCAATGGTGATTCATCATTCACCTGAGGTTGCGACTTACTGGAGTGGGCAAGTCGCCATCTTTCTTGGCGCTGGAGCATCCCATGTAGAAGGTTCCCCACAGGCTACCGCATAATCTGGCGAACAAGACCTCCCATCAGTAAAGGGGAAGCTTTGCATAAGGCTGCTAATCTTATGTAGATGGAGGCAAGGAAGACACTTTCCTAGGTGAAATAGGGGATAGAAGCGATTAGAATTCGGCTTAACCCAGAAAGTCCAGGGGGTATTGCTCGCCAGATTATGCGGTACTCCACACTCCATTTGACCCCTCAAATCAACGAAACTATCCTGCTACCAAGACATACTGGAGCCCCCATAGACTTCTTAATAGCTGCTTTGTACCGTTCATTTGAGACTACCCTTCATTGCCCTCCAATAAAAAAAGTCATTCAAATTCCTGTACCACCACGATACTTGGGGATAAGCCCAGCATCACTGCTTGAGTCTGGCTTGTGCCATGAGCTCAGCCGTGTAAGGACCAAGCTTAATTAACGAAGAATTGATCTTCTGCCTAGTGAGATACAGGAATCGATATATGTGACTACTATACTGGATGCTACTATAGCTTGGCATTGTCCGTACTTACCTATCTGTTATCATGGGTAATTACCCGTTGCGTCCTGGTTACCCTGAACACGTGCAAAATCCACATTCACGTATAGTTCTAGCCATACTACGGCGGCACGGTTGACGAAACTTTATCACTGAGTTGCATATACAAGGGGCTGGTGTAGAAGGCTAGTTTTAACTTATCCTTCTTCCTCTATTCTTTTTATTCTTAGGTCCTTATAAACTGCAATAATTCCACGACCAAGGACAGAATGCACATCAGACACCTACATTTTCGTTATCAATTAGTCCTCTGAACTCCTTCCTAATTTCCTTTCCCTTCCCTTTACTATTCTCCTCTTCTTCACCAGTCAGTGGCCCTGCCTGACCCCACAAGTATGTCCTCTCCAAACCTCATCAATGGCAGCTGCGATCGCTCAAATCCCACTCATCTGTGTTTGTAGCCTTATCTACACCAGCTACAACAACGTTCACGTTAGTATTCCTCGTGTCCGACCTCTGAAGCATTATATTCGGCGATCTCCTTATCGGAAGGGATCCCAATCTTGAGTTTGGAGCTACTGGAGGTGGAAGGGCAGTGGGGCGGGGTATTGGGTTGGGTTGCAGTAGCACCTTTACCGTCGGTGATTTCTTGCATTCGGGCGTTCACGTTAGTATTCGTCGTGTCCGGAGAAGCCACAGTAGCAGCACGAATGTCAGTAATACAAGCCCTCTTTGCCGGGGGACTCTCCTCGCTGCACTCGGGTGGATAGAGGAATCGGTGGTCCCATGATGAGGGAGCAGAGGGAGCATATATAAGGGCCTGTGAAGCAATATATTCGGCGAGCTCCTTATCGGAAGGGATCACAATCTTGAGTTTGGGGGGACCAGAGGTGGAAGGGCAGTGGGGCGGGGTATTGGATTGGGATGCAGTAGCACCCTTACCGTTGGTGATTTCTTGCATTCGGGCTACTTAAGCTTCTGAGGGAGAGACGTTAGTGGCGTGTGTCTCTGTATGATGGTGGTTACAATTACAGTTAATGAATTACTGCGTGCAGGTGCTTGGTGTGCGACAGCGCTGGCTGGAGGTGAATAGGTAGTATGGTTAGTGATGAGGTACCGGTGCTACAGTTTATATACCGCGCAACTTTCTTGGCCCAGCCATCCGGAAATGGCAGAAACCTATCAGCCCAGTGGTCAAATGTAGTAGACACGGCCAAAATAGGCCATGTTACAGTTACTAATAATTATGGCCAGAGCATTAACCATATTGTACATTTTCTAGACATTTCCGAATTCATCGCCCTCACTAGTGTATTGCCATGGACGGCGGACTTTGAACAAAGGTGCACATTCATGTCCTCAATTTTCTCCCTGCCGTGGTAGCCTGTTTGCGGGATTACGTAAACGGCAAGGGGGGGCTCATTCCACATTTCTCGTGCCTGTCGCCTTTTTTTTTTTTTTGTTCACATAACCCCGTACAAGCCTATGGCAGGGACACAAAAACCCGGGTCAGGTGAGAAGCCTGTCGCCTTTGAAGGCCTAGGAGCTAGGCATGACGCTAATCATGATGATGCCAGGTACAGGAGTAAAAATCTCTTGATCTCTCTACAAAGCACGACCCTCGGAATCTGGACGCTTGATACCTGGCTGGCAATCTCTGCAGCGGATAAGACATTCCCAATATAGCCAAGACGGAGAAGTGACCCTTGACTCAAACGCTGGTCATGTGAAGATGCTCACGTAACGTTACCTCGTCTCAGCTCTACTGACTTTGCCATAAGTGCTTCACCATACCCGCCCCACAGTCCGAGCCATACACGTCCTCCAGCCACAGCAGCCAGCAGTCCCGGTTGTGTAATAATTCCAGCTCTGCCCTGCAAGGCACAGCTCCCTGGCTCCAAAGTAACAGACCCAGATGCCGCCATGCAGGCATATGACGTGAGTGGGGTAATGTATGCACTGACGGTCACGAGCCTTCCAAACTGTCTCACGAAGACAAGACACCGCTGACAATGCATATGATGGGTGACAGGTAAGATATGGACATGCGATGAGATTAGTCTCTCCAGTTTACCAAGGTTCGGGACTCCAACCATCCCACGATGTGGAATGCAGCAGATAGCTGTAATCAAAGGTGGGAGACATAAAATTCCTTTATGACTTCCGGAAAACAAAGTAAAGTGCCTTAGCAAATTCCGGAGTCTTTTGCAAGGTGTTACTTCGCATTTACTTGCAACAGCTCAGTCCAAGAAAAGGTGTACCTACATAATTTGATAACACATTAACGAACTCCTACATGAGAGATTCTTCATACATCAAAAGGAGGTTTAGAGATGTAGGTAGCTTTCTCCAAGAAATGGTACTTATCACACGGCTATTCCAAAATAGCATAAGCAGTTAGGCTGTAAACGTTTTATAAACTCGCAGAACCCTGAGAGGTTTCTTGCTAACGGCGACTTTCAATTTATCAAGGCCGGATAATGCTCTGTCGAAACTGCAGTGCAGTATTTGCTATGCCGGCTTTAAGGAGAACCTGGATACAGAAGCAGGTTCAGGATGTTTTACTGCCGAGAGTCCAAAGAACGTTTGACGACATAGGTCAAAAAAAGAAAGAGCATCATGTGACCGGAATTTTCCAGTAATGAAGCGCTGGGCAACAATGTGGTCCATCCAGATCCGTAAGACACCTGGTGATGGTGGTGGTGGTGGTGGTGGTGGTGGTGGTGGTGGTGGTGGTGGTGGTGGTGTAATCCACCCCACCGCACTAGTACCAAGAACCCTGTGCCAACCATGTGCATGTCAGATGTTAACAACCTTCAGGGACAAAGATGGGCGGCCCAGAAAGAGGTAAGCAACTGTTCAAGCAAACAAAGTGGAAGGCATTTCGCTCTTGAGGGATTCACTTCACCTATGCTCATTACACTAATGTTGCATAGTACTTTTACTAGACATACCGAGATCTGAAATTCATCGTTGGCGGCATCCGTTTTCCACGTGAAAGATGGACCAATTTAATGATGCTTTTTAACGATCCAATGAGTTCGCTTCCTCCAATCCTCCCCGCTTCTGCATGCGGGCAGGGATTGTCAAAGTATTGCCAAGCATATTTCAACAACGACGTCGATTGATCATGCGACATGAGACGTTTCGAATGGACTTAAAATTATCAGAGACTGCTGGCCCATTAACCGGCTCCACAGCACACCCCGACAATCTTTGTGAATCCTGTCAGGCTCAACGTTCTGGAGGTGCACTTATCGTCACCATTATTTGGCGACATTGTGTTGGACCAGGCTTGCACCACTTTGGATCCTGGAAATAATGAATTCATCGACACTGGAGTATTTGGGGAGCAGGAGGAGGGTATCCACTCTCGCAGGAATTCTGGGAAACAAGGGACTACGACAGTGGAGATATCAGATAGGGAAGGAGACCTCTCCCGAATGCAGATGGTGCGGAAGGGACTTCGAAAATTTTGAGCACATCATGAGTAGGTGTGAGTGTGGAAGAAAAGATAACCGAGAGGAGAGGCGGGGTTAAGGGAGCTGTCAAGAGATAAGGAGGGGGGAGACATAACGTTGGCGGAGGTGAATGGACTGGGCGGCGGAGTAACCGGATATAGTCTCACTTTTTCCTTTCACTTTATGGTTTTATATGCTGTTTATTTTCCGTGTATTATTTTGCATGTATCTACACCCTCGCCGTAGCCTACAAGGCGGTATGCGAGTAATGAAATAAAAAAAAAAAAAAAAAAAAATGGTCCGGGACAACAACATCCTGGATAGCAGGCTCCGATCACGCAATGGTCAGCGGCAGGCTCAGCACACAAAAAAGGGAAGGGAGCAAGGTGATCACGACAATGGACTGGGACAAGAGGGAGGACTTCGTTGAAGAGCGGGGAGACATACCCCTGGCTGACAGGGGGGAGACATACCCCTGGCTGACAGGGGGTCACGGATACTGAATGCTGTGCGACTTAAGTAAACGGTTCACTAAGAAAGCACGAATCACCGAAAGGTCCAAGCGGTGGTTTGGCAAAGAGGTAAATGAAGCCAGGAACATTGTCAGGAAGATTCTACGGGGAAACAGCGGAGCTTCCAAAGAGACCAGGAGAAGAGCCAGGCGCCTACTCAGGGACCTGATCAGGGATAAAAGCGTTCTGGGAGGAGTTTCTGGAAGAAGACAGGATCGAGTCACCCTGGGACGTCTTCAGGGTGGCAAGAGACCCCTTCCGGCAGAAGGAACTAATGGGCATAGAGGGGGCAGACCAGGAGATAGCCAGGGCCTTAATCAAGCGGAACCTCATCACGAAAGACGTACCACCGAGGATACCCTTACGCCCAACAGGAAGGCTACTAGAACGCGAGACAGCAAGACAAGAAATCGAGAAGGCGCTGGGCAGGACAGAGTCGAGGTCTGCACCGGGACCGGACGGAATACAGTACAGACTCCTCAAGCTCATCAGGAAAACGACACTATGGGCCGCAGTCAGGAAGAAAGTGGTGGATTATATAAATGGAGACTACGACTTTGCAAGAGGCCTTTTTAGTTTCTTAATCATTGATCGCGTGCCGCCCTGGGGGCTATAGCGATTTAGTTACATAGGAGATAGTAAGTGGGAAATAAGCTAAAAGTAAAATAAAATAAACTTCAGAACTCCCGACCGTTTCCTACTATCCTACTGTCCCATCCATCCCATCAGTTCCCTGAGGGGGTCTCCTTCTCCTTCGTCCCTTTTCGGTGGTCTAAGCAGCGCATCCCTTCCCCCCGGCCATCTCGTCTTCCAGACCCGGCATCTGTCTAGGACGTGCGTCGTGGTTTCTTCCTCCTTCCCGCACCACCTGCACTCCGGTCCGTCGGATTTGCCGATCTTAAATTGCCACGCCCGTAGTCCCTTATTGCCCAGCAGGCCCGCTAGGGTCCCTACCTCGTGTCCCAGCCTCTGCAGTGGTCTGTAGTTTATGCCCAGTCTGCTTGCAAGAGGGACACGGTGTGGTGGTAACCACAGTACCGGTAGAAAGAATAAGGGCCGGAACGCCACTCATCGGTAGGACTATATGATGATGATGCGTATTTATGCTAAGGAAGCGAGCTCATATTTAGCAAGCGAGATGTGGATGTATAGGCTTAGTTGGAAGGTGAAGGTGGCCTATAAGTTGATGTCGATAGGGCTGTATGGGCACACAAGCAAGCAGGCCAAGACATGGATACGCAGATATGGATAGATCAGACAGACCAGACACGCGCAGACAAGACAATTGATTACTCTTCTTTTATGACCCTTTCCTTGACATTTGACCATTGAGACTGCCCTTAAGACTTCGTTCCGCCAGCTCTAGATACCGGTACCCCGTGCGCAACAGTGGATGCTGTTGAGCCTTCTGTTACGGTTTCTACGATGATGTAGTAAATATGAGGGTGTAACTTAGGACAGCGCTTGGTGCTTGACCTTTCAGAGGGCAGCTCTTGCTGGCCCTTCTTATAGTCAATCTACGTGCGTGCCTTCCATCTATTGTCTAACTTGCTATGATATTATGATGTTCTATCTATGGATATCCCTCAGCCACTGCCTCGCCTCATCTAGAGGTCCGTCCGCTGACTGGCCCTGTTGACCATGCCGTCAGATCCTTGCAATACACATCCGTGCCCGATCCATGTTTCATTGTCAGACTGTAGCTATCGGTTGAGCAGGCCGAATTGTCACTAGCAGCTTTACAGATCTATGGGTGGATATCCCCTTCCCGGGTAGGCCCTGACACCTTCATCACATTGGCCTCTTCCACTGGAGTTTTTTTTTTTTTTATTATTTTATATCAATACTCGCATGCCGCCCTATGGGCTATGGCGAGGGTTTTATTTAAACTAAAAGAAAGAATTGACTAGATACATGTGATACCCGCGGTGCTCATCCATGATGCAGGTGAGGAGTGAGCCAGTATGTTCGGGGCCTTGTCTTCCTACTTCCGTCCTCTGTCCCATTCATACTGTCCACTCTCAGCCATCGCCCTCCAAGCCCCACTCTTCCAACCTCGTTAGTTTCTCCGAGTAAACTACCGCCGAGCTTGTCGTCTTTCCCTCGTCGGCCAACGTCTCCTTAGCCAACGGATTGGCTGTAGCTGCAGAACCGGAAGAGCTTATGGGCAAATTTGACTATCTACAACACTCAGGAGTTGCACAACTTTTGGTACAGAGTACGATGATGGCATCATCGGTTTGGACACCTTTCGCTATCTGCTTGCTTATAGTAGTATTTGGACTAAAAATTGAGTTGAGTTTCAGCTTGGCTACTATGGACTCTATCATATATTTACAGTGATGGTTGAGCATTTCGTGGATCCAGACAGGTATATAAGGATACCAAGGACACCGGAATTGAAAGCATCACACACATTGGCACCCACAGCATTCTCATCCACGCAGACATCAGCATCCGCATTCTCAGACCATGCACTCTCGCACGCAGCACACTCGCATTTGACCCCTTCCTCAGACTCTTCTTCTTTGACCTCGCACCTTTCTACAAGACCCTTCTTATTTGATCAGACAATTCGCAAGACAAAACCGCATTTATCTTCAGCAACAAGGACTCTTTTGCTGCTTTGGCAACAGACCTCGCAATAGAACTCGCAGCAAGAGAACTCGCCGACATCAGGACTCAACAAGAGTTCTGTCAGCAGCAGAACCAGTGACTTACAGCTATTAGCAACTTAATAGCACGAATGCCTACTTCAGGAGCATCCACACCATCCAGTTCAAATACAGGTACAGGAAGGACAAGGCCTCACAGGTAATGCCGCCGGCAATACCGAATGGCTCAGGTGTCTACTTCTACCCCCTCGCACATCAACCTGGCGCCCCGAACTTCGACGGCAAGGATATCACGGACTTTGTCATGATCTGGGAAGAAATGACTGCAGATTGGACAAGTGAAATCAAGATTAAGAGGCTTCCTTTATACTGTGAGACAGTGTTCCCAACGGGCCGGCCAGGCCAGGCCAAGGGTATGGCCTGGCCGGCCTGGGCCATAGAAATCTAGGCCTGGGCCGGCCTGAAACATTCAGGCCGGCCGTGAGGTCCGCCCGCGCCGGTCCAGGCGGCCTGAATGTTTCAGGCCGGCCCAGGCCGCCCAGGCCGGTCCAGGCCATTCAGGCCATTCGGGCCATTCAGGCCATTCAGGCTGCAGTATGAGTTAAGTTATACAGTAGCTAGCTATATACAGAACGTACTCTAAATTCTACTCTAATGTTTAGGATTTTGCTTGCTGATTTTACACCGCCAGTATCGCTTTCCATTAGCCATGCACATCTTCACCATTGTGTCAAATCCAACTTTGTCGCACCAGATTTTTGTAACCCAAATTCCAGAAGACTCAATATCGGCATCAGATTGGACTGCAGGGAATCGTCGATGCAAGGTCAAAACTTGAACTGCACTATGGAGAGTGAAAAATAGGAGAATACTAAAGGAATCATCATCTCCAGTAACGGTGGTTGGAATGTCTGTCTCCCTGCAATACTAATAAGAAATTAGTATATAGTCAAGCGATACAAAAAAAAATTACTTACCTGAATACCTGCGAAAAGCGCTGCTCAATAAAAAAAAGTCTAGATAGTTATCCGAAAATATTGAAAGGTTCCGTGTCCAAGTAACCTGAAGGTGGCCCCTGAAATAGCCTCGTAACCAGCCCTCCTGCCCCTGAAATTGCTTGAACGGCCTGAATGGCCTGGACGGCCTGGGCGGCCTGGACCGGCCTGGACCAGCCTGGGCGGCCTGGACGGCCTGGACGGCCTGGACCGGCCTGGGCGGCCTGGGCTGTTTCAGGCCTGCCAAGCCAGGCCGCCAAGCCGGCCGGTCCAGGCGGCCTGGTCGGCGGCCTGGCCGGTTGGGAACACTGCACTGTGAGAGGCTTATTAGCAAATATGTTAAGACCATGGCTAGCTTTATGGGAGACTCGTGGGATCAATTCAAGAAAGACCTACTGGAGAAATTCCGTGAGGGTGATGGAGAGCAGCAAAAGTACACAGAGACCTACTTACAGGCTATTGCCAGGGCGATGCATGACTACCAGAATCCAACACCATCAATCTTTAGAGCATTCATTCTTGATTTCATGGAGCGAGCTGAATATTTGGTATCCAAGAGACTTCTCAGCACACATACCAGGGTAATACTTTTTCTACAGGCATTTTCAGATAAGACTGGTGACAAGCTATGCAAGAAGTGCAATATTGATGTAGAAGACCCAACAACAGATACAGTATGGGGTGACCTTATGAAAGAGGCTATTCACATCTGCACCAAGGATGACTCTCAAATGAAGAAGCTATGGAAGGCAAAGCAGTCTATGATGATACAGACTGACCAACTAGTTGGGCCACAGCAACTACAGAAACCGCAACCTCAGCAACATCATAAGGCACCTAGAGCCTCAGGGCAAGATAAAGGCATAGAAGGCCTCACTGAAGTGATGAAAGAATTGAAGGTCCAGCAACTAGTGGCTCAAAAACGGCTCAATGCACAAGATAGCGGAAATGAAGGCTATGGTGGCCACACCTACGCCAATGGTACGGTAATGATACTGAAGAAAGGCAGGGACAGAACGGAGATCGGCAGCTGGAGGCCTATCACCCTGCTCAACACCGTAGCCAAGCTAGGCCAAAAAGTGGTAGCCAACATCGTCCAAAGCCACAACAGCCTATTCCACGAGAGCCAAATGGGAGGGAGACCGTTCAGAGGGGTCGAGGACTTACAGCGTCAGGCCCTGAAGGAGGCAAAGGCACAAATGGGAAAGGACAGATGGACGGCGGTGGTCGGGGACGACGTCAAGTCCGCTTTTAAATTCGTGAGACGGGAAAAGGTGGTCAAGTACATTGAAGAAGTAGACAAGAACCTAGCAGCATTCGTGGAGGACTTCCTACAACCCACGAGTTTCGGACTGAGCTGGGATAGAAAGAAACGAGCGACTGCAAATATAAACGGGACTCTACAGGGATCTCCTCTGCCACCAGTTCTGTTCCTGGTAGGAGTAAAGCCGGTGGTGACGAAAGCTAGCCAGAGGAACTTCACACGCACCTACGTCCACAGCGTCACATCGGCGAAGAGTCTGACACAACTGAGAAGGGCCATCAGCACCCACCGCACGCTCCTAGAAAGCGAAGCCCAAGAGGAGGGTTTCGAATTGGACCCAAAAAAGAGGGAGACCATCATATTCGGCATAAAGGGGCCAGACTACAGAATGGAAGGATTATACCTAGACTGGGAGTTGAAGTTTTCAACACACTTAAGCAAAGGATGAGCCTAGGCAAAGCCACATGGGTGGTGGCTTCAAGACTGGGACGGCTCGGGCCAGAGAAGAGGAGACATTTTTTTTTTTTTTTTTTTATATATCAATACTCGCGTGCCGCCCTGAAGAGGAGATAGATAATCTATACACGAGTATAGCACGGAGTATAGCGCGAACCGTCGCGGCATTTTGAGGTGGAATGGGATGGACAGGTGAGGGGCAATGGCAAGTCAAATGTAGGTGTACCACAGGGCTCGCCTTTATCTCCAGTCGTGTTTCTCATCTACATGGCACCAATTCTAGAAGAGATGGAAACAAAGGTAGCTGCAGCAGTGAGAGACTGTGAGGTGGAGCTGCCCTCATTTGTAGATGATATGAACTGTGTCATTCTGGATTGGGAAGGAGGAAAGGATATGAGAAGAGTTGGGGAGAGAATTGCAGGAGTAGTCAGGGAGGTTGCGGAAGCTCACGGTCTACCACTGGAGACCTCAAAGGAGGAGGTCCTAGTCATGGGCAAGAAGGCCAAGAGAAGGGCAGATGTTGAGAGGTGCAAGTGGCTAGGGGTGATTTGTGACAGTACTCTTGATTTCGACCTCCACTAGAAAAGCCGGATCGAGAAAGCCAGAAAACTCATGGGCGCACTGTCTGGACTAGGCAACTCTCAATGGGGAATGAGTCCTATCTCATGGAGAAAGGCTTATACAGGCATGGTAAGGGCAGTAGCCCTTTGGGGGTCCGAAATTGGGTGGAGAGGCCAGAAGCAGTGGAGAGAGGAATTTGAGAGGTTGCAGTATCAAGCACTCCGCAAATGCACTGGTGCAGTTCAAGGGGCAGCGAGAGTAAAGGTCGAGGCCATTGCCGGAGTAGAGAGTGTAACGACGATCCTCGATGAAGGCCAAGCAAGGTATGCACTGAGATCAGTGAGGGACCCTACAGGAGTGGGGGGCCTGTGGCCTGAAAGCTTCAGTGGAATCGTAGTCTCAGACCCAGACAGAGAGGGGGAGAGGGGGAGGGACTGGAGAGACTTCAGCTTGGGTTATGCTACAGACAAAAATGATAGGTTTGAGTCAGTAGCTGGAAAGATTGCCAGCACTCTCGAGGTCGATGAGGAGGAGAGAGTGTCCTGGGGACGAGATGTACACCTACTGCAGGCAGACATTGAGATCATTGACCTCAAACTGTGCAAGGAAGACACTCCAGCCAAATGGGAAAAGGCCATCAATGAGGCTAAGAGTGACTCGGTAGCTATTTTCACAGATGGCAGCCGCAGCGAGGAAGGCGGTGTTGGTGGTGGTTGGTGCTGGAGGCAGGTGGTAGCAGGTGAGTCAGAAGGGTCCCGGTGGGTAGGCACAAAAGCAACTGTGTGGGACGGCGAGGTCTCAGGAATGAAGAGTGCCCTTGAAGCAGTTGATGGCAGTGAAAAAGTGCTACTACTCGCAGACTCTCAGGCAGCTATCAGTGCAGTCCAGAAAGCAGGAAAAACTGGCAAGGCAAGGACTGCAGATCTAGCACGGGTGCTAGAGCTGATTGCAGAGAGGCGGCAAAGGTTAAGGGAGGCGGATGCAGTGAAGCTGGCATGGGTCAAGGCCCACGTAGGGATAGAAGGCAATGAGAAGGCAGATGAGTTGGCCAAAGAGGGGGCCAAGTGCATGAGGTATGATGGGCAGGCCACTGAGGGTGGGCTGTGTCAAGAGTTAGTTCGAAAAAGAAAAGAGGAGAGGGAGCGTGCAGGGTTTGGGAAGGGCAAATTCGTGAAGTGGGGCAGGAGAGCACTCACAAATTACACATGGCTGCGGACTGGAAAAGGCGGAGCTATGTGGAGGAGGATGGTCAGTGGCGAGGAGGTACAATGTACATGTGGTGAGGCATGGAGTGCTGAGCATGTGCTGTTCAGATGCACCGAACTGGAGCGACCCCAGAGGAAGGACAAAGATGGGCGCATGTCACCTGGCAGTCCTGGGAGGACCTAGAGGAGAAAGGGTGGAAGCAAGAAGGTGTGGAGGGCGACCCTGTCGAGTACTGGTTTGCCTGCCTCGATCTGGGGTAGCCGGGGACGGAGAGCACTGAGTGCTCAAGATGTGCATGTAGATTCCGTAGTTAGGTGTTCCAAACCTGGCCCGGGTATATGGGTCCCTGCCATAGGCTGATAGCCTGTATGCGGGGTTACGTGAATTAAAAAAAAAAAAAAAAAAAAAAAAGTCGCGGCATGGGGAGGATGGGCCTGGATGGACTATAGCACAAACTGGAACAAATGCAGAGATGGCAGTGCACGGTTGCACAAGCCATCACCAAGGCCCCATGGGGAGCTAGGAGGGAAGTGGTGGAGGGCCTAGCCAATATGGAAACGGTACATGCCTTCCTAGAGGGCGAAGCGACTTGGACCGAGGCCAGGAGGCTGAGATTCGACAATGAACCACCACTGAGGGAGGAGGAGGGCACAATATACCTGACGGGCTTCTTTGAATGGAAAAGCCCACTTCCGCTGGCCATACTCAACACCCTAGACGCCCAGGCGGAGAAACACGAATGGGAAAGAAGGATTGAGGTGGTCGAAGACGAAGGATGGAAATACATATATACGAACGGCAGCGGGATCAACAGAATCACCGGTGCGGGCATCTACGACCAGGGCATCTACGACCAGGGCATCAGGACCTCGTTCTACATGGGTGCACAGATGACTGTCAACGATGCAGAACTCGTGGCCATAGCCAAAGCCCTGGGCTCCGAACACGGGGTGTCAGCTCCCGATGTGACGGAGGCTCAACAGCATCCACTGTTTCGCACAGGGTACCGGTATCTAGAGCTGGCGGAACGAAGTCTCAAGAGCGGTCTCAATAGTCAAATGTCAAGGAAAGGGTCATGTATGGCCTGTAGTCTTGTCTGCAATTTCTGGTCTGTCTGATTGCGTATCCATGTCTGTCCGAGTCTCTCCTTGCCTCTGTGCCCGTACAGTCCTATCTACATCAATTTATAGACCACCTTCACCTTCCAACTGAGCCTATACATCCACATCTCGCTTGCTAAATATGACCTCGCTTCCTTAGCATATATACGCAACATCTATAGCCCTACCGATGAGTGGCGTTCCGGCCCGCATTTACCCTTATCCTTTCCACCGGTGCCGTGGTTACCACCACCACATACTATCCCCCTCTCCTAGAACAGCGGCCCTCCGCGTTCAAACCATCCTAAAGAAAAAAAACCAGTCCAAAATAACAAAATGAAGAACAACAAAAGACCAGTTTTTTTTTTTTTTTTTCCCGTAACCCCGCTTGCAGCTGTTCGCCATGGCAGGGTCCCTAGACCGAAGTCCTTATGGCCCGGAGACAGGCACCTGTGCAACTACGTACAAAATCGTCCCCTTTAAAAGCACACAACAATACCACGACTTCAGTGATGCAGAGGAAACACAAAGTGAAAGCCCAATCCTCCAAGAGAACAATCAAGTACAAATACCCAAATATCTCCCCAGAAAATCAAGCAGTCATGTCCATCTCCTCCACATCCCTCCCCTTCCCCTTTCTGTCCACATTTGTAATTCTATCCCAGTCATACAGGCACGAATCGTACCACTTGCCTGACAACCTTACCTTCGCTGGTATTTGGCTATCTGATTCCCCCTCCCCCTCTAGGTAGATAACAACCGAGCTAGCCTTCTTTCCCTCCCTCCTCTCTTTCTTCACCAACCATCTTGCCGCAACAATCTTTCCTATCCATGGGTTCGCATTCTCCATCCAATGTCTTACTTTCCTGAGTTTCTTTGTCATCGCAATTCCATGTACTATGATTGCATGACCGGATTGCGGGAGTGTCCTTTCTTTGGCATTGGCTTTCGGAGATGGTGTTGGAGATGGTTTCTGCTTGGGGCGACTGGTACTCTGTCCCTCTTTCACTTTCTTGGACTGGAAAGCAGTGGACTTTGTTCGGCTTTTGGGTGGTGCCACCGGAGGTCAGTCAGACTTGTCCCCTTCCGGGGCTGTGCTTGGCCGGATGTTCTGGGAGATAACTGCTGCATATGACAGCTTTGGTGGCTTCTCCGAGTCAGTCTGTGATTCCCCTTCCTTTGAACGTTTTCTCAGGTGCCAAGACCAGTCAATGTCACAGATCTATATGCCAATCACGTTCCAATCCCCTCTCACTTCTGCTGCTTTTCCCAATTCTCATTTCCTTGAATTCCCAGTCGATTCTTTCGACAGTCAGCAATGGCCGGGTTCATTACTGACTGCATTCTTTTGCCACTATCACCTGTCTAGCCTTGCTACGATTCCGCTCATGCTTCGCTTGCATTGAACAAAACCTTGTCGAATTTCCCTGCTTATCATAGATTGCTAGTAAAGCAGCTACCATCATCTCTGTTGTCATGCTTGACTCGTACTAAACGCTCCCATGGCCTCCCAAGAATAATTTCTTGTGAAAGTCCTACCATGATAAACATTCTGCACCTAGCTTCAATTCCACCCACCACTATTTCGCATACACCATAGGCCTTTGTTCTGTGTGAGTTTGCTGATCCAATTACCCAATTCGCTTCCAGGTCCACGGAAAGATTAAGCTGTTCATAAACCTCCATTGACATTAAACAAAGCTCTGATCCTGAGTCAATCAACATGTCAAAAGTGCGTTCTTCAATCATACTCTTTTTTTTTTTTTTTTTATGTCAATACTCGCAGGCCGCCCAACGGGCTATGGCGAGAATCATACCCTTGCATTCAGGCACTGCACATGCATATAGCTTTAGTGAGTCCTCTTGAGCAATACTAACATAGGCATCTATCTTTTGACCTTTGTCAAGTGGTGGAATTCTCTTTGCTCCAAACCACCGGCAGATCATGTCTGGTGAAATTGACAATATCTTTCGAACCTTCATATCTGGCACTGTTGCATCCAGCACAATTATCACTTAGCTTCATATGCCTAGGGTAGTAGGGTGGACTGTAATCGTGTCTGGATAAAGTGATCGTGTGTCTGGTCGCATGTCTGGTCGCGGCATCTCATTTCAAGTATTATTACCCCCATCACGCAACTGCTGGCCTCGCTTTTCTTCAAGATCTGCCTCCCGCCGAGCTGCCTGATAGATGACTCTCACCATTTATCTCTTTCTGTTCGCCCTCTTCATATAGTACTGTGATACATGCTACTGAGCACATTTCCAATTCCTTCTTGCGAAGTTGTGTAGCAACCCAATAGGTACTCTCACTGAGTCCCCTACACCTTCTTGGCCAAGATAAACCTTTCCTATGGACATTTCCTCTGGATAGTGCCTTGCCTAAGTCCTCACATGTCTCTCGATTATGCATACCTCCGTCCCAGTAGCATCCTCTGAGATTGGTCCTATTAGATGCTGGATATTCTCGGTTGCCATATTGGTTCGGTGAGTAGTATGGGCTTGCTAATCGTGACTGCCGCTGCATTCATTTCCGCTATCTGTGCATCGAGCTGTTGTTGGGCTTGTAGTTGCTGGACCTTTAATTCTTTTATCATTTTAGTGAGGTCTTCTATGTCTTTGTCTCGTCCTGAGGCGCTAGGTTCTTATTCTGCAGCTGCAGTTTCTGTGGTTGCTGTGGCCTAACCGGTTGGTCTGTCTGTAACATAGGCTGCTTTGCCTTCCATAACCTCTTCATTTCAGAGTCATCCTTGGTGCAGATGCGAATAGCCTCTTTCATAAGGTCACCCCATACTGTAGCTGTTGTTGTTGGATCTTCTATATCAACATTGCACTTTTTGCATAGCTTGTCACCAGTCTTATCTGAAAATGCCTGTAGAAAAAGTATTACCCTGGTATGTGTGCTGAGAAGTCTCTTCGATACCAGATATTCAGTTCACTGTGCAAAATCAAGAATGAATGCTCTGAAGATTGCTGGTGTTGGGCTTTGGTAGTCATGCATTGCCCTGGAAATAGCCTGTAACTAGATATCTGTATTCTTTTGCTGCTCTCCATCATCCTCACGGAATTTTTCCAGTAGGTCTTTCTTGAACTGATCCCAAGAGTCCCCCATGTAGCTGGCCATAGTCTTAACGTATTTGCTGCTAAGCCTCTCACAGTATAAGGGAAGCCTCTTGATCTTGAAATTCACTTGTCCAGTCTGCAGTCATTTCTTCCCAGATCATGCTAAGGTCCGTGATATCTTTGCCATTGAAGTGCGGAGCGCCAGGTTGATGTGCTGGTGGCATTACTTGCGAGGCGTTGTCCTTGCCCTTGTCCTTCTCCGAACCTGTTATTCGAACTGGATGGTTCCGAAGTAGGCATTAGTGCTATTAAGTTGCTAATGGCTGTGAGTAACCGGTTTTGTTGTAAGAACTCACGTTGAGAGTCCTGATATCGTTTTCCGCGAGTTGTCTTGCGAGAGCTATTGCGAGGTTTGCCAAAGCGGCGAGTTGTTCTAAGAGTTCTTGTTGCTAAAGATAAGTGCAGTTTTCTCTTGCGAATTGTGTAGTCAAATAAGAGAGGTCTTGTAGAAAGGTGCGTGGTCAAAGAAGAAGAGTCTGAAGAAGAGGTCAAATGCGAGTCTGCTGCATATGAGAGTGCGGGGTCTAAAGATGCGGATGCCGATATCTGTGAGGTCTGTGTTGTCTGTCTGGATGATGCCTTCAATTCCAGCTTCCTTGCTTTTCTTATATACCTGTCTAGATCCATGAAATGCTCAACTCTCACAGTTGATCTAATGACAACGTAATACACAAATATCATTATCTCGGAAGCTTAAAGCTGGAAAGGTAGCTTGCATATGATTGAGCCCATGATAACCGAGCCGAAACTCAACTCAATTTTTAGTCCTAATACTGCTATAAGTGAGCAGATAGTGAAAGGTGTCCAAACCGATAGTACCATCATCGTATTCTGTACCCAAAGTCTTGTGAGTCCTGAGTGTAGTAGATAGTCCGATTTGCCTATAAGCTCTTCCTGTTCTACAGCCACAGCTGTCCAATCGAAGAGACCAATGTGATGAAGAGTTGGACCAATATGATGAAGACTCTCACCAATGTGATGAAGACTTGGACCAATATGATGAAGACTCGGACCAATATGATAAAGTCTCAGACCAATGTGATAAAGACTCGAACCAATATGATGAAGACTCAGTAGCATCCACTTTCTTGCACAGGGTACCGGTATCTAGAGCTGGTGAAATGAAGTCTCAGGGCGGTCTCAATGGTCAAATGTCAAGGAAAGGGTCTTCAATTGTCTTCTCTGTGCGTGTCTGGTCAGTCTGGTCTATCCATCTCTGCATATCCCTGTGTGTCTCTGCTTGCTTGTGTGCCCATACAGTCCTATCTACACCAATTCATAGACCACCTTCACCTTCCAACTGAGCTTATACATCCACATCTTGCTTGCTAAATATTAGCTCGCTTCCTTAGCATATATACGCATCATCATATATCCTTACCGATGAGTGGCGTTCCGGCCCGAGTTTAGCCTTATTCTTTCCATCGGTACCGTGGTTACCACTAAACCATAAGGGACAGTTTGGTGGCGTGAGAGGCGGGTCTGCAATCGATACCTTGTTACGAGCGGTGGTAGTCAGTCAGAGGGCTCTTGCGCGGAAGGGAGGGGCCGTGTGGGTCATGGAGGACATTAAAGGCGGTTTTGGAAACACAAGGTGGGAGGTGGTCAGGGAGAGGGTACAGGGCTCACCAGCTGAGGATTGGCTACCCTGGTTAAAGAGCTTCTTCCGAGAGTGCGAATTCGAGGTTGAGTGGGATGGACAGGTAAGGGGCCGTGGGAAGTCTAACATAGGCGTGCCGCAGGGGTCACCATTGTCCCCCATAGCTTTCCTAATTTTCATGGCACGAATACTAGAGGAGATGGGCCTGTTCCTCTCCTCTGCCCTCCAGGATTTGGCTTGTTGACGCATGCCTCAATCGTGTGTTGATGACCTCAACTGCGTGATGGTGAACTGGGGAGAGATCAAGGGCATGAAGCGGATTGGAGACAGGATAGCGGGGGTAATCAGGGAAGTGGCCCAGGCCAACGAGCTGCCTCTTGATGTCTCAAAGGAGGAGGTCCTACTCATTGGCAAGAAGGCCAAGAGGGCAGAGGTTGAAAGGAGTAGGTGTAAGTGGTTAGGAGTGATCTGTGACAGCACCCTTGATTTTGATCATCATTGGAGGGCCCGCATTGATAAAGCCAGAAAACTCCTGGGGGCTCTGTCTGGGCTGGCAACTCGCAGTGGGGTATGAGCATATACATCACTCTTCCGCTGCCATCTCTACAAACGAAATTTCGCCCCCTCGCCGCGTCCGCGAAAGTACCGCCGCCAAAAAAACCCTTCTTTCTACGCTTTCAGTGAGTGGAACAATTGTTCCAGGATGTCCACTTCCTCCCCGTTCTCCTGTTGTTTCACCCACTTCTTCTCGAAGTCTTTCGACTCTCTCCACCCCTCCGGGTATGCCACCTCTTCACACCTGAATGCTAGGTGGTCTGCAGTCTGCTTCTCCCCGCATCTACTGAGCATACTGCCCCCACTGCCACCTTGCCAATCCTCATGTCCTACTCCTTTGTCATCCTCTGCCCCACCTGATCACTGCCCCACCTCCGATCCCGGTTCTCTCCTTTCGGCCACTCACAGTTGCTTCCACTTCTGCAGCAGCCCCCTCTCCATCACTACACATTTTCCATTCCTACATGCTGCCTTTCTTGTCTCTGCATCCGCTGCCTCATTACTCGTGACCCCAATGTGAGCTTTTACCCACATCAATTTGATATCTCCTTCTCTTCTCTTTCTCTTTGTAATTCGGTCTAACACCCTTCTCAAATCAGTGCTTGTGGCCCTGCTCCTGGTCCCTGCCTTCTTCACCGCCATAATCGCAGCTTGTAAGCCTGTCAGAGTTACTACCATCACTGGTGCCAGTACCACCTTTCAAACCCTATTCTCATCTCTTGCACTTCTCTATCCCATACTGTTGCTCCCATGCCCATCTCCAACCCGTCGCCCCCATCTCATTTCCAGAACCCCCCCCCCCCCCCCCCCCCCCACTCGCCCCTTCTCATTCATGCTCCCGTCCATGAACACCCTCCTCGTCCCCTTCGTGGCCCATTCTATTGACGCCTCCTATTCATTCTTGCTTCCCCCTTTGCATTCTTCTCTCTGAGCCTTCTCGGACCGCCACGTACTTGGGCACATGGGCGACCGTCAATGACGCTGAACTGATAGCCATAGGGCAGGCACTGGAGTCTCAGGAAGGAGAGATTCTCATAATATTTGACTCCAAGACAGTGATCAACAGACAGAGAATAGCTGAAGGTAAACCCCAACCACGAATGAGCAGCTCAGATGGTCAGGGAATCCTGGGAGATGAGAGCCGCAAGAGGAGATGTAGACATGGCGGTGATGTGGATAAAGGGCCACAGGGGCATCAGGGGCAACGTGGAGGCCGACAAGGTGGCCAAAACGGGGGCTTTTCTACAATAGCAGGACGAGACGGTCACGGAAGCGGGCATGCGTCAACACGCCAGAGCCTGGAGAGTGGAGGAAAGGAACAGGCTAGGCAAGAATTACAGGCCGCTCCAAAGACTAGGACACAGGGTGACGACCCTAGCAGGTCTTCTGGGAGGCAAGGGCTTACGGTATGAGCGGGTCAGCGGGTCTGGGAGGTCACTGGGCAATTCGCCTGAAAGGGATATTGCAGTTGCACTGCGTGGTGCTGAATTGAGCGTATCTGCAAGTGCGAATGTAAAGTAATGCAAGAACAACTGATATTTGTATGCATCAAATATAGTAGAAGGTGACCAGTAAGAACATAAAGGCAAACTGCGTAAAGAATAAGTGAAAGCAAAGGAGAACTGAAGTCAGGAAATAAAAGAACTAAAACCGTAGAATAGAAAAACTAGATGTGTGGGAAGGAACTGAATTGTTGAGCGAAGAGCTGTACAGAACCACCACAGAACCACCATCACATTTCCTTCCAGCCTTACCCTCATTCCCAGTACTCGCTTACTCTACAACCCACGTGACCTACGACTTCCTCGAGCCCAGCGCCAGCGCGGATGTAGTGGTTGGGCGCCGCCGCCTACCACAGCGGCACTGGAGATACGGCCTGGGAAAGGCAGACGGTCCGGAGTGCAGGTGGTGTGAAGAAGAGAAGACCACGGCCCACATGCTAGACAGATGCAGGGCATGGAAGACGAAATGGCCTGGAGGCAGGGACGCGCTGCTCAGGCCACCGAAAGGGGACGAAGGGGACGCGGACCCACTCGGGGCCCTGTTGGACTGGATGGAACGGTGAACAAATCGGAGGCGATGGAATGCTCGGGGATGCTTTATTTCATATGTATTTCTTACACAACTTCCATAGCTATCTCTTATGTAACTAAATCGCCATAGCCCACAGGGCGGCATGTGATTACTGATAGTAAAAAAAAAAAAAAAAAAAAAAAAAAAATCTCTACCTCCCTTATGATACCTCGTTGACGCCCTCTGGCATCAGAATAAAGAAAATACAAACTGTGTGCCATCAAGTTTGTAGGCCTCCATGGCACAATGTTTCAAGGTGTAGGGTGTGGCACCGCCCGACCCGCTCCAGCGGGCGGGTTTCGCCTCTGCCGAGAACCCGCGATGAGTTTAAGCAGCCATGTATGCCCGCCTCAATGGCAGTATCTGCAGCCATATATGCACGCCGCAATGGCAGTATTTACAGCCATATATGCCCGCCGCAATGGCAGTATTTACAGCGATACATCCACGCCGCAATGGCAGTATTAACAGCCATATATACCCTGCCATGGCCAAGTGCTACAAGCGGGGTTATGTGATTAAAAAAAAAAAAAAAAAAAAAAAAAAAAACAGCCATATATGCGCGCCGGAATGGCTTCATTAGCAGCCATATATGCGCGCCGTAATGGCAGTATCAACAGCCATATGTGTGCGCCTCAATGGCAGTATAAGCAGCCAGATATGCGCGCCGGAATGGCTTCATTAGCAGCCATACATGCGCGCCGAAATGGCCTCATTAGCAGCCATATATACCCGCCGGAATGGCTTCATTAACAGCCATATATGCTCGCCATATATGGTCGCCGTGACTACATTACATGTGGCCGATATATGTGGGTTGGCGCCAGGCCCTGCCATGGCGAACAGCTACAAGCGGGGTCACGTTTTTTTTTTTTTTGCGGGTTGGCCAAGAGGGCGACGGGGCGGGGCGGGTTGCGGGCGGGGTCGTAGGGGGGCAAAACCCGCCCCGACCCGCCCAGTTGCGCACGCTACACCCAACCCTACAAGCACCTCAAAACAGTACATGACTTGTAAGTAATACATGACTAAGGAATTCAGGGTAACGAAATAAAGAAATAGTTCAGGGTAAGAACAGCTTAGAGAATAACCTTGATAGTTAATTGTCTAACTGTTATTCCATGACACTTGACCTGCATTTATTCTGTTTCATCTTACACTGTGGAAAGCATTCATTCGATGGTGAGCTGAAAATTTCCTCAAAGTTTCGCCCCGGGGGGAAACTTGTGGGTTATGGTATTTGGAAATGAAAATTGGATCAAAAGACTCAGCTCGCTGAGAGCTTTCGATCTATGTGATTTTCGCTGGGGGGGACGTTGTGGTTGTGGAGTCGTTTCCAAACGCTCGTCCTGAGGTGGTTGTTGTCCGTGGAGCTACTAGCATTAGCATTGGTCAGTATACCTTAGAACTTACTGGTTGACACTACCAGAATTACTCCTCATCTTATATCAAATTTACTGCAAATAGTTACCTATTAACAGGAGATATGAGCTGACCCAGCCCCCTTAGTACCAACTTGGAAGGTATAATGCAACGTGCTCATATGCTGGAATAATAGAACATATTTATTGATATGAAGAATACAACCTCAGTATAGCAGCATTTCATAGATATTACTGAGCCCTTTCCCCAGCACAAGATGCAGTAGAATAAACTGAATCTGACATATGGTAGGCCTCTTGATGGCACAAAATGGCCTCATTTATAGGTATGTAATGACCCTTTCTGTAGCACGAGATAGGCTCAGTCTACAGGCATTTTTTTTTTTTTTTTATCACATGACCCCGCTTGCGGCTGTTCGCCATGGCAGGGCACTCTACAGACAAACCCCACGCCAAGACCCCATAGGAGACCGCGAAACACCGCCCTCCCACCAATCAAATGCCGAAGGGAAAGAAAAACAAACCACCACCTCCACCCGCCGAGAGGACTGCCTCCCCTCCGCCGATGAGGATCGCATCCCCCCCTCCGCCACCGCCACACGCCGAAAGGACTGCCTCCCTCCCGCGCAATATATGGGGAAGACTGCAAGATGCGGGCATCGGATGGTACGAAGTAGTCGAAGCGATATGGAAGGATAAATCCGGAGACAATGAACCCCCGAAAAACGGCGCAAAATTAATTATACCGTTCTTAGACGACAGCGTGCCCACGGAACATATCCTGGCACTGCGACCGGGCCAACTCCCTCCAGGCCTCCAGCCCATCGCACCGCCACAGACCCTGGGGCTCAGCCCCATCACCACGATCGAAATAACACCAGCACCTCCGCTACCTCAACCACTAAGGCTCAGCCCAATCACGGCAGTCGACACCACGCCACTGTCGCCACCCCCACCACCAACTATGAGGCTCAGCCATATCACGTGTCTAGACACGGAGCCGGAGGAAACAATACAGACAGCCCCGGCACAAACACAGAAGAAGAGGAAGAGAAAAGACGGGAAAAAAGTTTCCTCTTCCCCGGCGGCACTCCCAGCTGCCCCCACCACATCGACCCCCGACCCACAGACGAACCCCGGGCCCCGCCCCCGCACCCGACCCCAGACATCACCTCCGCGCCCCAGAACCAGATCTCCGACCAGCAACTACGGCATTGTCGCTCACGGCATTGCATTGAGAAAAGACCTAGACAAGGTTAGGAGATGGCTGGAGACAGCAAACAAGGAAATAGGCCAAACGAGAGGAATCAGGTGGTTAAGAAAAAAGGCAATGCTAGCGGAGGAAGGCAAAAAGACGAGCTCCGTGGTACTATACCTGGAGACACAGATAGACGTCGAGAAAGTTAAACTCGGGGGAAGATGGTTGCGAGCGGAGGTCTACGAGCCGAGCAGAGGAAGGAAATAGGAAGGCTTGGTAGACCCCTCCTACACCCGCATCACGGAGGACTAGCGGGCAATACCTGTACTTAAAGTTCATCTTCTTTTTTCTTTTAGATATAACACGTTCCCTACAATATATAAACCTCGCCATAGCCCATTGGGCGGCATGCGAGTAATGAAATAAAAAAAAGAAAAAAAATGCTAGTAGCATTAACCAATAAGCTCAAAGGCATACTGACTAATACTAATTCTAGTAATATCATCTAGTAAGCCCAAAGGCATACTGATTAACACTAGTTAATTCTGGTAGTATCAACAAGTAAGTCTAAAAGTAATCTCGAAGGCCTACTGAAATACTAGTTACATTATGCTATAGCTAGCTAATTCCTTTTTCTTTCTTTTGTTCTGGTTACCGATTGGGACATATTTTTGATCCCATCACCGGTGGACTTGCCTCGGGGGTGTGTTATGTCAAAACGGACAGTCTGATCCCGCCTTCTATTATCACGACATACACGTTCTGTTAATGTTTTATTGGCTTAATTCTTTCTTATCTTCGTTTCACATGTCGTTTACATGGATGGTTGCTATGGTTATCTCGTATATTGTAATTCTTTCATTTATTTACGGAATTACTTCGGTTATCACATTCAGCTGGGATTTGTTTCGAACTCGCATACAGCTTGTGTTACTTCGTCTTTTCTTTACGAAACTGTACAAGGTTGTTGCCTATATCTACGGCTACCATTTGGGTATAGTCGTCTCGCTTTCTGTGTATATAGTCTGCGGAAACCCGCACCCACTTAATACCATAGAGTCGCTCAACTCCTCTCCTCGTTGCCTTCCTCCGTGCCTCCACTCCATTGCTGCCTCCGTTTGCACCATTATCTTTCCTCTATAGCGCTTGCCCCGCTATCCTTATTCTTCCGCTACGCATCGTATTACCCTCTCGTGGGTCACGTTGTTATGTTAATCTTCATTTAAACCCTTTTCCATTGGTGGAATTTTACCCGATGGGCAAGTTTCCTTCTATTGCTTTCGACCGGTTTCTAGTTGTTCGCAATTATCCCTGTATATTAAACAGTTTTAGATAGAACCGCAGTAGGGGACTCTAGGGCTTAGGTCTTAGGTTTTTGGGGTTCAGACTAGCGGCCTGGATTTCTCTATAAAAGAGGGTCCTTCCCGCCGCTGAATCTCTTTTCCTTTCCTCTCTCGTACACACTTGTCCGTAACCACCTTCCTCCGAGTCTAACTTTCCCGGTTTCCGTTGGTGTTTCCAGGTAAACTACCACGGAGCTTGTCTGCTTGCCTTCTTCTGCCAGGATTGTCTTTTTCCGAAGCCATCTGATCCCTGTGATTTTGCCTAAGTCTTTGTTGGACGCCTCCAACCATCTTCTGACATTTCCCAGGTCACGCATTTATCCACCAGCTGCCAACCGTGGAAAGACAGGTTGAGAAACGGGGCAGGAGGACTGATACAGCCAAAGGGGGGGGGTGGGCGGAGATAGCCAAGGTGCTGTTATGGGCAGGGAGAGAATGAACTTGACAGGGATGGATGGGAACGGGTATTGTAGTTAAATTTAATGTAGTAAGAAATCTCGCCATAGCCTTACAGGCGGCATGCGAGTAATGAAATAAAAATAAAAAAAAATAAAAATTTCCCAGGTCTTTCCTTAGGGCTATGCCGTGGACGACAATGCCTTGTCTCGAAGTGGTGTTGTCGGGGCGGGTCGGAGGGTGGAGTCTGGCTTTGGGGCGCGGGGCCTCGTTCCGGGGCGAGGATGGGGTCCGGTTGTTGGTGTCGGTGGTTTGGATGCTGGTGTCGATGTTCTGGGGTCTTGGGTGGTGGCGGACGTGCTGTCTGTCGGTGTGTCTGCCGGGGCTGGGGGGGTTTGTGAGGCAATCCTCCTTGCCTCCTCGTCACTTAACTGGCAACCCCAGCTAGGGTTAACCCCGAAGCAGGCGATGTGCCTCCGTCAAGGAACACGGTGAGGTCGGTATAGGGGGCCAGGAAGGCGTACTTGAGGCGACCTTTTCCTCTTCTTCTTCGTCTTTCTCCCTTCCCTCTTCACGCTTTGATGAAGTCGGAAGGATAAAGACTTGTATTTAGACTTAAGTATTAGTTAAAGCGTTTTCCCTACAAAAAGAAATAAACCTCGCACAACAATGTCTTCAATTGTTTTCTGGACCCTCGTTTGGTACATTCTGGGATTCCTCCCCAGTCTGTTCCACGCCTTGATCACCCGCCAGCGATTGCCATGCGTTCCTTCTTACTCCGCTGTCCCCATGTCCGTCCTGGAAATCCTTTCCTCCGTCACGGCTTCCCATTTCCTTAAACTCAAAGTCAACATTGGGAAGACCAAGATAGTAGCCTTCGTCGACAGTGGGGCAGCGGTTTCCCTTGTGGCTAAGTCGCTGGTGAGGCGTCTCAAGGTGGAGGTGCGCCCGTGCTCGGTGAGTTTCCGAAGGATCGACACCATTGCCACAGCGACAGCCACGACAATAGCAACGACACAGCCACAGTTATTGTCACATTGACAGCCACGACAATAGTAGCAACGCCACACATCGAAGCCACAGTCACGAGACGATGCTGAACACAAGACAGACGAGTAAGACAGAGGGGAAGAAGAAGGAGAAGAGACTGAATAAGGTCAACAAAGTGGAATTCTACATGGTTCTAAATTGGAAAGCCCATGAGAACCTCAAGTTTATCGCACAGGACAGACAATGGACACTACATAAGTTTCACGACATTATTCAACACTCCATCAAGGACGGATTGAAGAAGAAGCTAGAACATGCCATAGAAGAGGCAGTAGCAAGGGGGGAGGTAAGAGACGGAGAGGACTATACAGTGACAGAGAAGGAGATCAGCATGCAGGATATTGAACGTGGAGATGTCGACACCCAGCAGATAATTGACTTCATCAAGAAGAGCAAGGCGCTAGATGACAGAAAACCGGAAGATCAAATATACGAAACAATAGTCGTTAAGGATAGAAAAAGAGACATCAAACAGACAATTCCGAGGACATCGGGGTCGAGACAAACCACGGTAGAGGAAGAAGACAGTGATCGAGAGAGCATGACTTCGGAGGCAACAGTGTCACCAGAGACACCACAAAAAATGTGGGAGAGGGGGGACAGCTGGGGATATACACAGCCCACGGGCATCAGGCCTCCTACGCCAGACAGACCTAAGACACCAGACGTGGATGACCAAGAACATGAAGAAGGTTTTTTGATTGATACGTGCAACGGAGCAGTGAGACAAGCTAGAAGCTGGGTGGAGAAAATGGAAGCAGGGCGGGTGAAACCAGAGACGGCGAGATATATGGGAGCGTCGACAGCCGAAGCACTCCGTGGACTGGAAAGGAGATTTGGGCTGGCAAGATGAAGGAGGGAGACTGACCAAGACCTCAGGGAATGGACAGAAAGGATGGCGGAGGAGTACTGGGGATGGAAGGAGAATCAGACAAGAAAGGGAGGACATATGGTAGAAGAAGAGGCGGGCAACGACCTGGGTGAGCTAAGGGCAAGGATACAGATACTTGAGGAACGAATGAAGTACACTGTCGTCAACCAACTAGCCAAGGAGAGAGATAGGATCATCAAGGAAGTAACGAAAGAGATGGAAGTCCAGCTATATGGCATACAGGACATATTGAAGATCCAACAGGGAGGGCTGAAGAGTTGAACAGGGGCGATAGTGCAAGCCGTCGAGAGGCTAAAGAGTATAGAGGACAGAGTAGTCGTTATACCAGAGTGGCCAGAGGAGTTGATACGAGCGGAGGAAGAAGCAAAGCGGGGTAAGCAGACACGAGAGGGAGAAGAGGGAGGGGGGAGCGTACGAGAGAAGGGGAAAGGTAGAGAGATGGAGCAGGAAGCGAGTGGGCGAGTCGAGAGGAGCGAGGAAGAGAGAGAGGAGCTGCCGAAGAAGAAGAGGAGGAGTCCCCAGCTAGAAGAGAAGAGAAAGGATAAGATGAGAACAGAGGAGCAGCAACGCTACTGGGAACGGAGATGGCGAGAGAGAGGTTAACGACATTCCGATGACAGATGCCCCACCACTGCCACAAGATACACCTGCTTCGACGGCACCACTAGAGCATCAGGAAGTACCGGAAAGGACACAAACAACTCCGACAAGGACACAAACAACTCCGGCCACGCGGAAGGCACCAGAGGACGCCCTAACCAAGAACACACCGCCAAAGAACGCTGCACCCGAGAATGCCCCGACGGGGCCCAAGAACGCTGTGTCGAGGGGACCCAACACATACGCCAAAGTGGCAGCTGAGATTAGTGGCAGACAGACAGCTCCGGTGCCGAGGGGACCCAAGACATACGCCAAAGTGGCAGCTGAGATTGGTGGCAGACAGACAGCTCCGGCCAATGACACACTCAAGGATACAACACCAAAGGGACAAAAAACGTATGCTAGAATAGCAGCGGAATCGGGGAACGCATCAATAGTGGACATTCGCGAAAGGAGTCAGAAGAAGAAGGTAGAGCCGGTCAACCCATGGAGAACGAAGGACCTGTGGCAGGCGCGGCTGCATGGTGCTCCGAACTGGCAAGAGAGTTGCATCAACCCAAGAGAAGCAAACAAGGCACTTGAGGACTTCAGAATCAAAGCAAATGGACATCTCGGCAAATCGGCTCCATATCAGATAAGAAGAGTAATTCTAGACAAAGAATTTCCACATGAAAGGATTCTCTTGATGGCAGACACCGATACCAAGGAGGGACCAAGAAAGTTAGATGCCGTACAGGAGGCAATACGGAAGGCTGGATCACAGGCCAAGGCAGACTGGGACAAAAGGATGGTGGAACTAGTCACGTTCGATCTAAACATGGCGGAATCACCTACAAGAGTAGGAAGAGACTTGAGGGAAGAAAACCAGGGGACGGTGGGACCCAGAGAAGCAAGAAGATTAACAGTAAAGCAGATTACACCCAGAAACGGCAATCCAGCTTTTTCAATCTTTGTGACTGATAACGTGGTGGAAGTGTTGAGAGAGGGGCTGAAGTTTCGAGGAGGAAGACTCAAGTGCTACCTGAGGGAAGATATTGGCAAGGAGAGTTCAGGGAGGGCACGACGATATCGATACACTGACTCGGAAGGCTATTGTGTGCACTTCCAAGTAGGACAGGTGATTGAATGGATCCCGAAGCAGCGCAACCTACCGGATTGGGTGAAGAGCTCCCCAAGAAGAAGGGAGACAGAAGAAGTAGTCAACCTTAATGGAGGATGGAAGCAGAGCTGCCCATGCTGCAAAATGATCAACGACCACCACCCGTTGTGTGGAAGGCCACTTCAGAAGGCCAATTGGATTCCGAAAAAGACTGAGGAACAACAACACTTTCGTCCCCGTGGGGCACCAGGGAAGGGAAGGGCACCATGTTAAGGATAGCCTACCAAAATGTGGGCAAGGCAGTGGGGAGGCGGCCGACAGAGAGATTGATATTATATTTATTGGAGAGGCATGGAGGGCACCAGGAGGAGGGACAACCTTCCATCCGGCATTCACAACGATTCATAGACCAACTAAAATGGGAGGTTTAACAGCCTATGTCAGAAAGGAGCTATTAGGGAGTGTGAAAGTGGAGGGAGGGGAGAGACATGCGACAGTTAAGGTCAACGGAAGGACGGTAACAGGAGTATATTGAAACAAGGACACAGACATAACGGTGGAACTAGACAAGGTCGGCATGACAGACCTACTTATCGGAGACTGCAACAGTCACCATATGGAGTGGTCATCAAAACAAGATGGAAGAGGAAGAATACTAAGAGACAACATGAGGACACTAGGACTAGAACAGCAACTAGATAAGAAGACTAAGACGTGGACAAGGACGGTAGAGGGAGAAACACGCACAGCCCTGCTGGACCTGGTCTTCGCAAGGAGAGGAGAATGGGAGACTGGCGGGCTAACATGGGTTGCGGGGGCAGATCATGCGATGGTCTATGGGTACTTGAAAGACACAGATATGAATCAATTTAGGACTATAACCGTAACTGACTGGGAGAGGTGGGAGGAATACGTAGAAAAATGGGGCAACAAACCACTTCCGGAAGGTACTGACCCATACGAGATATTAAGAGACCTCACAGCGCGGTTCACAAAGAAAGCACGAATCAGCAACAGGTCCAAAAGGTGGTTCGACAAGGAAGTGAAGGAGGCTCGCAAAATGACTAGGTACATTTTACGCAAGCAGAATGGATTCGACTACGAAAGTAAAATCAAAGCGAGACGGCTCCTGAGAGACATAATAAGGGAAAAAAAAAAAAAACAGCATTGGGTGAACTTCCTGGAAGAGGACAGAATAACATCTCCATGGGACATCTTTCGCATAGCAAGAGACCCATTCCGGAAACGCGATCTAATGGGCATTCCAGGCACAGACCAAGAGATAGCGGACGCCTTAGTGGAGAGACACTTCATATATACAGATGAGAAACTGGAGACTCCGTTGTGCCCAGAAGGTATAACTCTGGATAGGGAAGAGACGAGGCATGCCATCGATAGAGCCTTAAGCAAAACGAAGTCTCGGTCGGCTCCAGGACCAGACGGGGTCCAATACAGATTATTGAAACTACTGCGGGGTACAACTCTATACTGGGGCCTGCGGGAAAGGATAGTAGGATATATAAATGGAGTATATGACTTCGCGAGAGGCTTCGATGTGGTAATGATACGAAAGAAGAACAAGCCAAGGGAGCTACCGGGGAGTTGGAGACCAATCACACTCCTAAACACGGTAGCAAAATTGGGACAGAAGGTTGTAGCAGACATGATACAGCGGCAGGACCACCTTTTTCATGACACGCAGCTTGGTGGAAGACCACATAGAGGAGCGGAAGACCTACAGAGGCAGACTCTAAAGGAGATAGACCGGAGACTCAAAGAAGGGAACTGGGTAGCAATGGTGGGTGACGATATTAAGTCGGCTTTCAACTTTGTTAGGAGAAGGAAGGTGGTGGAGCGTCTGAAACACACATGCCCAAACCTGGCAGCTTTCGTGGATTCCTTTCTCAGATCGTGCAAGTTCAACATGATATGGGATGGCAAAAAACGGGCGCAGCACCATATGACAGATGGCACTCCACAGGGCTCTCCTTTATCCCCAGTCCTTTTTTTGGTAGCAATAGCCCCCGTGGCGGAAATGGTGGCTGAAAGAAATTTCACGAGTTCCTATGTCGATGACTTTCATAGCATTATCTCCGATTCCAACATAAACCGACTAAGGAAAAAGATCAAAGAACATCGAAGGTTGCTGGAAAGAGACGCGGCAGAGGAGGGATATCAGGTAGACCCGGGAAAGTCCGAGACTCATTGTCGGATTCAAGGGTCCAACCTACAGGCTAGTCGGATTACATGTAGACTGGGAGCTGAAATTTGACGAACACCACCAGAAAAGACTCAGACTGGGCAAAGCGGCATGGGCGACAGCAGCAAGACTCACAAAGTTACACCCAGCGAAACAGCGCCAGCTATACACAAGCATCGCCAGGAATATCGCGACGTGGAAGGCGTGGGCCTGGAGCGACTACGCTCACGGAGCTCCAAAAGAACGAAAGCTAAGGGACCTGGAGAAGTGGCAATATACTGTCACACGAGGCATAATTCGGGCGCCATGGGGGACGAGAAGAGAGGTGGTTGAAGGCCTGGCGAACTTGGAGTCGATAGAGACCTTCGTGAGAGCTGAGGCTGAGCGGGTAGAAGCAAGGGCACTCCGGTTCGAAGAAGAGGAGATACGAAGAAAAGACTTGGAGAGCACGTACTTAAGAGGGAACTTCCAACACGGGGGGGAATTGCCTTTAGTGATCCTACCGACCTTGACCAGAGACGCGGAGGTGGCAGAGTGGAGAAGACACATAGATGACACAGTGGAAGAAGGATGGATTACAGCATACACAGACGGTAGCATGATCGGAGAGAAGGCCGGAGCAGGTATATCAATGGGAGGAGAGAAGGATTCGATATATCTGGGAGCCCAGGCTACTGTCAACGATGCGGAGATATATGCGATCAGCGAGGCTGCAGAAAGGATGGAAGGAGAGCTACTCATCATCACAGATTCCAAGTTCGCGATATCCAGGATGTCAGCAATAGCAAAGGGACTCCCAACACCAGACGGGGCGACGAGGAGACTCAGGGAAGCCTGGAAAAGGCGACTGGATAGGGGAGACCTAGACATGGCTGTGATGTGGGTGAAAAGTCACAAAAGTATACCAGTAAATGAAGCAGCAGATGAGGCAGCGAGAATAGGGACAGCGCTACAATGCGCGGCAGAGGTGGTGACAGAAGCGGGGATAAGACAGGAGGCAAAGCGAGAGAGAGCACGAGAAAGGAATAGACTGGGTCTGACATACCGACCTCTGGAGAGACTCGGCGCGCGAGCATCGAGACTAGCGGGACTGTTGGGGGCGAAGGGACGACGCGCATGGAGACATCACATAGGGGAGGCGACAGACCCAGGGTGTAGGTGGTGCGGGGAGGCGGAGGAGACCACCGGACATTTACTGGAGGGGTGTAGAGTGTGGCAGAAGAAATGGCCTGGGGGCATGGCAGCAATAAGAAAACCCCCAAAGTGCAGGGAAGGAGAAGGTGACCCACTACAGGGGCTGATGGAGATGATGGAAGAGGACGGAGGGTGACTTCAGTTACATTTCAGTGTGCCAGTATTTTATTTTCTCTATCTCATTTAGTTCCTGTTGATCACATGTACCTAACACATCGCCATAGCCCACAGGGCGGTAAGCGATAAATGATATATAAAAAAAAAAAAAAAAAAAATCGGTGAGTTTCCGGGGTTTCGATGGAATGATCACTCATTGCACAGAGTGCTGTGAAATTTCGATCAATCATGGAGGGGTGACCTTTAGTCACCAATTCTACGTCGTACCTGCAGTGCCGGTAGCAGACGTATTATTGGGTGCTGACTGGTTGGTTTCCGCTAATCCTACCATTGATTGGCAGAAATCCCTCCTGCACTTGGGACCCAAGGGAAACGTCATTCGCGGCGGTGACATCAGCTCCGTAGTAGAGAATTCTGCTACAGACGCCGTTACCAAGGCCGCGGTGACAATGGGTTCTGTTCCGCAGGACCTTTTGGCCCGTTTCCCGAAACTATTCAACCCACCGACCCAACTGCCACCGACACGCCCTGGCCTCGACATGCAAATCAAAACGGTCGAGGAACTAAAACCATTGAAGGACATTTCCCTTCGAGACCACTCTATGCTGGCCAAACTACACCAGCACATTAACGAACTTCTTGCCCTGGGTTTCGTGCGAAGATGCGCGAACCCAGAAGTACCCCCTGCTCCGGTGTTCCCTGTAACTGACTACTCCTCAGACTCCAGGGGCGCCGCAAAAACTAGGTTCGTGTTCAACTTCCGAGCACTAAACCTAGTAACGACCTTACTCCCTGCTCTCCTCCCCCAACTCCTCCCTATCATACGCCAAGTCTGCTCGGCAAAGTATTTTTCCAAACTTGACCTCAGGGCCGGCTTTCACAACCTCCGGATGCACCCAGATTCCATAAGGTACACCGCCTTTTCGGTACCCGAACTCGGGTGCTTCGAATGGTTGGTGATGCCCTCTGGTCTTTCTGGTCCACCGGGAGCTATGCAGGCCCTGATGCAAAATATCCTGGCCGAGGAGATCCAGCTTGGCGGCGTGAAGGTTTACCTTGATGACATTTTAATCTACGCCAATACTGAAAGAGAACATGATGAAATCCTTCAACGAGTCCTGGCTAAACTTGAGGCAAACAGTTTCCATGTAAAACCGGAGAAATGTTTGATTAAAGCCAACGCCGTCGACTTTTAGGGTTTCACATCTGTGGGAACGGTAGCTACAAGCCGATGAATTCCAACCTCCAAGGAATTCTCGACTTCAAGCTCCCGGAAACCATCAAACAATGGATGCGCTTCCACGGCATGGTGAACTTCTACCGCCTTCATGTCCCCATCATGTCCGAAATAATGCGGCCGGTCACTAAGATATTCAATCAAAAACCATCCCAAAAAATCGAAGTGACACCCGAATTGCTCAAATCTCTCAATTCCGTCAAGACAGAGCTCGCCAACGCAACCGAGCTCACCAGCTTCAACCCAAATGAGGAACTTTTCTACGTATGCGATGCGTCAGACGTGGCCTGGGGGGGGGTTTTCACACATGACCTCACAGGCCTGCCTGTCGCATGGGCATCGGGAAGTTTCCACGGAGCAGAGCTATCTTGGCCAACGGAGCAACGGGAACTTTTCGCCGTGGTGGAAGCAATCCGACGTTGAATTCTTCTCTGGCAAGAGAGTCACGATCCTTTCCGATAACTCCGTGGTCCAGAAATGAGTTACCATGGAAATCTCAAATGACCGCCTTGCCAGATGGACAGAGTTACTTCTTTCGGTGCCCCTCCGCTTTTCAGCCATCCGCGGCGAAGACAATATTGTTGCGGATGCGCTATCACGTCATCTTGGTAAGCCTAAGCGCGAATGGGGAGGTAAGGTGATTCCCGCTTCCCGTGTTACTAACCTTCCGGGGGTATCATTCGTGGAAAATTTGACCCCAACAGAAGTCGCACAAATTCAAAGCGTCATGGAATGACAATTAGATAATTAACCATTAAGGTAGTCTCGTAACCAGACGCTGACTACCATTAAGGTTATTTTCTAAGTTGTTCTTACCCTAAACTAATGCACGCTACCGGGATATTGCGCTGTCGAGGAGGAAAGTGGACTAGAGGGAAGAAGGAGTAAATCACTGGAATTGAACGAGGTCTAGGGATCTGACTTTCTTCAACCTTGTCACGATGATTGTATTGTGTGCTTTGTGCTACAGGGAAGGCCTCCTCCCCGCCCTCTTGATATACCCGTAATTCTCAAGTGCCCACTTCCTCTTTTGGTAGTTTCCCAGTTCGTCAACCCGCCGAACCTTCTAGTACCCTCTCCTCTGGCCTTCCTTTACCAGGTCACGTGCAATGCCAAGGCCCTCTCCAGGTTTGCGACAGCGCACTACCGGGATATTGCGCACTTGGCATGGCGCTAGCAAACTAGCGTGGTTATACTTATGCTAACAACACCATAACAGCGGGGTACAGAAGGTAACAACAAACAACGCTTCAAATTCTTCCCGGAGGTCTTTAGCACTCAATAATGAGAGTAAAAAAAGAAAAGAAAATCCAGGAGGCGATTAAAGGGTTGCAGGAGGGTAAGTTTCCATCAGTTCGGAAGGCTGCTGCATTTTATGAACTGGCTCCATCTATGCTGAGATATAGATATAAAGGCAAGACTATTTCTCATAGAGAAAGTCATGAGTGTCAGCAGCATCTAAATAAAGAAGATGAGAAGGCATTAGTGAGATATATTCAGCGGGTAGATGATATGGGATTCCCTATTGATTATAGTACTCTGAAAGAAATTGCACTTAGCTTAATTCTTAGGAAAAAAAAGATTGAAGCAGTAGGTAAGAATTGGATATCTAGGTTTGTCAAAAGGCATCCGGAGGTTCAAAAGCGCATAGCAAATACCTTGGCACGTCAACGGGTAATGGCAAACAATCCTGAAGTTGTTAAGAATTTCATTGAAATGGTCGGAAAGATAGTGAAAGAAAATAAAATTCCTCCGAAGAATATTTGGAATATGGATGAGAAAGGATTTATGTTAGGAAAAGGAAAAAAGTGTAAGGTAATTTGCAGGGCTGGAAAGAGGAGAGCAAAGAAACGAACAGATGGTAATAGAGAATGGATTACCGATATTGAGACTATTAATGTGACAGGTAATGTACTACCTCCATATATTATATTTAAGGGAAAAACACATATAATGGGGTGGTATACTGGTGTTAATGAAGATGATACTGAAGTACGATTTAACTACTCACCTAAAGGATGGACAGATAATAAAATAAGTCTTGACTATTTGCAGAATCATTTCATTTCTAGAGTCCAAAAATATTCAGATAAGCGTTTTCCTCTTCTTTTTTAATTGGATGGACATGCTTCTCATTGTACTTGGGAATTTCTTTATTGGTGTATGGAAAATAATATTATTACTCTTTGTCTTCCTCCACATTCTACGCATTTATTATAGCCTTTAGATGTAGGGTTATTTGAACCATTACAGTTTGCATATAGCAAAGAGGTGGATAACTATACCAGGGATAATTGTGATGTGATCAGAAAGGGAAATTTTTGGCCAATGATAAAGAGGGCTGGAATACGAGCATATACCAAGCGGAATATCAAAGTTGGATGGGCAGGATCTGGTCTTTATCCTATCAATTACAAAAAACCGATTGGCAAGATTCAGCATCTCTCTACAGCAAAGCAATCTCAGGTTACCCCCAAGCGACTAAGCTCCTCCCATAGCACCTACACTCCAAGAACACCAAATGCACTGAAAAGACGCACCTTTCGCTTTCTTGACTACCTTCCTAATGCTTCACAATCAGAAATCAAAAAATCCTTTCTCCAAATCTTTTCAACAGCATTAGGTGCTATGACGGAGGTTAACATTGAGCGAGACCTCAATACCAAACTCAAAATGCGAAGTATTGACCTCAATACTAAAGACCAGAGACGCTTTCAGTCAAGTGGACCAATTACTGGAGCAGATGTTATTGAGTTAAGAAGGCAGAAGCAAAAGAGTCACAAAAAGCACAAAAAGGCAAAAAAAAACATCCAGATGAGTCCAAATTACCGCAGCCAACAGCTCAAACCAAGCGTCAGCACTCTCTCCATACTCCCAAACAAGTCAGAATCTCCTCAGAGTCACCAGAAGCATGGTCAGATATAGATGACTCTGATATCTCTGCATCTTGTTCAGAGAGCTTTTATAGCACTTTGGATGCTATGTTTGAACAGTCACCACTCTCTCCAACAAGCCGCTGCCTCTTTCCCACGTCACCCACATCATCTCCGCCTACAAAAGTATCCTCTACTATGACATTAAGACCTAGGAAATGATTCTGCAAGAGTTGGACTTTAGTTTATCTGTCCTGTCCAAAAAGGTATATCACTGATATTGAGACAAGTTACCAGACTGTACAGGCTTAACTAACATGCGGAATAGGTTTCTATATGTATTTAGTTACTTTGTATGTAGTTTGAAGTCATTTGAATAACTCTCTGAATTTTGGGAGGTCATTTTTGTTGTTACCGAAATGTGCGCAATATCCCGGTAGTGCGCAATATCCCGGTAGGATGCGTTAACTATTTTCCTTCCTTACCCTGAATTTCCTTAGTTATGTATTACTTATAAGTGATGTACTGTTTTGAGGTGCTTGTAGAGTTGAGTGCCACACCCTACACCTTGAAACATTGAGTTATGAAGGCCTACAAACTTAGTAACTTATAGTTTATATTTTCTTTATTTCTTTAAGATAGTATTTTTCAGATACTAGTAGTATTCTAAGTTTATCTCAAAACCTTTAAGTTCATTACTTGTAGGGGGCCAAGCATATGAGGTATGATGGGCAGGCCATTCAGGGTGGACTGTGTCAGGAGTTAGTTCAGAAAAGGTAGGAGGAGAGGAAGCAAGCTGGGTTTGGAAAGAGCAAATTTGTATAGTGGGGCAGGAGAGCACTCAGAAATTACACCTGGCTGCGGACTGGGCTATGTGGAGGAGGATGATCAGTAGTGAGGAGGTGCAATGCACATTTGCCAGTGGAGAGGCATGGAGTGCTGAGCATGTGGTGTTCAGATGCACCGAACTGGAGCGGCCCCATAGGAAGAATAAAAATGGGGCGTAAGTCACCTGGCAGTCCTGGGAGGACCCATAGGAGAAAGGGTGGAAGCAGAAGGAGGTGGAGAGTAACCCGGTCGAGTATTGGTTTGCCTATACGCAGCACTACGTGACTCATAAAAAAAAAACTGGAAATAGTACATACCTTCATGGAGAGCGAAGCGACTCGGACCAAGGCCAGGAGGATGAGATTGGACAATGAACTACTACTGAGGGAGGAGGAGGATACAATGGTCCTGACAGGCTCCTTAGAATAAAAAAGCCCACTTCCACTGGCCATACTCAACATCCTAGACGCCCAGATGGACAAATACAAATGGGAAAGGAGGATTGAGGCCGTCGAAGATGAAGGATGGAAATACATATATATGGACGGCAGCCGGATTAACGGAATCATCGGTAAGGGCATCTACGACCAGGATATCAGGGCCTCGATCTACATGGGTATGCAGATGACTGTCAACGATGCAAAACTCGTGGCAATAGCCAAAGCCCTGCATTCGAACACTGGGAGCTACTTCTGCTGTCACACTCCCGAGTAGCAGCAAGATACAGAAAATCGCAAGAGCCTCAATGGAGTAGCCCACACGGTGAGAAAGGCCTGGGAGGTAAGAGCGGCGAGGGGGGATCTGGACGTATCCATAATATGGGTAAATGGTCTTAGGGGCAACAAAGAAGCAGACAAGGCAGCAATGATGGGAGCCTTTATGCAGTACCAGGACGAAATCGTAATGGAAGCAGCAGGCCAAGGTACGAAGGGCGGAGGAGGAAGCTGATGCAGTGTGTAACTATGCAACAACTGGGAGCTAGCAACATAACTCATTATTAGAATGACCCAGCTACAAAGGGCAGTACAGCTGAGAGATGGGATGCAGTTGAAAAAAGAAGTAAGCAAAAGGAATCAACCCGGTAAGCGGAGTTCGATCAAAGATCGAAGGCACTACTCAGCCGCATTTAAGCTATGCTCAGGGAGGCTGATGCTTAGAAAGAGAGCAAAGAAAATAACTCTAGCTTCGGCTAAGGGTTAACCCTTTGAAGTCATTTTCTTTCTTCGGGGACCCTGTCTGGGAGGAAGGTCTACGTAATTGGTTTCAGCACGAGTTCGGCAAACCGGCCGACTCCTGCCCAGCAGTCAAGCGGCCTGTAAGGACAGAGCCCAGAGGACCAAGCATAGTAGGAGAGTAAGTCTATTGATGATGATGATGATCTTCTCTCTTTTTTTTTCTTTTTTTTTTCTGGTTCACATAACCCCGCATAAAGTGCGACCAGCCTATGGCAGGGACCCATATACCCGGGTCAGATTAAAGCATCTACCTATCTATTCTCCGTACACAATTCGTGGAGAAAAGTGGACCAGTGGGAAGAAGGAGCAAGCAGCTGGGAATGATCGGGGTCTATGGATCTGACTTCCTACAACCTTGTAATGATGATGATCTTCCTCCGAGGCCTCCCCTCTTCTCCCCTCATTGAATACCCCTCCCTTCCCGGTACCCCCTTCCTGTTCTAGTAGTCACCTCCCCCTCCAGCCTTCCCTCACCATGGCACGTGAAATGCCAAGATCCCGCAGCACCCAACAGTCCAGGACAGGTTTGCGACAGTCCTCCCCTTCCACTGTGTGAGTGTACATGAATACAGAGGAGCCCCAGCAAACACAAATATCCACGCCCTGTGCAATAGAAAAGTGCCCACAGACCACAGCGACAGCACTACAAGAAAAAAAAAGAAAAATATTATGAAATGCACAGACAAATGAGATCAAACTCCCATTCCCACCCAGTTCGGCCCGGCCACCTCGGCTAACAATCCTCCCACTTCTCCAGGCACGAACACCTTTAGCGCATTGAGGGCATACCTTCCCTTGACTTGTCCGGTTTGCAGTACTTCCTAACTTGCAACCATGCTCTCGATCCACAACGAACCTTCTCAGAAGAACCAAGTCCCCTTCAACAGGTGCTGCATAGCGCTGATTCGCCTTGGTTTGGAGTTCTCTCTCTGGTTTATTTATCATGGCGGTCCTTGCTATCTCGTTTTTTTTTTGTTTTTCTTTAAATCACGTAACCCCGCTTGCAGCGCTAAGCCATGGCAGGGTCCCTGGGCAAGCCCTCAAAGCCCGGAGACAGGCTCAACAAAGAAAGTTCTACGTACACATCCCCGTTCCACCCCGCCTCCTTTCCCCTTCTAGAACCCTGATTCCAGAAACTTCCGGACGGTTCTTCTGGTTTCTGCATCGGGAGGCTCCCCTACATCTCTCCACCTCTCCCTCTCCTTCCTCTCTCCTCTCCTTCCTCTCTCCTCTCCTTCCTCTCTCCTCTCCTTCCTCTCTCCTCTCCTTCCTCCACGCCTTCGCAGCCCGGAATGAAAATTTCTCATTGCATTACGTCATCCCCCCTCCTCATGAATTCCCAACCCAGGTCGGGGAATCACGCACTTCCAAAACCTGATCCTGTATCTTTGTAGCTCCTAAATTCCAGTCCGTTCTCATTTAATCTAATCAACAATTCTGTTTGTTTCACCCCAGAATAATCGAAAAACGAGAAACAAGGGATGCCATCTACACGCTCCGGCAGGAATGTCCAGACCAGACCCCAAATAGTCAACAACACCGCAATGCCACAACAAACGCCAAAAGAGGCAATAGTAGTGATGCTGTTCGTGCCAGAACGACGAGTGCAGGGCCCTCTACTGCGAGGGCCAAGAAAACGGGGTCAACGGGTTCAGTTAAAAGAGCAAAAAAAAAAGTACAGCGAACGAAGCGCCGGCAAGCGGTGGTGGAGCTGCTGCTGAGACGACAGGTCATAAAAATTGGCGTGCTGAGGATTGGAATGGCGATGACGTGGACGATAAATCAGGTGAGTAGATGAAGATGGATATTCGTTAATTGATCCTCCCCCTACAGGCCCCCTGATGAAGACATGTAGCAACTACAGGACCACAACATGCCCCATCGGCACCCTTTCTCAGTGCACAGCCGATTCTAATATCCAATGCCTCTGGCCGCCCACATAGACAAGCCGGTCTGAAGGGCGCCGCACGCCTGTCGAGAGCCTACAAAGAATACCTAAACGACAAAGAGAGCGAGGAGAGTGACCTAGCTCCTTCCGCCGAAAATGAACCCAAGGGAACCATCGTGTGCAGAAATGAGCCTAAGTGAGGTATCGGCGACGTCACCAAGGCTGGTGAACAGGAAACTCCAGCTGCTGCTACGGCAGCAAGGATACATACACAGGTTGTTTCTGCAGAAGTCGGAGACCATTATTTGATCCTGGAAAAGAACCTTTCCAACTCATCCCACTCCTTCCCATTCTCTGCCGTCCTTTTCCAGTTCTTCTCTATATCCCCCCATTCTCTAAAGCCTTCTGAACGAAACCTCTGCTGACTGCACTGGAAGGCTAGGTGCTCTCCTATCTGGACCTCCCCACAGCTGCACTCCTCTGATTCTGCTATTCCTATCCTCTTCAACCATGCCCTACACCTACCTCTTTCCAGGCACATGGCCGTGAAGTTGGACACTATCATCCTGTTCTATTCTATGACCTTTCCTCCTCTATACCTCCTCACTTCCCTCCTCTCCTTTCTTCATATATTAACTCTTTAGTACACTCTACTCCCAGTGGCCACCTCCTTTCCCTTCTTCATTGTCCCCTTCTTTGTCCTTTTATCTGTCTTATTATTCTTGATTCCAATATGAGCCTTGACCTACATTAGTCTCATATTCTCTCCTTTTCTATTCCTCCTCACTACTGTATCTACTACTCTTCTTATATTCTCAGTCTTTGTCTTTCTCTTCTTGCCTGTCTTCTAAATCACTATAATAGTAGCTTTAGAATCTAAGCAAACCAGGACCAGTACCTCCTCTGGTACACTTTCTAGCACTCTTTTTACTTCTCTCACCTTCTTATTGAAAATCGTCACTGTTCGCTCTACTACCTCTACCACTACCAGTCTACCACTGATCTCCTCTACACTCTTGCTCCTATCTTACTGTCTTCAATCTACTGCTACTACATTCTAGCAGTTTCCTCTCCGGCAACAAAAAGATATTTCCGTTTTTAATATTCTTATCTTCTGTACTCCTGGTAGATCATATACCCATGTCTCTATCTCTACCTCCCTTCTGCCCAATCTTAATATGGGACAGGAATCGTGGCCAATCGTCGTAGGTACTGCTGGTTACGCATCGCGCCAGATTGAACCCAGTCACATTTGATATAGCTTGCCCTAAGCTAAATTTTTTTTTTTTTTTTTTTTTTTTTTTACATCACATAATCCCACTTGCAGCACCAAGCCATGGCAGAGTCCTTGGGCAAGCTCTCAAAGCTCGGAGACAGGCTTAACAATTAAATTTCTATCTACTTCTAAAACCTAATTTCACAAACTTCTGAATGGTTCTTCTGGTTTCTGTATCAGGGAGGCTCTCCTATATATCTCTATCTCTCCTCTCTCTCCTCTCTCCCCTCTTCTCCACACCTTCACAGTTTCCTCCACACCTTTGCAACCCGGAATGCAAATTTTTTCCTGACCCGGGTCAGTAAATCGCACAGTGCACTTCTAAAACCTGATCCCAGAAAGGAACCTTTCTAACTCATCCTACTCCTCCCCATTCTCTGCCATCCTTTTCCAGTTCTTCTCTATATCCCCTCATTCTCTAAAGCCTTCTAGGCGAAACCTCTGCTAACAGCACTGGAAGGCTAGGTGCCCCCCTGTCTGAGCCTCCCTGCAGCTGCACTTCTCTGATTCCACTGCGAACCATGGAGGAGGAGACTACCAGGAGGAGAGTGTGGTGCGGGGAAGAGGAGGAGACGACGAGACACCTTTTAGGCCAGTGCAGAGTGTGGAAGCGGAGATGGCCGGGAGGAGAGGAGCATGTCAGGAGACCGCCGCGGGCCAAAGAGGAGGGGGGGAGGGGGGAAGACCCGTTAAAGAAGTTGATGGAGATGCTCAGTGAATGAAGTGTTTAGTTTTTCCTTTGTTTTCCTGCAATTCATACTCTTTACTTATATAGCACATCGCCATGGCCCATAGGGCGGCAAGCGATTAATGATATTAAAAAAAAAAAAAAGAGAGATGAGGTGAACTTGACAGGTTTGGCAGGTTCTATTTTGTGACAACTCGGCGACAACCACTTTGACAGGACGAGCACTTGGAAGCCACTCCGCAACTACAACGTCCCCCCAGTGAAACCTACATAGATCGAAAGTGCTCAGTGCGCTGAGTCTTTTGATCTAATTTTCATTCCAAAATACCCAACTCCTCAAGTTTCCCCCTTGGGGTGAAGTTTCGAGGACATATTCAGCTCCCCACTCCGTTGCCAGCACACTAACATCCCTGACTTCTCCACCACGGCTGTCGTATGCAGCAATTATCTCTCAAAACATTCCACCAACACCACCGGCCCCTAAAAAGTCTTCCACGGTTCCACCCCCTCAGCGCAACCATTAATGAAGGGCAAGAAGGTACCTACGGCACCCATTCCAACAAATGGGCAGTCTTCGAAGCCCTCAAAAGCTTCGGAGAAGGCTACAGAAAAGATGACACCTCCCATCTCCATACAAAACCAAAAATTACCTCCCACGCAAAAAAGCCTGCCTCCGGGCTTTGAGGGTCGAAGACCCAGGGGCCCTGCCTTGGCGAACAGCTGCACGCGGGGTCATGTGATATAAAAAAAAAAAAAAAAAAAAAAAAAACCTCCCACGCAAGAAGTCAACAAACCACAGACTGGGAAGCGACAGTTGAGCCTGCCTCAGTCCGGTCGCGCAATTGTGGTACATGGAATTGCAACAACCAAAAAGCTGGGAAAGGTTAGGGACTGGATGGAGAAGGCGAACCCATGGATGGGGAGTATAGTTGCAGCCCGATGGTTGTTGAAGAAGGAGAGGAGGGAAGGGAAGAAGACCAGCTTGGTCGTAATCTACCTAAAAGGGGAGGTAGAGTTGGATGGTCAAAAACTAGCGAAGGTAAGGTTGTCTGGGAGATGGCTACACTCGGAATTGTACGAGTGGAATAGAGTGGGTACAAGAGAGAAGGGGAAGGAGCGGGATGACAGGATGGACATGGATGAAGCAGTGGTAGAGGAGAAGGAAGAGTGCTCCAACAGATGCGAAGGGAGGATCATCTGCGGTAACCTCTTTAGCTACGAAATCAACTGCCCAAGACATGGACGTTCTTACATCATGCCATTTCGTTGATGTCATATCAGGGGACGTGTTTGTATGTAGTTGCATAGGTGCCTGTCTCCGGGCCATAAGGACTTCGGTCCTGGGACCCTGCCATGGCGAACAGCTGCAAGCGGGGTTACGTGAAACAAAAAAAAAAAAAAAAAAAAAAAAAAAAAAATTTGTGACAACTGGCAAGCCGCTTCCACCCTTTCTCCTCTAAGTCCTCCCAGCACCTGCCAGGTGACCACCTCGCCACTCTCCTTTCTCTTGGGCCACTCCAGCTCGTCAAACTCGAACACCACATGTTCTGCACTCCAAGCTGCTCCACAAGAGCACCGCGCCTCCTCTCCACTGATTTTCCTCCTCCATATGGCTGCGCCTTTCCCAGTTCGTAGCCAGGTGTACTTGGTGAGGGCCCTTCTGCACTACTTCACGAACTTGCCCTTCCCGAACCCAGCTCGCTCCCTCTCCTCCTTTCTCTTTCGAACTAACTCCTGGCGCAGACCGCCCTCAGTGCCCTGGCCATCATACCTCATGCACCTGGCCCCCTCTTTGGCCAACTCATCTGCCTTCTCCTTGCCCTCTATCCCCACGTGGGCCTTGACCCAAGCGAGCTTCACGGCCTCAGCCTCTCTCAGCCTCCGCCGCCTTTCTGCGACGAGCTCTACCACGCGCGCTAGGTCTGCCGTCCTCTTTTTCCTGCTCTCGGAACTGCCCTGATGGCTGCCTGAGAGTCAGCAAGTAGCAGCACTTGTACCCTGCCATCAACTGCTTCAAGGGCATCCCTCATGCCTGAAATCTCACCGTCCCATACAGTGGCTTTTGTGCCTCCCCACCGGGACCCTTCTGACTCGCCTGCTACCACCTGTCTCCAGCATCAACCGCCTCCTACTCCTCCTTCATTGAGACTACCGTCTGTGAAAACAGCTACTGAATCGCCCTTCGCCTTGTTGATGGCCTTCTCCCACTTGGCAGGGGTGTCCTTCTTGCTTTGTCGAGTTTAGCCTAAAATCTCTCCAGTCTCGGCCTTTTTCGTCCTCCCGGTCTGGGTTCGCGGCCTGCATCCCTCTGAAGCTCTCAGGTCATAGGTGCCCCACACCTGTGGGGTCCCTTATTGACCTTAGAGCATACCTCGCCTGGCTCTGATCGAGGATTAAGGCCACACTTTCGATGCCTGCAATTGACTCGACCTTCTCCCTTGCCGCTCCCTGTACCGCCTGGTGCATTTGCAAAGGGCCTGAAACTGAAGCCTTTCAAACTCCTCTCTCCATTTCCTTTGGCCTCTCCAGCCAATCTCGGAACCCCATAGAGCTACTGCCCTTACCAAGCCAGTATATGCCTTCTGCCATGAGGCAGAGATCATCTCCAACTGCGAGTTCCCTAGCCTAGATAGAGCCCCCAAAAGTTTCCTGGCTTTGTCCAGTGATAGTCAAAGCTAAGAGTGCTGTCGCAGATCACACCTAGCCATTTGCTCCTCTCAACATCTGCTCTCACCATAGCCCATAGGGCGGCATGCGAGTATTGATATAAAAAAAATAAAAAAAAATCTCTTCTTAGTCTTCTCACCAATGACTAGGACCTTCTCCTTCGAGGCCTCAAGTAGCAACTCATGGACCTAGGCTACCTCCCTGACTACCTCTGCTACCCTGGCTCCAATCCGTCTCAAGTACTTAGCTGGTCCCCAGTTCACTACCATGCAATTGATATCATCGACGAACGAGGGGATCTCCACCTCACATTCACATTCTTGCACCCATCCACCTTCACCACTCAAGCGCAGCCATCACATATAAAGAACATGGGTCGCCCTAAGGGATCCAAGAATCGTCGTAAGGTCAACCATATAGCCTGCACTTCGGAGTCTTCCTCCCACGTTTCTGACAATAATCTTGACCCTGCTCTACTTTCCTCTGGAGGCGTCCCTCCTTCCACCCTGGTCAATCCACTTGCAGCCCAGCATTCTGAATTGTCAAATGATACGCTTGTGTCATTCCAGCGGGATCACTCTGTTTTCTCTCAAGAAACTCTTGAAAGCGTACAAATTATTCCTATTTTTGATAGTTAGTGAAATACACTGCTAACGTATTATATTCTTTTCTCTAGCATAATTCCAATCATGATGATTTGCCTAGAAGCGGTACTTTTACGATTACACTTAACGGAATATGGACAACTACCAGAATCCTTCATGTATTGAACAAGTATGAGCAAAAACGGAAGGCTGATCAATCTTTTTCGGACACTGATTTTTTATCCTCTTCGACTGAGGAAGAGACTCGTACTCATGGAAAGCCTCGCAAACAACCTCGAGTTGCTCTTGATATTGATAATAAGCAGAGATATGATGACTGTATTTGCTATATACGCAGATACTATGCTCGCTACTATTCAATTATTGAGTCTGATCTTTGCGATATTATTCATAAATTCTTCGACCCAGATCTTCCTGTTAATAGTACTCTTTACAAAAAAATTAGACAGAAGATTAAGGATACTATCCGTGGCTGGCAAACTAGATGGATTTCCAATTTTGAGGTATACTTTATAACTTAACAAGTGTTCTTTCTCTACTAACTATAGTAATTATACCTACTACCCTCGTTTCCTTATGCTCCATCTCCTCTAATATTGGCGCCATGAAGATCAGGAATGCTACTGGGGGCCACGGGGACCCCTGTGGCACCCCGTAGTCCCTAGTAGCACCCCCACATTTGATTTTCCACAGCCTCTCACCTGCCCATCCCACTTGACTTCGAATTCATGCTCTCAGAAGAGGTCTCTAGTCAGGGTAGCCATTTCTCAGCTGGTGAGCTCTGAACCTATTCCTTGACAACCTCCCATCTTATGTTCCCAAATCCGCCCTTCCTCGCCATAGCTCTTAGGGCGGCCCGCGAGTAATGATATAACAAAAAAAATCCGCTCTTGACATCCTCCATGACCTATACCGCGCGACCTTTCCACGCAAGTGCTCTCTGGCTGACTACCACAACCCGGAACAAGGCATCGATGGCAGACCTGCCTCTCACCCCCCCAAACTGTCCCTTGTGGGACTGGCCCGTATCCTGAAGGTCATCTGCAACCACCTTCTCCCTGATAGTACATGAGATAGCCCTCCGGAAGGACCTGAACAATGTCCGGAAATGGTTGGAGGCATCAAATCAAGACTTGGGAAAGATTGCGGAGATTCGGTGGCTGAGGAAGAAGACAATTCTGGCCGGGGAAGGCAAGAACACCAGCTCGGTTGTGGTATACCTGGAGGATCAGGTAGGGCTGGATAAGGTGAGACTTGGGAGAAAATGGTTGAAGACCAGCCAATACGAGTGGGACAGGGGACGGAATTTTTTTTTTTTTTTTTTTTTTTTTTTTTAATCACATAACCCCGCTCGTAGCACGTGGCCATGGCAGGGTCCCTGGGCAAGCCCTCATAGCCCGGAGACAGGGTAGCCAGGGGACGGAAGTATACTGGGACGGAGACTGTTTTTCCCTGATGATAATGACATTCTCACTTCCCCTTCACACAAGAGGTTCCGGGGATTTCTACTTTTATTATTATTATTGACTTTTTTTTATTCTCACTTCTTCCCCATCATGCATGGATTTCCGGGGATTTAAATTTCTTTCTATTTTGTATTTAACTAAACATCGCCATAGCCCTTAGGGCGGTACGCGATTCATGAAATAAAAAAAAAAAAAAAAAAAAAAAACCTTCTCCATCAGCTTGCCGATGCAGTTAATGAGTTGGATTGGCCTCCAGCTCTTCGCCTGCTTGAGGTCTTTCCCAGATTTCGGTATCATGATGACTTTGCTGAATTGCCAGCCCTTTGGCATTCTACCTTCAGCCAGTTCGGTAGCCGCTCCTTCATCAGTTGCCTCCCTAGAACTGTTTTGTTAATCAGCTTAATGAACCTATAGCTAATTCCATCAGGCCCTGGAGCTGAGCGGTTTGAGGTGCCTGGAGTGCCTTGAGCATCCTCTCAATGAGCTCAGTTACTACATCAGAGGTAGTCACTTCACCTGGTAGGTTCGGCAGCTCTAGTGAGTTTGGTTATGCCGGCCAGTTCGGTTGTGCGGGAGGTAGAGTCACCATCAGAGCTGACGGAGCTTTGTACATGCGACTTCAGAGGGGAAAGTAAGGGAGAGAGAAGGACGTGAGGAGTTGGAAAGATTGGAGAATGCAGTGGGCATTAGGAGATAAGGATGGGTATGAAACGGTGCTGGATCGCTGGCAGGGTCAGTGGGCGAGATTTGCAGAAGAGGAGGAGGAGATCTCGTGGGGAGGGGTGTGTGAGAAGGTGGAAGTAGGGGTTGCAGAGAGGCTGGGGAGAAAGAAAGGGAGGAGAGAAGAATGGGAGACCTCGATCGAGGAGGCTGGAAGAGGGAGAGCAGTTCTCTTCTCAGACGGCAGTAAGGTCGAGGACAGCAAGGTAGGAGCAGGGGTGTGGGGGAGATCAGTGGTAGTGGTGGAGGTAGTAGGGAGAACAGCGACGGTTTTTGATGGGGAGGTGAGGGCAGTGAGAAGAGTGCTGGAGAGTGTACCGGAGGAGATACCGGTCCTGGTTTGCTTAGATTCTGAAGCTGCTGTCATGGCGATTCAGAAGGCAGGCAAGGAGGGAAAGGGAAAGACCGAGGATGTGAGAAGAGTGGTGGATGCGGTGGCGAGGAGGAAGAGAAAAGGAGGGGATACAAGACTGATGTGGGAGGGTCAAGGCTCACATCGGGATTGCGGGTAATGAGAAGGCAGATGAGAAGGCGAAGAAGGGGATGACGAAGAAGGGGAAGGAGGTGGCCACCGGGAGTAGGGTACGCCAGAGAGTCAAGGCATGGAGAAAGGAGAGGAGGGTAGTGAGGGGGTATGGAGGAGGGAAGGTCATAGAGTGGAACAGGGTGGCGGTATCCAACTTCACGGCCATGAGCCTAGAATGAAGGAGGTGCAGAGCATGGTTGAAGAGGATAGGAGCCGCAGAGTCAGAGGAGTGCAGCTGTGGGGTGGTCCAGACGGGAGAGCACGTAGCCTTCCAGTGCAGTCAGCAGAGGTTTCGTCCAGAAGGGTTTAGAGAATGGGGGGACATGGAGAAGAACTGGAGAAGGACGGCAGAGAATGGGGAGGAGTGGGATGAGTTGGAAAGATTCTTTTCCGGGCTCAGGTTTTAGAAGCGCGCGATTCCCCGACCTGGGTCGGGAATTCATGAGGGGGGCGGGAGGGGGATGATGTCATGTAACGAGAATTTTTTCCGGGCTGTAAAGGCGTGGAGGAAGGAGAGGAGAGAGGTGGAGAGGTGGAGAGATGTGGGAAGGAGAAGGTCATGGAGTGGAATAGGGGAGCATCTCGCTTTCTGATGCAGAAACCAGAAGAACCGCCCAGAAGGTTTTCTTTTCTGGAATCAGGTTCTAGAAGGGGAGAGGGGGGGGTGGAAACAGGGAGATGTATGTAGAAATTTCTTTGTTAAGCCTGTCTCCGGGCTTTGAGGGCTTGCCCAGGGACCCTGCCATGGCTTAGAGCTGCAAGCGGGGTTACCTGATTGACAAAAAAAAAAAAAAAAAAAAAGTTCGGTTGTGCCGGCGAATTCGGCTGCGCCGGCGGGGGCTATTGGAATTGGAGGGCAAAGGAGGACCACAAGGATGATAAAGAGGAGAGGACAGGAGAACTGAAGGCCTTCATTCAGATAAAATTAGAGGAAACACTCCAGATTATCATCAATGGAACATCGGCAATGCTAGATAAGAAAACGAAATACCTAAGCGAATGCCTGAAGCACCTAAAAAAAGAACTGGTGCACCACTCAGGAACGATGCTGGTCAGGACGAACCAGCTTTCACAACAAATTGGATAAATAAAGGACATGCTCGCTGAGTCATCCACTCCAACCCCAAGACAAGGAACCCCCATGGAGACTACCGGCCTCCAGCCCCTATCTACCCTCAACACTCCCCCAGCCATCCCAGCAATTGACCTGATGACTACAACCGAAGGGACACAGAAATGGCCCAGGGAAATGGAGGGAAAAGAATCTCCACCCTCACACTGGGGGACAGCACGTACAAGACCCACGCAGCGAGACATGAGGCCGAAACAACTCCGGCAAGACAAACATCAACAGCTCTGGCACTATCACTCGTTCCGGCGCTACCAGTCGTCGACCCATTGCCGGTCACCGAACAGACACTGAATTTGACCAAGGACAATACTGTCATTAAACTAACCAGGATGGACGACGTCACATACAGCCATACTGGGATGAATGATAGCAAATACCGACCGAGGGATGTAGAGGTGGACATGTTGCAAGAGATCCCTAACGCTACATACACAACGCAGACCACAGATGACACTGAACCGATGCCATAAAAGGAACTACGAGGATTACACGGAACCCCCCGCAGAGGACGAGAAACCTACAGAGGAAGAGGGAGACGGCAGATCACACGGGAAAGGACACCAGAAAAGGCCACCAAGAGAGAACCGGCACAAGAGCTGAAACAACCAGAATCGGCAAAGGGAAAGGGAAAGGAACCGGTAGCACCAAAATCATACGCAGCTGCGGCTAAAGCAGTCCTTGCACCCGAAATGCTCAAAGTAGCCCCCGGACTCGAAACACCCAAAGCAAAACACACATGCACACTCGCTAAAAAAAAATGCCAGCACAGAAGCCCCTCGACACCTCTCATAGACCCCAGGAACTAGAACTACAAAAAAGGGTGACCCACCACTCAAAAACAGGATATGGCAGGCGAGAGTGTTCGGTGCCCAAAACTGGCATGAAATCAGTGAAGACCCAGGCTTCCAAAGCATCTTCTAATACAAGAAGGCCATGAGGGACAGAATAAACAGGAACCTTTGCGCTGAAGCACCCTATAAGATACGATTCATGGTCATAGACCCTGAGTTCCCCAAAGAAAGAATTCTCCTTATGAAGGATACGTACTACAAAACAGGACCACGAAAATTGGGACCTCTCGAACAGGGAACAACTTGTAGTGAGTGGCACGAGCCGAGCCACCTCGAACTCTTTTTTTTTTATTTTTATATCATTTATCGCATGCCGCCCTATGGGCTATGGCGATCAGCTTGACTGATCTTGAGCTCGAGCCAGAGCTCGAGCTCAAGACAGCCAACATCACGCTAATGTTTCTCTTGACAGCTCGCTGAAATGCTCAGCCAGCGCATGGTTTCATAAACTGTAAATGCCTAATATGGTAATAAATTAGAGACTCGGAGCTCATTCCAACCTGCCAACAACTTCTATAAATATCAAAAGTGGTTGAATTACGACCTACTCAAGTCTTTTACGTTTAATATCTCTCAAGGTCTCTAGAAGGTAGAGGAGGAAGCTGTAGAATAGTTTAGATTAGTTATCAATATCATGTAATCAAGGCTCGCTGGCTTTGCCGCTCACTAGCAACAAGGGAGGGCCATCAGCGCTTAAGAGTGAACTAGGATTACAGGATAGTTGAACTCGTGATATTTGACATTGGCACAAGCGAATTACTTGAGAGCATCGCAACAACTACTTTTACAGAACGAGCGCTTGAAAGAAAACAACCTTCCCAGCACATCCAGAAGCCAAAAGTTACAACAAAGGGAATCTTAAGACCGCCCAAGAAACAATATCATCTTTATGTCACAGAATTCAGAAGATATCAAGTCATTTCCCCAAGGTCAAGTTTTCAGAGTTTTTTGGAAGCTCTCCTATACAAATTTGAAAAAGCAGGGCAGTTGCATCTGATTGGTGCTAGTGCAGCCTTGTTGGTGTTAACTGACGTACCAGTGTTGTAGAGAATCAGTTAATTGGTAGCAGAGAGAATCTAAAAGAGACTAAAGCAATCTAGAACAGGTAACATCTTCCAAAAACAGCAAAATGCAACCCCTAAAGTAGTAACATACTAGATTGAGTAGTGATATAAGTGGAAGGCAAGAGAAATAGAAAAAGAGTTAAGGAGAACAAAAAAGATATTAGTAAAAGAGGATCTAATAATAGAATTCTTAGAACTAGTAGAGGAAGGATAGAGAGAGAAGATCTATATAATAGATAGGAAGTATGTATAAAGTATTAAAAATATCTATATATGAGATAGAAACAATTGATAGCTAGCATGTTTGAAAGAGAGAGATTTTTTTTTTTTTAATATATATATATTTCACGTGACCCCGCATGCGGCGGTTTGCCATGGCAGGGCCCCTGGGTCTAAACCCTTAAAGCTCGGAGGCAGGCTTGTCTAGCTAAGTCTTCCGCCGCCTCCTCTACAAACGGAAATCTCAACCCCTCCCCGCCCCACCTCCCCGAGGCAATTAAAAATAGCTACATCTTTCTTCCGCCGCCGCCTTCAGACAAACGAAAATTCGTCCCCTCCCCTTACACCTTCAAAGACCCAAAAAACTCCCCCAACACATCCACCACTTCCCCGTTCTCTTGTTGCTCAATCCATTTCTTCTCATCCACGTCCTCCCACCTCTTTCACCCTGCCGGGTAGTCCACCTCTTTACACCTAAATGCTAGGTGGTCCGCCGTTTGCTTCTGCCCACAGCTACACACGCCCCCTTCCGCCACTTTTCCTGTTCTTATGTCCCACTCTTTCCCCATCCCCTTCCCTGTTCTCAGTCTGATGAAGGCAGTTGCTGCCACCCTACTCCACCTCATCACTGAGCCTCCCCCATATCCAACTTCTCTTCTCTCTGCTGCGTGCAGTCTCTTCCACTTCTGTCGCAGCCCTCCTTCCGTCACCACCGACTTCCCAATTCTGTCTGCCGCTTTCTTTGCTTCAACGTCCGCCGCCTCATTGCCAGCGATGCCAATATGTGCCTTGACCCACATGAGCTTGACGTCCCCCCCTTTCCTTTCCTCTCTGCTATTACGTCCACCACCCTCCTTAGGTCTCCGGTTCGCGCTTTCCCCGTTCTCCCTGCCTTCCTCAACTGTAACGGGATATTGTATAGCGAGCCGGGTAAATAGCTTCACGCTAAAAGATGACCTCTGACAAGCATTTCAGGATGATAGCTTCACGCTAAAAGATGACCTCTGACAAGCATTTCAGGATGTCGGTACAATATATATGGGTAAAAGGGATGTGACGTGAGTGCGTATTGCAGTCTCGAAAGTGTATATAAGTGGTGTTCATGGCTGTGTGTTCTCCTTTCCTTTTTCTCTTTACGCAACCTCTTGTATTTAGTTTCTACTAAGTAGAGTGGTTACCTGCTGTGCCGATCCGCTGAACTGCTGTACCGCTGTGAACCGTTGAACCCGCGAACTGCTGAACTGCCGCCTGCCGCCTCCTGCCTGCGCTCCGTAGATCGCCGTCATCCACGGGCCCCAGACCACGTCCGCCGTTACATCAACGCTGCGATTGCTGCTTGCGAGTCTGTCAGGATGACCAGGTTTGCCGGAGCCGGAACTGCTTTCTCCACTCTCTTTCTCATCCCCTTGATTTCCCCATCCTACACCATTGCACCTGTCCCCATCTCTTCTCCCCCTCCGCCGCCCCACTTCCAATACCCTCCTCCCACCCTTCCCTTCTCGTTCATACTCCCGTCTGTGTACACTGCACCTCCCCCTTGCGTCGCCCAGAAGATAGAGGCCTCCCACTCCTCCCTGCCTCCTCCCTTGCGTCCCTCCAACTCCACTTCCGCTACTTCCACCCGCGCGCATTCCCCTCCCCATAGAGAGAGAGATGATATTATTACAGTTAAAGAAAGAGTAGAGAGGGCTCACAGAAAGAAAGAAGAGTATAATAGCAAGTTAGATATAATTAAAGAGATGATGAAGAATGCTATAGAAGTAGTAGAGACAAGAGGGACACTAGATGTCACGCGCGGCGGCGGATGCTGCTAAGGGATACGACCGGTTCAGGGTAACAGTAGTTGCACAATCGCCGACCCGCAGAAAATTGATAAACTTGACAGGAGAGGCTTGACAGGAGATGCTCGTGAGTGGTGGTTCAGTGGTGCTGGTTCAGCGGTGCCAGTTCACCGACGATGGCAGGCTATGCTGAAAAGGCAGAGAAGATCAGGTACTGAATTAGATCTAGGGATTGACAAGAATAACAAGAACATATGGACTACGAGGAACCATATGGGTCATTAAGAAGACAAGACAACAGACAAGGAGAGAAAGAACTATTTATGTGAGGGCAAGATAGAGCCTATATATACATGATAGGTTCATTAGCTAAGAAACATAATACAAAGGTAAAAGCAGCGACGAGGACAGTAGTAAGAGCAGAGTGGTGAAGGCAGAGTTTTCACTATAGCACTACTTTAGCAGGCAGGTAGGCTATACGGGCAGGCAGGCTATACTGGCAGGCAGGCTATACTGGCAGGCGGGTTATACTGGCAGCTTGCTAGCTACCTATAGCCGGTTCTATGAGCTTGCCGGCTGTTGGCAGGAGGCGGTCATGACTTGCCGGCGGTCGTGGCTTGCTGGCGGTTGTGGCTTAGTGTAAGGAGACTATAGGACGTGGGCTATAACAGTAGGAACTAAATACTACTACATTCAGATAGTATATTAAGAGAGAAGAGATTATAGTATAGAAGAAGATAGAAGTTTTGAAGAATATAATAAGAGAATATTATAGTAAAAAAAAGAAATACTATAAGATTTAAGAAGTAATAGATGACTTTAAAGATTATAAAAGTATTAATACTATAAAGTAAGAGAGAAGAAAATAAAGAAAAAAAATAATACTAAAAGTTTATATATTAATAGATCTAGTATCAGTAAAAGAGGTAAGAAAATTAAAGAGAGAAAGACGGCTACTAAGAGAGCAAAGATGCTAGAAAGGGCGAAGGTATTGAAAAAGGTAATTGAGATTATAGAGAGTTCAGAAGCAACACAAGAGGAGATAAGAGTGCTAGAGAAGAAGGAGAGAAAGGCTAGGGAGAAGGCAGAGGTAGCGCCCTGCCTTGGCGAGCAGCTGCGCGCGGGGTCACGTGACAAAAAAAAAAAAAAAAAAGGCAGAGGTAGCAAAGAAAATGGTAGAGAAGAGGATTGAGAGAAGAGGATTGAGAGAAGAAGTATGATAATAGTGCAGATAATTGCACTCAAGATGTGGTTGTTCTGCAGTCACATAGAATAGTTCAGAAGGATACCGAAGTAGATACTCAAGTATTAGATTAAGTGGTCTGGTGGCATGGTGGTAACGATGTGGACATGGGTGTGAACATGGGCTGTATGTACTAGTAGATTAGCGGATGCTTTAAATATATATATAGCTAGCGCCTGTTATCTCTACTTCCATCCCGTCAGAAAAGTGACTGGATGGAGATATTCCGTGCGTCATAGGAGCTGGTTGTATAATAATACAGTCTCATCTATATTATAAATATCTGCTTCTGCATAACCTACTGTATCTTCCGTTTCGCCTATTGAAGCATGGCTTGTTATACATTCTTGTTCAATATTCCTACCGTCTATCGATATTCATGTATATACGCCCGAGAGTTATTCCGTCGTCTGATCTCATGCAACCCACTACGTGAGCGACGTAGGACTGGAAATCCATAGAAAGCGATAGCAAATCTGAAGGCAGCGCTACAACAGTTGATTTATAATTCATGACCCCATTCAGCCTCATACTATATTCCTGGTACGAATCATACCAGTCATGTCAGCGAACGCAGCAGTAATCTAGTTCTCATCGAGCTTATACATGGGTGATCCGCCAATCTCATTTGTTAATTTTTAATTTATTTTTTAATTTATTTTTTTATTTTTTTATTTTTATTTTTATTTTTTTTATTAGGACTGTTCTAACACCGTATGCCTACCTACTATCTTCATGAGCCTCTGATGTATATCTTTGTTCTAGTCTATCCGTGGCAGTTGCAGTTCGCGAACAGGGCTGGCTTGCTTGGTACAATTGGAGGGGACCTAGCTCAGCCACGAATACTTCATCAACTGTTTGCATAATCACTGCGGCTGTCTCGCTACATACATGCTTCCTCGTTATAGCCCATAGAGCGGTATGCGAGAAATGAAAAGAGAGGGAAGGAAAAGAGAAAAAGAACGTGGTTACGCAATTCTTCTCTATTCTCATTGGACAAGCGAAAACCATTGGCTCTTCTGTAATTCAATGCGAAGTGACCAATGTAGTTATCCAACAGCTGGTCTGCCGAGTTTTTCTTATAGTTATAACGTACTTCTTGTATTCATCATACTATCACTTCTTACACGGTTAATGCTTATAGATCGCTACTTACACAATTGTTGCTTATCACTATGATCGTCTAGTCTTTGCTTGCCATTTGAGTATCCCGTACAGCACTGGTAAGAGTATGCTTATTTCCTCCCAGTAGTAATCTGGGTGGAAATCGACTACCCATGAAAAATTTCTATTTACCCGCGTAGGCCACATCCGCGAACTAGCAATGTTCCCAGTGGGCCAGATCTCTGACACGTATCCCCACTTATCTCAATTCGCTATGACAGGGCAAATTAGGACATGGATTAAGAGTGCGAGCAAAAGAAGTCAATGGATACTTGAGGCAATTTTTCTTCTGCCAACCACAACTTATTTCCTGTTAGCACAAGCGCCAAGTCTGGCTCTTAATTCTATTTACCTAACATGGCTGGCTCAATTAATTTGAAACGGATAGGGACTAATTATATTTGTATAAATCATTATACAAGCTTTCATTATTGCGGCACACCCTTAATAGAACTAATTGTGTTTTCAGGACACACGCAGTTCCAAACGTTAATGGATGTACTTCAAGGCAAGAGAGCGACAGCAAGAGGGGAGATGAATTTCGAATTTGGATCAGATTCGTATTATTCATGCTATGCGCTCAATATGTGTCTGAGAACATCAGCTGTCCTAACTATCCCGTTGTCGTAAATGACTCGACTGAATGACCCTTTTTGTTCATAGTATAGACCTCACCTTTCATCATGAACCCAATATGTTAGTTACAAGCATCGAATGCGAACTTCAATCTCTGTATGGTATCTGTAGAGAGCATAGTTAAAATAAAACCCCAGTTTATTTAACAATTATCAACATATTAAGAAATGGTTATACCGTCATTCCTCTTTACAATTTCCACTACAATATAGGTGCAGTGCTTATATCACTCCTCAATGCCATAGCCCACAGGGCGGTAAGCGATAAATGATATAAAAAGAAAAAAAAAGCCCAGTCATTAAACTTCTTTTACCGTACGTCTTGGCAAATTGCACTAAAACACCATAATGGGCTACCTCATGGAGCAGTTAAACCTAGAGTGGTCTAGATGGTTATAAATGGCAGAGCACTTGAGGGTAACATTGATCATGTCAGGACTAATGGAAATGTAATGCAGGTGACGATGTTAGGTGCGCAATCACCGCTCCATGACTTGGTGCCGATAGTTCCACTAGTCAACAATAACCCACCGCGCATGTCTTATAACAAGTTGTCTCCAAGATGCCGCCAACTTCTGTCAGATATATTGCCTGAATATGCACGGAATCGCGCACCTGCAAGTGTGAGTATTTCAAGCTTTTTTTTTTTTTTTTTTTTTTTTTTTTTTTGTCACGTAACCCCGCGTGCAGCTGTTCGCCATGGCAGGGCGAGTATTTCAAGCTAATGGCGCGCGCCGGCCGCCCAGCATCTTTCTAATTATATCCAGCATCTACCTCAAGCAAAGAGTACTGTTTTCCTGAGCAAGAGCTTTTGTCCGCGTAGCTGGTTGGCCTCGGTATCATCCAGTCAATTAGCACGCAAGTGCCACGAAAGTGCCAGTCCTCACCGCAACCTCTTACGCCCCCGCAATCCGCAACCTCTAACCTGGACCCACTCACTCATAACTCTCCAGGCCAGTTCGCAATACAAGGAGCGTCGCGCCGAAATGAAGCTTATTGACAGTTGAGCTTTACGGATAGGATAATAAAAGTACGCTACCGCAATTTAACGGCATTGCAGACTTTATACCTGGATATGTACTTCACGATGGTGGTAGTGGTGCTCGGGCCAATCCATGGGCCCAAGCACCGGTGCAAATTAGCATTAAAAGTTACCAGTCTCCATTTAGAGTGCCGGACTGCCGAACCTCCGCAAAAGCAAAAGTGCGCGTGGATAGGTCACTCACTCAGCCAAATATTATGAACCGCTATAGGTAACACAACCCAGGAAGATTGCAGGTTCTTGTATCTACTGTTGGTGGTCACAACTCGCCAAAGTACAGCCTGGCCATTCCCTTTGCATTGATAATGCAATTGCGTCGTATACGACCATGGACTGTGTATGATACTCAAGGCTCAGTGATCAGGAGAAGTTGCGATGTATGTTTTTTTTTTTTTTGTTTTGTTTTTTTTTTAGAAAAAAGAATCCAGTGCTCGTATGCAGCCCTGCTGGATTATGGGAAGGCACGGATAACATGTGTGACAGAAACTTCGTACAAATCCTGCCTTCATCCTCTCCATGAATTTGTCCCCCTCCCCTCTTCATGGTGCTACTGATGCTGCCGGTGTAGTACGTTAACAAATCAATCGGCATTTCAAATGACTAGTACACCAGTGGAGAGAATTTAAAGGGAGGCATAGATCTCAACAGGGAAGCAACGCCACTCACAGAGTCTGGAGCACAAGATGATAGAATTTTAATAATTACTCTATGACATGCGGGAGGAAAAATATCTTCTTGGGACCTTCTTTTTTTTTTTTTTCACGTAACCCCGCTTGCAGCTATTCGTCATGGCAGTTCTTGGGACCTTCATCCACTGAACACAAGGGCCTGTCAGTCAACAACTTAATGCTACCCGAATGTTGATCATGAGGTACCCGCTTTCAAGTTCATTCATCGTAATGTGCAGCCAAATTGATATATTGCTCCCGATACGCGACAAATCGTCAAAACTAAATACATAGTGTTGTTAAGCGCATCTAATTCTTAGTTCTACATTTCTAATTTATAAGCATCCATACAATACATTCCTTTCCGGTTTTCGCCTCTGCATAGCGCCAGCTGCAAGAGGCCATAAGATAGATTATTGTACATAGCAGCTACTTTAACTTAATATTGACGAATGCGAATGCGGCTCACTTGAATATATTGCAATTACACGCCTTCTCTTTCCCTTTCCTGGTTATGGTTGCACACGCACAGGGTACCTCAGCCCTGGAAGCCGTTACATGTAGATTATTTAACAGCCTAGCAATTGGTGTAGACTAATAGTGAATCTGTGGCATTGGTCCGGCAGTTCTACAGTCACCAACTTGCCATCTTGAACCGTGCTTCGTTATAGCCGCCGTGGAGACCAAATGCTATTCTTACCCGTAGCGTCACGGGGTGCGTGAGGGAAGAGCCATGACATCCAGAGTCGAAAAATAAGATTCCCGTATAATCCGATGGCCTCTCTGACGAGTGGACCGAACCGTTTAGAAGTGTGTCCACTGTACTAAACCTCTCACTTGCATTGCAATGACCGCTAGGAGGCCAATGCATCCGGAATATTTGTGTAGGGACTAAATAGCCTGTCGACTAAGAGCGGATTCAAGTAGGGTCCGTCTGGTTCTAAATTGCTGTACCTGATACTTAACCTGTGGAACATCAAATGGCAGCTCTCTTCAGAGTTATTAGTTTAGCGAATTGCACTCAATAACCCTGTAGGGATCAACGTTGAACAGACAGGAAGTACTGAGGCCATCGTGAACGAATGGAATTCGGAGGATCATGCTCGAACCAACTTGCCCCCATCTAGCAAAATAAAATGAATGTCTACTGCAATGTCTCGGCTGATTGTCTAAACTCACGACATAGCTCTATGCGAATAGTCGAACAATGCGGCCCCCATAGGCCCGTTGACGAGTAATAATAAAGACGTGATGTAAACAACCTGATATGCAAACTATAACATGGCGCCCGCATATGCAGTCCTATACACATACGAGGGCACAGCCGCGAGCAGAAAGTGAGCGACTGGCAGAATGAATACTCTGTTCTAATGCCTTCACTTTCTAAATAGCTTTTAATCCTATGAGGTGTCTCAAATACCTCTATCTCTCCTCTATTGTACATTTTCTCCGGGGACATTGGAAGTTACTCGCATTACTGTATATGGAATTCCAAGTTGAATTATAACGAGAAAGCTACACACCCTGATCACTTCTTGTTAGGTCGCTTTCATTCTTACCGCAACTATACAAACACACATTACGGGACTTTTTTGTTTCGTTTCGTTTTGTTTTGTTTTTTTGTTTCACATAACCCCGCTTGCAGCTGTTTGCCGTGGCAGGGCACGTTACGGGACTTGGAGATGCGAACTTTGCCATAGAATCAAATATTTCCAGGACTTTTTACAACCATGAATTTCTTTAGGAACAAAAACCCAAGTCTGGAGCCCATGCGACATATCGCCTGTCGACAGCCTAACTGTAGCTTAACTTCGGCAATGATCGGTTGACCTTCACATAAGCAAGAATGCTTTGGTTTTTCAACCATAGGACCAATCGGCTTTAACGGAGTCTTTATTACTCCGTCTATATATCCGGGTTAGGTGTGGTTGAGTAAAAGAAATTAGGGTTAGGGGCATATGACAGCAGCCTGCAAGGTTCGAGATCGGAGCAAAATCACTGTACATTAAAATCAGGGAAAGCTATTACAACTTTTGTACATATTGGCACATCCCGGAAGCGCTTGATATACAAAGGCCACGTACAAGTTCAATTTTCATCAAATCAAGGTGAAATTGAAGATCTGTTATCGGTATGCGGTACCATGTCTTGATCCCTGATACCCTTCGTTTTCTTGCACATGAATGGCACTCACGCTCCACAGCTAGAAGTACACCATACTATATCCATAAAAGCAGCTGTGAATCTACAATTCGCACCGTCATTTCGAGAACGATTTATAAACAGGGATGTGCAGTTCAATAGAGGTTAAAAGAGACGAGAGACATGCAGTGTCAAGCGTCAGTTCTAATTCGGACTGTGACAATAGCCAAGGAAAAGGTAAAGAATGAAAGCGAGAGACGACGCGCGCTTCATTTCAAGCCGATAAATTGGAACGATTGCGTACGCCCTGAGAAGCCGTTCGATGATTAAATACATCTGATCATGAAATCGCAATCACCCGCACGCGCATACCTGACTGTATTCTTTCACGCTGCAGTGAGAAGATCCCGGTTTTTGTGACAAAGTTGGAGGAGAGGACATCTTGGCTCGAAACACCAGCTTGGTGTGGCAGACATGGGTGACAACTAATTGGTTGTTGTGAAGTATCTAAACCTTGAGAGGCTCTTGCTAAGTGAGGTGATTCACCCTTGCTGGTAACCAGAGGACACTTCCAACTGGACCCCTTGTCAACGCACCTGCATGCAGCTGCAATGTCAGCGAGAGGCATAAACTCTCATGCCACATCCTTGTGAATGAATCTTGGCGTCCGTGCACCTATCAAACGGTCTGAATCACATCCAATCATTGGTGCTTACCATCAGGCCTCTGGTGAGCTTTACATAAGCACTTTAAATCCTGAGTGCTCTACACCTTGCCCTGCCAAAATCCATATTTTACATGGACAGTGTATCCCATTTTCGAGAGCATATTCCCTGTGGTGGGTGAGACACGCAGGGGAATCCGCCTGGACAAAACAAGACCAAAATGATTCAAACAAACTTTGATTCCGTATTTGACATTTCTGAAGCTTAACTAGCCAGATTTATTTCCTGCAACTTTTTTTTTTCTTTTATTTTTCATTTTTTTCGATTTAATCAGTTACGCTGTTGCTGAGGCTGGGAAGCTGCTTGGCAGCGTGTCTCATTGCCCAAGGACGAGAGTTGCTACAATTTACAGGGGTTTCAGACTAGACCATAAGTAGGTCTAATTGGAAAATTTTCGATCGTTCTTGTGTATACTAAGAACAGTACTGCTGATCAATTTCCTTTAGAAGAGACTGCTGGGCACTAGGACGCACCAAAATCTTACATGCGTCTGTGGGAGGTCTCCCCTGGCTCCACGGATCTAGAGCCTTGCCTATGTTTACTCCGTTCTCAAATCAGACGTGAACAGTAATGGTTTGCCAACGGCTCCATCGTTTGTGGATACTTATGTATATCAAAGGCAGCTGTAGCAATATGGTTTGCAACATATTTCTGTTTTGATTTGTGCATCCTCATTGGTGGCCGGTTATTGGTGTGAAAAATGAGACCAGGCTGAGATACCCTCGTCAGACAATTTGCCTATTATGCGGTTACTAAGAATGCATCTGCAACTCAGTTACACCCCAGATATATCCTCCATGATATGTTAGCTCAAGCACACCTCCATGCGAACACCTGCAGTAGGGCTGCGAACACTGTGCAGGCCGAATAGGTAGTCGAAAAAACATGACCGCCAAGTGGTTTGATAGGCTGCGCATGCTCTATCCTCACTGGTATTCCAAAGCACCTGGCTAAATGTATATCGGTACATATACATCATTCGATATCACTATCGATTTACTAGTGGCTAGTGGTTGAAAAGAGTCCGACAGTACATATAGCTAAGCCTACTATGTGGCGACAGCCGCTTAAGCTCTCATTTAATCCCAAGGAAGAAGGTCATCAATACCGGCGATGTGCGGTTATCAGGCAAATGGCACCACTCGTGCCTGTATGACTGGGATAGAATCACAAAGGTGGACAGAAAGGGGAAGGGGAGGAGATGGACATGACTGCTTGATTTTCTGGGGGGATATTTGTGTATTCATGCTTGATTGTTCTCTTGGGGGATTGGGCTTTCGCTTTGTGTTTCCTCCGCATCACCGAGGTCATGGTATTGTTGTGTGCTTTTACAGGGGATGGTTTTGTAGGTAGTTGCACAGGTGTCTGTCTCCGGGCCATAAGGACTTCGGTCTAGGGACCCTGCCATGGCGAACAGCTGCAAGCGGGGTTACGTGAAATGAAAAAAAAAAAAAAAAGAAGGTCATCAATGCTATTAATCGATCCATAAGATGGTTAATATTACCTCTTGTGACTCTAAGTACTACTCCAATAGTTTCGTTCCTGAGTGCACGTCACATTTAGGTGCTTGAGTTAAAAAACTACCATACTAAGCTCCATGAGGATTTGTCTTCATGCAACTCAAGTTAGGGCTGTGAATTTGTTGGTCCCAAATGATGAACACCGTTAAGCTAGGGCCGGCTTGCAGGCCAGGGTAAGGATCCAAACACTCAAGGGTCTGCTGAGCAATAAACTCTGGAGCTGTGCAAGGTACACCCGCTGCCTGGCTCCCTGACACCCACTTGAATTGGACAGCTGATGGGATGTTGTACAAGATGACAAAAAACTTAAGTGTACGCTACTGCTTTCCTACGGGACCAACACAGCCAGTCCCAGCGCATTGCTCGATAATTAGCATGTTATTTCTTAACGGGATCTCGCTTAGCTCCTAGAAGAGCATTGCGGAGGGTATCCAGAACTAGATATCATCAACTCTATAAGATATTAACTCATGTTTTAATAACTCCGGATGAATCCAGTGGATTCTAATCATGAATGCAGTTTGCGAGACTCGATCATGAAAGCACCATATCAAGAAGCAATCGCATCTCTCCATATTATGTTCCATGTCATTTGCATTGTCAAAAACATTGCAATATAAATCTTTGTTCTGAGCCTCCCGAGTCGAAGTCTATCATCGCTGTGAGCTACCACTAGCATACGCTTCAACCCTCACCAGGCAACTTTCGGGAAGATGAATTTCTTGGCTTGTGCCCAGGGGAAAAGTGTAGCGATAGGATTTGGAACTATCTTCCGTAGACTAGCTTATCGCCGATGACAGTAGAGGCATATAGGGATGGGTTGATTCTACTTCTGGCAGAATTTGAAAAACCCAAGCTTGTATTGCAGAATCGGCTTACACAGCCGGAATCCGGATAATACCTCTGACATGCCATATGCAGCAGAGCTGGGTGGGCCATGTGGGGCCAACAGATCCGATTTTTCTTCCAGTATCTCTTTCTGGGCAGAAACTGAGTTCGACTCATCTTGAGTGAGTCAACTTAACTCGGCTGGTGGTGGATTTATTCCTGTGCAGTTCGCTTTCTGCAAATATTTAGGCTAGGAGATACAGTTGACCCTGGCTATAATGAAGGCCAAGAATCCGACCGATTTTCTTCATTATAACCAGTTTTCACTATAGCGAGGGCACATTCTTAACCTGTGTGGACAAAGAAGCTCGCCCATCAATTCACTATAGCCAGGTTTTTACTAAAAAGAGGTTCATTTTAGCCAGGGTCACCTGTATTGGCAGTGGCTGCAGCTGCAAGCCACTGAGTAATAGTCGCACAGCACAGTCAACATCCACCAGATACATGCTTGCCTTAACAGTCAGTCTAGCAAGTTCTCACTAGTGACATTCTTCGCGCTACACCATACTATTTCAAGGTTATTATTTTGATTTTTAATGCAAAGGGATTCTGTAGAGGCCCGTATACATTGCTCCTTTAGGGAGGCGTTATGCTACCAAACTAGATGGGAAGGCGGCTTTTTACGTGTTAAGTGTGCCCTGCCATGGCGAACAGCTGCAAGCGGGGTTACGTAAAATGTAAAAAAGAAAAAAAAAAAGTGTTAACTGTAGTAAAACAAAGATTGAAGTTTTAATTGAGAAAACAGACCTGTCACTGGAAGTACTTCAAGCAATCTTCAGACGTTAAAATTAATCTTCTGCAAGTATCGAAGTCGCTTATTCCTTCTTATTTTGTCGGCAATAACGTCGCCTAATGTTGTTTCTCCAAAAAATAAACTTCAGCCCTACAAGGCCCTAGGCTTGCGCAGCATCGCATCGCTTTCATCTCACCGATGCCAGTATATATTATTCTGCAGATAAACCACTGCAGGAAGGAAAGCCGGCAGGTTACCCACTCGCCACGGAGACGTCCGAAATTGGAAGTCCAGGCGTGAGATCTAGAGGTCAGCTCATGACTATACCCAAGTAAAACAAGTTGCTTAGTTATCTGGCTGCATAACACGCCTTTTAAACTAAACAGGCAGCACTGCTAGCTGAGTTTTAATTCGAGAGCTTGTCCTGTCGCTGCGATTAATAGCGGGCTGGAAACAGCCCAAACGGAGCTGCCGCAATCATTTTGGTTCGATTTTGTGATTTACTTATTTCTTACGTCAACCTCCCTGAAAAGCTTCACGTTTCGCGCTTCAAGATTCCTGCATGCAGGGGGTCTCCGATCTGCTGGGTTACAGAAACGGGTGTTTCTAAAACCCTGTCGTGGTGGCTGCAGATTTTCTGGGTTGTGGTTCCGTGGAGCCGTCCCCAGGGTGGGGTCATTTAGGTTTCGGGAGGGCTGGGTCAGATCGTTCCCTGCAGAATTCCCAGCGATGGCGTCCTGAAGAATTTGGGAACTTGGGATAAGGGCGGTGTGGCTAGTGACTGGTGGTACTGGGACTAGTGCGCGGGTGCCAAGGATTCTTAAACAGATGTAACTCTCAACGACCACAACTTAATGGAACCAAGAGAACAGGTGCATATTTCGACAAGAGTTGATATAGATTATGGTTGAAGAGATTGAGATGAGGAGATATTTGAGAATGGAAGTCATAGGGACTCCTGTATTATAGCTCTTCGAAGAGCAAATGCCATAATAAAGTTTATATATACAAGCGCCATTATTCAGTTTTGACGACAGATACACATACCATGGGGAGGCATTACACCATGACGACAAAACATCTCAAAGGCATTCAACTAAAGACAATGCAACTATGATAGTGCAACAGACTTTTATAGTAGGCTTGAATAACAATAGAGCATAGTAATGCGGCTTCCGGAATAAAGGTCATGTCGAACCCGGGCCAAAAGAAGCGCGCTCTCGGTGAGGAACAGGCTGGGGCGGCAACCGCTATCAGTGTAATTCCAGAAAGTGAATCATAAACTGTTCAGCCAGAGACCCACTCTGAGCGATAGAATTACCATTACAGTCGAACCTGTTATATTGGATAAGGCCAGGGCCAGCGAGCTTTATCCAGTAAGATAAATATCCAATAATCCCCACTGAAACCAATTGGCTCGGGCTGGCAATGTTGATCCATAAGACGGGTTATCCAATATGACAGGATCCAATATGAGAAGTTTGACTGTACCATTATCCTCTTGACGAGACCCGCTTCCTATAGGAAGACTGTTTAGTCATATTGAATAGCGAGGTTCCAGTATGATGCTATAACTAATAATAATCAGAGCTCATCAAATTCACACACTTAGCAGGATACATCCTGCGTACCCGCTCTGTATATAACCCCGCATTCAAGATGTGAGAGCCGGCATTGGATTCGAAACATGCTTTCAACGATATGTGTGGCCCGCTTCAGGAGAGTCAAGAAAAAATCGCTGGCAGGAAACCTTGGCATGTATTGGGGAGGACCCTTGCAACTTCTGAAACGCGGAGGCCAAAGCTTTAGCGACTTGGCATTACTATACATAGCATCAATCGCCAGAACAGAACGAACTTGATTCTCCCGGTGGCCCTCTTGTGTCAGGAGCTGCACGCTCGCCGTGTGTGGCTAATTATCTGGGTTATCCGATCTAGTTAAGCTTTTGTGCTGTAACACTTAGGTGCGGATATGATTGCAATTGGAACTGTCTATTTTGGGAGCCTACGCGATTGGTGGAACTGCTGGCCTGTTGGCAAGGCCCCTCTGCTGCTTCACTAGACTAGTTTTTTAGCCGAGCTTCCGGAGCTAGCTGGTGTTAGGATCCTTCATAGTTTGGGAGACATATCGTTGCGGGGCTCGGGGTACCGATTCGAAGTTTGTATCATTTGCCCTTACGATGCGCGAGCTCACGGGCTAATACCAGTTGGGGATCTGGAGGTTGGAGGCGCTAGGTATCCGTTAGCTCATGAACAGGTCAGGATTGAGTTTGCCATATTACAGGTTCCACTCTCCTAACAAGAATAGAACAGTATCAACACAAGAAAAATATTGCATATGATATTCACACATATATGATGCATCATATGATGCTTTGTACTCTACAGCAGAGCATTTGTACGCCAAGCCCTACATGATCTAAGTCGGCTCCGTTAGCCAATCTCATATCCTGGGTCCCAAGGTATCCCTTGTATTATAACTAGAACCAATGTTCTTCGTAGTCTTGATATGAAGCGCCTGTGGGCACAGAATTCAATGAACTAATGGATATGCATGCAGCAAGCACGAGAAGCGCCAAACTCTGCGTCAAATAGATCACCGTTATGCCTAGACAGGAACCCCGCTATCGGATGTCCCCAAATGAACTATACAGCACAGACTGCATCCACCTCATCTCATAGAGGTATTAGAGTGTCTTCGTGCAGTTGTTGGCTTTGAATTCCTGTTTTCAGCCATTTTCCTCTTCCAAAGTTGGCACCTTGTATGCGGCGGTTACAGCACTTCGTATTCACAGATCAGACAATGTGGGGCCGGGTGTCCATGTGAAGGCCATTGTATTGGGTATACCATGCTGTATGGGCCACATTTCTACATTGCAGCTCAATCACTTGACGTTATCAATCCAGCTAAACCAAGATGGACTGCCTGTGTTCTCAGTTTTTCGTATTACAGAAATTGACATGGATGTAGACCACTAGGCGCATACCGACGCACCAGTAAAAGGTTGCGCTTCAGTCTTTATTGAGTCGAGTTTAGGTTCCCCAGCCGCAGACCATCAGCTTTCTGCAGACACGGTCCGTGTTCTCAATTTGATCACTTCATTGAACTCTGACGTTTGGCAGTGAACCTAGCTGTATAGTTGCCAATAAGGGACCGTAAACTTAGCTTGGTACAGACGGGGTCCGGAGCAGTGTGTTTGTAGGGTGAAGAAAATTAACTATCAGTAGTTACGAGAAAAGTATAATAAAGGGTAAAAAAAAAAGCAAAGCTTTTTGGAAAGGTGTCCGGCCATGGGGTCCAATAATATCACGCGGGACGATTAGGGGTGGTGACGAGGGCAGGTACGTGGGTGGGGTGCTTATCACTATCTTTAATCGCAGCTTGCTTGCAAGCCTGTTCAACATTTTATCTCATAGAGTGTCCTCGCTGGCTGCGCAGGCCACAAAGTGAGAGACGACACGGATCGATTCGATTTTCGTGCCCAAGTGTGTATTGGCCACCTGGCGTGGCAGGCAAATAGCTGGTAAAATACGACCTAAAGTCATGGCCACCGGCGCAGGTGTACTTAATTAATAATGCTGCCTGGTAACGTGTTATTGTATGGCTAAATGCATTGTATCTATTTTCGGATGATGAAAAACACATGCAAGCATATAAGGAGAGCAATATAGAATAAGATATGGTACAGTACAGTGCCAACGTAGCCTCAGCATCTTGCTAGCTTGCGCTCGGGAAAATTGTTTACTGGATTCTCGCAAATATCCTTGGCGATGTCAAATTATGAAAAAAGAAGAGCTAGCCTGTTATTAATCTCGGCTCTATTGTGGGAGTATCGACAGCATTTCGGAGCAACGTTGATCGAGTTGTCGCACATGCAAGCCACCTGTAATAGTGGAACAGCACACGCCACTGATGGCTGAGGGATTTGGTTACGAGATATAGTTTGCTTACCTAGATCTCTGTCAACTTTAATTTGCCTCCTCAAATGCAAACTGGCGCTTTCTCTTGGATGATGCAGGCAGAGTCTGGAAGCCTGAAGCAGAGTACTTCTGTTTCATCAGTTATATCTCCCTGTTTCAAGAGCTTCCTCAAGATAGTCGTTATCCATGACGCTGGGCCTAGTGCAGGCAGAAATACCTTGCTGGCCTATAGTAGCTAGAAGAAAACTGAGTTTCCAAGAAAAGTCTGTAGTAGTGCTGCTCTGCTGATGTGATATGAAAATATTACCCTGCACGTCTGCAATGGCAACCGTTGCTGAGATGTATCGGGAAGCCACTAGCACAAGTTCGGGTAATCTGTGGTAAGATTGGATAGCGTACCTGCGCTTCATGAGTACCAGTTGAAGGCAGCAAACTTGAGACGTACAAGCCACCATATGATGCCAGTTATAGAGTCTACTTGCACTATTTACAGTTGCGCTCTCTACTGTAGTGATAACTGGGCTCACGGGGCTTTCTGATTTTTCGCGGGGTTTCTTGGCCATATGTTGATAGAAATAGAAGCTTTTTCTTTCTTGCGGAGGTACCATAACTGATGTTCGAAGAGGCTATTAATGATAGCCCCTTAAGAGGATCAAACACATGAGCCTCCAGGTCACCGAGTTACGCTTTCGCAGGCGCAATCAATGCATGATGTTGATGCATTGTATGCTTCTGGAAGCATGGAGGGAACATTCGATAAGCCCTTCCTTGCTATCGTAACTGTTTTGGCCGCATCTACATAACCTGCGGGAACCACGTTGCAGCGGCTACACATGCCCAAAATCTGCGTTCAAGGTGCCCTGAAGAATTCATCGATTAGGTATCGCTCGCTGGCTGGCAACCTTGAAGAATTCCATGGCCGGGAACGTACGGCAAGCATGCCAGGCGCGACACGCATGTTTGACTTAACGCGTTGGATGGTTACAAGCCTCAACGGTAACCAGGATAATCACAGAGTGCTACTGTAGTAGCGACCACGTGTGACATACACTGCCGATTATCGGCATATCACTGTCGTGCCTATTTCCCCAGGCTGCAAAGTATCTGAAGAATTCTCCGTTGGTTCGCATGTCCCAAATACATATAGGGATAGAATTTTTTTTTTCCTTTTTTTTTTTGCTTGCGATTTGTGTTACTAGTAAGTATAGTACCTTCTGCTTCAGCTGTTCATCTCCCCTCCTATGCTTCTCTACAGGCATTTGTTCTAGGCTACTATTTGGTGATGATGCGCCGAAAGACAGGAACACGTTCTCCACCTCAGGCTGTTTTCCTGTGCCCCAGCCTTCCCAAAAAGTGGTTCTAACTATTCAGAAGAAAAAAAATACAACCATAAACTTTCGCGCCGGCCTGCGTTGGGGTTCTACTGCCTACCGGTAACGTCTTGTTCGAGTTTTGGGTGCTGTTATTTTTAAATTCCATCCACGTACTCTACCTTACGATTGTGCACCAAGGGCCCTGTATCATGAGCCGAATCCCTTGATGAGGCTCTTGGGCCGGGTCCTTTCAAATGACGCTAGGAACCGTAAGCCGGAGACCCTACGGGGGAGGTCTAAACTGAACCGTATTAGGGGCAACAAAGAAGGGAAGCGGGATAACAGGGGCATATCATGAGAGTTGTTGTCGGGATATTGCAATTGTTTCTCAATAATCACAAGCGCATCTCATTTAAGCTTGTACTCGGCCGTGATTTACCCGTGGCAATTACGCTGGCTAGGTAGCTGTTAGTGGAGAATTGTTACTTCTTATTACCAATGGAGTAAGACCGATACGTCTGAGAATTCGCATAGGACTACCAGCAGTGCAAAGTTACTGTGAAGATAACGGGCATGTTAAGTTCAGGTGCTACAATTTCCTGAACCAGGTGACGGTATCAAGTACATATGCGACACCACCATGTATGTGCGTCGCAGAAGGTTGTTGCTTATTAATCATCCGTCTACCGAGCAGAGCGGCAAAGATATTCGGAAATGCTGAAATGGTTAGCTATTCCTGAGGCACTAGAGCGATGTACGAAATAACACACTAGAACTGCTATGAATACATACCTGCTGGGAAAACGTGGGAAGTCTGCCTTACGACGCTGCTAACTTGTGCCTGCGTGATATGTAGCTTTACTTTCACCGATTTTATGACCCGAAACTGCGATCGTACGCGTCTTTGTAACATTGCAGCAATTTACGGAATACCATTTTCCTGTTACGCATTCTATGCGGTTCATTATTGTGCTTGCTTTCTTTACACTTGTTGTCCAGAGAAATCTTCTCGAAGATTGCCGAGATCAACTATCGCCTCGCCATAGCCCATAGGGCGGCACGCGAGTAATGATATTAAAAAAAAAAAAAAAACAACTATCGCCAGATTGAGGTCAGACTGCCTCGTGAGATAATGTATTTGCCATTTTAAGGGTATCCGACCGAGGGATCAACATTATTGGTTGGGTAACGGGCTTAGAGCTGCACCAAGCATCCTATAGCAATTCAGGGAGAGTTCTAGCCAGGGAGCCATTGTATGGTCCTCACTGAAGTGTTCTCAAGTTCCAAGCCTCATAGCTCACGTTATCTTTTGCAAAAGGAAGTTCAAGTATTCCCAATACGAGCTGGGCTGCTGCGGTGCGCTGACTATGGTATGCGATGCAGCCGTCCGCCACCACAGATCAGAACAGCGATCACTGCTGTAGCCATGGAGGCGTCGTCCTAATTCTCACATCACCTGGATAACACCAAGGTCAACTTTGACAGTGTCGCCCAGAGTCATGCATCCACCCAGCCCATACTTTGTCGCATCCAGCCAGATGCACCCCATGCCGGATTCCGGGGTAAACAGGACTGCAGCAGTCTGGCGGGAATGAAAACAATTACAAGGAGACATGCGCCACGCTTCATATTGTCCACTGTAGAGTACTTTAAATTGGCAGCGTCAAATTGCCTTGCTTGCAGCGCTTAATAGGTGTGCTAGCATGGATGGGGAGAACGGGGGGCATGCAGGCGCATGGGTCAGAGCTACAGTAGCAGCTCTTGAGGGGATTTGCTAGATTGCAGCGTCCCAACCTGCCAAACCTTGCAAAAAAAGCAGCTGCGCGTGGGGTCCTTGCGAGTGTGCAAGCCAGCATTTGTATCCAAGCTAGAGTGAAGACTAGCCCATGCACCAGGAACTAGGCCATATTATCCACCATAAGCAACAACAGTAGGTTGGACGACGAGAGGGGCGCCATACCGATCTGGGCGTTATTCTCGAAAAAAAATAACCTGTCATCCCAAGAATACAAAAACCGAAGAGTGCCGCCTCGAAGCATTCTCAGCAAATGAATCTGGATTAACCAGTCAGAACAAATACATTCATATCCACAGCAGCGCTCCGAAAACATAAACACCAGCGCATTCACCCGCATCACCGATATTGATTCCTCCATCCACGCACGCAGCACCGAAAGCGCAGAAAATATAAAACAGACGGGCGGATTCATAAAGCAGTCCAAATGTACTCGTCAGCCATACCCACTCCTCCGCATACATACAACTCTGTGTTCTACTCCCCGTCGGAAACCTCACACGAAGACTTTTCCATCCCCCTACTGCCGTCTGACTTTCTCGAGAACACCACCTACAGCTCTGAGGACGATCACTCGCTAAAAAAACAATACCCATATTCCCTGCCTACCCCACCCTCGATATCGCTCCTGTCCTCGCAGTTTGAAGCCGCGAACATCATGGCGAGCCACACACAGTACCATGAGCCTCAGCGGGCAAGCACCGTTCGTGTTACAAACTTCAACGATCTCGACCCATGGTACACATGCATGTATCCGGACTACAGCGACACGCCAGCCCCAAGCAACAGGGGCAGCGTCAGCTCCGCATACTCGTCACCGCCGGCGTTGTCGCTGACGACAAACCTCCTCAATGTTAACGCCTCATACACATACTCCGCACATCCTGACTCTGGTATTCAGGTTACGCCACACACTGCAACAACATTGAGTACCCCGAAATTTGGAAGTACCCCATCCAGCGCTGGAGGCATTGGGATGCCCAGGTCAGGCACGCCCGGTGGCACAAACTCGCCCATCCCAATGCTGGCTGCATCATACGCTTCGTCTGTAAGCGACGCTACTGAGGCCTGGGAGGCTCACCAGAGTATGAGGCAGAGCCAGCCGATACAATCCCACCGGATCGAGCGGGCAGCGACATTCGATGCAAGCGACTGGCGGATACCTGCGTACCCAGATGTAAACATTGTGCAGCCGACACCAGTCAATGCTAACTCTTCGCACCAGTGGCCCGAGCCGGGCACAGTGACGCTAAAGCATCGCAACACTGGTATTTCTGACGCGGCTATAAGCGGGCGGGACAACCGAAGGTGTGTTTCTTCTCTACCTAGCGGGTTAGTTAAGTAGTCACCATCATGAGCTAACTTTGCGTGTCGTTCCAGTGCCTCGCGTGAGAACAAGAGAGTCAGGCTCTCCCCTTTCTCCGGCTCAGAATGCTCCAGTTCTGAGGACGAGACAGCCAGCCAGCACGCCCCAGTATACTCCAACTCGAGCTCACCACAGCTCTCAAAAAGTGCCCCAACCCCTGGCCACCTAAATGTAGAGTATGGCACTCAGCCAAAGGCCCGGAAGGGGCGAAGAAAGCTCGGAGCTGCAGAGAGGAAGGAGGTCCACGAACTACGCAAGATGGGTGCTTGCACCCGATGCTGGGGACTCAAGATGAAGGTACATAACCTTGCCCCGGACTGATGGACAATCTGTACTAATATTCATGCAGTGTGGCGAGGGGAGTCCATGCCCACGATGCTTGAAGCTTGGTGGCTCACACCAGTGCGTGCGAGTACACTTCGTGGACCTGGATGTCTTTTCAAAGTGGCTTAACGACACATATTCCCGCTCAATGATGCACAATGTGCTTCGATGGTCACCGGCTAGCCCACGCACAATTACAATCTCGCATGAGAATAACGGTATCTCCTTGCCAGTCCGTTGCCATGAATTCATCCCAGTGCTTGCAGACCAGCTTGACTACTGGTACAAGGATGCTTACGGATGGCAATCTGTGCCAACCACGCCCTTCGCCATGAAGAAAGGCGTCAGTGCAGATATTCTGGATAAGTATATCGATGACCACGTAGGGTGGTATGTGGAGAATCACTTCAAGGGAGTCAACCCAATCTTCGATGAAACCTTCAAGATTGCGCTGAAGTATGCCAACTCCAATCCCAAGGACAACGCCATTGTCAGGGACACCCTTAAGCTGTGGACAACTCACCAACTTCTCCTTAAGGGTGCAACTATCGTAGGTGAGGAGACACTTCGCATGACCCCTGTCGCCTGCCCAACCTCCTCAATCAATGGAAAGGTACCATTGCCTCGCGTCCTCTCTAATCAGCTCGACCACCTTCTTGAGCGCCGCATTTGGCAGGCCGAGCGCCAACTCCTATCTGAGCTCCAGCGCCGCATTCTTTCCCGCAAGCGTGAAGAGTGGCTTCGTGTCTACTTCTGCCTTTTCATCTTCATGAACACGCTTGAGCGCGACACATGGAGGCTGTACTACTGGTACTTCCACGCACAGGACGGATATATTTGGAGGCATCCGTTGTCCCCATCACAGCTTATTGAGAAGAACATCAGGCTTGCGGACTCATTGGCTGCGCACTTCCAGGCAATTAGTAAAGGTTTAACACCCTTTGCTTTGGACTGGACCAGGGAACAGACCCTGACTTTAGTCAGCCAAGATGAAGAGATATTGCGGTACATCGAAAGCACGGGTAAGCTTGTCCGTGACCAGGAGAACATCCGCAAGAGAAGAAATGTGTTGGCAGGATACAACGAGGCCGACGAGAGGAGTCTTGATTTTCTTTGCTCGGGCAAGATTCTGATCATTTAGATCAGCTTTGAGCCTAACATTGTTTATTTTTTTTATTATTTTTTTTTTTTTAAAACTCATTCTGTCAACAGCTGCGGCATATGCGCATCAATTTTTTTTCTCCCCCAGTTCTTTCGTTTCCTTACTTTCATTTCTTTCGCTTCTCAACGGGGCATCTAGGGTATTGGTTCTCTTTTCGGATTCTCTGCACTCGCTACATTCTGTTTTACATTCTGTTTTATCATTGAGGTAAGGGGTTTTGGGGTTCACAATTCGGAGTCTGTCGTTCATGGAATTTCTTGCTTCTTTCTGGAGATTTTAAATTTAAGTTTTACATACACTTTTAGACGGTTGTGGTTTTGTTTTCTTTTCTCTTTTTTTCTTTCTTTCTTCTCATTTCTCTTTTACCCTTATTTTGGTACTGTTCTGGGCCTGGGCATCGCACAAAAAGTATATCAGTTCGATATTTGCGGATAAATTTGTCGGGTTTGCTTGGTCAATCAGATACTTTTTCCCTTTTTTTTACGCTTCTTTGATGTGTTGATATTTTTTTTTCTTTCTGTGATTTGTTATGAATTACCTTTTCTCTTCAAAATTGGCTTTGACGATTAGATAGTATTTAGCATGGATATGCATTGGAAAAGTGGATTGGGTGAAATGGATTTGGATATGAGCCTGAAGAGATGGAAATTGGTGTCGTAAGGATCGGATATACAAGGCTAGTCCATAGTGGTAGTCATATTAGTAGTGGCTGGGATGTCGAAACGAAAGGGTTACAGGTACAGTCCAGAAATGGAATGAGAAATGAATACATGGATTGATATGAACGCAAATATTTGAACATCGGATTGACATTTGCTTTGTGAGATACATGGCGATGGCTCATTAGTAGCGTTAGACAGAGGCCAGGTTTGTTCCCGGCAGGCTTCCTTTACTGTACTCAGAGTGTGCGAATTACATTTTGTTGGATTCCTTATTACAGTTGTGCTTGCATCCATATGAATAGTACCTAGTATATATCTAATTTTTTTTTTTTTTTTTTTTTTTTTTTTTTTTTTTAATATCATTACTCGCGTGCCGCCTGTGAGGCTATGGCGAGGTTACTATATATCTATAACCAGGCTACAGTATTTGGGACCTGGGAACTAAGCGAAGACAATTTGACAGTGGTCGACCAGTAATGATGGATCTTACCATTGGCAAGATACTAATTGGATCCCCTCTTGCAGAAATGCTGGGTTCGGACCGTCTATGGAGGGTTCAGGGCACATCTGCCCCAAGTTGAAGCTTAACCTGGGTTGTGATCTAGCATCTTGCAATGGTTCACCTGCTGAACCTAGCGTATTCAAGAAATAGATAGAGACTCTTAGCGAGGCGGAACTTTCAATGCGACTGTGTACTGATGTTTTCCAGCGCTGAAGGAAGCTAAACAGTTTGTCCAAGGATCATGGTCTCTTGTCCTATTTTTGATTCGTATTTGGACTCCCTTTGCGCTCTTCCAGTGAGCCAGACGGCCAATGCAAATGAGGTATTTAGCCAACTAGGATCCAGAAATAGTGTACTGGGATCCTTTCCAGGGTGGCGGAAGAGGCCCGAGCATTGATTTGTGCTAAGTGCGAACTGTGCCGCGTGGATGCTTATGATCTGAGCTTGAGAAAGAACGTTCTGTTTAAACCCCACGCCAGGGCTGATGATAACGTACAGATAGAAGGGGCCAACAGTTTTGAATATCTGAAGTGTTGTTACACGGAGCGGAACAAAAAGTTCTGAGATGGTTGAGGTGCAACGACGGAAAGATTTAGGCTCAATGGTTAATGCTCGTCATACAAGACACGCACACAGTAAGGTGCTTTTTGCGGCTCAACGTTTTGCTACAATGGGGTTTCATGTTCCTTATGAGTGCGTGGGTTTTCGTTCATGGTGATATGACCAGTGTAGGGTAGTCGTTAGGCTATCTACGGGATATGTGCGGCATGCGAGTACTGATGCTTAATTTGCTTTTGGTCTTCATGGGAGACATGTTCACCGCATGGCCAGGGTATGTATTATTGATTGCATCCTTAAGATACTCCCTCTAATGAAAGAAACCATGCATAGGATCGGAAGAAAGCTGTCAGAATCCTGGTTCGAATCTCCCATGGTTATTCTAATGAGGCGTGCAAAGTACGCTACAGAAGCTCGTTCTACCCTGGCCCCTGGTATATCTGCACTCGCTCCGTCATGCATGTAAGCCACCAGATGCGGGCTGCTAGAGACTCCGAACATTATCTGGGACTTCACATCATGAACTGATAATGGCTTTGAACGAGAGCACAGCTATACAGGGAAAATATATACAGGGTTTCCAATTAGGTACATTTGTATCATCAGATCTGTCTCCAGTGGAAGCATATTGACAGATTAAGCGTTTCCAGCGCCCAGTCTGTTATTGCAAATAAGCATTCGATCCGTTTTATTGTACAAGCTGGCTTCGATCTAATAACGCCGCGGGGTTGCTTAAATGTAACATCTTCTGTGGGCTAGAAGAGCTAGTCCCGTTCCGGCACTGCAGACGCCACTTTACCTAATCGAGCAGTATTTATTAATAGGTAGTATTTTTACTTCAGTTTGAAAAAGCACTGTCGAAGATTAATATTCAAGGGGATGTTGTGCCACGGAGTGGAGTTCTTGTGGGCAGTATTAGAACTGCATAATTTGTCTGCCATGTTTTTTTTTTTCTTTTCCCAATATATTGCAGTCTACTTTGAACCCAAAGCATCTTGCACTCAGGGGTTCGCACGTCCGATTGGGGAGTGCTACAAGTGCTTCAGTTCCTCTTGCTGTAATTTTGGAAGCCGAGCAACTGCATACAATGGCATAGTATATATATAGACATAAACAATATATATTTCATGCACTGTTCATCAGTGAAATATCAAGCAGGTTTTACTGGAACTTGGTCATGATTTCCTGTATAAGAAGATGTGGCTCATTCACAGGTGAAGGAGCCGGGTGAGTAGGGGTTTAGTGGAGATGCAACGATGGGACAGCATGGATTAGCAGTGATGATATAGGAACGCAGGACAATGTATTGTAGATCCCGGCTGTGAGCAAGCTCAATTGGATGATGGGAAAGAGACTCGGGAGGGGGAAATGCAAATTGTGGCGCAGATCAAGCATGAAGGGTGAAGGAAAAAGTAATTGGGCGGAGTCCACTTGGACTATTAATGCCTCGAAGATCAGTTGGGACCAACGCGGTCTAAGACCCAATTTTGGTTCCACACCCGGAAGTATACACTGGACTCGGCGTGGCGGCCAGAAATAAGTGGCTAAGCTTTACACTAGATGAACAACTAAAGGCCTGGGCAGCTGGTCAGGCTGCAGGACTTGTCAGACTGCCATGTGACTAGTGTGTATCTGGGGTTTTATATGGATAGGGAAGGCTTTGTTTTTCCTTTTTTTTTTAATAAGATTACTCGCATGCCGCCCTATGGGGGCTATTGCAGAAAGTAAAAGATAATAATGAAATAAAGATACAGATATTCGTAGAGACGCACCACCCTTACTAGGAATGAGGGTGAAATTAAGAGAAGTGAGAATCTAAACAAAAAAACAAATGTGGCGCCCAAACAGGGGAGGGGTGGCTTGCAACTGGGAGGGATCAGTTGGCATACAAATCCGGTGTGGCAGCTCGAATCGAGTTTCCACCTTTACGCTCACATTATCAGCTTCCCCCAGTGTCAAATACTGAAGCTAGGCATTTCCAGGGCAGGCCATGGCTAGATCTGGATCACGCGAACTGCTGCCTCACTGTACAGTTGAGTCATGGAGTCAGAGCCAGCTGCAATACGTGGGACTGGGCAGGTAAGGCTGTGTGTTCATGTAGCGTTATTCACAGCGATGGGAAACTAATTGCCCTCAAGACATTACGTACACCTATTATTTGTCTGCCACACTGCATAAACCTAGGCATGTGGCCAACGTTGACCTTTGGAGAGAGTTAGGAGTGTCCAGCGCCTATTGAGAGCCCGGTCAAAAGTAGGAGTGCATGAAAAACAGGTTTCCTTAGGTTTACGACTGAAGCTCTGACCTCAAGCATCCACGATATTGCTTATGGTTGTGTGATATTGTTGGAGGATGAGGAACCTAGGTATAACTATGGTTGAACGTACTATAGGTGCGCAGGTAACTACGCTACACTCGGGATGGTCAACGAGAGATGTCGGGAACGAAGCTCACCGGTAGTGGCCCCTTCCCTCTGGCCTCAAATGACTCCAGCTGCGTTGCTGATGCGTTATGCAGTTATAGTTCTTGAGGCTTGCTAACCCTTTGTGAGTTGCATATTGTTTACAGTTACTTATACATCTATGCATCGTGCACGTTTGAGGTTGAGAGCTTTGATGGTGGTTACAGTTTCAGCTAAATGCTACAGTAGTAGCTTGCATCATGGCTGTTGAAACCCTCACCTGGGCATCTAGACTGCTCTGTTTGGCTAGAGTAGAAGCTCTAATGGACCATAGCCACATTGTAGCTCAGAGCTGGTATCTGGATAGATATCATTGCAGCTTACGGTGGACGTTTACTTTGAAAAAATTGTGTAGCAATAAGTAAGACATACTTCGGTCGAACAGCCATTAAAGCACAACATGATGTAAGTTTTGGACTGAAAATGATACTGATACATCTCATGATGTCGGAGAAATTCTGAATCTCACCATGTAGAGTCTAAACCATTCACACATACTCCAGATCACGTGACCTGCTACCCTGCAGCCCAGCACCGCTAAGCCCAAGGGGCTGGTGCTCACCTTGCTTTTGGAACGTTGAATTGCTGAAGGCTACTACCCCGAAAAAATCTGAAACTGCCGGGCGGCGCTATGGGATCTAGTTTTGGAGTGTCTTGGCGTACTGGGACCCTTTGCGGAGACTTCTCGGGTGCGACGGGCAGAGCTGGAGCCGCTGTCTGTTCTAGCCTGAATGGTTGAAACTGTGTAACTGCCATCACTCTCATTTCGTCATAAGCGACATAGAAATCTGGCTGAACAAGCAAGGCTTGTCACATTTTCCAAGACCAATCAGAGTATAACCTCCCGAGCTTGTTCACCTCGTGGTGGCTTGTCCGTTTTATCTATGTGCGACATATTCTAATCGTCGTCATCTTCAAGTATTGTGTTGTGCTCTAGCTTGATGCGGCTACATCGCGTTTCTCAACAGTATTGCGATATTTGAGATATAAATACTTTATATCGTCATTTTTGTCACGTTTGTCCCCGCTTCCGTTTTGAACCCGCGCACTCGGTAGTCCCGAAAATTTCGATTCGGATTGCAATGGGCGTTTTGTGTGAGAGAGATATTTTAGGTGTTTGAGAATATGTGAGAGAAGGCATTGCCGTCACAGGCAGGGGTCGTTGGTAAAAGTGGGTATTTTTAGCAGTTGTGAAAATTGAGGCGGCGGGTTGGGATGTGTAGCATAGAGTTGGTACATGATGACCAGGATTAGTATCGGAATCGGGAACGCACGTGCAAGGAGCTTGGCGATTACCAATTCTGAGTAAGGAAGGCAGAAATGAGGTAAGTTGAGAATATTAGCATTGAATGTTATTAGACGAGTTGACATTTGTAATGCAGTCGATTGGGCGTTCGGTGGGGATGATCTGCGGTAGGATTACCAACCATTTCTATGCTAGCTTTCCCGTAGGCGGCCAATCATGTGACTTCATTACCAGTACTTTTGTTTTTTCTTTTTATATCATTACTCGCATGCCGCCATGCGGGTGACGGCGCGATAGCACCAGTACATTTTGGAACAAGAGGAATACATGCTTTTTTACAGTGTCTTGCGGGCCATTTTTCGCGCACAGAGGCCACAGTGATTCTTAAACGAAAAAAAGGAAATTGGCAGTGTGCTAATCTTTCTTTCTTTCTCAACCTGATCGTCGAGTAAGTGAGTCAGGTTCGCTAATATGGACCAATCACAACTGCACCGTTGTGCAATTCTAAGTTATCTTCACTATCGGAAGGAGTTGGTTACACCGCGCCTCGCCAATATGCATACTTGCATCCCCACTTCTGCACGCATCGCATACAACTGAGTGGTATTCAGTGCACGGATCCCGAGGGAGATTAGCTGCAGACTGCACAGGAACAGCCGCCGGTTAGGAGCTTGTTAGTTTTAATCCGAAAGTAGAGCAAGGAGAATGCTTTCGCGCGAAATTAGAACTGTAAGTTTTCCGTCAGCAAAAATTGAGACTGTGCAACGGAGGTGACTATAGCTATGTATCATTTTGCTTGCTATACCATGACTACATCTACCATACCGGTATCATGGCAACTCAACCGTGACAATATACTCCAGATCTATTAGCGCATGGAACGGAAGTAGCTGGGTATATAATATTAGTTTAGAATAAAACTCTTATGTAGACATAGATGTTGCAAGGAAATGCATACTTACAGGAGGTCTGTGTTTCGGCAAACTTACTGCATGTACAACGTCCTTCGGAAGTGCTTCGCATGGCTCTCCAAACTTTGAACACTTTTTTTTTTTTTTTTTTTTTTTTTTTTTTTAATATCATTACTCGCTTTGAACATCAGAAACTTGTTGAACTATCCCCTGCACCACGAGAATGTAGCTAGCAAACCTTGCAGTTCCCGATTTCTTTTGCACTTGCATATCCATAGGTGCGTATTCAACTATAGCAAGAAAACAAAGACATGTGTGGCTTCGCGTCTTGGCTATTCATACCGACACTAGCTCTATAACGACATGCCGCAAGCAAACAGGGTCTAAATGTTAATGTTGCATGTTCTGCAATTTTCAAGTGGCTGAGGCAGGACGAGGTGCTGCAGCTCGAAGCCACGAATTCTAATGAGCGAGCGCAAGGAACATGCAGTAAAGGTAGGATTTTCTTTTTTTTTTGGTGGGGGGTGGGAGGGCGCGTAACCCCGCATACAGCCTATGGCAGGGATAAAGGTAGGATTTGTCACTCTTAAAGAATGGAAGCTGAGGCGGCCGCAGTTGTTATGATTAAAGCCACAGTGCAAAAGGAAGCATGGTTGAACGCCAGTCAAGCATACACAAGGCCACTTCGTTCAAGCGCTGACCTTATACCGTGGCGATCAACACGAGTGAAACCGAGCTCCTTTAATTGAGCTGAGGTGGCTTTCACATTGTGCTCTCTGAAAGACTCATCTCGAGTTCACGGTGTTAGTCACCGGACGGACCTCTAGGAGCAAAGCCACCGACTGGACCTCCAGGAGCAGAGCCACTGAACGGACCTCCAGATGCAGAGTCACTGGATGGACCTCTAGATGAGGCGAGGCAGTGGCTGAGGGATATCCATAGATAGAACATCATGATATCTTAGCAAGTCAGACAATAGATGGAAGGGATGCGGGATTCTCCTAACGCCCCAACAAAAAGCGTCCTGGTGATTGACATCATTACCCTGAACATAAAAATCACTGAACAACTGAGAATGGCCACCAGAAAGTACCACTACTGCCGAGGCGCTTTTAGTGCCTTGGCCCTTCGCTCATTAGTCTGTTGGCTGGTAGTCTCCAGTGCCAACGTAGCGCGGCTCTTCGGGTAAGTAGCGCTCAGTTAGTAGCCGACAGCGAGCCTGATATTAATAATGAATGTTCGAGCTGGCTCGGCTCACGACAACCATTCACCACCCTTCTCACATCCTCCGTCTTTCCCTTTCCCTCCCTGCCCGCCCTCTGAATCGCCATGACAGCGGCTTCCGAATCCAGACAGCTCAGGACCGGTACCTCCTCCGGTGCACTCTCCAGTGCTCTTCTCACTCCCCTTACCTCCCCGTCGAAAACCGTCGCTGTTCTTCCTACCACCTCCGCTACCACTGCCGACCTCCCCCACACACCTGCCCCCACCTTGCTATCCTCGACCTTACTGCCATCTGAAAAGAAGACGGCTCTCTCCCTTCCAGCCTCCTCAATCGAGGTCTCCCATTCCTCTCGGCCCCCCTTGAGACGAGGTCTAGGAGATGCGGATTCTGGGTTGCAGTTACGATCCGACATGGTAGGGACAAGAGGCTACAGCTGCAAGCCTGCTCGATTTAACTGGAAAAGCTGGGCTAGATTCCTTTTTTATCCCGCTGCAGATGAGCTGCTATCACAAATTTGCAAGGTGTTAAGTACTGTCGTCGGGCATAGACAGGTGCACTGTATAAGGGCTGGTAGGGGAACAGTGGCAATATTGGATACACAATTGAGTTAGCTGAAGTGTTGATAACATGGCCATCCCCTGGGAACTTCGATTACTGGTACTGAAACAGGAGTAGAATACGAAGTTGGCCGCGGAATGCCCCAGTTGGCCTGTTGCTGGCCCTGTTCCCCCGTGGTGTAGTATAATGGCCAACGTCACTTTCAACGGCCAACGTCACTTTCAACGGCCAACGTCACTTTCAACGGCCAACGTCACTTTCAACGGCCAACGTCTGGTCGCTAACGCGGATTGATGCGACTTATAAAACTTGCCTGACATCGCTTTTCTAATTCAAATACCAGCAAGCCAAAGATCCATCCCAAGCAATATAATCAATCCGGTCAGAGTAAACAAAGATATACACTCTAGCCCAACTGTTTCCAAACGACATGGATCTCCAAGGCTTAATGATTTCAGTGGAGTTTTGTAGAGCTAACGCTATTGCAGGCGAGCATTATAACGTGTTCAGGATTAATCAGATGCTTGCTGGCGCCTTTGGCCCAAGTTACAGTCTCAACTGGCGAGACCAATGGCTCGGAGTTTTGAAATTCATGCGGAAACCTATACATACGGTAATTTGCGATAATCCTCCTGCTCCCCTCAACAGGATCCCAGTTGAAGCGGTGAAGGCCCCATGGCCAACGATAGAATCTGGCCACGATCGTACCCTGGTCAACATTTTAACTGACTACGCTATCTATCGATACTGGGTACAACAAGATATAAATGGTCCACAAGGTGCCCGGGCCTGGAAGGGATATTTCGCCGAGGAGAATCGGACAGTGGGTGATGTTTGTGACGCTGGACGGCGTGGAAAGCGATGGTCGAGGATAGCTGACACAGTAGGTGCTGGACTTCTGTACGCTATCGCATGCTCAAGAGTCGTTACCGGCTGGGCAGGCACAAGCTCCGAATCGCTGTCGGATCACGAATTAGATTTGGTCTTGGCTTGGATCGCGACGCGTGAGGAATTGCAAACCTATTGTTTGGGTTTGACGCTGCAGATGTCTCAGATGTTGAGAGGTCAGGAGCCTGGGGAGGCGCCGTTTGAGCAGCAGCGTTGATGCGAAAGCCATTAATGGATCTTTGAGGGTCTAGGGCCAGCAGTGGAGTTTTTGTTTCCTTTTTTTTTTGTAGGTCATTCGTTTGTAGCCGGGCTCACTTGCGACTCCTGGAAGGGACCTTGATGCCTTACGGAGCTGGTGAAGGCATAAATCTTTCTTTAGCGTATCCTTAGGTCATGAATTGAATTATTTTAGCATCGTGTTGTGTAAATAGCGTTGCTTCCAAAAGCAGCATTCCGTTTGATTGCATGTACGTTGCATAGGTCGCCTCAGATCCACAGGCAAGGCAACTAGAAACCTTTGTCAGCTCCCCGCTCCGGTGCCAGTACACCAACCCGGCGTCAAGAGCCAATAGGAGGTCCCAAGCACCAGCCGCCACCGATAGGAATGCCACTGGCAAAAGGGAGGAAGAAGACGAAGTAGCCTCTATGCGGGGTTACGTGACCGAAAGAAGGTTCGGTGGAAGGGGGGTACCAGAAGGTCCGGGGGGCCGAAGGAATAGGTAGAGACTACCCAAAGGGGAAGGGGGTGCTACATGCTACATGCTCTCTACCTGCTCTACTCCCCGCGCACCACTATCTGCCCTCTCTACTCCCCCCTGCCGCCCTTGCCCTCTTCCCTCCGCCGGTTCCCTTAGAAGGTCCAGCAACCCTAACCCTCAGTGGGTCTCCTTCCCCCTTCCCCCTGCCCCCCTCCTGGCCACTTCCTCTTCCAGACTCGGCACCCTTTCATCACATGCTCGAACGTCTCTTCCCCCTCTCCTACTCCTTCCCTCACCTTCTTATCTCCCCACTCTTCTACGAACTTGTCCCACTTCTCCCAATCCATTACCCTCAGCATTTCCTGGCGCTCCTGCTCCCACTTTAGTTCCCCTACCACCATTGCGTGGTCCCCCCCTGCTATCCATGACACTGCAGACGTGCTCCACTCTCCTTCTCTCGCAAACACCAAATCCAGGGTTGCTGACCTGTGCTCCCCCCCCACCGTCCTCTGCCATGTCACCACTCCTTTTTCCTATCAACTGTGACAGTCCTATCGCTCTCATCCTCTCTCTCACCTCCACCCCTCGTTTGTCCTGCTTAGCCGACCACTCCCTGTGATGGGCGGTTATGGGTATAAATTGAGGGGGAGAAGGAGGCCTGCTTCTATCATCATCATCATCGGGGATGGTCACAGTATAACTAAGTTGTTATCTGTTCAGTCTTACAGTTATTCCGTCGTCCTCTTAAGTTAAAGTTAAACCAGTCTTCGTCTTGTGTCTTGCTCTCTAGTTCTTTTCACCTTTGTGTGTTCTCATTCCCCTTCGTCAGAACTTTCGTTGTTGATCCCTCCCACAATACCCAATGCCTCATTCTGCAGTATAGACCTATGAGCTCGATGCGTGGTCCAGTCTCCCTGAGCGCTCATCAATGGTCTTGTTCCCGCTCATATCGCTTCTTTTTCGCATCTTATTCCTGTCTCGTTTGTAAGCCCTTTTTCTTCAGTCTTACTCCTCAATCTTCTCTCTCCGTTTACCTCTAGCCTTGTCTTTCTAGTCTATTCTATAGTTTCCTGTTGTTTCATTCTATAATCGTGCTTTCCTCCACAGCTGCACTTCCTAATTCTATGGCCTTCTACAGCCTGGTTTACTGTCTCGTCCCTGTCCTGTTCCTGTCTTTATATCTCGTCTTGCTCCTCCTCCCCTCCCCTCAGTTATAGGTTTTGTCATATTCTCTCGCAATAATCATGATGAGGTCAGGAGACCTCTCTTGAGAGTGGGGATGAACATCAAGAATACCAACTCTTAGTCAGGACACAGCCTAAATTTTCAGCTTGTCAGCATGTCGCTGTGCTCTTGGAATCAGTATTATTACCAACAACTAGTGTCACTCTATCAATCTGTCACGCTGTCATTGCCATATGTCATCGAATCCATGGACATAAACCATGCGAACACAGAATCGAGCTTGTTGACGAGCTTTGGGAGTCGATATTTGAGCATATATAGGACACACTACCTGACAGCCTTTTCTACTACCTGGTAACCTCTTCCATTGCCTGTATAACCTCTGCTATATTGCTGTTCTGGCCCACCGACGAACATTTTCCGGTTCGCGAACCGGCAAGTCGATTCGCGAATCGGCCGGCCCCGTGAAAAACATATGGTGTTTTTCACGTGGCCAGCCCAGCCATGAACACCTGGCCTAGCGGCAAACATGAATGTACCTCTATGCACCTATATGCCCAGTTTTGGGAACCACAATGTTCGTCAGTGGGCCAGCACATGAGTCATGAATTGGGCCTGAGATACGTAATAAATGGGGTTGAGGAGAAAATTACCAACTCAGTTGTGATACCTAGAGGAGCAAAGTATACCCGAAGCAAATCGCAGAAGGTCACCCAACACACCAGGGAGCAAGTCAGAAGGCCAGGGAGAGGTGGGAAGAGAGGGTGGAGAGAGGGGATGAAGATGTAGCTATCATGTGGGTGAAGGGGCATAAGGGGATAAAGGGGAATGAAGCAGCAGACAGGGCAGCAAGGATAGGAACAGCCCTACAGTATGAGGAAGTGTTGATAACGGAGTCAGGATTAATTCAACAGGCAAAGAGGGCAAGAGCGGTGGAGAGAGACAGGCTGGGGATGAGCTACCGCCCACTGCGGAGGCTGGGACACAGAGTGTCAAGGATAGCGGGACTGATAGGGGGCACGGGACTGAAGGCGTGGAGACACAAGATAGGGGAGGCAGGGGATGCGAGCTGCAGGTGGTGCGGAGAAGAGGACGAAACGTACGTGCATCTGATGGGGGAGTGCAGGACGTGGAGGAGGAGATGGCCAGGAGGGGACGAGGAGCTGAGCAGACCGAAGGAGTTGAGGGACGGGGACCCATTGCAGGGGGTACTGGACCTCTTGGAGGAGCCGGCATAGGGAAGTGATGACGGAAGGAGTGAGTGAGTGTACACATTTGTCATGTAATTAAATATCGCCATAGCCCAAAGAGCGGCAGGCGATCAATGATATAAAAAAAAAAAAAAAAAGCAAATTCAATACCAGCAAGAGTGAGATTAGAAGGGAAATGGCTGAAGTCCTGCCAGTACGAGGCCTAAAGTGGATGCTTGGCGATTGCAAGGATTCTATTAAGTGCCGTTTCTGGCAATACTGTTGAAGATTATGCAACGAGCATCACGGGACATATCACATGAGGCTGTTCATAGCCGAGATCATGGTATGAGGTAATTCCATGTGATGAGATATCTAAGTTGTGGATACGTGTTGAATGTTGAGCAACCTTAATACTCGCACCATTTTGCTAGCAGCTCATGTCTATAAATAGGTGGATGTTAGGAGCATATACTGTACATTGATTACAAGACATAAGTGTGAACAATACAATACACATCCCTGCGCATCTTTTCCGCATATGTTGCTTCAGGTTATGAGCCCAAATTAAGACTCTAACATTCACATCTATATCGCTGCACAACGTTGCAATCTCACTGCACAATTGCTCAACCCACACAATTGCTTAATCCACACAATCGCTCAACCCACACAATCGCTCAACCCATATGAAATCAGACTACCTTCGCATTACTATTTTTTTGCTGCTTACAATTTCCACAATATTGAACAACAACGCTACATCTGCAACTGCTACACTAGACGCTACCGACACATATCATAATAAGTATGGAATTGTAACGAAGCTCACGGAAATAAACTACCTGCAATGGAAGAAAGAGATTACTGTGGCTCTAGAAGCCCACAATTTTCTAGATATTGTTTTACATAAGGAAACATCCTCTGCTTTACCTACTATTAATACTAGGCAATCATCATCGTCATCATCATTCTCATCATCATCGTCAGACAGTAATGATAATACAGCTCGAAAATCATCAACAGCTGGAAAATTATCAATAGTTCGAAAATCATCAACAGCTTGAAACTCAAGAGCAAAGAATAAGTATTACAGAATACGCAAATCGAAGGCAGCATCAATCATCTATAGCACATTAACGGAGCAGATTAAAGTTCAACTTTCAGAGATCAAGGATCCTGCTGCTTTATGAGAGACCTTGAAATGCTGTTATAGTGCTCTATCCAATGAAGCTCGAGCTGTGCGCATCCATAATGTATACCTTGAAGACAAAATGAAGAATACAGAGTCTGTAAATAACTACTTTGGCCGATTAATTGGATATCAAACAGAGCTTGCACGAACCGACTATGCTATTACTGACAATCAACTCATCAAGTATACTTTAAAGCGGTTACTTTCGAAGTTTGATTTCTACAAGTGATACCTTTTAGAATATCCTACAGATATATGCACTCTTGACTACACTATCAACATGCTCCTAGAACACAAGACACCTCTACTTCCACATACCTAGGGGAACAGACTACTGTCAATGATGCAGAACTCATTGCCATGAGCGAAGCATTACGCAATCAAGCTGGGGAACTCCTGATCATAACCGACTCTAAGGTATCGATATCCAAGCTCCTAAAGATCGCCCAGGGAGAGCCCACCCACAAAGGACCGGCAAAACTGGTTAGAGACGCCTGGAAAGCGAGAACAGACCGAGGTGACTGGGACGTTGCAGTGATGTGGGTCAAGTCCCATGTAGGAGTCAAAGGGAACACCGAGGCAGACCCAGCTGCGAAAATAGGCACATGCCTCCCCTACCAAGATGAAACCATAACAGAAGATGGGATACGACAAACCTCGAGACATCAGCGCGCCACAGAGAGAAACCGGCTAGGGCTCAGCTACCGTCCCTTGACAAGACTTGGAAGTCGACACATAGCCACACTAGCAGGAATACTGGGCGACAAGTTACTACGGAAATGGCAGTACGAAATCGGGAAAGCAGACAGCCCAGAATGTCGATGGTGTGGGGAGGAGGAGGAGACTACTGAACATGTGTAGGTGCAGGACATGGAAACGAAAGTGGCCAGGAGGTATGCAAGACTTGGTCACTCCTCCGAAGAGCAAGGACACAGACCCACTTAGAGACATCTTGGAGTGGGCAGGGGCATAGGAGACACACAGGATCTTTTCTTATTCCTTTTCTTCTACCTTCATATGTATCTAATCTCATGTAACTAATCTCGCCATAGCCCCCAGGGCGGCACGCGAGTAATGATATAAAAAAAAAAAAAAAAAAAATGCTCCTAGAATTTGAATTGGAATTAGAAGGCAATGCTGTTCAACAATCGTCTGCTGTGGTCTCTCATAATGAAAGTGTCTCATACAATGAAAGAGGTGGTTATCGTAGTCATGGTCATAGATATCGAGGTAGATACCGAGGTGGATATCATGGTGGATCCCGTGGAGGATGACATGGAGGCTATCGAAGTCAAGAGAATAAAAATAATAATGATGAAGATACATCACAAGTTTGCTAGTATTGTTTAAAGAGAGGTCATAAAATGAAGGATTGCTATATACGCAAAAGCTTAAAGGAATTACGAAATCGGTTCTGAAGATCGAAATCAGAGGACTCTACTATTAAATCGTATTAAGTGAATACCATTCTAGAATCATATGAGTAGTATATTTTTTGACTTTCTTATACCTTCGCTACTGCTTCAGCCGTTCTCACTATTTCATCTATTGCTTTATCTTCTACTGCTTCATTTTCTGCCGTTTCATCTGCTACTATCTCGCTTCCTAACATTTTGTCACCTGTGGCCTCGTCTGTTATCTTGTTTCTCTGCCACTGCTTTGTCTTCATTATTATTATCTACCTACCTTGATATATGGACTGTCATTTTTGACACTTGAACTATAGATATATATATTGAACTGACATATAGATTCTGGTACAATAATGGGCGTGGAAGCATGATTATACACAGTTTAAAAGCAGACTACAACAGAAAGGAATTATATTTAAGCTATCTATTCCTTATACCCAGCACCAAAACAGTGTAAGTGCAAGAAAGAACAGACTAATTATGCTGAGTAACTTTAGACTCACGTGGTATGGAAGGAGCCAGAGCTACATCACCTAAGCATTTTTAGCTACAATACTCATGTGCTCGTGCCAAAGAAGAAAAGAGTAAAGCTTGAGGTGAAATCTCTAAGATCTGTTGAAAGACGTGGTGATATTATTGAAAGGTACAGCATAAGATCAGATACAGACACAGAAATGCGTAATACCGTCGACAAAATTAATACTGTCATTAAGAGACATGATGAAGAGAATACTGTCATTGAGAGACATGACAAAGATAATACCGTCATTGAAAGATATGACGAAGAGAGTTCTGTCATTGAAAGATACGGCGAAGTGGAAACGTATATTATTAAAAGCAATGAGAGTTATCGTATACAAGAATTAAACAAAGAGTATGGAAACTCCTACGGGGAGCGAGAATATAGAAACCCCTGCTAAAAACAGTGGGAGCGAGAGTATTGAAACCCCTACTAAAAATAGTGGAAGCGAGAATATAGAAATCCCTGCCAAAAGCAGTGGGAGCGAGTGTATTGAAACCTCTGCTAAAAACAATGGGAGCGAGAATATAGAAACCCCTGTGTTTTTTTTGTTTTTTTTTTTAATCACGTAACCCCGCTTGCAGCGCCAAGCCATGGCAGGGTCGGAGACAGGCTTAACAAAGAAATTTCTATCTACTTCTAAAACCTGATTCCAGAAACTTCCGGACGGTTCTTCCGGTTTCTGCATCAGGGAGGCTCCCCTATATCTCTCCACCTCTCCCCCTCCCCTCTTCTCCACACCTTCGCAGTTTCCTCCACACCTTCGCAACCCGGAACGATACTTCCCGAACGGGGTCGGCAAATCGCGCGCTTCTAAAACCTGATCCCGGAAAAGAACCTCTCCAACTCATCCCACTCCTTCCCATTCTCTGCCGTCCTTTTCCAGTTCTTCTCCCTATAGATGCCCCTGTTAGAAACAGCAGAAGTATACAGAACAAGGAAACCTCTACTCAATCGATGTGTGATGAAGATACATGAATGGCTAACACTTCTAAATTCATGAACAACGCAGACAATATAGTACTTACAGCTAATATTGCAATACATATTGAGCAAGCAATTTTAGGATACTGTATTGCACTCGAATCAACTACCTTTCGTCTCGATCCTGATCCTCAGCAGCGATTACCAGCATTTAATAGTTTAGTAGATACTTATCGGCATCATGATCAGATCCTAGCCCTTCAAGTTCATTCAAATTCTACTAGCACCGCAGTTCAAGTTGACGAACCCACAGTTACTATGAAGCTATACAACGTCAAAATGCTGGGAATGGAAAAAGGCTATAGATGAAGAATATCAGTCGCTATTGAAGAATAAGACATGGGAACTCATACCGCCGCCGCGCAAGGGGGGAGTAATAGGATGCAAGTGGGTCTACAGGAAGAAAAGTAATGCCAGCGACAGTACTCATTTACAGAAAGAAGATTAATGCCGACAACCTAATGCTGACGACAGTACTTGTTATAAGGCTCGATCAGTTATCAAAGGATATGAGCAAATTGAAGGAGTCAATTACAGTGAAATATTTATGCCAGTACCGAAATTCGCTACAGCATTCTTATATCCATCACTTGATACTAAAGAAGTATTCATGGAGCAGTCTGAAGGATACGAAGTTAATTCAGAATCAAGATCAACGCTCATTTGTCATCTCAGAAAGGTGTTATATGGGTTAAAACAGGCTCCGCGTGTATGGTATTTTGACATTGACACTTGATTTCTATTGGTTTTACATGCTCAACCATGTCATGGATCACGATCAGTTACCCTGACCTGTACCAAGATCGACCGGGTTCAAGGAATCTCATTTACCCGCCCACTAGCACAGTTTTGGATAATGACAAGTACACTTTTGGATAAGCAGCGCTTAAGGGTTATGATTACGCTTTTTGGATAACAATAATCGTGCTGAAGGCACGGCGCTTAAGGAAGCCCCTCTACAGCTCTCTGTTTCTGTATTGTCCTCTCCTATATATAAAGACTCCTTTTCCACCCCGTAGTCTAGATCCCTCAAGCAATAAAACATATACTCTCCTGACTATACTCTTTCCCCTACAAGCAGCGTTCTGCTCAAACTTGTGAGCATTGCGTGGCCCGCCTGACTCGATCTGCGACTCAGCGCCGGCGAATAGCCCCGTGAGGCCGGTCCGTTACACGAGGACTCTAATCTTAACATCATGACGACTGAATCAATCATTTGTCTACTATGGGTTGATGATATTCTCCTGTTCTCACCTATTAACAAGAAAGCGAAAGTCACAGAAGTTAAGCACAAGCTATTGACGAAGTACAACATGAAAAATCTAGGACCTGCATAAGTATTCATAGGACTTGAAATCAAGAGGGATTGACCCAATTGTACAATGTGGCTTCATTAGACGAAATACATTTCGGCGAGTCATCAAGGGATTAGCGGTGGCATTGTGTAGTGCGGTGCGGTGCGGTACTTGGGAGCGCTGCTGATGTTGTGTGCGTCCATGCCCGCCGGTGATGCCGCGCCCGATCCGGCCTCTTCCTGCCCTGGGGCCGCCGCTCTGGAGGCCGTTCTGGAAGCCGCTCGTAGGCGCCCTCCCCCCCCCCCCCCCCAGGCAGTCAAATGCCTCCGCTGCCGCCAATGAATCCAACTGGACCGTGAAATTCTGGGCCTGGCCTGGCCTGAAACAATCAGGCCAAGCAGGCCGGTCCAGGCCGGTCCAGGCCAACCAGGCCAGTCCAGGCCAATCAGGCCGGTCCAGGCCATTCAGGCTGGCCCAGGCCAACCGGCCAGTCCAGGCCAGTCCAGGCCATTCAGGCCAGTCTAGACCATTCAGGCCAGCCTAAACCAATTAAACGAATTACTCTACAGCTATCCAGGTAAATTAAGGCCAGCGTTTACCAGATTGTTTGAGTATTTAAGTGAGTAGAATCTCCCGTATATCTAGAATTTTAAACAGCAGCGATCGCTAACTTTAGTCAAGTATGTAAAATATTTTAGAAATACTGGGCTTTCCAGATAATATAACAGACGGGACTCAATTCTTCGATAATGCTAACTTCAGCGAAATTTCCCAATATTCACAACTCTCCTCCAGCCAGTTTAGCTCTGTATTTTCAGACTCCCAACCCCCAAATCCGCCCCGAACTGTGGTTCCAAAGAGGGACTTACAAGGACATTGAAAATTTCGAAGTGCCCGCGAGTGTTGGCGGTACACCTCAAAAGATTCGTTTGGCAAGAAGGAAGCCAAAAGATCAATACACTTGTCATTCCACCCATGGATGAGCTTGACTTAGCTCCATATCTGGATGCAAAAGTTACCCCTGTAGATAGTACGAAGTACAGTTTATACGGAGTCATTGTTCACGAGGGCATGAGGTAAGTGGAAACTCTACAATTATGTTGCATCGTATTGGATCTAATATGTTTCATATAATGGAAGTTCGGCTTTCACATAGTGCTGTTGGCGGGTTGCGTGGAAGAAAAAAGAGGTTGAACAGAGGAGTACCGATGGGCACTCCACACTTTAATAACGGCATCAACCCCCTGTTGTCTACACGCCTTCGTACCTACAACCATTGGTTTCGCCAGCATTGCCATCTGCAACACCTCCGCCAACAGGCCCACGTAGCCTCCTGCGGATACCCACTAGCGGTCCATCTTACTGGATCTGAGCGCCTGGAACTGGCACTTTCTACCTCCTTTCCAATGCGACATGTACGCATAGAATTCGTCCATATCGATGGGATACACTATGCAGGAACACTGTGCCCTCCAACCAGACTTATCCTCCTGCCTCTTCCCATGTGACTAATCCTGGGCTGTGTAAAAGAGGAGCAGAATGTTACTTTGGTCATCATGAGCAAGATTGTACTTTGTGTTGCTTCAACAGGAATTGCTGCTCAGCTATTATCCTGATAACGGACATCTATTTCATTTTTCATATAGGGAGTGTTTAGGAAGTAGGGACGGGAATAGGGACCATCTTTTGTACCTTTTCATTTCTTGTTTCATACCTCTTCATGTCATTTATCCTCACTTTGTACTTAATTAACCTCGCCATAGCCCCTAGGGCGGCAAGCGAGTAATGATATAAAAAAAAAAAAAAAAAAAAAAAAAAATCACCGCTACCGTAGTGTGGGCGGCCGGTGGAGCGCGCGAAAAAGCGAAAAAAGCAAGCGCATACGAAATGCGCATATGCGACGTAGGCGACATGCGACAGCCGAGAGGCGCCGCAGTCGCATAAATGAGTACTATATGAGCTACGCAGGGGACTAGCGAGTATCGCTAGTCAAGTGTCTTTTTGGCCTGGCGGACGGTAACTCTCTGCGTTTACCACCTCCGTAACAATATACTACCTGAAAATTTGTGGAATTGCGATGAAAAGGGAGTCATTATTGGCCTAGCAGTAGGTAGGCAAAAAGCTATCATTAGGGCATCTACAAAACATAAGATAGCTATTACAGATGGTAGCAGAGAATTCTGCATAGTCCTCGAGAGTGCCTCTTCTTTAAGTCACGTGATACCACCATTTATTGTATGGAAGAATAAGGTGCATTGTGCTAGTTTCTACGGTACAGGTGGTATACATGATACACCAGCATCTTTTAACTGATCACCCAGTAGCTATATGGATGATGAACTTGGACTAAACTTTATGAAAAGCACTTCGAACCGCATACCCGACCCGCTACCCCCCCTACCGCCAAGCCAATATATTGCCTGCTTATTGTCAATGGGCACTCATTATATGTCAGCTGGTCTATTGTGGAGTATGCCCTAGACCATAATATCATCATATTCTGCCTACCTTCGCACTCTACGCACATTATGCAGCCTCTCGATGTAGGGTGTTTCTCACCGCTGAAACGAGCATACTGAACTGGGCTTCAAGACTTCATATACAACCACCCTGATCAACCATTTGGAAAGGTGGAATTCTGGAAGGTCCTATGCACTGCTAGACATGCTGCACTCACTAAATCTAATATCACTAGTGCATTCAAAGCTACTGGCATATGGCTACTATGGCCAGAGGAGGTTATTGGGCGGACTGAGGCAAAATTACTCCAATTACCTGAACTAGAGCCTACCAATACCCCTATGAAGGTAGCTACCCTCCGCACCGAGCTATCACAACTGGACTTGACACCAAATACCCGTGCGGTGGTGTACAATTATTGTGATTACCTTGAGTGCAAGCTTGTACAGCATCGTATAGTTGAACCAAATGCCGAGACGTTCAAATAGCTGCGTAATGGTAAGACTGTGAAGCCACGTTCAACTAAGCAAATTCAGGACCTCCGCACTCTCGACCGCGCCTATATTGAATGTGAGAAAGCTCGTATTGAACGCAAGGAGGTTCAAGATGCTGAAAAGGCTGCTAAAGCAGCAGAGCGAAAAGCTGCCAAAGCGCAGAAGGCTGCAGAGCAGCAGGCAAATCCTAGAACTGCAGAGAATTCACGGGCAGGTACAGATCAAGGGTCTAAACATGGTGGCGGGCATATACGTATGTCAAGGGCAGCACGGCAGAGGAAATTTAATGCCAAGGGGGCTGATTTGCAGCGAATTGAATATGCCATGTCATTTCTGTCGTTATACAGTACGTACCCTATTCCAATACATTAGTCTATGGCTTCAACTGACCATGGAATTCAGAAAGGCAATTGGGAGTATGAATTAGCAATGTAGATATATAGCTAGAGTCCTCTGGTAGTGGGTATAGTGGTGGAGGCTATTGTGGGGGGGTCTAACTATATGGTATGGAGATTATGTTGACTCTAGAGCATTGAATTTTTGTTTCTGTATGATGTAGTCATCACCATTAGCTTTAGCGTGCTGTATTTAGCCTATAGTGGAAGTCATGATGTGCTCGAATAAGGGGTTGCCGGACTGGCCGATTTTGTTCAATATCCGTAGGTATCTCTAGGCGCCGAGCATTATGCAATGGTCGATCGTTGTCCGGTTGGGTATAGTAACCACCAAAGTTCTGTTACGGGCGTGAGGGGCTAGGCTCCGGTGGGCGCTGGAAGGTACTGGATGTTACGGCTAAGGGGTGTATACGCCGGGCCGAAAGGGCTACGGAGGCGTATATGCTGCGGGCCGGAATGGCTACGGAGGTGAATATGCTGCGGGCCGAAATGGCTGCAGAGGTGTATAAACGGCGGGCCGGAAGGGCAGCTGTTTGGCGTGGAGCGCGCAGCGGAGCAGAGCGATTCACGGGCGTAATAAGGAAACGATAGGTTTCAGAGTTATAGAGAACTTAGAACACCGCTTGTGTCTTGATTCTTCAACTATGCTATTGCCTGTGCTTAAATAGACTGAGCGCATGATACATGACTAGGCAAGCGAATAAACAAAGGACTGACAATGTGGCAATTCCTCATCAATTTTTTTTTTTTTTTTAATTTCATTACTCGCGTGCCGCCTGATAGGCTACGGCGAGGTGTTAGGTACATAAAGAACAAATAGTAACTGATAAATCATAAAGAGACGTAGAGTGTGTGAAACAAAGAAAGTAGCTCGATGCCCAGTCCAACACCTCAACCAGTTTCATCCCCTCCTTCTCCCCTCTTTCTTTTTCCCCTTCTCCCCCCCCTTTGGCATCTTCATCGACGCCTCGCCTCCCGGTAATCTCTTCTTCCACGCCTCACAGTCTTTCGTTATGTGTCTGTAATTCTCGAGGGCTTTTCCACACCACCTGCACTCCGGTGGCTCTTCTTTTCCTATCTGGTATCTCCATTGTCTCAGTCCTTTGTCCCTCATTATGCCTGCGAGTGTGGACACCCTCCTTCTGGTCCCCAGGTATTCCAGTGGTCTGTACGTCAGTTGTAGTCTCTTTCTCTCCTCCCCTCTCCTGCTCTTTGCCTCTTGTCGGATGCCGGCCTCCGTCACTGTCTCGTCCTGGTATTGTAACGCCGTGGCTACTTTGGCTGCCCTGTCCGCCTCGGTGTTACCCACTATCCCTTCATGTGCTTTAACCCACAGGAGCGCCAGGTCTCGGTCCCCTCTCGACGTCCTCTCCTCCCACCTTCTCCTCACCAGCTCCGCTGCACCCTCCGGCGTAAGGTCCCCCCTGGCTATCCCCTTCATCCTCGTCACCGTGGTCCTGGAGTCTGTGATGATTAGCAGCTCCCCCTCTCTCCGCATTGCCTCCCCAACCGCTATCAGCTCAGCATCATTGACCGTGCATCTTTCTCCCAGGTATATTGATGTGCCTTCCCCGGTCTGATGCACTCCAGTGCCCGTCTTGTCCTCCATTCTACTTCCATCTGTGTAAATGCTTGTCCACCCTTCATCTTCCTATTCCTCATCAATGCCAATACCTGTATTAACAGGTAAACGTAACGAAAACATGCAAGAAGTAGTACAAACACAAGGTAATAACATGTACTAGTGCATGTGCGCATATTAGCTTCATAAGCCGAGTGCCAGGTACAAAGACCTTACAATCAACAATGACACACACTTCCTTAGCACTACCCTATGCATATTCGGAAGACAAAGAACCTTCTGCCAAGCCTAACGGGTGATCAGTCCGCTCTATGCATAGCAGCATTGGTCTTATGAACAGTTCAGGGTAGTGTTCCCCTTGTCGGGTAAGTCTCACCTTAGCCGTAACAAGTTCGGTTATAATCATTAATTTAATTGAACTTTGCATGCTACACCAGCCACAAACAATTCGTTGCTACAGAAACTATGATTAATAATTACCCAAATTGCTTACGTTACAAAATCCGCCTACTGATCCCCTATCTCCCTCCCTTCCTCCCTCTCCTCCCCATTAGTCTCATCCCAGCTCCTCACCACCACTCCCTTCTAGCAGCCTACTCCATTTATAAGTCACTTAGCGAGCATCCTCCTCCTCTTCTTAACTATTTATCCATCAGTCAGTCAAAGCAACTAACAGACCATCATGGCAACTGCAAGTAAAGCTTGGTTCAAGATCATCAACTCTGAAAGCAGCTGGGACAAAGTATCACTGGAAGGAAGTGAAGATGTGGCCGACCTCAAGAAAGCAATCAAAAAGGAAGCAGCAATTAAATTGAATAACTATGATGCTGCCGACCTCACTATCAAGGCTACATATGACGATGAAGACCCTAAAAGTGCAGTGGAGCTCGATCCTAAGGATGATCTTATGAAAGTTCTCGAGCGAGTTGGGAGACAGGATTCCCCAGTTGTGTCTTTGGCTAAGAACATTCGGTTTTTTGTCTTTCTTCCACTGGTCTCTCCTGCTATGAGTTCCGAACTAGCCAAGTCTTTCCATGGTACGTACTTTTTCTAGCCTAAGGTCAGTGAAATAATTCTTTAACCCTGCATGTTTCATTACAGAGTTCGACGTCATCGTTACTCCGAAACGATCGAAGAGCTTCAAGTGGACCGTGAATATCGAACACGCGACTCTTGACGACTTTAAAGATTTCATACGTACCGAGTCTAAGACACCTGCACTTGAGAATAATGGAGCAGTACTCAGCATAATAAATTTCAGTGGAAAACACACACTTCGCAATGATCATGACCTCCGTCAAATACTCTACCGCTCCGTGTCAAAAAGCAGCTTCAGGCTTACTGTAGTTATTGAGACGCCATCGAAGCCCTTTAATGAATGGACCTTCCGCAAAGTGTGCGAGCTCTATGATCTTAGCAGTAGGCGAAAGCCGGGCATTAATGTGCTCCCTGCTTTCTCATGTGGTTCTGCTGATCTAAATAATAATAAGGCTACAGTTGCTGTTAAGCACCTGATGGCTGAACTAAAACTTCGTCACGAGGTTACTCCCCTCGACGAGGGATACGAAGCGACAAAGTCTATTTATTCTTACTGCTATCTAGCTTCCGGAGTCTCGTTTTACAAACCTAACTTCATCCTTATACCGGAAATGCCTGTCGAGGGACACAATGGGTACGGCAACCTTGATTATGCAATAGAGTGCCGTTCGACTGAACGGATCCTTGGCGTGGTCGAAGTTAAGAAGGATGACTTTATGAAGGGTATCGCGCAGGCATCTGTACAGCTGGAATCATCCTTGACAGACCGTAAACGCAAGGCGAAAGAAATCAATGCTGGGCAAGATGTGGACAAGGTGTTTGGAATTGTTACTGATGCATGCAAATGGTATTTTATGGAATGCACCCTGGAAGATGAGGGGAAGCCATTGTTTAAGCTATCCGAACCAGTCATTGTTCTATACAATAAGCAGTATATGGAAACTCAGGTAAAAGAGGTGCTTGCTCATATTGTATGGCTGTTGGGTGAGGCACAAAAGCCAGGGGAAGCATCACAAATTCAGAAGAAGACAAAAAGAGTGAAGTCGTCAGTTAAATCTGCAGAGAAGTCAGGTACTGTAGATAAGCCTTAGCCTGAGCATAGTGTGGTCAGTCGTTAAAGTCATGTATCATTTACGAGGGCAACAATTGAGAAACAGCATACTTAACCACAGCTGATGACCAACCCTCCAGCTGAAGTGAATTAGATGAGAGCACATGACTGCAAACAGTTCTGCCTCCAGTGCTCTCTAAAATTGAACTACGTCATGCATTGAAAGGGCCGAGCATTTCCTGTCAATTTTCCCAGCCCTTGCTGCAGCGCGAGCGCGCCTCACACCCCACATCCGGGGGGTGTAATACTACCTAGTCTGCTATTCAGCCAAGAAAAATTACATCCTGTCATCACATCCCCCCTCGAACGAAGCAATGTTAATAATATAGCAGCATAGTAATTGTACCACTTGAATACCTCAAAATCACTGTTACTAATCTCTTGCTCAATTTATAGCAAGCATGATAGTATAGCAGCAAAAAGTATAAGCAAGCGTAGTAGCAGCATAGCATAGTGACATACACAATTTATAGCAAGCATGGCGGCATCGAAGCATGTTAACGATATAGCATGATGAGAATGTATCTGCATGCATGTCATGAAGTATAGTAAGTGTGATGGCAGCATAGTACCATGATTACTATGTGCAGTATGGTGAGTATTTGAGTGACGCTATAATTTTATGAAATTGAGTTGGTTGGAGGGGGAAGCAGGGGGGGGGGCAATGAAAAGCGAGGGGGAGCTGGGGGAGGGGGTATGGGAGTAGGAGCACGAGTCTCAGGCCAGTTACTTCTAGTAAAACATGTTCCAAACCAGTCCCATACAGATTCTATACGTACTCACCTGCGATATTTGAACTCTCTTCCATCATATATAATTCTTTAGTCTCGTGCCCAGACGATGACTGGCGTCTTGTAATTATCTATTTGCTTGGCGACGCACAGGGAGCGTCTGGGGACTTTTTGTCCCCCGGTTGTTCAGCCAAGACCGCAATGCAAACGTTTCGGTCGCAACTTAGACCGTATGTTTGCAAACAGTTGGATTGTGTACAGCAAAACGATTCACTTTTAATATACAGGAAGCCATGTCGGTGGACACAATAGAGAAAGGAGTTCTTGATGATGAAGGAGTGCAAATTCTAGAGGTAATAAAACAAATGAAAGCCAAAGGATTTACCTGTTATGTTTATTACCTGACCATTGTAATAACCATTGCACCAAAAGGTAGAACTACTGGTATCATCCGGTAGCACAGCTAGTATATATAGGAGTATCCAGACGAGTTGGTCAATGACTTGCTTATGTTTGCAATAGCTACATGTACTAGTAGTCAGCTTCCCTCTGCCACCATCATCATGGCATGCTAAGCTATGATAGTACTCCTCCGCAGGCAGAGTACGCCCCGGACTCTCTATATATTAACCCCCACTGGCAGATGTAGTGTTCGCATTTGGTATAAGCTGAGTCAGTGTTGAGTTTTATAGCATACATACATACTTGGCTCACATCAGCTCAGTACCAAGTAGTAGTTGTATATTACACATCGACTCAGTCACGCCGTATATACAACTCATACCAGCTCGCTCAACAGCCGAGCCAAGTACGTTTTATAGTGTAATAAACCGGCTCAACTTGGACTCACTCAGAAAACCTGACTCAGAACTTACACCGGGTGCGAACATTACCTAGATACCTATTACCCATTCGCCAGCTCGCAAAATTATGAAGGGCCACGGAACGAGACAGACTACAGCTCAGCTACCGCCCACTACAGCGCCTTGGAACCAGAGTCGCCACCCCAGCAGGAATACTAGGTATGTACCTGTTGTAATAACCGTTGCACCAAAAAGTAGAATTACTGGTACTACCCAGTAGTATGGTCAGTATATATACGAGTATCTAGACAGGTCAGTCAGTGACTTGCTTACATTTGTACATATGGTCGGGGATCTGATTATATTCTAGCTTACTCAATTACTTCAGGACGAGCGTTTGGAAGCGACTCCGCAACCACAACGCCCCCCCCAGCGAAACCTACATAGACCGAAAGCACTCAGCGCGCTGAGTATTTCTATCTAATCTTCATTCCAAAATACCCACTCCCCCAAGTTTCCCCCGTGGGGCGAAGTTTGAGGAAGTCGCCGCTCCGTCGCCAACACGCCAAGACCCGATAGGGGGCCGAACCACCCCCTCCCAGACTGGCTTGCCGACCCATCTCCCCCACCAGCCGCCGAGCCCCTCCCACCGGCCGCTCTCACCCCCCCGAAGCCCTAGGCTTTCAGCCCACTCTTCACCGTCGACACGGTAGAGCCCACCAGTTCCTCGGAAGAGAGACATACCCCCAAAGAATTAGGCTTCAGCACAACGGTCACCACACACTCGGAGGAGCCACGTGTAGCGACTGCGACCACACCGGAGGTCACGACCCAGAGCAGGAAGCGCAAGGAAAAAGCTGCCTCTGCTCAGGACCCATATGCATTCAAGCGCAGGTTAGACGACACCGCGCCAACGGTTGGGACCCCACACACCGCCGGCACCCATGCTGGCACCCCCACCCCACCCAAAACATCGAACCCCGAGCCCACCCCGGGCTCCGCGACCACCCAAAAACCCAGAAACCCCCCCCGCCCATAAAAGACCCAGCCCCCCCCACCATCCACCCCCGATGCCACCACCACCTCCAAAGCCGGCATCGTCATACACGGAAGAGCCCTGAGGAAGGACTTAGGGAAGGTCCGGAGATGGTTGGAGTCTGACAACAAGGATTTAGGTTAGACGACAGGGATCCGTTGGCTTAGGAAGAAGGACACACTGATTGGCGAGGGAAAAAGGACAAGTTCAGCGGTAGTCTACTTGGAGAAGACTACCAAGGTCAGGAAAATGAGGCTCGGAGGACGATAGTTACGAGTAGAACAGTATAATTAGGGCAGAGGACGGAAGTAGGAAGACCAATCATGCTGACTTTGGCACTACGCACACTACTAGCGAGAGCTGTGGGTCCCACAATGTATTTTCCTTTGCTGGTTTTTCATCACCCACATCACCAGAGTGCACACGGGGCTCCGAGAGAGAAGAAGATGAGAGAGCTGGAGAAATGGCAGTATACAGTGGCACGAGGAATCACAGGCGCCCCATGGGGCACCAGGCGGGATGTAGTCGAGGGACTGGCCAACCTGGAATCGGTAGACACTTTCGTGAGAGGGGAAGCAACCCGGGTGGAGGCAAGAACTTTGAGGTTCCAAGAGGAGAGGCTCAGAACGGAAGAGGAGGAGACAGAATACTTGAGGGGGACGTTGGAGCACAAGGAGGAGCTACCATTGGCGGTTCTTCCGACTCTTCACCGGGACGCGGACCAGGCGGAGTGGATAAGACATATAGACAATATCACAGACGAGGGGTGGCCCGGTATACACGGATGGGAGCGTGAGAAGAGGCAGAGCAGGAGCGGGGAGACACCAGGGAGGACGGGAGGAGTCGACATACCTGGGCGAACTTGCCACCGTTAACGACGCGGAAATAGTTGCGATAAGCGAAGCGATGGACAAGGGGGAAGGGGAACTCGTGGTCATGACCGATTCGAAACACGCAATCGGAAGGATGATGGCCGCAGCCCGGGGGGACCCCACACACGACGGAGCGACAAACCTCCTCCGGAGGGCATGGGAGAGAAGGATGGAAAGGGGCGACCGAGACTTGGCCGTATTATGGGTGAAAGGACACAAAGGCATACCCGGGAACGAGGCGGCGGACCGCGCTGCCAGGGTGGGGACGGCGCTACAAAACGAGCCGGAGATGGCAACAGAAGCGGGAATGAGACAAAAAGCAAAGAAAGAGAGAGCAGAAGAGAGGAACAGGCTGGAGCTGTCATACAGACCACTGGAGAGACTCGGACACATGACCGGGAGATTGGCGGGCCTCGTGGTGCGTGGAGAGAGAAGAAACGACGAGACACGTTATGGAGGAGTGTCGGGTGTGGCGGGAGAGGTGGCCGGGGGGGATGGGGGACGTGCGAAAACCCTCCCGGAGGGGAAAAGGAGAAGAAGACCCGATGAACGTATTGATGGAGCTGCTCGAGGAGTGATTCATGTCTTCTATTTATTTCTTCCATCTATTTCTTTTCCGATCTTGCTGTGTTCCGATCTTTGTACGTATCTACAACCTCGCCATAGCCCTCAGGGCGGCAAGCGAGTAATGATATTAAAAAAAAAAAAAAAAAAAACATCACCAGAGAGAGCCGTGGGCATCTACATGTTAATTGTCTTATTTCCTTTTATTTCCTATGTAACTAAATACCTCGCCATAGCCCTTAGGGCGGCATGCGAGTACTGATATAATAAAAAAAAAAAAAAAAAAAAAAAAATACGTCCTCCATTGACATATTCAACAATCTAGGGCAACACCAGAAGACTAAGCATAGAGATGTTCACTATCACCTTACTAGAGAATACCTTGCTGCTGGTGATTTCTTCCTTGACTACTTTTAGAGAGATACTAACCCTTCTGACCTCTGCACCAAAACACTCGAACATGTGAAGCACATCAGGTTTGCCCATGACCTTTGCTGCAACGTCTGAGCGAGGCTGTTGAAATACATATCTGTTGCACCTGTGTTGCAGTTTCATATATGTAGTTCGTTTCATATGTTTCATCTGCCCTGCCATGGCGAACAGCTGCATGCGGGGTCACGTGAGAAAAAAAAAAAAAAAAAGGTTTCATCTGTTTTAGCTATCGCGCACTTGTTGTTACCCAGTGCTGATATTACTTTGTGTTCAGTCTCGCTAACCATTTGTGTTATACTACTTTCTTTGTATGTCTACAATTCATCTATATAAGTGTCCATCTCTCGCAACTACTCGCTCAATTGTCTCTCTATCTCTTTCCTTCGTGAATCGCTTTACCACCATACGCAGAAAACGCATAGCTTATTGTTTTTTTTATAGGTAGCCTCCCCGACAACACCACCTCGAAACACAGCGTTGTCGTCCACGGCATAGCCCTGAGGAAAGACTTGGGGAATGTCAGAAGATGGTTGGAAAGATTGTAGGGATCAGATGGCTGCGGAGGAAATCAATCCTAGTGGAGGAAGGCAAGAAGACTAGTTCTGTGGTGGTATACTTTGGAGACACAGAGGGAAATTGCGAAAGTGACACTCGGAGGAAAAGTGGTTGCGGACGAGCGTGTACGAGCGGTGACAGGGGAAGGAAATAGGAAGGTCCCGGCACATGCTGACCCTTGGCTCGAGCCACCCGCATTACCAATGAGCGCCGCGGGCACCTTATTGTTATTCTCACTTTTCCTTCACACAGGAGTTTCCGGGGATTTCTACTTTCATATCTAACTTTCCTTTTATTTCATATGTAACTAGATATCGCCATAGCCCTTAGGGCGGCATGCGATTAATGACATAAAAATAAAAAAAAAAAAAATACTACCGGTAATTTGTTCCAGAAATAAATGTTAGTGGCCGGTTTATATCAAAAAGTCGTATCAGTCGTATCTATCGAAGCACGAACAATAAGATATACAAAATGGTGTCTTCAGGTTAGAGGTTTCGACGAACCCGAATGTTAAGTAGCCTGGTGTATCTTCACAATTCGCACGTGGTAACATATTCCATGTGTTGTCCTTCGTTCCTGACGTAATTGTTTCTTCATCACGCTGCTGCACTATGATAAGGACAAATAACATTGCAGTACAAAAGCAAGTAAACTAGCAAGCAATCGAAACAGAAGCAAAACACGCGACCACCCTCTCCTCCCTACCACTCTTCTCTCAGAGCTTCCCCCCCCCTACCCCTACGAACATCTGAATCCGGTCCCATTCACCCCCCTTCGTGCACGACATGGGTATGAAAGTATTGATAGGCAATTTTTGAAATAGAACTGGAGTCTAGCGAGGCGATTTCGACCTCCTATGGGACACCTGGTCGGCACTAACGCTCAGTTTTCGCTTCTGACTAACGGAAGATGTGGTCGGCGAGGGGGTTAACTGTGCACCTCGATCACGGAGCAACTTAATTATTGGGAGGTATTGTCGGCCAATTGCTATAGAGAGAGGTGTCCTGCCATGTGTATCCGGGAAGTTGATGTCAAGGTCTGGTCGTTCGAGCAACAAGCGGACTATCGCCTCATGGCCTTTTAAGGTTGCACCCAACAATGGGGTTTCACCGTCGCTTTCCTCCATATTGACGTCCACATCAGCTCGCTCAAGCAATAAGCGGACTATCGCCTCATGGCCGTTTGAGGCTGCACAAAACAATGAGGTTTCACCGTCGTATCCCTTCATATTGACGTCCACATCAGCTCGCTCAAGCAATAAGCGGACTATCGCTTCATGGCCGCCAGAGGCTGCATGCCGCAATGGGGATCCACTATAGCTATTGACGTCCACATCAGCTCGCTCAAGAAATAAGCGGACTATCGCCTCATGGCCGTATAAGGCTGCACAACACAATGGAGTTTCATCGTCGCATCCCTTCATATTGATGTCCACATCAGCTCGCTCAAGCAATAAGCGGACTATTGCCTCATGGCCGTTGAAGACTGCACACCACAATGGGGTTTCACCGTCAGATCCTGTTTTATTGACGTTCACATCAGCTCGCTCAAGGAATAAGCGGACTATCGCCTCATTGCTGTTTGAGGCTGCACAACACAATGGGGTTCCACTGAAGGTTCCCTTCATATTGACGTCCACATCACCTCGCTCAAGCAATAAGCGGACTATCGCCTCATAGCCGTTTAAGGCTGCACACCACAATGGGGTTTCATCGTCGCTTCCCTTCATATTGACGTCCACATCAGCTCGCTCAAGCAATCAGCGGACTATCGCCTCATGGCCGTTTGAGGCTGCACCAAACAATGGGGTTTCATTGTAGCGTCTTATCATATTGACGTCCACATCAGCTCGCTCAAGCAATAAGCGGACTATCGCTTCATGGCCGTTCGAGGCTGCATACCACAATGGGCTTTCACCGTCGCTTCCCTTCATATTGACGTCCACATCAGCTCGCTCAAGCAATAAGCGGACTATCGCCTCATGGCCTTTTGAGGCTGCACAATGCAATGGGGTTCCATATTGCCTTCCCTTCATATTGACATCCACATCAGCTCGCTCAAGCAACAAGCGGACTATAGCTTCGTGGCCCTGTACTGCAGCGTAGAGCAACGCCATGCCGCCGCAGCTACCCTTCTCATTCGGATTCGAAATCTGCAGTAGACCGCGGAAGATGCTGTCGACTCCGAACGAAGCAACAGCAGACAAGCTTGATAATCTGCATTTCGTACTCCAATGACAGAAGTAGCAATCCAGTTCTATAAGGGCTGGGCAGCATTTACGTTGAAGCATGGCAACAGCAAGATTGCATGTTAGAGATCTACAGTAATGTCGGAGTGTCGGAGGTGTCGGATATCAGAGAGGTCCGTGATAAAGGGTGGTTAGGGCCCGAGAGCAACCTCATGCTCTATGTATATAGGTGTATTACTTTGGCTACTCTCTCTACGAAGGAATAATAATCATCTCTTTCTACCCAAAGCTCAACATTGCAAGTAGTTTCATCACACTGCTCTCGCGCATGATGGCCCCATTGAGAAGATGCGTACTTAAACAAAGCGTAGTCGTCCGTTAGCACATCTTCTGAACGATAGTAGTTGCCTAGCAAGTTCTTATATTCTGTCCAATGGTACGTAGTTAGTTCGGAGAAGTCCAGGTAGGTAATACAGGTCCTTGCAATCTGGTTATGGCCAGTTGGAAAGTATTTCTCATCGTGGGATTTGAAATACTCCTGAAGGGTGTAGTGTACCAGACGAACTGTCGACGTTTCATCATCTATAGTCACTAGCCCACAGGAACAGCGCAGTATTATGTTTGCAGAGGGAATGTTGTTGCGATCCAGACTCTTATCCCCATCATTTACTGAGAGTGCATGGCAGAGCTCTATCACCTTCAATGGTCACTCAGCTAGGTATGTCCACATGAGTGCTCTCATGCCTAGGTTGTATCGGGATTGACTCTGTGAGTCCCGCATCCTCAGTATGGTTCCATCATATGCTGTATGAAGACCCGGAGGTAAACTGTGTAGAGCATTTCTTCTCATAGCCACAGTCACCTCATCTAAGATCATGTCGATGTGCAAGACCGAGAGCAAAAACCTAGATACCAAAGTTTAGATATATTTATATAAGGTACGTAAGGCTTTGGAACTGAACATACATTCCCTCTGCTTTCGTCGGTAGCAGCTTCAGTATTTCGTTTTTGAGCTCACTATTCATGGCATCTTCGCCGTTCTCGTTGGTATCTCTATCAATGCGGTAGTTGAGGTATGCCTGAATATCTTCCTCCTGAGCTACTATTCTCAATGTACCAGCATTACCCAGGCAATGATTAACCTGGTCTTGAATATGTGGACGTGTGGTAAAGAATAAATGCACATTCGGGTTTGTGGATTGGTATTTCGAACTGGAACTCTGTGAATGCAGAATCTCATTTACTGCCTTGAGAAAATCCAATCTTGTCTGGTCCTGTAACTCATCCAGCGCGTCAAGCAGAATGAAGATTTTATCCAGCTCTGCAAAAAGATGTTTCAGCATCAAAAGTGCTTTGTCAAGAGCTAAACTTTCTTTTCTCTCGTTAGCGGATTTGAAGTAATTATGAATTGACGGAGGTAACTGAGTTCCGGAGGACAAAAGCTGCAAGACTAATTGTTTGACAAAACTGCCAATAATGTGTACCAAATTCTGTTCTTTTTGGTCTCGATAGTCACAGTATAGATATATATCACTCATTTGCTGTCCTATTGGATTGGCAGAGATGTAGTCGATAACAATTGAGCTTTATATATTCCTTTAGTATTAAAGTCGCTGATGTAGAAATAGTATGTATACTTACGTAATAATGGTCTTTCCGACTCTCCGACTCCTGGCTCACCATAGCAGCCCAGAATCTGATTGCTTTCACTGTTTTGTTGGCCTTTTAACCATCTTTGAAATTCGTTACTCTGCAGAATCCAGTTTCCTGTATTCTCTAGTCTGCTGTTCTTGACATCCTGATGGCGTTTTTGTGGCTCAAGTACCAGGCAAGAAGTTTCTCTATATTCTCCGCTGAGGGGAAGAAGCCGGAAGTTAGCACATGCACATAAATTCAAACAAGTAACAAAAGAGATTTATAAACTCCATACCATCCATATTTTGCTGTATAATCTGAACCCCACTCTTAATTTCCTGCAGCTCCATAGCTAACTTATCAATTCTCGATACAAGTCCCAAAACCTCTTCTATATTGGCGCTCATTTTCTTCATCTCAGCAGCTGCTGCAGTGGAGGCATCCAATAATGGCAGCAGAGAGTCGATCTTCTCTTTTCGCTCTGATAGTGCCATCATTACTTCTTCGGAGGTTTGTGAAAGTAATTCACTATTAAATATTAGTTAGATTTAGAATAGTTTATACTATAAAGCTTACCAATTCGCAATGGTACGCGAAAATTCGATTATTTGGGCACAATTATGTAAGGTTGAGGTAACCTCAAGGTATTCTTGCTTATGAAAAGGCCACCTGAGTCGGTCTTTGAAACCTCCGGACCGAAATTTAGCAAGGGTTGAATATAAATGTTCGATTTTGCCCTTGCAGATACCAACAACATTGCATAGGATTGAAGTGGGTTGAAAAATCACCTTCCGGTCTTCCTTTTTCAGAAATGCCGTTAGCTGTTGAAGAACATGACTCAAAGCATTGATCTCCACTAGCAATGTTTGAGCATCCTTCGGGGCAGATTGGACTTGGCTGGTGTATTCCGTTAGAATCTTTGTGATCTCGAGAGCAAATGAGAGCAAGCTGGCAATTCCGGTCGAGATTGTGAAGGCGTCCATCAATGTAATACTAACCTGATTTAATAGACCTGCGACATGACGAGTAGAATATTGCAACAACAATGTTGATAATATGAAGTGGTACCACAGTCGTTGTTGGGATCATTACTTACAAAGAGCCTCAAGTTGCCAACCCATCAACCCCGCACTGAAATCCAATTAGATCGCTCTCCCTCAGCCACGGAGCTATAGGAATGCAGAAGGGGAAAGAAAACAGGAAGCCTTCCGCCTTCTCGGCTCAAAAGGGTTTTCACATAATTCATCTACAACTGAAAACAAAAAATTTGAAAACCGTTTCCAATACTGTGACTGGACCGGACCGCGTAACTCGCCAGAGGACTAGATTCGCGAGCCAGCTACGATACTTTAGTAAATCCGGGTTAAGTCTGGAACAGGATAAATAGTTGGTTATTATTGCTCCAAGTTGAACAAGCTCAAGTTGTCCTAATCTGCTATCAACCGTTCGCGAAAGAATAAACTATGTTTGTTTACCTGATTCATACATATTCGTCTCTGCCAAGCTGCTGTCGAGATCATGTGGTTCACTCGAGTAAATGAATTACAACCAGAAAAAAAAAAAAAACGGTATTGTCTTGTAAAAGTCTTAAATATGCCGGTATGTAGCAGACAGCAGCCGTATTCAGTAATTCATCGCATTGCTGAAATTATTCAAATGTGTGCATCCATGCGACGTCAGTTGGTAGTTGTAACGCTTGGTGAATATTGAATTGAACAGAACAGTTAGCATATGCCAAGATCAAGCGTTACCGTAACCGTCCTCATAACACTTTCTCAGGTGCCATTTAGGTACCGGATTCATTCAGACACCACGAGATACGAGCTTTTGCCCACTTCCGAGACATCATCTATACCCACTACTGTAGAGCGTCTCCTGCATTGTCCCTTGAATGAAGAAAATGATTCTGCAAAAGTTAGATCTTCAAGTGTCCAACCTTCCTGAATAGTCTCGTAACCAGACTTAATCAGCGAAAGGTATATCACTACAAACAACGTATACCGATCCTAAAAATTTTGATATGCTAAACTAAGGTACAGAACAAAGTTCTACTTGTACCTAGATGCCTTTTACTTAATTTAAAGTAAATTGAATGAGTATCTGAATTTTAGGATGCCATTTTGTAGTCATCTGGGGCTGCACAATGTCCTCGGTGGCGTACGTTAATCTATCTCCGCTGCTAGGCCAATTCCGCACATATAATCCATGGCTGTTATCCGAGAGCTCATATCCGACGGCCCGACACGGCATTACAGTCAGACCTTGCTATAACGAATACGTAAAATTTGGCCCTTTCTTTTCGTTATGGCAAGGTTTTCGTTATAGAAAATTGTGACAAATTAGTCATGCAACCTTGGCAGCTGAGTTCGGACTCCTCAACAGCTATTGCAGCACATTTCGTATTGACTTACTAGCATAGGACATAACTAGTCTCGTGACTAGACTTAGGAAATAACCAAATCAAGAAATATTGGAGACTATAAAATAAAGCATAAGTGAATTTTCAACTAATAAAAATCTGTAACGGACTGCCTTCGGTCCCGACTAGCACTCAGTAATTAGAACAGTCAAGATGTCAACAACTACTAACAAGCAGCAAGCAGCAAGTAGATTTGAGAAGCATCAGAAATGCAACAAAGATTAGAGCTGAAACATCTAAAAGAGATCTTGAATGAGTTTCATATGCATTTTGTAAGTGAAAGAATATCATTGTCTTAATAGTATAAAATTCTTATAAACATTTAGGCTTTGCTATTCGTCGCAGGCAAGGATATAAGAGTAGCTTAGTGGATTGCCAGGGGGTTTCTATAAATTTCATTTGCCACTTTTCGTTATAGCAAGAACAATTTGTATGTAGACAGAAATAACTTCCCCCAAAGTTTTCTTCGTTTCGTTATTTGGCAGAATAGGTGGAGACGGAAATCGCCGACGGCAGTGCATTCGTAAGAGCAAGGTTTTCGCTATAGCGGGGTTCGTTAGAGCAAGGTCTGACTGTGGTGCACATGAAGCCACATGAAGCCACATGCATGATCCGGAGCCAGGCAATCGGCATTGGTGGGTCGCCCATTCGGTCCGCAGGCCCAACGCGTAAAAGGGCGAGGAAAAGTTCGCCAGACACTTATTACTGTAGCCCCTACAGACCAACACCTACCTACTGTACCAAAAAGTGTGGTGTTATTAATTCGGTATGCATCGTAGCTTAACGGAACTACCATATTACATTAGTGAATTTCAAATTCAAAAATTGCCAGCTATAAAGTACATACTGTGCAGTTTGTAAAATATGCCCAAATCTTATAGTGCTAGCACAACCATAGCCATTTCGTAATGTGCTTTGTACTAAATTGAATATTATCATCATTACATATGGTATTCATACACTTTGCTGTGCAATCTCTATAGACAAGTATTTGGCTGCTAATAGCCGACAAGTCCACAGTTGCCGGCTACCTATAGGCAGCTAACTAGTTGCTGCGCCTGGTTCGAGATCCTGAGTTGCTACAGTCTGTCACCACAGAACCACCTGCCCTCATGTAAGGAATACAGTGATAACCCGAATTGTTCTTGGGTACGTAGGCACACAATGTGAAAAGAATGTAGAGAGAGTGGTTACTATTTAGTTAGCCAGTGCAGAACTCGTTTTTTTTTTTTTTATCATTACTCGCTTGCCGCCCGTTGGGCTATAGCGAGGTTATAGCTAGTTACAACTAAGGAAGAATAAGTAAAATGAAGGCAGAACTCGTTACAGGAGAATGAACAGATATTATAGACAATATGAATAAGTACTGAACAATCAGGTACAGAATGATCAGGTACTGACGACATGTATACATACTTTACATGACGAGAGAGAAGACCACTAAGATGCTACTCAACATGTGCTAACAGTTCTACCCATTTGATCCATTGGGGCAATCCTTATATTAGTACGCATCTAGTCGGTTCACCCTGAGTCTCACTGAGGTCACTGCTGTGTCGATCCATCATTCGGCTGCTGCTATCGTTGGCTGTATTCGGTCATCAGCCTCATTCGGTAACTGTAACGGATGGTGGTAAACGCAGAGAGTTACCGTCCGCCAGGCCAAAAAGACACCTGACCAGCAATACTCGCTAGTCCTCTGCATAGCTCATATAGCACATTTCGCGACTGCGACACCGGCGCCCGGCTGTCGCATATCGCCTACGTCGCATATGCGCATACTGCGCGCGCGCATCCACCGACCGTCCGCCCTACGGTTGCGGTGAATCCGTAATAGTAACCCGCTTCCGCTTGCCAGTTGTTTAACCTCCGAATATAATAAGGTCATGGAGTACCTACTTGCAAAGGGGCTGGGATTGCACGGTCTTTGGTTCGGGGCACTGGAAATAAGTACTCAGTGATAGGACTTAAGTAGTATTGAGGCTTCTATTGGAGTAGTTGTAGTAACTACCATTTTCGGTACTATACTAATCTAGCGCCTTAGTATAAGACTACTACCATGAGGCCCCTATGCCCACTTATGAGAACCTCCCAACACTTCGAGATTTCATTCAGCACTTCTTCTCAATAAACCTTCTTTACAGGAACCTTTCTATGTGAAAACTTCATAGGAAGTGAGAAGTCGATTCCCTCCATATAGCTAATTTCTCAATACTTTCTTATAGCTTTACTAGTAATTAACAACTTATTCTCTAAATCCGGGATTTTCAGGTCCCAATACGATAAAACAGTTTCACAGAGTTTGTCTCAAGAGCTAGTAGGTCTTCTTCCCTCCTTCTCTCTAATAGTATGTTAGCTTAATGCCAGATCTTGATTTCTGTCTGGAGGTTCCAATCATTCTGAAAGGTATCTTCATCACTGTTCTTAAGAATATACCCCTAATAAGATTACAGACCTTTATTCTGAGCCTATTACAACTCTCCGTTCTGGGCCTATTACAGCCCTCCATTCTGAGCCTATCCTCCTCTATTCAGAAGCCTATTACAGCTCTCCGTTCTGAGCCTATCCTCTTCTGTTCTGAAGCCTATTACAGCCCTCCGTTCTGAGCCTATCCTCCTCTATTCTGAAGCCTATTACAGCCCTCCGTTCTGAGCCTATCCTCCTCTGTTCTGAAGCCTATTACAGCCCTCCGTTCTGAGCCTATCCTCCTCTGTTCTGAAGTCTATTACAGCCCTTCGTTTTGAGCCTACTGTCTAAGCTCAAACAAGGTAGCCAATATCATTGAGCAAATTTGTGTAAGTTTTTGTCCTACAATGATATTCTATATAATGGCTAATAATTATCTCATTCTATCTCATGCTAGCAAAAAGACTCTGGCACGTAAGTACATCATTACTACAATGAAAGATGACAACTAACTAATTCTACTATATAGGATATATAAGAGTACAATTCTCTGCTTTACACTGGAGTCCATCGTCTCCCTATTAGTCCATTTATCTCTCTATCACCTTCTCTCAACTGTCTGTCAATGCAACTATTCTCCCCATCACCTTCTCTCAACTGTTCATTGGTACAACTATTTGAATATTCTGCAACTTCTACAGTCGTGCATGAATGAAGGGCTAGATTAATATCATTCCAACAAAGTATACCCCTAGCATGCATAAAACTTGTAATCTAAAGACAACGGTGAGTTGTTCTATCCTTTCTAACTACTGAGTTCTATTTAGGTAACCAAATTTTAAGAGATTCCTATGCATGCATAATAGAAATGAAGCTGGTTATAAGGATGAATGTTAATATGTGAATAAGTATATACCCAATCATTGTATGATTAGTATCAGCTTTGCTTGCTTATACCTCATTATTTATATGTATGCTATATTAATACAATTGAGAATCCAATACAACAAACCTACAATGTATAATTTGCAGTATATCCGATATATGCATTATATGTCTCGCCCTGAGCCAATATATATATTGAACCTGAGCCCGCATACTACACTATATGTATTCATGCTCAAACGTAGCTATGTAAGGACCAGCTCCCCCCGCCACCCCCTCCCCCTTCCTCCAAAGACTGGCGCGAGTTCCAGATACCAGATTGGGAGACCCTGACCAAGACGCTGCTAGACGCGGGCGTCTCATGGGGCCTGATGCTCGCCACACTGTGGAAATTCAGGACAAGCAGCCCCCGTGCCCCAATGAAAGGATCACGCCTATTGATACGTTTTGATGCGGGCCCCACGATGATGGTATACGCAGGAGGGCCAAACCACCCCCTCCCAGACTGGCTTGCCGACCCATCTCCCCCACCAGCCGCTCTCACCCCTCCCACCGGCCGCTCTCACCCCCCCGAAGCCCTAGGCTTCAGCCCACTCCTCACTGTCGACACGGTAGAGCCCACCAGTTCCTCGGAAGAGAGACATACCCCCAAAGAATTAGGCTTCAGCACAACGATCACCACACGCTCGGGGGAGCCACGTGTGGCGACTGCGACCATACCCGGAGGTCATGACCCAGAGCAGGAAGCGCAAGGGAAAAGCTGCATCTGCTCAGAACCCATATGCATTCAAGCACAGGTTAGACGATAAGAGAGCTCAAAGGATCACCACCGCCCCAACGGTTGGGACCCCACACACCGCCGGCACCCATGCTGGCACCCCACCCCACCCAAAACATCGAACCCCGAGCCCACCCCGGGCTCCGCGACCACCCAAGAACCCAGAAACCCCCCTCCCCCCCCCCACAAAAGACCAAGCCCCCCCCCCCACTGTGAAAAGGAGTACAGAGGAATAGGCTCAGAGATGTGTGTATTCGATTCTAATGATCAATGAAGAACGGGGCTTCCAGAGCCCATATATATACAAAAACTCTATAACACGAAGTTGCATACAAAACCAGTGAACAGAACAGCTAAGTATTTGGACTGCCCAATATGGAATACTCAGTCCGGAGTGTTTGGGCCATCGCGGATGTTCGGAGTGCTTAGGCCATCGCGGATGTTCGGAGTGCTTAGGCCATCGCGGATGTTCGGATGTTTTACACACTCGGACTGTTTCGCTCGGACTGTTTCGCTCGGACTGTTTCGCGTGTGTTCGGCTCATGGTTTCTAACACCCACCATCCACCCCCGATGCCACCACCACCTCCAAAGCCGGCATCGTCATACACGGAATAGCCCTGAGGAAGGACTTAGGGAAGGTCCGGAGATGGTTGGAGTCTGACAACAAGGATTTAGGCTAGACGACCGGGGTCCGTTGGCTTAGGAAGAAGGACACACTGATTGGCGAGGGAAAAAGGACAAGTTCAGCGGTAGTCTACTTGGAGATGACTACCGAGGTCGGGAAAATGAGGCTCGGAGGACGATAGTTGCGAGTGGAACAGTATGATTGGGGCAGAGGACGGAAGTAGGAAGACCAATCATGCCACCACCACCACCACCGCCACAGACATTGGGGTTCAGCCCCATCACGTGGATGGAGACGCCTCCGGTAGACACCCCCCCCCCCCCCCCCCCCACCTCCATAGCCACCGCAGCCATCGGGGTCCAGCTCATCACCAACACCGGAAAGGCCCAACAAGAAACGCAAAGGGAAGGCGCCATCTCCCCAGGACCCTTACGCCCTGAAGCGACAGCTCAATGACAAAGAGGCGGGGAAGATAGCCGCTACAGCGGGACCCTCTCCACATCCGAAGACGGCACCCAACACTGAGGGGCCCCCCGAGACTGCGACACCACCCCCCCACCCCGAAGAGACAAAGGCTGCCGAGTCAAGAAACAGCCTTCCAAAACCACCTCAAGGGGAAAAACCCCCAACCCCCCACCAGCCCACAGACCCCCGATCCCTCCCCAGGCCCCACAAAAAACTCCAGCGCCCGTCCCCGGCCCCCTAGGACATCATCCGCAACTTCCACAGCCACCCCCGATGCCTCCACCACCGCACACGGCATCGTCGTACACGCGGCATTGCCCTAAGAAAGGATTTGGGCAAGGTCCGGAGATGGCTGGAAGCAAGCAACAAGTGGTAGGGATTCGCTGGCTCATAAGGAAGACAATACTGGTCGAAGAAGAGAAGAAGACCAGTTCGGTGGTGGTATACCTGGAGAAGCCGATCGAGGTGGGGAGAGTGAGACTTGGAGGACGTTGGTTAAAAGCGGACCAGTACGAACGGGACAGGGGACGCAAATAGGATGGACAGACTGGCCCTTTCCACCCGCATCACTCACGAGCACCGCGAGTGCCACATGTACTTAGTTATCTTTTCTCCCGCATTACGTAGGATCACCGCGGGTACCACATGTGTCTAGTTGTTTCCTTTTTGTTTGTTTTCACTCCTTGTTAAATAAGACCCTCGCCATAGCCCATAGGGCGGCAAGCGAGTAATGATATTAAAAAAAAAAAAAAAAAAATGCTGACTTTTGCACTACCCACACTACTAGCGAGAGCTGTGGGTCTCACAATGTATTTTCCTTTGCTGGTTTTTCATCACCCACATCACCAGAGAGAGCCGTGGGCATCTACATGTTAATTGTCTTATTTCCTTTTATTTCCTATGTGACTGAATACCTCGCCATAGCCCTTAGGGCGCCATGCGAGTACTGATATAAAAAAAAAAAAAATTCGTCCTCCATTGACATATTCAACAATCTGGTCCAACACCAGAAGACTAAGCATAGAGATGTTCACTATCACCTTACTAGAGAATACCTTGCTGCTGGTGATTTCTTCCTTGACTACTTCTAGACAGATACTAACCCTTCTGACCTGCCCTTCCATGGCGAACAGCCGCATGCGGGGGTCACGTGACAAAAAAACAAAACAAAAAAACGTTCTGACCTCTGCACCAAAACACTCGAACATGTGAAGCACATCAGGTTTGCCCATGACCTTTGCTGCAACGTCTGAGCGAGGCTGTTGAAATACATATCTGTTGCACCTGTGTTGCAGTTTCATATATGCAGTTCGTTTCATATGTTTCATCTAGGCGAACGGTAATCTGGGTTAAGGCACACAAAGGAGTCAAAAGCAACACCGAGGCGGACAAGGCTGCCAAGGTAGGGACCGCGCTACAGTGCGAAGAGGATATAGCAACAGAGGCCGGAATCCGTCAAGAAGCCAAAGCACTCAGAGCCGACGAAAGAAACCGCCTACGGATGTCATACCGACCACTACAGCAAATCGACAACCGCAGAAGGATATCAACACTGGCCGGCATCCTAGGAAATAAGGGGCTCAAGGAATGGAGATACAGCATAGGCAAGGCGGATTCACCGGAATGCAGGTGGTGCGGAAAGGCCCCGGAGAATTTCGCACACATAGCCAATGAATGTCAGAAGTGGAAGGGAAAGCTAAAAGACGGAGCGAGCGGACTGAGACAGCCGGAGAAGGGGATAAACATTGCGGAGGTATTGGAGTGGGCAGGGCAAGACTAAAACTTGGGGTTTCTTCTCTACTTTATTTTCCTTTTATCTTCATGCATGTAACTAAGAATACCTCGCCATAGCCTATCAGGCGGCACGCGAGTAATGATATTAAAAAAAAAAAAAAAAAAAAAATATGTTTCATCTGTTTTAGCTATCGCGCACTTGTTGTTACCCAGCGCTGATATTACTTTGTGTTTAGTCTCGCCCACCATTTGTGTTATCCTACTTTCTTTGTATGTCTACAATTCATCTATATAAGTGTCCATCTCTCGCAACTACTCGCTCAATAGGCCTAACAGTCTCTCTATCTCTTTCCTTCGTGAATAGCTTTACCACCATACGCAGAAAACGCATAGCTTATTGTTTTTTTATAGGTAGCCTCCCCGACAACACCACCTCGAAACACAGCGTTGTCATCCACGGCATAGCCCTGAGGAAAGACTTGGGGAATGTCAGAAGATGGTTGGAGGCCTCCAACAAAGACACAGGAAAGATTGTAGGGATCAGATGGCTGCGGAGGAAATCAATCCTAGTGGAGGAAGGCAAGAAGACTAGTTCTGTGGTGGTATACTTGGAGACACAGAGGGAAATTGCGAAAGTGACACTCGGAGGAAAAGTGGTTGCGGACGAGCGTGTACGAGAGGGACAGGGGAAGAAAATAGGAAGGTCCCCGGCACATGCTGACCCTTGGCTCGAGCCACCCGCATTACCAATGAGCGCCGCGGGCACCTTATTGTTTATTCTCACTTTTCCTTCACACAGGAGTTTCCGGGGATTTCTACTTTCATATCTAACTTTCCTTTTATTTCATATGTAACTAGATATCGCCATAGCCCTTAGGGCGGCATGCGATTAATGACATAAAAAGAAAAAAAATATACTACCGGTAATTTGTTCCAGAAATAAATGTTAGTGGCCGGTTTATATCAAAAAGTCGGATCAGTCGTATCTATCGAAGCACGAACAATAAGATATACAAAATGGTGTCTTCAGGTTAGAGGTTTCGACGAACCCGAATGTTAAGTAGCCTGGTGTATCTTCACAATTCGCACGCGGTAACATATTCTATGTGTTGACCTTCGTTCCTGAAGTAATTGTTTCTTCATCACGCTGCTGCACTATGATAAGGACAAATAACATTGCAGTACAAAAGCAAGTAAACTAGCAAGCAATCGAAACAGAAGGAAAACACGCGATCACCCTCTCCTCCCTACCACTCTTCTCTCAGAGCTTCCCCCCCCTACCCCTACGAACATCTGAATCCTGTCCCATTCATCCTCCTTCGTGCATGACATGGGTGTGAAAGTATTGAGAGGCAATTTTGGAAAAGGAACTGGAGTCTAGCGAGGCGATTTCGACCTCCTATGGGACACCAGGTCGGCACTTGCGCTCAGTTTTCGCTTCTGACTAAGGGAAGGGTGGTCGGCGAGGGGGTTAACTGTGCACCTCGATCACGGAGCAATCTAATTATTGGGAGGTATTGTCTGTCAATTGCTGCAGAGAGAGGTGTCCTGCCATATGCATCCGGGAAGTTGATGTCAAGGTCTGGTCGTTCGAGCAACAAGCGGACTATCGCCTCATGGCCTTCTAAGGTTGCACGCAACAATGGGGTTCCATTGTAGCCTCCGTTCATATTGACGTCCACATCAGCTCGCTCAAGCAATAAGCGGACTATCGCCTCATGGCCGTTACAGGCTGCACACCACAATGGGGTTCGATGGTAGTCTCCCTCCATATTGACGTCCACATCAGCTCGCTCAAGCAATAAGCGGACTATCGCCTCATGGCCATTACAGGCTGCACACCACAATGGGGTTCCACCATTGCTTACCTTCATATTGACGTCCACATCAGCTCGCTCAAGCAATAAGCGGACTATCGCCTCATGGCCGTTACGGGCTGCACAACACAGTGGGGTTCCACCATCGCTTCCCTTCATATTGACCTCCACATCAGCTCGCTCAAGCAATAAGCGGACTATCGCCTCATAGCCATTTGAGGCTGCACAACACAATGGGGTTCTACCATCGCTTCCCTTCATATTGACGTCCACATCAGCTCGCTCAAGCAATAAGCGGACTATCGCCTCATAGCCGTTTGAGGCTGCACAACACAATGGGGTTCCACCATCGCTTCCCTTCATATTGACGTCCACATCAGCTCGCTCAAGCATTAAGCGGACTATCGCCTCATGGCCGTTACGGGCTGCAAGCCACAATGGGGTTTCACCCTTGCTTCCCTTCATATTGACGTCCACATCAGCTCGCTCAAGCAATAAGCGGACTATCGCCTCATGGCCGTTACGGGCTGGACGCCACAATGGGGTTTCACCATCGCTTCCCTTCATATTGACGTCCACATCAGCTCGCTCAAGCAATAAGCGGACTATCGCCTCATGGCCCTTTGAGGCTGCACACCACAATGGGGTTCCACTGTTGCTTGCCTTCATATTGACGTCCACATCAGCTCGCTCAAGCAATAAGCGGACTATCGCCTCATGGCCCTTTGAGGCTGCACACCACAATGGGGTTCCACTGTTGCTTGCCTTCATATTGACGTCAACATCAGCTCGCTTAAGCAACAAGCGGACGATAGCTTCGTGGCCCTGTACTGCAGCGTAGAGCAACGCCGTGCCGTCGCAGCTACCCTTCTCATTCGGATTCGAAATCTGCAGTAGAGCGCGGAAGATGCTGTCGATTCCGAACGAAGCAACAGCAGACAAGCTTGATAATCTGCATTTCCTTCTCCAATTATGCAAGTCGCAATCCAGGTCCATAAGGGCTGGGCAGCATTTACGTTGAAGCATGGCAACAGCAAGATTACAAGTCGTTTCATCACACTGCTTTCGCGCATGATGGCCCCATTGAGAAGATGCGTACTTAAACAAAGCGTAGCTGTCGTACAGTATCCGATTCTTATTAGCTGAACGATAGTAGGTGGTTAAGTTGTCCTCACCATCCGTACAATAGTAGGTCGTTAGGTCGGAGAAATCCACGTAGGTAATACAGGTCCTTGCAATCAGGTTATGCCCAGTTGGAAAGTATTTCTCATAGTTGGATTTGAAATACTCCTGAAGGGTGTAGTGTACCAGACGAACTGTCGACGTTTCATCATCTATAGTCACTAGCCCACAGCAACAGCGCAGGATTATGTTTGCAGAGGGAATGTTGTTGCGATCCAGACTCTTATCCCCATCATTTACTGAGAGTGCATGGCAGAGCTCTATGACCTTCAATGGTCGCTCAGCTAGGTATGTCCACATGAGCGCTCTCATGCCTAGGTTGTATCGGGATTGACTCTGTGAGTCCCGCATCCTCAGTATGGTTCCATCATATGCTGTATGAAGACCCGGAGGTAAGCTGTGTAGAGCATTTCTTCTCATAGCCACAGTCACCTCATCTAAAATCATGTCGATGTGCAAGACCGAGAGCAAGAACCTAGATACCAAAGTTTAGATATATTTATACAAGGTATGTAAGGCTTTGGAACTGAACATACATTCCCTCTGCTTTCGTCGGTAGCAACTTCAGTATTTCGTTTTTGAGCTCACTATTCATAGCATCTTCGCCGTTGTCGATGGTATCTCTGTCAATACGGTAGGTGAGGTACGCTTGAATATCTTCCTCCTGAGCTACTATTCTCAATGTACCAACATTACCCAGGCAACGATTAACCTGGTCCTGAATATGTGGACGTGCGGTAAAGAATAAATGCACATTCGAGTTTGTGGATTGGTTTTTCGAACTAGAACTCTGTGAATGCAGAATCTCATTTACTGCCTTGAGGAAATCCAATCTTGTCTGGTCCTGTAACTCATCAAGCGCATCAAGCAGAATGAAGATTTTATCCAGCTCTGCACAAAGATGTTTCAGCATCAAAAGTGCTTTGTCAAGAGCTAAACTTTCTTTCCTCTCGTTGGCGGATTTGAAGTAATTGTGAATTGACGGAGGTAATTGAGTTCCGGAGGACAAAAGCCGCAAGACTAATTGTTTGACAAAACTGCCAATAATGTGTACCAAATTCTGTTCTTTTTGGTCTCGATAGTCACAGTATAGATATACATCACTCATTTGCTGTCCTATTGGATTGGCAGAGATGTAGTCGATAACAATTGAGCTTTATATATTCCTTTAGTATTAAAGTCGCTGATGTAGAAATATTTTGTAAACTTACGTAATAATAGTCTTTCCGACTCCTGGCTCACCATAGCAGCCCAGAACCTGATTGCTTTCACCGTTTTGTTGGCCTTTTAACCATCTTTGAAATTCGTCACTCTGGAGAATCCAGTTTCCTGTACTCTCTAGTCTGCTGTTCTTGACATCCTGATGTCGTTTTTGTGGCTCAAGTGCTGACAACCAGGCAAGAAGTTTCTCTATATTCTCCGCTGAGGGGAAGAAGAAGCGAAGTTAGCACATGCACATAAATTCAAGCAAGTAACAAAAGAGATTTACAAACACCATACCATCCACATTTTGCTGTATAATCTGAACCCCACTCTTAATTTCCTGCAGCTCCATAGCTAACTTATCAATTCTCGATACAAGTCCCAAAACCTCTTCTATATTAGCGCTCATTTTCTTCATCTCAGCAGCTGCTGCGGTGGAGGCATCCAATAATGGCAGCAGAGAGTCGATCTTCTCTTTTTGCTCTGATAGTGCCATCATTACTTCTTCGGAAGTTTTTGAAAGTAATTCACTATTAAATATTAGTTAGATTTAGAATAGTTTATACTATAAAGCTTACCAATTCGCAATGGTAAGCGAAAATTCGATTATGTGGGCACAATTATGTAAGGTTGAGGTAACCTCAAGGTATTCTTGCTTATGAAAAGGCCACCTGAGTCGGTCTTTGAAACCTCCGGACCGAAATTTGGCAAGGGTTGAATATAAATGTTCGATTTTGCCCTTGCAGATACCAATAACATTGCATAGAATTGAAGTGGGTTGAAAAATCCCCTTCCGGTCTTCCTTTTTCAGAAATTCCGTTAGCTGTTGAAGAACATAACTCAAAGCATTGATCTCCACTAGCAATGTTTGAGCATCCTTCGGGGCAGATTGGACTTGGTTGGTGTATTCCGTTAGAATCTTTGTGATCTCGAGAGCAAATGCGAGCAAGCCAGCAATTCCGGTCGAGATTGTGAAGGCATCCATCAATGTAATACCAAACTGATTTAATAGACCTGCGACACGACGAGTGGAATATTGCAACAACAATGTTGATAATATGAAGTGGTACCACAGTCGTTGTTGGGATCATTACTTACAAAGAGCCTCAAGTTGCCAACCCATCAGCCCCGCACTGAAATCCAATTAGATCGCTCTCCCTCAGCCACGGAGCTATAGGAATGCAGAAGGGGAAAGAAAACAGGAAGCCTTCCGCCTTTCTCGGCTCAAAAGGGTTTTCACATAATTCATCTACAACTGAAAACAAAAAATTTGAAAACCGTTTCCAATACTATGACTGGACCGGACCGCGTAACTGGCCAGAGGACTAGATTCGCGAGCCAGCGAGGATACTTCAGTAAATCCGGGTTAAGTCTGGAACAGGATAAATAGTTGGTTATTATTGCTCCAAGTTGAACAAGCTCAAGCTGTCCTTACCTGCTATTTACCGTTCGCGAAAGAATAAACTATGTTTGTTTACCTGATTCATACATATTCGTCTCTGCCAAGCTGCTGTCGAGATTATGTGGTTGTGTGAACGCCATACAACAGCAGCTGATGCACATCAGCCATGTCTCGACTTAGCCTAACAGCGCTACACTCGAGTTAATGAATTACAACACAAAAAAAAAGGTATAGTCTTAAATATACCGGTATATAGCCGACAGCCACCGTATTCAGTAATTCGTCGCATTGCTGAAATTATTCAAATGTGTGCATCCATGCGACGTCAGTTGATAGTTGTAACGCTTGGTGAATATGGAATTGAACAGAACCGTTAGCATATGCCAAGATCAAGCGTTAACCGTCCTCATGACCACTTTGTCAGATGCCATTTAGGTACCGGATTCATTCAGACACCATGAGATACGAGCTTTTGCCCACTTCCGAGACATCATCTATACCCACTACTGTAGAGCGTCTCCCGCATTATCCCTTGAATGAAGAAAATGATTCTGCAAAAGTTAGATCTTCAAGTGTCCGACCTTCCTGAATAGTCTCGTAACCTGACATAATCAGCGAAAGGTATATCACTACAAACAATGTATACCGATCCTAAAAATTTTGATATGCTAAACTAAGGTACAGAATAAAGTTCTACTTGTATCTAGATGCCTTTTACTTAATTTAAAGTAAATTGAATGAGTATCTGAATTTTAGGATGCCATTTTGTAGTCATCTGGGGGTGCACAATGTCCTCGGTGGCATACGTTAATCTATCTCCGCTGCTAGGCCAATTCCGCACATATAATCCATGGCTGTTATCCGAGAGCTCATATCCGACGGCCCGACACGGCATTACAGTCAGACCTTGCTATAACGAACACGTAAAATTTGGCCCTTTCTGTTCGTTATGGCAAGGTTTTCGTTATAGAAAATTGTGACAAATTAGTCATGCAACCTTGGAAGCTGAGTTCGGACTCCTCAACAGCTATTGCAGCACATTTCGTATTGACTTACTAGCATAGGACATAACTAGTCTCGTGACTAGACTTAGGAAATAACCAAATCAAGAAATATTCGAGACTATAAAATAAAGCATAAGTGAATTTTCAACTAATAAAAATCTGTAACGGACTGCCTTTCGGTCCCGACTAGCACTCAGTAAATAGAACAGTCAAGATGTCAACAACTACTAACAAGCAGCAAGCAGCAAGTAGATTTGAGACATCAGAAATGCAACAAAGATTAGAGCTGAAATATCTAAAAGAGATCTTGAATGAGTTTCATACGCATTTTGTAAGTGAAAGAATATCATTGTCTTAATAGTATAAAATTCTTATAAACATTTAGGCTTTGCTATTCGTTGCAGGCAAGGATATGAGTAGCTTAGTGGATTGCCAGGGGGTTTCTATAAATTTCATTTGCCACTTTTCGTTATAGCAAGAACAATTTGTATGTAGACAGAAATAACTTCCCCCAAATTTTTCTTCGTTTCGTTATTTGGCAGAATAGGTGGAGACGGAAATCGCCGACGGCAGTGCATTCGTAAGAGCAAGGTTTTCGCTATAGCGGGGTTCGTTAGAGCCAGGTCTGCCTGTAGTGCACATGAAGCCACATGAAGCCACATGCATGAGCCGGAGCCAGGCAATCGGCATTGGTGGGTCGCCCATTCGGTCCGCAGGCCCAACGCGTAAAAGGGCGAGGAAAAGTTCGCCAAACACTTATTACTGTAGCCCCTACAGACCAACACCTACCTAACTACTTCATCACTCGTGCCAAGCCTCCAATGGCTACATCCTCCTTGGCGGCCTGACGTGGGCATTCTCTGATACGGTCCCCTTGCCTCGCATAGACAGTCAGTGGACTACGTACTCCGTAAAGTCTTGGTGAAAGGGATCTGAGCACCCCGTGGCGACAGAGTTGACATGAACAAAAATTGACATATCTCAGCAACGAGAAACCCAATTGGCCTACAACTTGAACTGGTAATAGTATAGATGATGCAGAATATATTACAATACAGCAATAGAGCAGTGGAAGCATTTTGGTTTTTAATAGCTAGAGTCTCTTATTGACATCCATCGATCCTGCACTTAAAAACCATATGATTTTGATAGACTATAATTTTGTCCTACTACAATTAGTGACAATGGGTTTTTTTTTTCTATGGTAGACATGACTGCAATCTTTACGGTTTTGATAGCAGAAGAGCCGTTGAGGTCCTCCAGCTTTCTGTGGAAAAAAATAAACTTGGAAGAATGCCAAGAGTACCATTTTCCCATACAAAATGTCTTTTTTGAGGCTTAAAAGTGGCATCTAAAAATAAAAAGCTTACTAGAGAATGCATAACACTAGGTAATTTTTTTTTTTTTTTTTTTTTTTTATATCAGTACTCGCGTGCCGCCCTACGGTAATTCACCACAACCCGACGTGCACCACGTCCCGACGTCCCGACGCACGTTTTACACCAAAACTGACCGCGCGCGACAACATATATCTCAACCACCAGAATAGAATTTTGTATGCAACTTGTAGAGCAGTTATATTAAGGACTATTCTTCATATTCCACACCTTAGCTTCTTCAGATATGTTGCTTTGAAGGGATTTATGATTCATGAAATTCTTACCATAAATTGGCATAGGCTTGGCATATAGTTTTCACTGTAATATCACTAGTATTAAATTCCACTTACCACACCTGAAGAAAATTTGATAAACGCAGTAGGACACTTGAATATCAATATTTAAGCTTATTCAAAGATGTGAGAAGCACACCAAGAAAACTTCGCAAGAAGTGGTTTGAGTTATTCACAAAATTCATTTTCTCATAGAAACTGTATGCAATAATTGTATAGGAAAACTACCTGAAATGGCAATTTGATGTATAAATTAGGCATTAAACAGAATTAAGCCAATTGAAGCACTAATTGACAAGAAGCCTATTGGGGAGACTCTCTAGCCACAATTCTATAGCCATTATGGTGAGCGTTGAAGAGAAGTTGTGCATTCTACCCTCCAGTTCACTTTGTATGGGAATTCCATATAAATGCATGCCAAGACATCACTGAAAAACTCATGGTGCCATTAAGCAACCACCAATGTCTTTGAAGTGCAAATAGAGGGATAAAGGTGAAGAATAACCCTTTATTTATTTCTCCTGAAGAGCGCATACAAAATTTTATTCTGGTGGTTGAGATATATGTTGTCGCGCATGCTCAGTTTTGGTGTAAAACGTGCGTCGGGACGTGGTGCACGCCGGGTTGTGGTGAAAGACAGTATGGGCTATGGCGGGGGTTTATTCAAAGAATGAAAGAAAAAGGTAACTAAATTTAAGTACATGAGGCCCGCGGTTCTCAATGTGTTGCGGGGGAAACGGCCAGTAGTCTCTGTTATCTCCGTCCTCTCTCAGCTTCGTACTGGCTCGCCTTGAGCCATCTTCCTCCGAGTCGCACTCTGTCAATATCCGTCTGATCCTCCAAGTACACCACCACGGAGCTGGTCTTCTTGCCCTCTCCGATTAGCGTTTCTTTCTTTCTCAGCCAACAGATCCCGAAAATCTTCTTCAGTTCTTTGCTGTCTGCTGCCAGCCATCGTCGTACGTTGCCCAAATCCTTCCTCAGAGCTATACCATGTACGGCGATGCCAGAGTTTTTGGTGGGGGCATCGGAGCTTGTCGGAGACCTTCTAGGTCTTGCTGGGGTTACTTGGGGTGTGCCTCGGGGGTTCGACGTTTTGGGTGTGGCGGTCGGGGGGTTTTTGGTGGTGGTGGGCGTGCTGCCTGCCGGTGTGTCGACCGGGGGTGTTGAGGCAATCTTCGTTTGCCTCCTCGTCGCTCAGCTGGCGCTTGAGGGCGTACGCTTCCTCGGGGGACGGTGTCTTTCCTTTGCGCTTCCTGCTTTGAGTGGTGGGGTCGGCTTTTTGCTTGGGTTCCGCCGGTGTCGCCGTCGTGCTCTCCCGGGACGGCTCCTCCGAGAGTACGTTGTAGATGGGGCTGAAGCCCAGGGCTTCAGGTTCTGTTTTGTCGGGTGGGGTTGTGGCGGTGGTGTTTGTCCCTGGGAGGGGTTCTCCTGGCATCCCCCCGTGCCCCGTAGCGTCTTCGTCGTCGAACCAGATGACTAGGGTCGATCCGGCTTCGGGGGGGGGGGGTCGGCGTCTGCTTGAAATCGCCATAGTGATTGGAGTACGTCCAACCAACTTATGCCTACGTCACTCAGTGCCTGTTTCCGGTCCTGCCACTGGGTTTTGTTCGCCGACGGTAAAAAATGATGCAAATATGCGATAGAATCTATTGATCAACTATTGTCATAGAAAACACTATTGACCTCCGAAAAATTTCCTCCAAGAGAACTACTCTTTCAAAAGTGTGAAGTAAATTTCTAGAATTATGTAGCAGATTTCATATATAGTATGAAGAGTCGCAAGAAGCTCTGACTATATACATGAATAATGATAGGCAATAAGAGGCCAAATGTAGAATAAAGCTACCAATAGTGAAACAATGACATAATGTATGTTCGCCTTCAAGCCACAATATTTACGTTCAGATATGAGCAGTGATAAATTCAACATGAACTGTAGAAACGATACAATAGATGTAGGGAGAAGGATATGAGATGGTAGAGGTGGAGACTGCGGAGAGGCTGGGGAGGAAGAAGAGGAGCTGAGAGGAATGGGAGATCTTGATTGAAGAGGCTGGGAAAGAGAGATCTGTTTTCTTTTCAGACAGCAGTAAGATCGAGGATAATAAGATAGGGGTAGGGGTGTAGGGGAGATTGGCAGTGGTAGCGGAAGTGATGGGAAGAACAGCGACGGTTTTTGACAGGAAGGTGAGGAGGATAAGAAGAGCACTGAAGAGTATACTGGAGAAAGTACCAGTCCTAATCTGTCTGAATTCGAAAGCTGCCGTCATGGCGATTTAGAAGGCGGGCAGAGAGGAAAAGGGAAAGACGGAGGATGTAAGAAAGGTAGTGAATGCAGTAGCGAGGAGAAAGAGGAAACGGAGGGATGTGAAACTGATGTAGGTCAAGACCTATATCGGGATCATAGGGAATGAGAAGGCAGATGAGCAGGCAAAGAGGGAGATGGCAAACAGGGGGAGAGAGGTGGCTACCAAAAGCAGGATGTGCCAGAGAATTAAGGCATGGAAGAAGGAGAGGAGAGAAGTGGAGGGATACAGGAAGGGAAAGGTTATAAAATAGAATAGGATAGCAGTATCCAATTTCACTGCTTTGCGCCTGGAGAGAGGGAGGTGTGCAGTGTGGTTGAAGAAGCTGGGGGTGGTTGAATCGGATAAGTGCAGGTGCGGGGAGGTGCAAACAGGTGAGCACCTCGCTTTCCGGTGCAGTCACCAAAAGAATCGTCCAGAAGGCTTTGGAGAATGGAAGGATATAACTGGAAAAGAACAGCGGAGAATGGGGAGGAGTGGGATGAGTTAGAAAGGTTCTTTTCCGGGATCAGATTTTAGAAGCGCGTGATTTCCCGACCTGGGTAATTTCCCGGGGTTTAGTCAGCGTACGAGACTGGGGGGGGGGAGGTAATAATGTAGTCAAGAATTTTCTTTTCTTTTAGCCCGCGGGGGAGCTCAGACTAGGGAGCACCTAGCTTTCTAGTGCAGACAGCAGGAATTTCGTCCGGAGGAGTTGAAAGAATAGGGAGACATGGAAAAGAACTGGAAGCGGAAGCGGACGGCGGAGAATGGGATGAGCTGGAGAGGTTCTTTTCTGGAGTCAAGTTGTAGCAGTGGAGGGCGGGGGGGGCGGAGAGGGGGAGGTGACGTCATGTAGATAGATATGTCCGTTTAGCCTGTCTCCGGGCTATGGTGATGTGCATCAATAAGGGACCCGTGTCAGCCGAAATTATGGGTCTAAGGTTGAGACTCTACCTTGTCACCCAACCAGATCTGATTGAAGTGTAAACCCCATAGATATGTACTATTTTGTCTGCTCTACAACTTGATGATGTTCGATTTAAAAAATATGAACGCGTCGTTGAGTTATAGGGTTTTGAAAATTTTATACTTTGTATGAGAAGCCCTGAAATGTAATATGCCAAGATTGCCAAGATTATAGAATTAGTACTAGCGTAAGTAAAAAGTTACTAAATACAGAAATATTTTACTTGATTCTTCGGTGACTTTTATATACACGTTGTGTAAACTCCTGTATACCATATACACAGCCATCTCGATATGCTTCCATCGTACGTAAATATCTATAAAAAAAGCGATTAATAGTAACATTAGGAATAGAAGTAAGACTTTGTGGAACTATTAATCATAAAGCATCAATACTATACTCACAATTATCTCGAGCATAACATTTAGCTGCTGCCCTTTTTTTTTTTTTTTTTAATATCACGTGACCCCGCATACAGCTGTTCGCCAAGGCAGGGCTAGCTGCTGCCCAATATTGCTCAATAAAATTAAGTTCACAGTGAAAACGAGGATAAAATAAAACTAAATGCCCATAAGCTTCTATTTCTTCTTGTAAATGACCATTTTGCTCCAAAAAATTCCTAGGTACCGACGTGCACAGCAATCACAAACCTCTTGTAGACACTTTTTATCTGGACAATCCAAATACATACCATGTCTCTAGAGCCTACATTCTTTGAGTACTTCTCGAATTCCTTTTGGTTGACTTCGTAATTCTAGATTTGGATAATCAGGAGGAAAGTTCATTGGTTGAGGACATTGCTTGCTATTGTCACGGCCCGCTCCCTACAGTCTCCGCACACTAAGCCACGACCGCCGGCAAGCCACGACCGCCGGCAAGCCACGACCGCCGGCAAGCCACGACCGCCGGCAAGCCACGACCGCCGGCAAGCCACGACCGCCGGCAAGCCACGACCGCCGGCAAGCCACGACCGCCGGCAAGCCACGACCGCCGGCAAGCCACGACCGCCGGCAAGCCACGACCGCCGGCAAGCCACGACTGCCGGCAAGCCACGACCGCCGGCAAGCCACGACCGCCGGCAAGCCACGACCGCCAGCAAGCCATGACCACCGGCAAGCCATGACCGCTTCCCGCCAACAGCCGGCAAGCTCATAGAACCGGCTAGCAATATGTAGCTAGCAAGCTGCCAGTATAGCCCGCCTGCCAGTATGGCCCGCCTGCCGCCTGCCAGTATTATCCACCTGCTAGTATAGCCCGCCTGCCAGTACAGCCCGCCTGCTAGTATAGCCCGCCTGCCAGTACGACCCGCCTGCCAGTATAGCCTGCCTGCCAGTACAGCCCGCCTACTAGTATAGTCCGCCTGCTAGTATAGCCTGCCTGCCAGTACGACCCGCCTGCTAGTATAGTCCGCCTGCTAGTATAGCCCGCCTGCCAGTACGACCCGCCTGCTAGTATAGCCCGCCTGTTAGTATAGCCCGCCTGCCAGTACAGCCCGCCTGCTAGTATCGCCGCCTGCCAGCATCGCCCGCCTGCCATGAAAACTCTGCCTTCACTACTCTGTTCTTACTGCTGCCCTCGTCGCTGCTTCTACCTTTGTATTATGCTTCTTAGGTAATGAACCTATCATGTATATATAGGCCCTATCTTGCCCTCATGTAAATAGTTCCTTCTCTCCTTGTCTGTTGTCTTGTCTTCTTAATAGACCCATATGGTTGTTCGCAGTCCATATGTTCTTGTTATTCTTGTCAATCTCTAGATCTAATTCAGTACCTGATCTTCTCTGCCTTTTCGCTGAACTGGAACCGCTGAACTGCTACCTGCAAGCCTCTCCTATCAAGCCTCTGCCATTCAGCGCTTGCGAAACTACTGTTACCCTGAACCGGCCGTATCCCTTAGCAGCCCCCACCGCCGCCGCGTGACAGCTATGAATAAAGCTATCTCGTAATCATGGTTGTTTGCCTCCTGGATTTAGATTCATATGAGAAATCACCAATGCATCCTCTGCAAATGCTGTATGATTTGAGGCATTATCAAAAAGAAATACTGCCTGTTTGCCTGCATATGCAGCTTCGAATAGTGCAATCGCTTTGGTAATTGTATGCTCAACCATTTTATCTCCAGTCCAATAGTTATCTTTTCCATATTTGAGAAATTCAGTAGCAAATTTACTATCATGCTGTAAATGACCTGCTAATGTAAGAAAGTCTGACACTATAATTCCTTTCCCTCGAGATTTTTAGCGGAGGAAGACCACGCTGGTCGAGGAAGGGAAGAAAACCAGCTCGGTGGTAGTATACCTGGAGAAGGAGAATGAGGTTGGGAGGGTGAGGCTTGGAGGACGTTGGTTGAGAACAGACCGGTATGAGTCGGAGAGGGGACGGAAGTAGGACATGCCGGGTCTGCCACCCGCATCACGGAATATTTTCGCGGGCACAATGTAGTTAGGAGTAGATAGTTGTTTGGGGTGTTTTAACTTCCTTTTTCCTTTTAATAAAGACCTCGCCATAGCCCTCTGGGCGGCATGCGAGTATTGATATATAAAAAAAAAAAAAAAAAAAAAAAAAGAGATTTTAGCGTAAGGGTTGTGCATCACCTTGAATCCATAGTCGCTGGCGTCCATCATTTGCATTAAATGTTGACTCATCATGTGTAACAAGAATTCTTATTTTTTCTCCTGCTGGTACAATCGGTTCTTGTTGAATTATTTTTAATTTCGAGTCTAGATTATCCTCCTTCTCTAGACCAACAATAAATTTTACTGTAGTAGATAATAATTCAAAAAAGCGAGGTAAGAACACTTGTTGACGGTAGTGAACAACATCTTCTTGCTCATGACCATCAATATATATACCCTTTTTAACTTCTCTCTACCAAAATCCTAACTTGCGTAGCCACCGCCGTACTGTAGATACCTTAATTGGCCGGGATTTTACAGTTGATTCAGGTGAAAGTATATTTTTCAGCTCTATTCCATCATCCTCCTCTTTACCATTAAGTTTTAGATATTCTGTAACTGCCTTTGCTAATCCATGTAAAGTAAGACCTTCACCAACACTAGCAATATACTGTCGAACTGCCAGTTGAACTCCTTCATCATCTAACCAAGTAAACCGAGATGTTCGGAGGCCTTGAAAACCATCAGGAATTTTGCCTGCTAATAAGCCACTCACGTTCCCACTGCCTTAGATGCTTTGCCATTTTGGTTCCTCAATCAAATGAATGAGCTGTCATAAGTAATAGTGAGGTGTGAGTTTCGTGAGGCCGGTATAGCTGAAGTTGAAGGAAATGTAATACTGCAAGGTGTCGCTGGTAATTTTGTCCAATTGGTACTATCTCTTTCTTACTTTTTAACTTCTTCCGCAAATCTTGAATCCCAGCTAAAAGTTTCTCTATTCGGATCTCTGCTTCAGTTTTTGGCTCTAGTATAGTAGCTGAAGATGCTATAGCTGCTGATGTTGTATTTGATGGAGCAAAGTAAGCTGTTAATGGCCGACATCCAGTCACTGAGCACTGCATCTCTTGTTGAGCTTTCTTATGTTGCCATAATGTCACGCGACAGACCTGTGGACCACGTTGATATTTGAACTCAATAGAAGAAAAGTCCACATCTATTATATTTTTCATCAACTCCTTATAGACATCTGTTGCCATGCTCAAATCTTGAATCTCCTGCTCTAAGTCATCACCTTGTTCCTCCTCTTGATCCAACTCAGATTCATCTTCCAAAGACTCTTCACTTTCGCTATATATAATGGGGGTATCCACTTCCGCCGGAATATGAGTATCTGCTTCCACCGTGATTGTTGTTTTTTTCTTCCTGCTAGCTATAGCTGAAGCACGCAGGCAAGCTCTTCTTCTCTTAGTGGGACGAGGCATTTGGGATAGACCAATGTGTTCTATAGAACCAGTCTATTGCTACATCATTAGCCAATTTTTTCCATGAAGAGCAAGCAAATGTAGAATATACTCACTCTTAGGAACTTCGCTCAAGTTGTCCGATGTCAAAAAAACGGTTTCGTTATAGAGATATGAGGTGCTGAATTTGCTCAAATTGAATGATTCGTGGGCTCAGGGGTGAGCGTGCGAGACCAGTACAAGGGGCAAACACCAATTTTGTCCTATTAGTCAGCAAGCCGGCGAATGTAACAACTGGTCCCTTGTTGATGCACATCACCATATGAGGGCTTGCTCAGGGACCCTGCCATAGCTTAGCGCTGCAAGCGGGGTATGATACGTTTTGATGGGGCACCACGATAATGGTATATGCAGGAGGGCCAAACCACCCCCTCCCAGACTGGCTTGCCGACCACCTCCCCACCAGCCGCTCTCACCCCTCCCACGGCCACTCTCACCCCCCGAAGCCTAGGCTTCAGCCCACTCTTCACCGTCGACATGGTAAAGCCACCAGTTCCTCGGAAGAGACATACCCCCAAAGCATTAGGCTTCAGCACAACGGTCACCACACACTCGGAGGAGCCACGTGTAGCGACTGCGACCACACCGGAGGTCACGACCCAGGCAGGAAGCGCAAGGAAAAAGCTGCGTCTGCTCAGGACCCATATGCATTCAAGTGCAGGTTAGACAACACCGCGCCAACGGTTGGGACCCCACACACCGCGGCACCCATGCTGGCACCCCCACCCAAAACATCGAACCCGAGCCCACCCGGGCTCCGCGACCGCCCAAAAACCCAGAACCCCCCCCCCCCTCTCCCCGCCCACAAAAGACCAAGCCCCCCCCCCACCATCCACCCCCGATGCCACCACTACCTCCAAAGCCGGCATCGTCATACACGATAGAGCCCTGAGGAAGGACTTAGGGAAGGTCCGGAGATGGTTGGAGTCTGACAACAAGGATTTAGGTTAGACGACCGGGTTGCGTTGGCTTAGGAAGAAGGACACACTGATTGGCGAGGGAAAAAGGACAAGTTCAGCGGTAGTCTACTTGGAGAAGGCTACCGAGGTCGGGAAAATGAGGCTCGGAGGACGATAGTTGCGAGTGGAACAGTATGATTGGGGCAGAGGACGGAAGTAGGAAGACCAATCATGCCACCACCACCACCACCGCCACAGACATTGGGGTTCAGCCCATCACGTGGATGGAGACGCCTCCGGTAGACACACCCCCGACAGGGCCCCCCACCTCCACAGCCACCGCAGCCATCGGGGTCCAGCTCATCACCAACACCGGAAAGGCCCAACAAGAAACGCAAAGGGAAGGCGCCATCTCCCCGGGTCCCTTACGCCCTGAAGCGCAGCTCAATGACAAAGAGGCGGGGAAGATAGCCGCTACAGCGGGACCCTCTCCACATCCGAAGACGGCACCCAACACTGAGGGGCCCCCGAGATTGTGACACCACCCCCCCCACCCCGAAGAGACAAAGGCTGTCGAGTCAAGAAACAGCTTCCAAAACCACCTCAAGGGGAAAAAACCCCAACCCCCCACCAGCCCACAGACCCCGATCCCTCCCCAGGCCCCACAAAAAACTCCAGCGCCCGTCCCCGGCCCCTAGGACATCATCCGCAACCTCCACAGCCACCCCCGATGCCTCCACCACCGCACACGGCATCGTCGTACACGGCATTGCCCTAAGAAAGGATTTGGGCAAGGTCCGGAAATGGCTGGAAGCAAGCAACAAGTTAGGGAAGACGGTAGGGATTCGCTGGCTCATAAGGAAGACAATACTGGTCGAAGAAGAGAAGAAGACCAGTTCGGTGGTGGTATACCTGGAGAAGCCGATCGAGGTGGGAGAGTGAGACTTGGAGGACGTTGGTTAAAAGCGGACCAGTACGAACGGACAGGGGACGCAAATAGGATGGACAGACTGGCCCTTTCCACCCGCATCACTCACGAGCACCGCGAGTGCCACATGTACTTAGTTATCTTTTCTCCCGCATTACGTAGGATCACCGCGGGTACCACATGTGTCTAGTTGTTTCCTTTTTGTTTGTTTTCACTCCTTGTTAAATAAGACCCTCGCCATAGCCCATAGGGCGGCAAGCGAGTAATGATATATAAAAAAAAAAAAAAAAAAAAATGCTGACTTTGGCACTACCCACACTACTAGCGAGAGCTGTGGGTCTCACAATGTATTTTCCTTTGCTGGTTTTTCATCACCCACATCACCAGAGAGAGCCGTGGGCATCTACATGTTAATTGTCTTATTTCCTTTTATTTCCTATTTAACTGAATACCTTGCCATAGCCCTTAGGGCGCCATGCGAGTACTGATATAAAAAAAAAAAAAAATAAAAAAAAAATAAAAAATTCGTCCTCCATTGACATATTCAACAATCTAGGGCAACACTAGAAGACTAAGCACAGAGATGTTCACTATCACCTCACTAGAGAATACCTTGCTGCTGGTGATTTCTTCCTTGACTACTTTTAGAGAGATACTAACTAACACTTCTGACCGTGGCCCTGCCATGGTGAACAGCCGCATGTGGGGGTCACGTGACAAAAAAAAAAAAAAAAAAAAAAAAAAAAAAAACGTTCTGACCTCTGCACCAAAACACTCGAACATGTGAAGCACATCAGGTTTGCCCATGACCTTTGCTGCAACGTCTGAGCGAGGCTGTTGAAATACATATCTGTTGCACCTGTGTTGCAGTTTCATATATGTAGTTCGTTTCATATGTTTCATTTGTTTTAGCTATCGCGCACTTGTTGTTACCCAGCGCTGATATTGCTTTGTGTTCAGTCTCGCTAACCATTTGTGTTATACTACTTTCTATGTATGTCTACAATTCATCTATATAAGTGTCCATCTCTCGCAACTACTCGCTCAATTGGCTCAACAGTCTCTCTATCTCTTTCCTTCGTGAATAGCTTTACCACCATACGCAGCAACCGCATAGCTTATTGTTTTTTTATAGGTAGCCTCCCCGACAACACCACCTCGAAACACAGCGTTGTCATCCACGGCATAGCCCTGAGGAAAGACTTGGGGAATGTCAGAAGATGGTTGGAGGCCTCCAACAAAGACATAGGAAAGATTGTAGGGATCAGATGGCTGCGGAGGAAATTAATCCTAGTGGAGGAAGGCAAGACTAGTCCTGTGGTGGTATACTTGGAGACACAGAGGGAAATTGCGAAAGTGACACTCGGAGGAAAAGTGGTTGCGGACGAGCGTGTACGAGCGGGACAGGGGAAGGAAATAGGAAGGTCCCGGCACATGCTGACCCTTGGCTCGAGCCACCCGCATTACCAATGAGCGCGCGGGCACCTTATTGTTTATTCTCACTTTCCCTTCACACAGGAGTTTCCGGGGATTTCTACTTTCATATCTAACTTTCCTTTTATTTCATATGTAACTAGATATCGCCATAGCCCTTAGGGCGGCATGCGATTAATGACATAAAAAGAAAAAAAATATACTACCGGTAACTTGTTCCAGAAATAAATGTTAGTGGCCGGTTTATATCAAAAAGTCGTATCAGTCGTATCTATCGAAGCACGAACAATAAGATATACAAAATGGTCTTCAGGTTAGAGGTTTCGACGAACCCGAATGTTAAGTAGCCTAGTGTATCTTCACAATCCGCACGTGGTAACATATTGCATGTGCTGACTTTCTCTCCTGAAGTAATTGTTTCTTCATCACGCTGCTGCACTATGATAAGGACAAATAACATTGCAGTACAAAAGCAAGTAAACTAGCAAGCAATCGAAACAGAAGCAAAACACGCGATCACCCTCTCCTCCCTACCACTCCTCTCTTAGAGCTTCCGCCCCCTACCCTTACGAACATCTGAACACTGCCCTATTCACCCCCCTTCGTGCACGACATGGGTATGAAAGTATTGAGAGGCAATTTGTGAAATAGAACTGGAGTCTAGCGAGGCGATTTCGACCTCCTATGGGACACCTGGTCGGCACTAACGCTCAGTTTTCGCTTCTGACTAACGGAAGGTGTGGTCGGCGAGGGGGTTAACTGTGCACCTCGATCACGGAGCAAGTTAATTATTGGGAGGTATTGTCGGTCAATTGCTGTAGAGAGAGGTGTCCTGCCAAGTGTATCCGGGAAGTTGATGTCAAGGTCTGGTCGTTCGAGCAACAAGCGGACTATTGCCTCATGGCCCTTTGAGGCTGCACGCCACAATGGGGTTCCACTGAAGGTTCCCTTCATATTGACGTCCACATCAGCTCGCTCAAGCAATAAGCGGACTATCGCCTCATGGCCATTTGAGGCTGCACATCCCAATGGGGTTTCACCGCCTAATCCGTTCATATTGACGTCCACATCAGCTCGCTCAAGCAATAAGCGGACTATCGCCTCATGGCCCTTTGAGGCTGCACACCACAATGGGGTTCCTTTGTAGCTCCTCATATTGACGTCAACATCGGCTCGCTCAAGCAATTCCCGGACTATCGCCTCATGGCCCTGTGAGGCTGCATAACACAATGGGGTTCCTTTGTAGCTCCTCATATTGACGTCAACATCAGCTCGCTCAAGCAATAAGCGGACTATCGCCTCATGGCCGTTTGAGGCTGCACACCACAATGGGGTTCCACTGTCGCTTACCCCTATATTGACGTCAACATCAGCTCGCTCAAGCAACAAGCGGACGATAGCTTCGTGGCCCTGTGCTGCAGCGTAGAGCAACGCCGTGCCGCCGCAGCTACCCTTCTCATTCGGATCCGAAATCTGCAGTAGAGCGCGGAAGATGCTCTCGACTCCGAACGAAGCAACAGCTGACAAGCTCGATAATCTGCATTTCTTTCTCCGATCATGGAAGTCGCAATCCAGTTCCATAAGGGCGGGGCAGCATTCACGTTGAAGCATGGCAACAGCAAGATTGCAAGTAGTTTCATCACACTGCTTTCGTGCATGATGGCCCCATTGAGAAGATGCGTACCCAAACAAAGCGTAGTCGTCCGTTAGCGCACCTTCTGAACAATAGCAGGTGCCTGACCAGTTCTCATGTTTTGTCCAATGGTACGTAGTTAGTTCAGAGAAGTCCAGGTAGATAATACAGGTCCTTGCAATCTGGTTATGGCCAGTTGGAAAGTATTTCTCATCGTGGGATTTGAAATACTCCTGAAGGGTGTAGTGTACCAGACGAACTGTTGACGTTTCATCATCTATAGTCACTAGCCCACAGCAACAGCGCAGGATTATGTTTGCAGAGGGAATGTTGTTGCGATCCAGACTCTTATCCCCATCATTTACTGAGAGTGCATGGCAGAGCTCTATGACCTTCAATGGTCGCTCAGCTAGGTATGTCCACATGAGCGCTCTCATGCCTAGGTTGTATCGGGATTGACTCTGTGAGTCCCGCATCCTCAGTATGGTTCCATCATATGCTGTATGAAGACCCGGAGGTAAGCTGTGTAGAGCATTTCTTCTCATAGCCACAGTCACCTCATCTAAAATCATGTCGATGTGCAAGACCGAGAGCAAGAACCTAGATACCAAAGTTTAGATATGTTTATACAAGGTATGTAAGGCTTTGAAACTGAACATACATTCCCTCTGCTTTCGTCGGTAGCAACTTCAGTATTTCGTTTTTGAGCTCACTATTCATAGCATTCTCGCCGTTGTCGATGGTATCTCTGTCAATGCGGTAGGTGAGGTACGCTTGAATATCTTCCTCCTGAGCTACTATTCTCAATGTACCAGCATTACCCAGGCAACGATTAACCTGGTCCTGAATATGTGGACGTGCGGTAAAGAATAAATGCACATTAGGGTCTGTGGATTGGTTTTTCGAACTAGAACTATGTGAATGCAGAATCTCATTTACTGCCTTGAGAAAACTCAATCTTGTCTGGTCCTGTAACTCATCAAGCGCGTCAAGCAGAATGAAGATTTTATCCAGCTCTGCACAAAGATGTTTCAGCATCAAAAGTGCTTTGTCAATGGCTAAACTTTCTCTCTTCTCAAAAGCGGATTTGAAGTGATCGTGAATTGACTGGGGTAACTGAGTTCCGGAGGATATAAACTGCAAGACTAATTGTTTGACGAAACTGCCAATAATGTGGACCAAATTCTGTTCTGTTCGGTCTCGATAGTCACAGTATAGATATACATCACTCATTTGCTGTCCTATTGGATTGGCAGAGATGTAGTCGATAACAATTGAGCTTTATATATTCCTTTAGTATTAAAGTCGCTGATGTAGAAATAGTATGTATACTTACGTAATAATGGTCTTTCCGACTCCTGGTTCACCATAGCAGCCCAGAACCTGATTGCTTTCACTGTTTTGTTGGCCTTTGAACCATCTTTGAAATACATCACTCTGGAGAATCCAGTTTCCTGTATTCTCTAGTCTGCTGTTCTTGACACCCTGATGTCGCTTTTGTGGCTCAAGTGGTGACAACCAGGCAAGAAGTTTCTCTATATTCTCCGCTAAAGGGAAGAAGCCGGAAGTTAGCACATGCACATAAATTCAAACAAGTAACAAAAGAGATTTATAAATTCCATACCATCTATATTTTGCTGTATAATCTGAACCCCACTCTTAATTTCCTGCAGCTCCATAGCTAACTTATCAATTTTCGATACAAGGCCCAAAACCTCTTCTATATTGGCGCTCATTTTTTTCATCTCAGCAGTTGCTGCGGTGGAGGCATCCAATAATGGCAGCAGAGAGTCGATCTTCTCTTTTCGCTCTGATAGTGCCATCATTACTTCTTCGGAAGTTTTCGAAAGTAATTCACTATTAAATATTAGTTAAATTTAGAATAGTTTATACTAGAAAGCTTACCAATTCGCAATGGTAAGCGAAAATTCGATTATTTGAGCACAATTATGTAAGGTTGAGGTAACCTCAAGGTATTCTTGCTTATGAAAAGGCCACCTGAGTCGGTCTTTGAAACCTCCGGACCGAAACTTGGTAAGGGTTGAATATAAATGTTCGATTTTGCCCTTGCAGATACCAACAACATTGCATAGGATTGAAGTGGGTTGAAAAATCCCCTTCCGGTCTTCCTTTTTCAGAAATTCCGTTAGCTGTTGAAGAACATAACTCAAAGCATTGATCTCCACTAGCAATGTTTGAGCATCCTTCGGGGCAGATTGGACTTGGTTGGTGTATTCCGTTAGAATCTTTGTGATCTCGAGAGCGAATGAGAGCAAGCCGGCAATTCCGGTTGAGATTGTGAAGGCATCCATCATGTAATACTAAACTGATTTAATAGACCTGCGACACGACGAGTGGAATATTGCAACAACAATGTTGATACTATGACGGTCGTTGTTGGGACATTACTTACAAAGAGCCTCAAGTTGCCAACCCATCAACCCCGCACTGAAAGCCAATTAGAACGCTCTTCCTCAACCACGGAGCTATAGGAATGCAGAAGGGGAAAGAAAACAGGAAGCCTTCCGCCTTTCTCGACTCAAAAAGGTATTCACATAGTTCATCTACAACTGAAAACAAAATATTTAAAACCCGTTTCCAATACTGTGATTTGGACCGGACCTCGTAATTCGCCAGAGGACTAGATTCGCGAGCCAGCTAGGATACTTCAGTAAATCCGGCTTAAGTCTGGAACAGGATAAATAGTTGGTTATTATGGCTCCAAGTTGTACAAGCTCAAGCTGTCCTTACCTGCTATCTACCGTTCGCGAAAGAATAAACTATGTTTACCTTATTCATACATATTCGTTGCTGCCAAGCTGTTGTCCGGGTTCTCTGAACACCACACAAATATCGTCAACCTGCCTGGGGTTCCTGAGCGCAGCGCTGATGGCAACTAAGTGAGAGTTTCTATGACGTATTTGACCTCTGACTATGTCAGCTCTGAAGGCAGCGAAGCAGCAATAGGTGGGCGAGACAGGGAGTTTGTATTGGGCAGTAGTAGAGTTCATTGCGCTAAGGGTGACGGGAAGGAGAGTGGATGAGTTAGCGGAGTTTTCTTGTGATGCACATCACCCATGTCTCGACTTAGCCTAACAGCGCTACACTCGAGTTAATGAATTACAACACAAAAAAAAAAAGGTATAGTCTTGTAAAAGTCTTGAATATACCGGTATATAGCCTACAGCCACCGTATTCAGTAATTCGTCGCATTGCTGAAATTATTCAAATGTGTGCATCCATGCGACGTCAGTTGATAGTTGTAACGCTTGGTGAATCGCTGACATTATTGAACAGTTAGCATATGCCAAGATCAAGCGTTAACCGTCCTCATGACCACTTTGTCAGATGCCATTTAGGTACCGAATTCATTCAGACACCAACGAGATACGAGCTTTTGCCCACTTCCGAGACATCATCTATACCCACTACTGTAGAGCGTCTCCTGCATTATCCCTTGAATGAAGAAAATGATTCTGCAAAAGTTAGATCTTCAAGTGTCCGACCTTCCTGAGTAGTCTTGTAACCAGACTTAATATCAGCGAAAGGTATATCACCACAAACAACGTATACCGATCCTAAAAATTTTGATACGCTAAACTAAGGTACAGAATAAAGTTCTACTTGTATCTAGATGCCTTTTACTTGATACAAAGTCAATTGAATGAGTATCTGAATTTTAGGATGCCATTTTGTAGTCAACTGGGGCTGCACGATTTCCTCGGTGGCATACGCTAATCTATCTCCGCTGCTAGGCCCATTCCGCAAATATTATCCATGGCTGTTATCTGAGAGCTCATATCCGACAGCCCGACACGGCATTAGTGCACATGAAGCCACATGCATGATCCGGAGCCAGGCAATCGGCATGCATTGCTGCTCTAATGGTGGGTCGCCCATTCGGTCCGCAGGCCCAACGCGTAAAAGGGCGAGGAAAAGTTCACCAGACACTTATTACTGTAGCCCCTACAGACCAACACCTACCTACTTACTTCATCACTCGTGCCAAGCCTCCAATGGCTACATCCGTCTGACGTGGGCATTCTCTGATACGGTCCCCTTGCCTCGCATAGACAGTCAGTGGACTACTCCGTAAAGTCTTGGTGGCGACAGGGTTGACATAAACAAAAATTGACATATCTCAGCAACGAGAAACCCAATTGGCCTACAACTTGAACTGGTATTAGTATAGATGATGCAGAATATATTACAATACAGCAATAGAGCAGTGGAAGCATTTTGGTTTTTAATAGCTAGAGTCTCTTATTGACATCCATAGATCCTGCACTTGAAAACCATATGATTTTGCTGGACTATAATTTTGTCCTACTACAATTAGTGACAATGGGTTTTTTTTTTCTATGGTAGACATGACTGCAATCTTTACGGTTTTGATAGTAGAAGAGCCGTTGAGGTCCTCCAGCTTTCGGTGGAAAAAAATAAACTTGGAAGAATGCCAAGAGTACCATTTTCCCATACAAAATGTCTTTTTTGAGGCTTAAAAGTGGCATCTAAAAATAAAAAGCTTACTACCAGTACCGTATGGGTAACGATGTGCACACCGGTAACGCTGGGCACCTTGGTGCCGGTTTTGCACCCTCCCCAACATCAAAATGTCAGGCATATCTCACAGAATATATTTCTAATATGTATGATGAATTAATTATAGACCATATTGACTGCGCTGATTCTGAATTTGAAGGGAAAAAAAGTGAAAATGCTACTCCTACAGCATCTACAGTTGCCACACCCCTCTACCTTATGAAATAACCTCCTCTAGCACGTAGTAGCAAATACCAACTCACCGTAACACTCTACCTGCCCATGGAATAGGAGGAATAGTAGCAATGGTACTACCAGTGCTATATTACAATACATGAGTAGTAACAGCTTGAGATCTGTAACATAGCACTGTATGCTCCTGTAGCAAGAAATTGTGCATAACTAAGAAATTGAGCATTATCCGGATGCGACAACAAAAAATTCCTGTGAGTGCAAATAGCTCTCAAGGGGGCTCAAATTGAAGCCAGAGCATGGCAGAATACATGGAATTATCTTCCGCATATTCATTGAGCCAATTCTTAGGAGATGGGTAGTGACCTATTTGGTATATCCCAAATCCTATACTAGACATACTCTGAGCTGCCAAGTGTTAATGATCCTGCCTGAGATCAATAAGATCTAGACATATACTCTATTACCTATTCTGAGGAAGCGTAGCTAGTTTGGTCGTGTTTGGCCACGTCATGGAGTTATCATGGCTATAGAGTAAGCAGCCTACCTATATTAGATAGGTATGCTATACCATGACCAGTTTTCAGCTACCCAAAACTATTACTCCATACTACCAGCTGTGATAAAATATCTTCTTCTATATGTCTTTATATTTGTAGCTTTAGAGAGTATCTATGCATCAGTTGTACTCTACCATAGTGCAGTACTAATATGTACCTGCATAACCAACAATATACTATTGATATGACAGCCCCACTCTAGATATTAATCTAGATACCTATAGTTTGTGCCGGTTTCGAGACTGTGTACAACTCGTATAGTGCTACATGACAATGATGATGCAATTTTTACTGTTGCATACTGTATGTGTGTGATGCTGCATATCTGACAAATCTGACATATGCGGGCTGCTCATTCTACGGTTATGGCGACTCCTTGACATCGCCAAACTTGCTATACTTCCTCAGAATAGGTAATAGAGTATATGTCTAGATCTTATTGATCTCAGGCAGGATCATTAACACTTGGCAGCTCAGAGTATGTCTAGTATAGGATTTGGGATATACCAAATAGGGCACTACCCATCTCCTAAGAATTGGCTCAATGAATATGCGGAAGATAATTCCATGTATTCTACCATGCTCTGGCTTCAATTTGAGCCCCCTTGAGAACTATTTGCACTCACAGGAATTTTTTGTTGTCGCATCCGGAAAATGCTCAATTTCTTAGTTATGCACAATTTCTTGCTACAGGAGCATACAGTGCTATGGTACAGATCTCAAGCTGTTACTACCCATGTATTGTAATATAGCACTGGTAGTACCATTGCTACCATCCCTACTATTGCATGAGCAGGTAGAGCGTTACAGTGAGTTGGTATTTGCTGGTAGGTACCAGAGGAGGTTATTTTATAAGGTAGAGGGATGTGGCAACTGTAGGTGATGTAGGAGTAGCATTTTCACTTTTTTCCCTTCAAATTCAGAATCAGCGCAGTCAATATGGTCTATAATTAATTCATCATACATATTAGAAATATATTCTGTGAGATATGCCTGACATTTTGATGTTGGGGAGGGTGCAAAACCGGCGCCAAGGTGCCCAGCGTTACCGGTGTGCACATCGTTACCCATACGGTACTGGTAGAGAATGCATAACACTAGGTAATTTTTTTTTTTTTTTTTTTTTTTATATCAGTACTCGCGTGCCGCCCTATGGGCTATGGCGAGGGTTTATTTAAAGAATGAAAGAAAAAGATAACTAAATTTAAGTACATGAGGCCCGCGGTTCTCACTGTGTTGCGGGGGAAACGGCCAGCAGTCTCTCTTATCTCCGTCCTCTCTCAGCTTCGTACTGGCTCGCCTTGAGCCATCTTCCTCCGAGTCGCACTCTGTCAATGTCTGTCTGATCCTCCAAGTATACCACCACGGAGCTGGTCTTCTTGCCCTCTCCGATTAGCGTTTCTTTCTTTCTCAGCCAAAGGATCCTGACAATCTTCTTCAGTTCTTTGTTGTCTGCTGCCAGCCATCGTCGTACATTGCCCAAATCCTTCCTCAGAGCTATACCATGTACGACGATGCCAGAGTTTTTTGTGGGGGCATCGGAGCTTGTCGGAGACCTTCTAGGTCTTGCTGGGGTTACTTGGGGTATGCGTCGGGGGTTCGACGTTTTGGGTGTGGCGGTCGGGGGTTTTTGGTGGTGGTGGGCGTGCTGCCTGCCGGTCTGTCGACCGGGGGTGTTGTTTGCCTCCTCGTCGCTCAGCTGGCGCTTGAGGGTGTACGCTTCCTGGGGGCACGGCGTCTTTCCTTTGCGTTTCCTCCTTTGAGTGGTGGGGGCGGCTTTTTGCTTGGGTTCCGCCGGTGTCGCCGTCGTGCTCTCCGGGGACGGCTCCTCCGAGAGTACGTTGTAGATGGGACTGAAGCCCAGGGCTTCAGGTTCTGTTTTGTCGGGTGGGGTCGTGGCGGTGGTGTTTGCCCCTGGGAGGGGTTCTCCTGGCATCCCCCCGTGCCCCGTAGCGCCTTCGTCGTCGAACCAGATGACTAGGGTCGATTCGGCTTCGGGGGGGGGGGTCGGCGTCTGCTTGAAATCGCCATAGTGATTGGAGTACGTCCAACCAACTTATGCCTACGTCACTCAGTGCCTGTTTCTAGTCCTGCCACTGGGTCTTGTTAGTGCCAACGGTAAATAATGATAAAAATATGCGATAGAATCTATTGATCAACTATTGTCATAGAAAAAACTATTGACCTCTGAAAAATTTGCTCCAAGAGAACTACTCTTTGAAAAGTGTGAAGTAAATTTCTAGAATTATGTAGCAGATTTCATATATAGTATGAAGAGTCGCAAGAAGCTCTGACTTATATACATGAATAATGATAGGCAATAGGAGGCCAAATGTAGAATAAAGCTACCAATAGTGAAATAATGACATAATGTATGTTCGCCTTCAAGCCACAATATTTACATCAAGATATGAGCAGTGATAAAATCAATGGGAATCGTAGAAATGATACAATAGACTTTTTCTTACCTAGCGCTTCGCCACCCAGTGGCGGATAGCAACCCGGGTAATCCCACTGGAGGAGTCGAAGTGGGAAATGATAACGTTTGGTGTGGGGAAGAGGCAGAAAAGAGAAGGGGAGATCCTAAAGTGGCTGGGAGTTATTTTTGATGAAAACTTGACCTTCATGGCACACTGGAAGAATAGAGTAGGCAGAGTGAGAGGTCTGGCGGGAGCACTAGCGGGGTTGGGAAACAGGGACTGGGGTATGAGCCTGAGGACCTGGAGGCAGGTCTACATGGGCATGATTAGAGCAGTGGCGATGTAGGGGAGCGAAATTGGATAGAGAGGTCAGAAGGAATGGAGAAAAGAGATAGAGCAGTTGCAGCTGAAGAAGGCAGTGGGAGGAGGGAGGGAAGGGGGGTGGGAGGGAGTGAATGTGGTGTGTGGGGTGAAGGAGGTGGAGACGGACCTGGATGGGGCGCAGGCAAGGGCAATCATCTGGGAGGTAGAGTCGCCGTCAGAGCTAGTGGAGCTGTGCACAGCAGACTTTAAAAAAGGTAATGAGGAGGTAGAAGAAGAGGCAAGGAATTGGAGAGACTGGGGGGTACAATGGGCACTAGAGGAGAAGGATGGGTATGAAACGGTGCTGGACTGCTGGCAAAACCAGTGCGCATGATTCTCAGAAGAGGGGGCGGAGATCTCGTGGGGAGGAGGATATGAGATGGTAGAGGTGGAGACCGCGGAGAGGCTGGAGAGGAAGAAGGGGAGCTGAGAGGAATAGGAGATCTCAATTGAAGAGGCTGAGAGAGAGAGAGCTGTTTTCTTTTCAGACGGCAGTAAGATTGACTCGGATAGTAAGATAGGGGTAGGGGTGTGGGGGAGATTGGAAGTAGTACCGGAAGTGGTGGGAACACAGCGACGGTTTTCGACGGGGAGATCAGAAGGGTGAGAAGAGCACTGGAGAGTATACCAGAGGAAGTACCAGTCCTAATCTGTCTGAATTCGGAAGCTGTCATCATGGTGATTCAGAAGGCGGGCAGGGAGAGAAAGGGAAAGACGAAGGATGTAAGAATGAGAAGGCAGACGAGTAGGCAAAGAAGGGGACAGCAAAGAAGGGAAGAGAGGTGGCTACTGGAAGCAGAATGAGTGCAGGTGCGGGGAGGTGCAAACAGGTGAGCACCTCGCTTTCCGGTGCAGTCACCAAAAGAATCGTCCAGAAGGCTTTGGAGAATGGAAGGATATGGGGAAAAGAACAGCGGAGAATGGGGAGGAGTGGGATGAGTTGGAAAGGTTCTTTTCCGGGATCAGGTTTTAGAAGCGCGTGATTTCCCGACCTGGGTAATTTCCGGGGGTTTAGTCAGCGTACGAGACTGGGGGGGTGGGGGACGTAATGTACAGTCTAACCTTGCTATACCGGACCTCGCTATACCGGAAACCTTGCTATACCGGATGGCCTCTGATTCGGACATCCATTTCCCATACAAATTGCCCTTGCTATACCGGACACCCTAACAATACCGGACCGGACAGAAACCCCCCGACAACTACCCCCCTGTCTCCATCCAAATAATATTTGCTATACCGGACACGCTAATACTAATACATCTTAGACTACCTCACTTTACCACTTAATCTGGTTGTTTACCACTCTGTTGCTGTCACTGCTACCACCATTACTGCTGCCATCAATAAAACTGGTGTCACCGCTGCTGCTATTACTTGCTATCGCTGCTGCCACCACTGCTGCTATTGCTGCTGCCACCACTAATTCTGCTGCCGCCACCGATGTCGCTATTGCTGCTACTACTGCTGTCGCTGCTGCTGGTGGAAGACTGGAGCCATGCTTGTAGAGTTTGATTTTTTTGTGTGAATTGATAGGCTTTTAGAGAAACAGTCAGAGTTGCATATTCTGGCTATAGTCGATGCTTGTGTATTTGATGCTCCCCAAGAACTTTTAAGACTTGACACTTTTCTAGATGGTGAGAGCAATGAATATTAAATAGGCTTGGATTTAGTTAATGTTTGCTACACTTGTTTATTTCCTACTCTAGTAATTTCTATACAAATTTTTGCCATCCCCCTTTTACAGCTGCCGAGCATTTTATTCTATACCGGAACCTTGCTATACCGGATGAAAAGTGCCGGATTTTTACTTGTCCAGTATAGCAAGGTTTGACTGTAGTCAAGAATTTTCTTTTCTTTTAGCCCGCGGGGGAGCTCAGACTGGGGAGCACCTAGCTTTCTAGTGCAGACAGCAGGAATTTCGTCCGGAGGAGTTGAGAGAATAGGGAGACATGGAAAAGAACTGGAAGCGGAAGCGGACGGCGGAGAATGGGATGAGCTGGAGAGGTTCTTTTCTGGAGTCAAGTTGTAGCAGTGGAGGGCGGGGGGGGGGGAGAGGGAGAGGTGGCGGAGAGGGGAAGGTGACGTCATGTAGATAGATATGTCCGTTTAGCCTGTCTCCGGGCTACATATGAGGGCCATGGCTTAGCGATGCAAGCGGGGTAACATGATTTTTTTAATGGTGCCGGAAGTTAATAATCAACAGGGTGGAACATTCCCGGCCAGCATTAGTAAGCAGCACCATTTTGCTGCTTGCAATCGGTGAGCAATGGCGCACCCTTCATCAATAATATGGTACAGAGGCCTTTCAAAAATAAGAGTCACCGGCGGCTGCGAGAGGGGAACCCTTTGATGACTAATCCATTTGTATGGGGCTTGGTATGTAACATTTGCTAAGAAAGTAAAAAAACTTTGAACCTTTTCAGTTTTACAACGAATAAAGATTTTGCCATGAAAATATCATAGAATGATATAGCGTCTCAAATAGTATAGTTTTTTGATATTTCTACCTTAGTTCATGTCAGGTTGTGGTTGCTGATAGGTTTTGCATTGCGTTGGTTCGCCCTGCCATGGCGAACAGCTACAAGCGGGGTCACGTGAAATAAAAAAAAAAAAAAAAAAAAAAAAAAAAAGCATTGCGTTGGTTGTGTCGTGTTGATTATTAACTTCCGGTACCATAGCAACCCGGGTGTACGTATAATTTCAACAAAGTGCAATTTTTGTCTCAAATTGCATTTTCCCCTTCTTTAGTAACAGCCTCTAGAATTAGCTACTATTGTTACTACAACTACTGCATTTGCTACGCAAAACAACAGCAAACATACCTCTATAACTTACAGGTATAAGGGTTGAAATTCTTCTGCTGGTTATGGAGATATGCTGAACGTGCTCTTTATACTTACCAATTTCTTAATGACCTTCGCGAATGTGGTTCCAGCTGAGTTAACCTGCAGACAATTCCTGTGTTACTATACGTAATCGGAAGGAGCAGGAGCGTGAAGGAATTATACTCGGCACTGCGATGGAATCCATGGATCCATATCAACCGCACGTACTCCTGCAATAACTACCTTATTTGTACCCGCGATCTCTTGTAGGGTCCAGGCCCGTCTCAACCAATGTCTCTTCTCGCTCCATTTAATCAGGACAGAATGGTTTCCCAAAACCACTCAGAAATATAACAATTCTATTCGCCCCTGAAGCAGTTTACAGTTTAAATACCTTCTCGGAAATGACCCAACCGGAGACACATACCTAAATAAACAGCTCCAATCAATAATACATCCGTCACCCACTCCTTTAGTCTGTCAAGCCGGCTATACCGAACCTTGTGATGTGTCAATTCTTTTTTTTTTTTTTTTTTTTTTTTTTTTTTAAATTCACGTAACCCCGCATACAGGCTACCAGCCTATGGCAGGGACCCATATACCCGGGCCAGGTTTGAGACAACTAACTACGGAATCTACATACACCCTTGAGCACCCAGTGCCCTCCGTCCCCCGGTCCCCGGCTACCCCAGATCGAGGCAGGCAAACCAGTACTCGACCGGGTCACCTTCCACGCCTTCTTGCTTCCATCCTTTCTCCTCTAGGTCCTCCCAGGACTGCCAGGTGACATGTGCCCCATTTTTGTTCTTCCTCTGGGGCCGCTCCAGTTCTGTGCATCTGAACACCACATGCTCAGCACTCCATGCCTCACCACATGTACATTGTACCTCCTCGCCACTGACCATCCTCCTCCACATAGCTCCGCCTTTTCCAGTCCGCAGCCATGTGTAATTTGTGAGTGCTCTCCTGCCCCACTTTACGAATTTGCCCTTCCCAAACCCTGCACGCCCCCTCTTCTCTTTTCTTTTTCGAACTAACTCTTGACGCAGCCCACCCTCAGTGGCCTGCCCATCATACCTCATGCCCTTGGCCCCCTCTTTGGCCAACTCATCCGCCTTCTCATTGCCTTCTATCCCCACGTGGGCTTTGACCCATGCCAGCTTCACTGCATCCGCCTTCCTTAGCCTCCGCCGCCTCTCTGCAATCAGCTCTATCACCCGCGCTAGGTCTGCGGTTCTTGCCTTGCCAGTTTTTCCTGCTTTCTGGACTGCACTGATAGCTGCCTGAGAATCTGCGAGTAGTAGTATTTTTGCACTGCCATCAACTGCTTCAAGTGCACCCCTCATTCCTGAGACCTCACCGTCCCACACAGTTGCCTTTGTGCCTACCCACCGGGACCCCTCTGACTCACCTGCTATCACCTGCCTCCAGCACCATCCGCCACCAACACCGCCTTCCTCACTGCGGCTGCCGTCTGTAAAAATAGCCACCGAGTCACCCTTAGCCTCATTGATGGCCTTTTCCCATTTGGCTGGGGCGTCTTCCTTGCACAACTTGAGGTCAATGACCTCAATGCCTGTCTGTGGTAGGTGTACATCTCGCCCCCAGGACACTCTCTCCTCCTCATTGACCTCGAGAGTGCTGGCAATCTTTCCAGCTACTGACTCAAACCCATCATTTTTGTCTGCAGCATAACTCAAGCTAAAGTCTCTCCAGTCCCTCCCCCTTTCACCCTCTCTGTCTGGGTCTGGGGCTACCATTCCAGTGAAGCTTTCCGGCCATAAATCTCCAACTCCTGTAGGGTCCCTCACTGATCTTAGTGCATATCTTGCTTGGCCTTGATCGAGAATCGTCGTTACACTCTCTACTCCAGCAATGGCCTCGACCTTTACTCTCGCTGCCCCTCGGACTGCACCAGTGCATTTGCGAAGTGCTTGATACTGCAACTTCTCAAATTCCTCTCTCCACTGCTTCTGGCCTCTCCACCCAATTTGGGACCCCCAAAGGGCCACTGCCCTTACCATGCCTGTATAAGCCTTTCTCCATGAGATAGGACTCATACCCCATTGAGAGTTGCCTAGCCCAGACAGCGCGCCCATGAGTTTCCTGGCTTTCTCGATCCGGCTTTTCCAGTGGAGGTCGAAATCAAGAGTGCTATCACAAATCACCCCTAGCCACTTGCACCTCTCAACATCTGCCCTTCTCTTGGCCTTCTTACCCATGACTAGGACCTCCTCCTTTGAGGTCTCCAGTGGTAGATCGTGAGCTTCAGCAACCTCCCTGAGTACTCCTGCAATTCTCTCCCCAATTCTCCTCATATCCTTTCCTCCTTCCCAATCCAGAATAACACAGTTCATATCATCTACAAATGAGGGCAGCTCCACTTCACAGTCTCTCACTGTTGTAGCTACCTTTGTTTCCATCTCTTCTAGAATTGGTGCCATGTATATGAGGAACACAACTGGGGATAAAGGCGAGCCCTGCGGCACACCTACATTCGATCTGCCATTGCCCCTCACCTGTCCATCCCATTCCACCTCAAACTCTCGCTCCCGGAAGAAGGTTTCTAACCAGGGCAACCATTTCTCAGCTTTAGAACCCTGTACTCGGTGCTTGACCATATCCCAACGTGTGTTCCCAAAGCCTCCCTTGACATCCTCCATAATCCACACTGCCCCACCGCCACGTGCCAGGGCTCTCTGGCTCTTCACAACTGCCCGAAATAAGGCATCAATTGCAGACCTTCCTCTCACTCCTCCAAACTGCCCATGGTGGAATAGTCCAGCTTCTTGCAAGTCATCAGCAACCACCTTCTCCATCAGTTTTCCCACACAATTGATGGGTTGAATAGGCCTCCAGCTCTTTGCTTGCGTAAGATCCCTGCCAGACTTCGGGATCATGATCACCTTGCTGAATTGCCAATCCTTCGGCATCCTGGCTGCAGCCAGCTCAGCAGCCAGCTCCTTCATTAACTGCCCTCCTAGCACTGTTTTTATTGACCAGCTTGATGAATCTATAGCTGATGCCATCAGGCCCTGGAGCTGAACGGCTCGAGGTGCCTGCAAGTGCCTTGCATAGCCTCTCAGTCAGCTTTTTTACATTGGAGGTCCATTCGTCTGTCAGGCTCTGCAGGCCCGAGTTCACTGGTAGGTCCAATGTTGTCAGGGAAATTGATGCCGCCTGTAAATTCGACGCCGCCAGCGAATTCGACACTACTGGTGAATTCGGCACTGCCGGCGAATTCGATACCGCCGGCAAATTTGGATTTGACATTGCCGGTGAATTTGATACTGCCAGTGAAGTTAATGCCGCTGGCGAGGTTGACACTGCTGGCGGATCCGACGTCGTCTGATATTTGAAGTTTCTCTGTACCAGGCCTCTCACCTTCTCCTCGTCTGTCCTCCATATATCACCATTGTCACCTACAAGGTCACCCATTTTTCCTCTTAACTTCCAAGGGTCCTTTGCTACTCGGATCACATCCCATGGGTCCTTAGAGCTGTTTTCCTCTGTAAACTGTTCCCAGCACTCCTTTTTCTTTCGTCTTATGATATACTTGAGGGTCTTAACCCGCTCTTTCCACCGTAGGAGTCTGGCTCTCTCCCATGCTTTGGCTCCCTGTCCCTTCCCCCCTCGGCCCTCCTTCCTCACTGCCTTCGCTGCCTCTTCTACCTCCTTATCCCACAACAACTTACTTCTTGATGATGCACGTATCTCCCTCTTCAGACTCTCTCGAAGCTTGCAGGTCATCTCATATGCAGTCCCTCCTTCAAGGCTTCGGTACCACTCCCATTGTTCTGAAGCCTTCTTTTGCATGATTTCTTGGATCAAATCTTCTGCCTTATCCCAATCCACTCCTCTTCTTATTGCAGTTTTGCCTTGGTTGCTACTACAAGTCCCCCAGACTACTGCATGGTCTCCACATAACCACTCTGGATCTTCGTTTTGCCATCCAAATTCCCCATACTTCCAGACTAGATCTAGAACACTCTCTCTGACCTGCCCTTCAACTTCTCTTGCCCATGTTGAAACCCCTTTTCTTGTTTCCAGAAGCCAGCCTGTGCCTTCCAAACCCTCTTTGAGTGCCCTTCCCCTTGGGTCAGGCCCTCTGTCTAGTTTGGACCATGCTGGATGGTGTGCATTAAAGTCCCCCAGTAGTACTGTGCTAGACTGCAGGCCTCCTGGGCCTCTCAGCCTTCCCCATCTGTCCATCCAATCCTCCAAGGTCTCCAAATTCGTATCTGGATGGATATATACTCCTCCCGCTCTGCCACCTCCTTCTACCTCACACCAGACCCACCCTTTCGTCTCTTCAATCACTTTCCACTCCTGGGTCCCTTTCCTTGCATGAGCCACTACCCTCTTGCCACTTTCAACTCGGCTGATGACCTCATAAGCTGGATGCCTTGTTGTGACCCACTCTCCTCCTTTCTCTGCAACCCATGCTTCTCCTATAAAGATCACATCTACTTTCTCTCTATTTGCCCATTCCAGAATAATATCACTATTTCTGAGAGAACCTCCAACATTCTGGAATGCCACCTTCATCCTCTGTTCAGTAACCATTACGTCGGAACCGCTTCCCTGCTGGCATATAGTTCGCCAGCTCTGGCCCTAGCCCTGGCCTCTTCCTAGAGTCTCTAGTAGATACAGTTGCACACTCCCTTCGCTGGTGCCCCATACCACCACACTGCCAACACGTCCTACTGGCTGCTTTGACTCCCTGTTGTTTCTGACTTTGGTAGGCCCTCGGCGGCTGGTGTGTGCACTCTCTCTGCTGATGTCCCTTCCTGCCACACTGCCAGCATGTTCTTTCGAAGGCTGCTGCTGGTACCGATACTGGTGTTGGTACCGGTACTGGTAGAGAGCTTGCATTTACTCCTCCTTTAGCGGGTGCAGACCCTCTCACTGCTAGTGGCTTGTAAACTTCTACCTTTCGGAGGTCATTTCCAAGCTTCACTCCCTCTTTAACTAGTCTTTTTGCTTCCTGTACACTGGTTACCTCAAACTTAACTGCTGTAGTTTCAGCGACAACCACTTCGACAGGACGAGCGCTCGGAAGCCACTCCGCAACCACAGCGTCCCCCCCAGCGAAACCTACATAGATCGAAAGCTCTCAGTGCGCTGAGTCTTTAGATCTAATTTTTATTCCAAAAAACCCAACTCCTCAAGTTTCCCCCTTGGGGGTTAAGTTTTGAGGAAATTTTCAGCTCCTTACTCCGTTGCCAGCACACCACCATCCCTGACTTCTTGGCATTCCCACCATGGATCCGACCAATAGATTCATGGCATTGGGCAGCCCAGCACCAAAAAACATGCCCGTAGGTGCCAAAACAACTCTGGCCAAGAGTACCCGTCTCGAGGCCCCACTGTACAAGTCTATCGGAGATCGGCTCGGCGGAGTCAATATGTCCGATATGCTTGATGCCGTGGGGGATGTCATCGAACACATACATGCTTGCATAAAAGACCAGAAGACAAGACCAAACTTTGAACCAACAGACAGGTTCCTGTGTGAAATAAGGAGTGTGCATCACGTCATTGCTGCTCTTGCACTAGCGGTGAAGACGGAATCATGCACAGAAATACACAATATGCACCTGAGGAAACCCTCAAAGGAAGGGGAATCACAAACTGACCCGGAGAAACCACCAAAGCTGTCATATGCAGCAGTTGTCTCCCAGAACATCCCGCCAAGCACACCCCCGGAAGGGGACAATTCTGACCGACCTCCAGTGGCACCACCCAAAAGCCGAACAAAGTCCACTGCTTTCCAGTCCAAAAAAGTGAAAGGGGGACAGAGTACCAGTCCCCCCAAGCAGAAAATGTCCAAGAAACCATCTCCAGCACCATCTCCGAAGCCAATCCCAAAGGAAAGGACACTCCCGCAATCCGGTCGTGCGATCGTAGTACATGGAATTGCGGTGACAAAGAAACTCGGGAAAGTAAGAGATTGGATGGAGAATGCGAACCCATGGATGGGAAAGATTGTTGCGGCAAGATGGTTGGTGAAGAAAGAGAGGAGGGAGGGAAAGAAGGCTAGCTCGGTTGTCATCTACGTGGAGGGGGAGGTGGAATCGGATAGCCAAACACCAGCGAAGGTAAGGTTGTCAGGCAAGTGGTACGATTCGTGCCTGTATGACTGGGATAGAAATTCAAAGGTGGACAGAAAGGGGAAGGGGAGGGAGGTGGAGGAAATGGACTTGACGGCATAGCGGGTTGTCTCATGGGTTTTATTTCCTCTATTCCCTTTTGAATGTCGGTGTATATAGTGAGTTGTTGTTTGTTTTTAGGTGCCTGTCTCCGGGCCATAAGGACTTCGGTCCAGGGACCCTGCCATGGCGAACAGCTGCAAGCGGGGTTATGTGAAAAAAAAAAAAAAAAAAAAAAAAAAAAACTGCTGTAGTTCTCATTGTTTGCCATGCGTTTGGACCAACTCTCTCCGGCCATCTCGCTCCGAAAATGCCACTAGTAGTTATGTTTTCTGCTGCAAGGGCCTCATGCAGCTGCCTTCTATTAAAGAGCCCCTCTACAGGAACTCCCTTCGCGATTAGGGGAACTGTCCCTGATTGCTCAGCCCAAACATTCAGTAGGTCCCCTCCAAATACAGCCTCCAGCTGACACTGTAGTATTCTTACTACTTCTGCTTCTTCCATCGCCCAGGGTGCTTCAATGATACGCCATCTCCTCTCATACCTCGAAACCATGGCATTCTCCTTGATACCTACTACTCGGAAGAGCCTTCTCTTCTCCCCTCGTTCTAATGCCCGAAGAGCTGTATTTGCTGCTTCTAATTGTTTTTGTTTTGCTTCCTCTGTTGTACCTGCTGATACCTCCTTGTGTAGTGAAATCATCACCCACTTGCGCATCTTAGTAGTGCCAACTACCTGCCAGGAGCTACCCTCAGCTCTGGTTGTACCTGTTTCTGCATGTTCTGCAGCTACTCTGGCCTCCGAAGCCTTTGTAGCAGCTTCCTGTACCTCCTCTTCTGCTCTCTTTATCTCTGCAGCTGTGCTACTTTTCTTCTTTATATCATAGACTGCGAGCTCTTTTCTCTTAAGTTCCACATCTGCTTCATCAGCTGCAATTTTCGCAGCCTGTACTATGTCCAATCTTTGTTTTTCTCGATCTGCTGCCTCTTGGGCATCCTTTTCTGACTTCTTTCGTTGGGCTTGATCCTTTTCTTCTAGAGCTTTCGCTTTTGCTAAGGCCTTCTCAGCTGCTCTTCTTGCCTCAACCTCACGGTTCCTCTTCTTGACTTCCTCCTCCTTCCGTTTTGCTGCATCTTTTTCCTCGATGGAGGCAACTCCTAGCTTGGCAACTACACTTGCAAGACTCTCTTCCAACCTTCTGAGCCTAAGCCTGCCTCCGGGCTTTGAGGGTCTAGACCCAGGGGCCCTGCCATGGCGAACAGCTACAAGCGGGGTCACGTGAAAAAAAAAAAAAAAAAAAAAAAAAAAAAACCTTCTGAGCCTTTGATTGATTGCACTTGTTTCTCTTGCCTTCTGGTTTTCCTTTTCCTTCTTCCACCACTTTTCACACTCCCGTAGTGCCTTAACTTTGTCTTCAGGCTGGTTTTCAGTTCGCAAGAAGTCTTCTACTTCTCTCTACCCTTTGCCATCAGCTCCTTTTCGATTTTCAATAATGTCACCTAATCGGGCTGCAGCATCGCCAACACCTGATGCGCTTCGTACTGCTCCTGCTCCCTTGCGCTTTTCCCACGCTTCTTTGAGGATCTTGAGGTCATGCAGCAATTGTAGAACTTGGATTGCATCTGCTCCTTCCAGCTCCCCAGGTTCCTCTACTTCTACTTCCTCTGTTTTTTCTACTTCCTTTGCTTTCTCCACTTTGCTGCTGTCCTTCAATTCAAGAGTCTCTCTCACTAGTTGATCTCCAGCCAACTCACCATCGCGCTTCCGTTTCCTGGTACCATCTGCTGTGATGTGGGTCTCAAAGTCTACCTCCATCTGCTCACTGCTTCCAGTTTCCTGCTGGTCGATTCTTGATGGATAGTCTAGACTCCGACGCCCCGCGGCAGGGACACGGGCCACAAGTTGTGATTAACTGGTGTCCAGATATACTCCAGGTCCTCCTCTGCAACCCAAGCATGCGATATTGGTTCAATACTCACGAACCGCCCAACCCATGAATAGGGGATTATCCTGTTAGCACACGCGTCCCAGACTCGCCGAACATGGTTCATGCAAAGCTCCAGTCGAATGTAACCTTCGCTGTCCACCTGGGGTGATTGTCCAATATGGACTCCATCAATCTGAGCAAGCAGGTTTTTGGCCCATGCAGCCCACCATCTTTTTTTTTTTTTTTTTTTTTTTATAGCAACCCACCATCGATTTGATGCGTCGGAAACATTCTTGGCCATTGAGATAAAGTTTACCTACATAGGGTACTTTCTTATTCGTGTACATGGAGTATTACTTTTTGGATAGTGTATCTTGACGACTATGTAATCCTCTACTCATTCTATAGATGTATCTTTGCGTATTTCTTAATCCGTGTTAAACGATTTAAAGTTGAAAGCGGTTATGATGTCTCATTGGCGAGACTTTGTACATATTGTCAGCTTAGTCAATGTATTCACACTCTTATTTTTAGAAAAATGATACTTTCGTATTTGCGAATTTTGACGGCATCTACGTTCTGTTTTGTGCCTCGATCGTTCAAAGTAGTAACATGTGCGACACATGACCATTATCAATATTATATGCCATGAATACCCGCCGAGCGACTGGACAATTCCGCAGCTTTGTACAGGTGAACTTATGGCCCGATGCAGTTCAAAATTCGAAAGGACCAATGTTTACAAAAGCTGAGTATAGTATGCTTCCAAATTACTTTGGCTGTGAACCATAGTATAGTTTAGCGGTCATCAAGGTAAATCTGCGTCGTTGCATGTCTCCGTCCTGGTGTGACCTTGGATGGTCCTGGTATAGCGTTCTGAGGTCCTGGGTTGCCCTGTCCGGTCTGTTGTCATGCTGGGCTTAAGCGGTTGGGGTCTGGGTTGCTGATGTGGGCGGGCTGTCGGTTACCAATGGGACCAGCATCTGTCTGATTATGTCACGACCCGATGCCTGTATCACCGCACTCAGGGTAATGCAACGGCTGCCGGCTACTGCCCGGTCCCAGGATAAGCCGGCTACCGCTCGATCGCTGAACTCCCATGATAAGCCGGCTGCCGGCCGCCAAACCACCAGGAAAAGCTGGTTACTGATTGTCCGCTAGATGTGAAAAGTCTGCTTTCGCCGCGCGTCCTTGTTGCGCGTCCTTGTTGTGAGAATCGGAAACGGATATCGCAAAGGCCTGCAACTATACAAAAACACAGAAACAGATATCGCAAAGGCCTGCAACTATACACAAACCACGGAAACAGATATCGCAAAGGCCTGCAACTATCAATAATTTAATCAAGAGAACTTGAGTCAATCAGGGGCTGGGGCAATGTACAACTATCCTCCTCTCCTATAAATAAGGTACCGGTATTCAAACTATCTTCATCCCTAGCTATATCATTTTCCATGCTCTTAGTTGCCTCATCTGCTTGCGTAGTTGGTGTCGCTGACATATCATTCGGACCGGGAGTGGCAGAAATCAAGGAGAAGCCCTCTATTCTTTCTTCTCGTTTCAACTTCTTTTTGGATGCTTTTCTAATTTTCGCAACAGGTCGCTCGGGAAGAAGAACCAGCGCCTCCTTCTTAATACTCTCAAATGGTCTTTGTGAGCCAATCAAACGAAGTCGACGAAGGTATTCGGTCCTGCTCAGCATGTTCTCGCCAGTCTCAAACATGGCCCTGTGAGAAAAAACAAGTGACTATGTGAATATATTTTCATACAAAGAGTTGATTGTCTTATCAACCATGCACGCTCTAAGGTCGATAAGGGACTGATTAGAGCCTAAAAGAGCGTACATGGTCTCAAATTTATAAAACTTGACATATGCAGCTGGAAGGTCATTCATGTTCTTGGACTTAAGTTCCGGATTTGCGTTTACTAATGAGTTGCAGAGTTTATCGACATCTTTGGCACTGCGTTTCGTCGCCCTGCCTCTGCTTCTTGGCCAAACGGCCCACCATGTATATAAGGGCCCAATATGGCCGCCTTGTGGATGGTTCTTTTCTTCCTCATCTGTTGTCTTGCCAATCAACGATTCGTCTGGCCTGAATCCATGACACCTCCGAACTCTTGAACCGTGACACCTCCGAACTCCTGAACCGTGACACCTCCGAAATCGCTAGAATTCGCTAGAACGTATCCCTTGGTCGCATAGGACCGCCCGCTTGTGATAGATTAGCTATAGCTTCTTTTGGAAATCCTCCTTCATCATGTTTACTTCATTCCCTAGCTTCATCACTAATCCTGTGATGGCTCGGGGGTCTGCTGCCATGATGTCAATGCGGGCCGCCCTGTCCTTCTTCTCCAGATACCAGTTCCTCGCCGCCTCCTCATGAGATCCCCACTCAACCGGCCCGCGTGCTTCCTCTATGCCGCTTATTGAGTCCACTAGTCCCCACATGGCCCTGACCAGCCCTTCTCTTGCGTAGATGTCTTCTGCCTTTTCCCTAGCTCCTGTTCCATCTTCAGGCCCTCGTATGCCCAGTCGCTGACCAGGCCGCGTCACTGGGCTGTGGCGATCTTCCTTCTCTCCTCCATTCTCGCTCTCTCTTGCGCTTCTCTCTCCATCCTCCTTTTCCTGAACTCCATGATCTCTTTCCATTCGTCTGCGTAAGGTGTGTATTCATGCCATGAGTCTGGCCCCGGTGGTGGGGGTGAGGGGTTTTGGAGTTCCCTGGCCGGCATTGACGAGGAAGTGGCAAGTGGTGGGGGGTGGCGCATATAGGCCTCCGCTCTCGCCTGCGCCCATACGTCGGCTCTGATGTGGCTCGGATGACTGTCATCCCTCGTCTGATGTATCGCTGTCATTCCCATATGTGTTCGGGATCTCCTGCCAAGAGTCTAGAATGACGGCTTGGTGGGTGCCCATTTCCGGTTGGGTTACCTGGGTCGATTCCGCCGAGGTCTTTTTTTTTTTTTATACCACTGATCGCACACCGCCACTGCCGACACACACCGGCTAGCGGCACACGGCCACAGCCCACACCAGACCCCTCAGCTGCAGCAGGCAACGCCACAACGACACAGCCACCGGTGATTAGGAAAACCCGGCACACCAACACGACCGGATCCCGAGACCCGACGGACCGAACCACGGCGCACGGCCACACCGCCAACACCACACAGCCACTCGGACCGAGCAACACTGCCACGACCGAGGCACCGCAACATGGCAGGAACCAAAGAGGGAGCAGCAAAGGCGAGGGCCACAAAGGCGAAAGGCAAAGAGATCCCATTCTAACCCTTCAAGGAATGGAAACAAGGGGACACAGTAGACTTGGTAGGGGAAGATAGGAACTACAGACTGGAAAGGTTCAGCGAGTGGTTCTTGCACCTGGAGAAGTAGGATCAGGACAACATCGAACCGAAAATCAACGAGGCGGCAGCGAGGGGACAGTTGAAGGACAGAAAATATGACAAGTAGTCCCAGGAAACCAAGGCACGAACGATGGCTCTAGGAGAGGAGGCCATGAAAGGAGGAGAAACAGACCAGGGGAGGGAAGTCTTCGCCTTCCGGGAGGAGAACAGGGAAGCAGAACTAGTCGTAGTAAAGAGCGTCTACAGCACAATTGAGGTTAGAGGCACGAACCCAGACGGCATCACAAAGGCCAGAGGCACCATCCCGGACACCCCCAGCCCACGCCTAGCCACAGGCAAGAGCGGAGGCCTATACACACCTCCACCCCCCGCCTTGCCCTTCCTGGACAGGGAGCTCCAGGTTCCCTCAGCACCACCGAAACTGAGACAAATGGAACCGGAAGAGTTGAAAGAATATACACCATACGCGGCGGACTGGAAGGACATTACAGAATACAGAAAGGAAAGGATGGAAAGAGAAGTGCGGAAGAGAGCGAGACAGAGGAAGAGAGAAGGAGGATCGCCACTGTTTTTTTATATCATTATTCGCATGCCGCCCTATGGGCTATGGCGAAGTTCTTTTAAGAATACATCGGAACAGGAAAAAGAAGTAGTTAGAATAAGTTAGAGAAGGAAAAGGAAAATATAGATAGATGTCAGCCCTGCCACTTTACTCATCGAACCTGGTCTTTGTCGCTTTCGTCGCCCTTCGGGCGTGTTACGATGTCTTCCATGCCCCCGGCCAGATTCTTTTCCATACTCTGCATTAGGGCGGCATGCGATTAATGATATGAAAAAAAAAAAAAAAAAAAATATATATATATATATATATATATATATACTCTGCATTTCTCCAATAAGTGCGATGTTGTCTCTTCATGTGCACCGCACCACCTGCATTCCGGACTTTCCGTTTTTCCTATCTTGTATCTCCTTGCCATAGCCCTTAGGGCGGCAAGCGAGTAATGATGTATATAAAAAAAAAAAAAAAAAAAAAATCTTGTATCTCCAGGATCGCAGGCCCTTACCTCCGAGGAGGCCAGCTAGCGTTCCTACATGATGGCCCAGTCGTTAGAGTGGCCTGTAACCCAAGCCTAGGCGTGTCCTTTCTTCGGCTCGTTCGGCTTTTGCCGCCTGTCTCAGTTCGGGTTCTGTGACCACTTCGTCTTGGTATTGGAGGCATGTGCCGATTTTGGCTGCCTTGTCTGCTCCCGTGTTGCCTGGTAGGCCCTTGTGCCCTTTGACCCACAGTTTATCCATCTCTGAGTTCAACACCCTCTTTTCTCCAGGCCTACGCACTCCTACTTTAGTGGCAGGTACCGTAATTTCCTCGTATTTCTGCAAATAAAAGTTAATCTAGGATTCAGACATCATACCAGTCCTTCAAACAAACCTCATAATCCTTTTTCTTAGAACCCAATGGCAAGCTATACTTTTTCCCAGCTGCATTTAGCGTATTTCCAGCATCATGTGAGCGGTAAGTGTGAGGGTAATTTAAGCTTGGCTCCGCTAATTTTGGCTAGTGAGCAGCACGAGATAGCTCTTTTTTGTTTTTTTTTTTTTGTTTTTTTGTCACCTAACCCCGCTTGCAGCTATTCGCCATGGCAGGGCGCTGTGGGAATCTTGGCGCTTGGTGACGCAATGGTGGGTGACTGCCTGGGGGGGGGAATGAGACTACCCAAGAGGGAAGGCCCACCAGGACGAAAAACGGCCTCGTAGTACAGGGAATAGCCCTCCGGAAGGACCTGAAGAAATGTCCGGAATTGGTTGGAGGCATCGAACAAAGACTTGCAAAAATCGCGGGGATTCGGTGGCTTAGGAAGAAGGCAAGACCACCAGCTCAGTTGTGGTACCTGGAGGGCCAGGTAGGGCTGGATAAGGGGAGACTAGGGGGAAAATGGTTGAAGACCAGCCAATACGAGTGGGACAGGGGACGGAGGTAGACTGGGCCGGAGACTGTTTTCCCCTTATGATATTGTTATTTCCACTTCCCCTTCACACAGGAGGTTCCGGGGATTTCTAGTTTTACCTGTTATTGTTATTGGCATTCTCACTTCCCCTTCACGCAGGAATTTCCAGGGATTTCTACTTTTATATTTAACTTTTCTTTATTTCATATGTAACTAAATATCGCCATAGCCCTTGGGGCGGCATACGATTAATGATGTAAAAAAAAAAAAAAAAAAAAAAAAAAAAAGCTCCTTTCGATGAAGGTCATGTTTTCATGTTCATTTCCAGTCCTTTACCTTCTCATACGTGTACCTAATCTCGCCATAGCCCTTAGGGCGGCATGCGAGTAATGATATATAAAAAAAAAAAAAAAAAACAGGCTATGGAGAGGAATTAGATACATGACGGGTAGGAGGATAGCGAATAGATAAATGAAAGAAAAGAGAATGAAAAATAACATAATAGACGAATAAAGGAAATTACTCTGCCGCCCAGTCGAACACCTCCGCCAGCATGTCTCCTTCCCCCTCCGTCTGCTTCAGCCCCATCTCCCCTCTCGGTAGTCTTTTTTTCCAAGCCTCACACTCATTCATGATGTGCTCAAAGTTCTCGAGGGCTTTGCCACACCACCTACACTCCGGTGAGTCGTCCTTCCCTATCTGATGTCTCCACTGCCGCAGCCCTTTGTTCCCCAGCATGCCTGCGAGTGTGGCTATCCTCCTCCTCTTCCCCAGGTATTCCAATGGCCGGTACGACAGCTGTAGTCTTTTCCTCTCGTCTTCTCTGTGGCATGACATCTTCAGAATAAGCTCTACTGATAGGTATGGCATGGCTCTCTGCTAGTGAGAGATAAGGCAGAATATGGCTGGTCCGCCAGGTGTCGGTGGATATGGCAGGCCCTGCAGAGGATGGTTAGAAAAATGCGTGTTTGGCCGCAAGCGTGGCCCCAGACCAGGGATGATTTCTCTTTGGAGCGGTGGGGGGTGTGGAAGCTTCTTTGTATCCGTAGGAGGTTCTCTCTCCTCCTTCCTCTTCCTGACCAACTCTTGACGTACAGTTCTCTCAACTGTCTATTGAACTGAGCGTATATTTCTTTCTCAATCGCTTGCTGCTGCTCCGGCGAGAGTTCTTTCCATCCGGTACCTTCCCGCCCATCCTCCTTAATACGAGCCATCTGCCTGGCTCTTGCCTGCCTCACAGTATCCGTGACACTACTCCGGCGCCAAGCTCCAATAGACATTCACGGATAAGGACTCAACAGCCAATAAGCTATGCAATGCATCAGTCTCGAGTATCCAGAGGCCGGTGTTGTCCAGCCGAATGGATTTCATGTCGTTATGCCTTTGAGAGGGCTGTAGTGGTGACAAATTCTTGAGATATTTGTCGCAATTGGTAGATTTGCTCAGAGCCAGTTATATATACATGAACACACCATATTCATGTTGCCATGCCTGTGAAAGTTGTCCATCGGGATTTTTTAATCCACCTGCAAGACTAACTGCTAATTCGTCCTTGGTAGAAATAGCAGCCAGCAATTGGTTCAGCACTCCATGTAGTTCGGAAAGGTCCGCACGTGCCCTGCCTTGGCGAACAGCTGCATGCGGGGTCACGTGAAAAAAAAAAAAAAAAAAAAAAAAAAAAAAAGGTCCGCACGTATGTGCTTCACATCGCTACCCGTGGCTATATCATGTCATCATCAAGTTCTGGTACCTGGCCGCCCTTCTGTTGTACAGCTGTTGAACTGTTCACAATGGTATCGTGATGCAAGATCAAATCCCCAACCAATACAAGGTCCTCGTATCCAAGGTAGGTGAGCTGTTAGACGAACCAATGTAGTGAGGGGAAGGAGGGGAGAGAGAAGGGGGGAGGGGAGGGGTCGGCGAGAGACGGGAAGGAGTTGTGAAGGAGAGAAGGGGTAGCTAGCGAGAGATGTACATATACCTCGCCATAGCCCATAGGGCGGCAAGCGAGTAATGATATTAAAAAAAAAAAAAAAAAAAAAAAAAATATCTGTCAAAGACGACTGTAATTCATCGTCTTGGAGCAAAATCCAACCCAATTCTAGTAGACAAGCGCTCTGGAAAGTTCCAGGGACTGTATGATAATGTCAACATACTATTAGAATTGGAGGAAAGGATGGTCAAATAAATCCTCAGGCCCAAGATAGATGGTTTTCGGAGATTCAGTTGCTAGATAATGTTAGTGGAATGGTCAGCAATGTCAAGGGTTTGGTTCCAACCTTCCATGCTATCTACCATACACTCTACTTCGGGCTTGTATAGCTCTAAAATCGAGATTGAGATTATTTTCTTTTTTAGAGCATCCTGCTTTCGTATTATTTCTGAATACTCCGTACCAGCTTCTGTATCTGCCTTTTCTTCGCTACTCTGCACACAATCTCCCTTAACTTCCTCCGAAATTGGTACTCCTGTTTGGTCGTCACCTTCCTCTTCTGCTGTTTCCTCCGTTTCTATGTCTCCTACAATACCGCCGTCTGCTCCCAAGTACGTCAATGACAAGTCGTCATTATCCTCCCTGAAGTATGTTGCCTTTTGTCCCCATGGTGTGTTCTCCAAATCCATATTCGGCCCCCTTCTTTGTCCCCCTCCGAAGTGACCCCCGCCCTCGAAGAACCGGGAAAAGATGTCGAAGGGGTCGTGGTGGGGCCGTTGGTTTGCGCCACCCCGCTGCTGGTGTTGTTTGACGCCTTCGGCACCATACTGGTCGTAGATGCGGCGGGTCTCAGCGTTGGAGAGCGCTTCATATGCTTCGGCGAGCTCGACAAATTTTTGGTGGGCTTCGTCATTCCCAGGGTTCTTGTCAGGATGCCATTTCTTGGAGAGTTTACGGTAGGCAGTTTTGAGCTCACGGTCGGTGGCACCGCGAGAGACTCTGAGAATCTGTATTGAACACCGGTGTATGTCAGCTTCATTTCCTGGGATGGGAAGAAGTGACTGAATATGGAGGGAGGGAATTGAGGGGATTGAGTAGGAAGAGAAGAACTATTGCAGTAGAACGCAGTAGAGGTTCTCAATGTGGCAGTGCCATCCACACCTTGTAATAGTCCTGAGCCATCACCAGTGGCAGGATGAACATCACCCGTAGAATCTGTAGGAACTGCCAAAGATAATCTTTTTGCTTTGTAGTATGTTGTACGTATTTTCACCAAATTACTCCAAAGGCCTCTATACCCGGTTCAGAATGCAGTCGTAAGGCCAATTCATACATATTCGGCGTTGGGAAATCTGGTTTTTCGTATAGAGTAGCTGGGTTCGTCCCGACGGACACAAAGGCAAACGAAGATGGTTTGCGCTGCCCGATGGTATAGCTCAGTCGTGTGGAGCCGCTGTTGATGGTGAGAGGCCGTGTCGCGGTATTGGCATCGTTGGGAATGGGTATGAAGATGGCGTCATTGAACCAACTACTCCCTCATAACCCTTTTACCCACAGACCACTATACAGGAAACCGGTTTAGGCAAGGAAGAGAGCAAGAGAAATCTGATGATGAAGCCCGGCCGAGAAAGATCTATATTATTATTTTTTTTTTTTTTTTTTTTTTTTTTTTTTCGATTGACCGAAAGTGAGGGGGGGGGGGAGGGGTGGGCAGACGTATTTGGTTGGCGAACGGATGGCTTCGTGAGAAGTAGCAGTTTTTGCTACAAGTGAATGAGTAGGCCCTGAGCAAGCGGGCACCACCGAGGGAGCAGCGGCCTGCCAGAATTTATTTTGAGGAAGAATGCTTTTGGTGCAAGGGAGGAGGGGTGTAGGGAAGCAATTTTTTTGCCGCCCTGTGGGCTATGGCGAGGGTTTAGGTACAGAGCAAGCAAGCAAGCAAGCAGCGACAGACACTCGTGACGCAACGGATGGGGACCTCCCTGACGGATGCGGAGGGAGGGGGGTGGCCTCAATTTGAAAGAATAATAGACCGCGAAAGTAAATACATGCAAAAAAGAAGGTGGTAAAATGAATTGACGGGTATGTGACCGCATTCCCTGCGCGTGGATATTTGTCGGTGTTTAAATACTAAAAAATTATATGGTGGAGTGCACCTAGAAGGGACCACTTGTTACACGCAGACTAATACACCTTTTTTTTTTTTTTTTGGGGGGGGGGGGGTACTGTAGAGGAGGAGAGTGGACTAGTGAGCGGCACGAGCCGAGCCAGCTCGAGCCACCCAAGATCACGCTAGTGTTTCTTTTTTTTTTTTTTTTTTTCATATCATATCATTACTCGCATGCCGCAGTGTTTCTCTTGCCAGCTCGCTAAAATGCTTAGCCAGCGCAGGGTTTCATAAACTGTAAATACCTAACATGGTAATAAATTAGAGACTCGGAGCTCATTCCGACCTGCAAACAACTTCTATAAATATCAAAAGTGGTTCAATTACATAGAACCTATATCAAGTTCTTTTATGTTTAATATCTCTCTCAAGGTCTTTAGAAGGTAAGTTGCATATTGAAAGAGTGTATATTAGGCCTCGCTATTCTTTCTATCTGTTACGGCTAAGGTGAGACTTACCCGACAAGGGGAACACTTACCCTGAACCCTTAGTAAGACCATTGCTGCTAGACGCGGACTGATCACCCGTTAAGGCTTGGCAGAGGATTCTTTGTCTTCGAATAGGGTAGTGCTAAGGAAGTGTGTGTCATTGTTGATTGTAAGGTCTTTATGCCTAATACTCGGTTTACGAAGCTAATTTGCGCACATGCCTTAATACATGTTATTATCTTGCATCTGTACTACTTTGCATGTTTCTTTATTACGTTTATTGGTATTGATAAGGGACTGTCATTTCTTTATTTGATTTTTTTTTTTTTTTTTTTTTCTATATCATTAATCCCTTGCCGCCCTATGGGCTATGGCGATTCTTTATTTGGTTGCCTAGTCGTGTATGATGCGCTCAGTCTATTTTTTTTTTTTTTTTTTTTTTTTTTTCACGTGACCCCGCTTGTAGCTGTTCGCCATGGCAGGGCAACTCAGTCTATTTAAGCACAAGCTTGAAGAATCAAGACACAAGCGGTGTTCTAGTTCTCTATTACTCTGAAACCTATCGTTTCCTCATTACGCCCGTGAATCGCTCCGCTCCGCTGCGCGCTCCTCGCCAAACAGCTGCCCTTTCGAAAGCCTGCCTCCGGGCTTTGAGGGTTTAGACCCAGGGGTCCTGCCATGGCGAAGAGCCGCATGCGGGGTCATGTGACAAAAAAAAAAAAAAAAAGCTGCCCTTTCGGCCCGCCGTATATACACCTCCGTAGCCATTTCGGCCCGCAGCATATACGCCTCCGTAGCCGTAACATCCAGTACCTTCCAGCGCCCACCGGAGCCTACTGTATTTTATGGTGAAGCGGGTCACGACGCAGAAGCGGGTCACATATTTTTACAGAATTGAAAATTAAATTTATTCCCCCTATGCTCTTAATACCTTCATATTACTACTTTCTCCACTTGGTCAAGGTAGTTCAATGGCACGAGAGTGGGGTATTGGAGTTGGTGAGACATGTGGGGTGGTAGTGGTCTGTGTGCTGGAGTGGGTGGGGGCCAATGGGTAGGTTACCGAGAAAGCAGGAATTCTGACCATAATTATACCCAGAATGTCTTTCTATGCAATTTTTAACCCAGTAGAGGCTCAATTCCATAAAGGCAATAATCTAGCATAATTACAGCATGCTGTGGAAATTCTAGCAGAAGTTACATGCCTGGAACTAGAGGTAGAAGTTAGCCGAGCAGGTAATGAGGAGGAGTTTCAGGTATTTTAGGCCATTGTGCATCCAATAATTTAGTGAAGCTTTAGCAATTGAGGATATGCATTTATGAACATCTGTAATAAGTTTTTTACATCTTCACCACTTAGATTTTTGTATTATGTTATGTAGGTATACTCCTTATAATGTGTGGAAATTAAAACTGGGAAGCCGGGTCTATATAATATTCCAGAAGCTTTTAGATTATATTTCTGAAGTTTCATAGCTCAGGACTGCAGCATTCATATATGGTGTATTAAGGAATATGCATTACCTAATTGGGTATATATAGATGGATATCCCTATTGATCTCTACTTTCTGTCAATACCTATACCTATAGGCTACTCAAAATATATTCTCCTATGTGTAGCGTTATATTCTAGAGCATTTTGAACATGTCTCATATTTTTAGAAATATATACAGACTGAATATCAAAATTCACTTCTAGCAGTAAAAATATATGTATGGATACTGGCTCACCACTTGTTCTATAAGTATCCAATCATCATGAAACATTCCAGATCTCTTGAATACATACTATAGAAGGTATATGCACTTGCTCAAGGTCCTCAATAGCCATCTTGCCATTTTACACCTGCATAGGGTTCAGATGCCTAATTGGGCAACTACCACCATAGAGTATCATTCAAAATTTTCCAATTGGCTAACTGAGGTGCGGAAGTTACTTTCCTATACCTCTCCAAGCTGTATGTGCAATTTGTTATCTTCTATGAAGATTTGGCCTTACAGGAGGCTATTGTTTGTATTCCGGAAGTGCGCCGGATCCCGGTAATGCGCCGGATCCCGGTCAGTGACGTTATTCTATCAGTGTTTTTATTGTGAGCTAAACTCTAATGAATTTTTTTGTGGGCAGCTGCAAAATGCTATACTCATGATCATTGCGAGTATAACTTCGAAGCATTATGATTGACAATTCCCATGTAGCTTTGAGTCTATTTCCGATACGACAATCATTTTGCATGCGATTAATGATATAAAAAGAAAAAAAATCATTTTGCATAAATGTTTACCTGTTATGCGTGCATATCGCTATGGCAGTGACAAAGGAATATGTAGATCATTTCCCAATAGAGTAAGGATTTTCCGGTACTAGTACTGATTTAGCATTCCTTGGCACGTTGCATTTTTCAGCTTTCTCATACAAAGTACCTCCATTTCAATACGAGACTACATTTCAATCTGCTTCTATCATACTCACTCCTTATTTTTTTTTTTTTTTTTTGTGTACAGGACATAGAATTGTAGAGCAGACAAAATACTACATATTAATGTCCTTTAGGTTTCAATCAGGTGTGGATTGGTAATGCAGAAGGTCTTCAAACGTGGTGGCTGTAAGTGGTCCCTTCTACGTGACACTCCACCATACCTAAATGGTCTGGACCGTCTGAAACAGCCTGAATAGCATCAACCAATCAGTATCATAACTCAAATTTAGCCCTTGAATCATCAAAATCGGCCTATGCTATCCACGGAATATCATCTTCCAATTGTGCTTCTACATGTAAAGTTGTCATGCCCTGCCATGGCGAACAGCCGCATCCGGGGTCACGTGACCCCCCCCCCCCAAAAAAAAAGGTAAAGTTGTCATGATAACCTCTGGGCAGTTCGCAGAGTTCAGGTACTGCAGGTGCGAAACTGAGAGAGTGGAATTTGAGCAGATAGTGACTGCGAAAAGTGGGAAGGAGGATGTGTGGTGTACTCTGCTTTAGCAGGATATTGTGAGTTAGATTCGGCGAGACGGAGACGGACATGAGACGGATTTCTCCTCTCCCGGCATGGTTCACAGCTCCCCCCCCCACCATCCGTTACGCTGGGGCTCAGCCCTATCATGCACGCGATTACTAATATAAAAAAAAAAAAAATCAGCTCCATCACCTACATAGACATGCCTCCGCTACAGCCCACCGCGGAAGAGTCATCCGCGGAGCAGATTCCCGGAACCAACGCCGGCGCCCACCCCAGGGCCCGCTAACACCAGGAAGCGGAAAGGCAAAACGGCGTCTGTCACTGATCCGTACGCCTTCAAACGACAGCTCGATGACAAAGAGGCAAATAAAATTGCCACCGCATCTGCAGTCACCCAAGACAGCCCCCCCGCTGCATCAGTGGTCAACCCCCCCCCACCAAACCCACTTCCGTCCGCCCCCCCCCCCCCCAACAAAGCCAGTCAAGCCCACCCCCGCAACCAACACCTCAAGGTACGGCATAGTGGTTCACGGCGTAGCCCTTAGGAAGAACTTAGGAAACATCCCAAAATGGCTGGAGTCAGCCAACAAAGACCTGGGAAAAATCTGTGGGATCCGGTGGTTGAGGAAGAAGGAGATCCTCGTGGAGGAGGGGAAGCTCACCAGCTTGGTGGTGGTGTACCTCAAGGAACGGATCGAACCAACACTGGGCAGAGTGAGACTCGGAGGGAAATGGTTAAAGTCGTGCGAGTATGAATGGGTCAGGAGACGGACTTGAACCTTTTCTTTTCATAAGCCCGTAACACTGAAACAATCACAGGCAACATCTTTTCTTTTTCTGCGGTGAATTGTTAGTTCCCCGCCACACAGGAGGATCCCGCGATCTCTAGTATACTCCTTTCTTTCCTTTATCTCATATGTAACTAAACCGCGCCATAGCCCTTAGGGCGGCACGCGATTAATATTTAAAACAAAAACTACTATTGTTGCACCGGAATAGGTCAAGCCTTGTGATACCGGGTTGTCGGTCTGGCATAAAGAATGGATCTTTGATTGTTCTTCTTTGATTGTTCTTCTTTGTTCTTTGATCATTTAGACTTCTTTCATTATTCGAATTCTTTGACATAGAATCCTTCTTTACTTTGTGATTCGAGTTATTACTTTCTTTGCTTCCTTTGTTAACATGTAGCTTAAAAGTAGCATGTTTGTTCTGTAATGAGGAACGCAAGCAATCCTTTCGGCACTCTTGCAATACTACACTTCGCGACCACAGTTCGCATTCTCGCTATTCAACATGTGAAGGACAAGCCTTGTGTGTGTGTGTTCCGCCACGACTCACACTCACACCCATAGCTCGCACTCGCCACCTGCACACATACCCAATCAGAAAACAATGCCAGCGTCGCCTGCTTTGGTAAGCCCCGGCTCGTTGCTTTTTGTTTTGAAATTTTTTTTTTTTATTTCATTACTCGCGTGCTGCCCTTTGTTTTGAGATTGCAAGCAGCTTCACGACTTTTTATTTTTTTTTACTTATTGTTATAGTCAATAGGTCGCCGTCGCGGTCAGCAGCGGAACCGAATGCTACAAGTGTAGCAAGGTTCGTCACATCAACCTTTGGTGGGTGTGGAAGCGGAATTTTTTTTTTTTAAATATCATTACTCGCGTGCCGCCCTATGGGCTATGGCGAGTCCTCTGTTGGATATTGCTCAAAATCCCAGATATACCCCTCCTAAACCCATCTGTCGCCCAATGGAGGGGCGTGGCAACTCTCGTTCTATCCCGATGCGGCCCCACCATTGCCCTTTGAGCGTTCTCCTTTGCTACCTTTTGGTACCCGATTGGCTTCCTCCCGAACATCCCTCTCGCCATCGCAAGTCAGATCGGTGCATGAAAAAGACCTCTGGTTCTCGAAACAGCATATATTGTTGACATTGAGAATTGTGAGGGGTAATGTGGCGATGAATGTGAAGAGAAATGAGACGGGTTTTTTTTTTTTTTTTATATCAGTACTCGCATGCCGCCCTATGGGCTATGGCGAGAATAGGAGGCATCTGAAGAGGACCACACCTGCCAGAACCTTCCGGACGCTCTTCCGGTTTCTGCATCAGGGAGGCTCCACTATATCTCTCCCCCTCTCCCACCTCACCACTTCTCCGCACCTTCGCAGTTTCCTCCACACCTTCGCAACCCGCAAATTTTTTTCCCGACCCGGGTAGGCAAATCGCGCGGCGCACTAAAAACCTGATCCCGGAAAAGAACCTTTCCACTCCTCCCCGTTCTCCGCCGTCCTTTCCCAGTTCTTCTCCATATCCCCCCCGCCGGGAGCACGCTAAGCGGCAGATTTTGGACCCACCCTATCTCCCTTCACTGCATCCACAGTCCTTCAGCTTTCCAATTTCTTCCGACGGTTCGAGTACTGCATCGGAACAACGCACTTGAAGTGTTTTTCCTGTTTCATGACGGAACCCTGTTCTGACAATTTGTTTCCCGCTCTCAACCTCGCTATAGCCTATAGGGCGGCACGCGAGTACTGATATTAAAAAAAAAAAAAAAAAGAAGAAGAAAAGATCTGGCTCTCAATGTCTTCATCCTCACCCTCCTCACGGCTATACACTCTTCGAGAGCCTATACGGATTCTTTTTTTTTTTTTTTTTTACTATCACGTAACCCCACTTGCACCGCCAAGCCATGGCAGGGTCCCTGGGCAAGCCCTCAAAGCCCGTAGACAGGCTTAACAAAGAAAGTTCTATATACACCTCCCCGTTCCACCCCTTCTAAAACCTGATTCCAGAAACTTCCGGACGCTTTCTTCTGGTTTCTGCATCAGGGAGGCTCCACTATATCTCTCCGCCTCTCCCCCCTCCCCTCTCCTCTCCTTCCTCCACACCTTCGCATCCCGCCCGGCAAGCAAACTTTCCCGACGGCAAATCGCGCGCTTCTAAAACTCCACCTCTCCCCCCTCCCCTCTCCTCCACACCTTCGCAGTTTCCTCCACACCTTCGCAACCCGCAAATTTTTTCCTGACCCGGGTCGGTAAATTGCGCGGCGCGCTTCACAAACCTGATTCCAGAAACTTCCGGACGGTTTCTTCTGGTTCGGCATCAGGGAGGCTCCCCTATATCTCTCCCCCTCCTCTCTCCTCTCCTTCCTCCACCTTCGCCTCCCGCCCGGCAAGCAAACTTCCCCGACGGCAAATCGCGCGCTTCTAAAACTCCACCTCTCCCCACTCCCCTCTCCTCCACACCTTCGCAACCCGCAAATTTTTTCCCGACCCGGGTCGGTAAATCGCACGGCGCGCTTCTAAAACCTGATCCCGGAACCTTTCCAACTCATCCCACTCCTCCCCGTTCTCACGACACCCTCAAGAAAAAAGAGTCGAAAGTCGCCACGCCACCGAACTCGAACCGCCTCAAGGCATGCGACTGCATAAAGCCATTCACGTCTCCTCCTCCCCTCTGCCCACCTCCGGAGGGCTTCTCAGTGCATTTTCCCCTCCCGGCCATTTCTGTCTCCATGTTCTGCACTCTTCCCATATGTGCCTTGTCGATATGCTCAGTATTAGTGATGCTCGCAGCAGTGTTTTTTTTTTTTTTTTTTTTTTTTTATATCAATACTCGCATGCCGCCTTATGGGCTATGGCGAGGTCTTTATTTAGGTACATGGAAATGAATGCATAATCGCAGCAGTGTACCTGCGCCCGGAATCTTTGTTTCCAACAAAGGGATGCCAGTAATAATCAACCAAAATGTTCATGTTATGTTGGGACTTGTGAACGGAAAAGAAGGAATTGCTATGGATATTGTTCTGGATGAACGTTCAAGTGTTTATGCTTTGAACCAGTCTAATATTGACCTCGCCATAGCCTATGGAGCGGCATGCGAGTAATGATATAAAAAAAAAAAAATAGATCTGCCAGAAGTTCTTCAAGGACAGTCGCACATTCACGGCGGTATACGTGGCATTCACAAGATGCCGCAAGCTAGACGGTCCCAATTTTTTGAGAGGGTTTCGAGATGATTTTTTTTTTTGCACAACTAAGTAGATGATGCTCTGTTGGATGAGATGAAGCGACTTCACAACCTGTAGCTAAAAACTAATGCGCTAGATGAATAAGAGTGCAAATATATGAATCTTAGTACAATCGTACCTAATTAAATAGAGTATGAGATTTTGTGATAATGATTTAGATACAAATAATAGTAGTGACCGTAGTAATATAATTTCTGAGCCGACAGAGGTCTGCGCCGACGACGGGTCTTGGCATTTTTCCTAATTGGGAAAAAAGGCCCCACCTACCGACTCACCGGCCTGAACTTTTTTTTTTTTTTTTTAATTTCATTACTCGCGTGCCGCCCTATAGGCTATGGCGAGGGTTTTATGGGAAGAAAAAACTAAACTAACGAACACAAACTGTCTTAACTACATGTATTCCCCGAGGTGTACATTCGTGGTTCGGGTGGAGAGAGATGAACCGAGCCGTACTCACCGACAACAACCACCACAGGACGAGCGTTTGGAAGCGACTCCACAACCACAACGCTCCCCCCGCTGAAACCTACATAGATCGAAAGCTCTCAGCGTGCTGAGCACTTTGATCTAATTTTCTTTCCCAAACACCTGACACTGCGGTTTTCCCCCGAGGGGCAAAATCGCGAGGAATCTTCAGCTCAACACCTCGTTGCCACCACACCACGTCGGCGCCAAGGTCCGATAGGCACTCCCGGATAAGCTCAACACAGCCAATCAAACGACAATGCCGCCAAAAGGCAGATACCCACCGCCTCGCGCCATGAGGCCCAGAGAGAAACCCTGGGAATGTATGAACGAAGAGGAGAGGGAAACCTTCTTCACAACCCTCGTCGGATTATGGCGACACGAGTACTTAGGTGCCAATTCACAGGGGCAACCAGAGAACGGGAACCACCTCGTTTTCAGCTTTAAGGACGGTCCGGCGAGACCGGACATAACCCCATTCCTGCCCTCCCCACCCTCACCGCCAACACTGGGGCTCAGCCCCATCACGGGCGTGCAGACAGAACCGGTGGAACCACCACCGCCACCACCTCCACCACGGCCACAACAGACCTTGGGGCTCAGCCCCATCATCTGCACAGGCACGCAACCGGCGCCACCACCACCACAGCAGGCAGCTCCACCCACACCGCCACCAGCCACATCACCGGCACCACCCCCACCCTCGACCCGGAGAAGGAGGAGCAAAAAGCCGAAGAAAATTGCGACCACTCCGCCGGTCAGGACCGAGACACCAACCCCAACCTCAACCCCGACCCCGACCCCGACCAGACCACCCGCCCCCGCCCCCGCCCCCGCCCCCAAAGCCAAATCCACCCGATCCCAGACCCCGAAACGCACAGACCAGCCCGGAAAAGAAATAGGCATAGTCGTCCACGGAATAGCCCTGAGGAAAGACCTGGGGAAGGTCCGAAGATGGCTGGAGACCTCCAACAAGAATATAGGCAAAGTCACTGGGATTAGATGGTTGAGAAAAAAGACAATCTTACTGGAAGAGGGAAAAACGACGAGTTCCGTGGTGGTATACCTAGAGACACCAACGGAAACGGAAAAAGTCAGGCTCGGAGGGAAGTGGTTAAAGTCGTGCGTGTATGAGACAGACAGGGGAAGGAAATAGACGTTGGGTGTTGTTCTACCCGCATCACGGAGGACAAGCGGGCAATACTTGTATTTAGTTCTTAGTCAGTCTTTTGTGTTAGTTTTAGTTTATATATACCTCGCCATAGCCCATAGGGCGGCACGCGAGTAATGAAATAAAAAAAAAAAAAAAAAGATGAACCGAGCCTGCCTATATCCTTCCTCTGTCCGGCTCGTATATCTCCGTACGCAACCATTTCCCCCCAAGTCTCACCTTCCCAGCTTTCTTTGTTGTCTCTAAGTAGACGACCACCGAGCTTGTCTGCTTTCCTTCCTCTCTCAGTGTAGTCTCTTTCCGCAACCACCGAATGCCTGTAGTCTTGCCTAGTTCCTGGTTTGATGTCTCAAGCCATCTCCTCACCTTTCCCAAGTCTTTCCTCAGGGCGACGCCATGAATGACGATGCCATGTTGTGGTTGGGGTCGGCGGGGAGGTGATGTCTGTGACCGGTGGCGGGGGCGGGGCGCGGGGGCGGCGGGTGTCGGTGCTGGTTTAGGTTCGGGGGTTATGGTCGGGGCTGATGTCGTGGGGGCGGCTGGGGGAGCTGCCTGTTCTTCGACCGGGGGAGGGGGGGCTGTCTTTTTGGTTTCCTTTGGCTGTCTGACTTTCCTCTTCCTCTTTGGGGTTGTCTTCGTCTTGGTCGAAGTCTTGGGTGCTACCCCCTCGGAAGTGGGTTCCTTCGAGAGTAGCACGTAGTAGTTGAAGCTGAGGGCTTCTGATGTTATTTCCTCCGGCGCCGTGTCTACACACGTGATCTGGCTGAGCCTCAAGGCCTGTGGCGGGCTCGGCGGGATGTCTATTACCGTGATGGGGCTGAACCCCAGTGGCTGTGGAGGTGGTGGAGGCGGTGGAGGCGGTGGAGGCGGTGGCGTTGGTGACGGTGGCGCCATCTTCGGAAGTGGCGCTGATCGCGTCGGGGGTGGAGGAGGTGATGGCGTCAGGTACCCGTGTTCTGTCTCCCATCGTCTATTGAACTCCGCTATTGCATCTAGGGCCGTTCGTTTCTTTTGGGTCGGGGGAGGAGTGGGCGGCGGGGGAGTTGTCTTCTGCTTCGGCGGCATGTTATTGGCTTATTGCTCCTTATCCGGGTGTTGCTATTGGTTCTTGGCGCCAGTGGGGTGGCAACGAAGGTGTTGAGCGGATGAATCCCTCGGACGTTTCCCCTCGGGGGAAATCTGTAGTCTTGGGTTTTTGGGGATAAAAATTAGATCAACAGACTCAGCTCGCCGAGTGCTATCGATCTATGTAATTTTCGCTGGGGGGGACGTCGTGGTTGCTGAATCGCTTCCAAACGCTCGTCCTGAGGTGGTTGTTGCCGGCCTGAACATAGACTGCCAGCTAAACGTCCATCAACATCACAGGAAAAGGCTACAACTCAGGAAAGCCGCCTGGAAGGTCGCAACCAGACTGGCGGGACTGGCACCAGCAAAGAAGCGCCAGCTATATACACCAGCATTGCCCGGAACATTGCCACCTGGGGTTGCTGGGCATGGCAGGACTATGCGCGGGGGCCCCCGAGGAACAAAAAGTCCGTGACCTTGAGGAATGGCAGTATACGGTCGCACGGGAGATCGTCAGGGCGCTATGGGCTACCCGGAGCGACCTGGTAGAGAGCCTAGCCAACTTAGAGTCAGTGCAGGCCTTCACGGCGTGTGAGCGTATGGGAGTAGAAGCCAGGGCGCTGAGGTTTCAACACGAACGCCTCAAGGACGACGAGACGAAACAGGAATATCTGAGAGGCACCCTAGATATCCGGACACCACTACCCCTATTCAAATTGTCTTCCATCTCAAAGGACGCCAGGAAGGAGGAGTGGGTATGAATCATTGAAGACGGTGAAGACGAAGGCTGGACGAGCATATACACCGACGGAAGCCTGTTCGAAGGGAAGACGGGGGCCGGCGTATACCACAATCGGACAAGGAAATCGATATACCTGGGTATGCACACCACGGTCAATGACCCAGAACTCCTAGCCATGGGTGAGGCCCTACTACCTAGACTCACCGGAAGCCGAGATCGTGATATTATCGGACTCCAAGACAGCAATAACTAAACTTCAAAGGGTAGCCGAAGGCAGACCCACGTTCGAAGGAGCCGCCCAAATAGTCAGAGAACGCTGGGAGGCCAGAGCCAAGGGCAGACCTGGATGTGGTAGTGATGTGGATCAAGGGTCATAAGGGATCGAAGGCAATACCGAAGCTGACAAGGCGACGAAGATTGGAGCATTTCTACAATACGAGGACGAAAAAGTTACGGAGGCCGGCATGCGGCAATTTGCCAGCTCGAGAGAGAGGAACCGGCTGAACATGGATTACCGACCACTACAGAGACTGAGCCACCGGTAGCCACTTTGGCAGCTATACTGGGGGGCAAAGGCCTAAGGCGGTGGAGACACGAAATGGGAACAGCCGATGGTCCCGAATGCCGAGGGTGTGGAGAAGAAGAGGAGAACAACAGCACATGTACTCAACCGCTGCAAGGTCTGGAAGACGAAATGTCCCGGAGGCGAGTATGACCTGCTACGGCCCAGGAAAGGGGACAAGGAGGACAGGGACACATTGAACGAGTTACTCGACTGGGCGGGGACTAGCCTCTGACTTTCAATTTCTTTTTCCCCACTTCCATTATTCTACCTAGGGGACTCAGAGAAGCCAGAGGCCCTTGTGAAGAGATATTTTGCCTTTGAAGAGGAGGAGGGGGGGGGGGGGGGTTGTGGAGGAAGGAGGAGAAGGAGAAGGGGGCAGGCGGCAGGTGAGTGAGGAGGAGAGAAAGAGAGTGGAAGAGGAGGTGAGAGAGGCCCTGAGAGGTACAAAGAACACATCAGCACCGGGTCTGGACGGAATCGGATACCGCCTCATCAAAGCGGCATTGAAGATGCCTCTGGCCCTGCCATGGCGAACAGCTACAAGCGGGGTCACGTGAAATAAAAAAAAAAAAAAAAAAAGATGCCTCTGGAAGACGAGCTGGTGGGCGAAATCGCAGAGAAATGGATCCAGAATACAACACCCAGAGAGTGGAAGGAAATGAAGGTCGTCATAATACCGAAGCCAAGCAAGGACATTAAAACGAGGAAGGTGTAGAGACCGATCAACCTGATCAACTGTATAGGCAAGATTAGGGAGAAGATAATGGCGAATATGGGATGGCAGAAGCTCCACAACCCACGCGAGACTTCCGGGAGACCCACTCCCGAACTGGCTGACTGCCCCCCACCGAAACCCGTCAGACACACTGGGTTCAGCCCCATCACCACAATCCAGACGCCACCGGTGGAACCCACTCCCCTGCAAACCTTGGGGTTCAACCCCACCACCACCATACACACACCCCCGGCGGAATCCATGGCCTAAGCATTAGGATTCAGCACAATATGCGTCGCGCACTCTGAGGAGCCGTTCACAGAGTGCACAACTCCCGCCCCACCCCTGAAGAGGCCACGACCAAGACGAGAAAGCGGAAAAGCAAAGCAGCATCAGTGCATATCCCGTACAGTATGCCCTCAAGCGAAGACTTGACGACGTAGAGGCAAAGAAAATTGCCACCACGCCACCGATTGGGACTTCAGCCACCACGGCGGCGACCCCATCAGCTCCCAAGCCTACCCCCGCCCCCACACCCACCCTTACACCCAAACCAAAAACCCTCAAACCACAAAAGCCAGACCCCCGACACATCCATCCATCCCCGGTGCCACCACCCCCAAATTCCAACACCTCTCGGGACAGGCACTTTCTGCCTGTACGCACACTGGCCGTTTTTCCCACTTATGATCGCCTGGTCTCAGCCTAGGCCTCAGTTGGAGTCCGAGCTGGCCATAGAATTGCCCCAAGATACCGGTAGCCTCCGCTTGTCTGAGAGTGCTTTCACTTGATCTGCCAGTAGTACGGCAACGCATAGGGAGGAAAGGGCAGAAGTTTTTTTGCGCACTGATGTAGTTGGTACTCGGTACTGGCATTTAGTGATGCAGGTGGGGCTGTTATGACCGTGCGAGAAAGGTCTACCAGATCGGGGATGGATATTGCTACTGACGGGTATTTTCCATACAATTTTGCTCCCAAAGTCAGGTACAGACATCAGCCTCACCTGCTCCCAGACCGCTCGCACAGCCTATAACTTCGCCCCTATCTGCATCACTAAATGCTGGTAACGAGTACAGTAGAGGCTTGCTACGCACGGATGAGGCTTGCAATATCCATGCATTATACCTAGTAGGGACTGATTGATCATCTCTATTTCTTTAGCCTCAAATACATAAAATAACAACACACTGTACTAGTAATTGTTTTTTTTTTTTTTTTTTTTTTTATGTCATTAATCGCTGGCCGCCCTACGGGCTATGGCGATGAGTAATTGTTTTATTGCATACTTATCCATTTGCATTTTCACGACAGACATATTAGGATATAAGCTAATAACTATATATGCTCTATACTATATGCAAGGATCATAGGGCAGAAAGGTATCATGGCGAGAGGTATGTGCAACAGCAGGTAGGAGTGGTGGTATATAGGTGACAGTGAGTATGAATACCAGCAGGTGGTATGAGTGATGGTGTAATGGAGGTGGTAAATGTAGAGAGTTACCGTCCGCCAGGCTAAAAAGATACTTGACTAGCGATGCTTACTAGTCTATTGTGTAGCTCATATAGTACTCATTTATACGACTGCAATGCTATTGGCTATCACATATTACTCATGTCATGTTTGCATCCACCAACCACCCGCCTATAGTTGCGGTGAGCCCATACCAGATAGCAGGTACTAGTGGTGCGTAGCAAGTATAAGTGACAGTGCGTATGAATGATAGCAGGCTTAGAGTAACAGCTGGTATGAATAATAGCAATAATATCAATCCTGTTATAGAAGTTGCAGTGCTATCATCTGGAGGAGTAGTAATCTGTTATTCCGTTATTCATTTTTCTGTTCCCTTCTAACTTATATCCTATGTATCTAGAACCTCTCCATAGCCCATAGGGCAACATGTGAGTAATGATATTAAAAAAAAAAAAAGATAGTTGGCTAGCAATGTCCGCTAGTCCTCTGCACAATTCATAACTACGACCATCATATATGACCATCCTATCGCATACATGTACTCAGTACATATTTGGCTGCATACTGCCCTTATATAAGTATTGTGCGCTCCACTCAGCACTTGCACTAGGTGAGCCTTAATATCTAATACATATTTGTAAACTCTGTTCAGCAATGTGCTGAGTGGGCCTGCCTTCAAGGTTACAGGTCATCATAGTCATAGTAGATAGAGTGTCAGTGAATGTATAATAGCAATAAGTATCACAATTAGTAACTCTATACTTACTACTCTATTGTTCTCATGCCCAGATAGCACGGAACCTCTCTGGACAGGCAGATTCTGCCTGCCGCTCCCGGACCTCAGACGATAAACTTTACACCATGACACTGTCACTCAGGTACCAACATTGTGGGGTAAGTAGATCAAATGTTGGTACTTGTTACCAGCATTTAGTGATACAAATACCGACAACAACCACCATAGGATGAGTGTTTGGAAGCGACTCTATAACCACAACGTCCCCCCCAGTGAAAACCACATAGATCGAAAGCTCTCAGTGAGCTGAGTCTTTTGATCTAATTTATATCCTCAAATACTACAATCCACAAGTTTCCCCCTCGGGGTGAAATTCTGAGGAACATCATCCGGCACCAACGAAGACCCTAAACCGGTGCCAAGAACTAATAAGATGTCGAACAGAGGATGGAGACGAGGAAATTCCCCCCGCCCACCGCCTCCTCCACGAGACTGGGAAGAACTGTGGGGTGAAATACGCCAGAAGACGGGCGTAGTGTCATCGATACTGTTCGAGTCGATGCACGCCGCGCTCGTGAAGGGTCCGGATTGCGAGTTATTCCCCAAGATGGCTCACCGACGCCTTTGAAGCACTCTCCACCCACAACACCACCACCACCACCACCACCACCACCACCACACCGCTGGGGCTCAGCCCCATCACCAGCATCGACACGCCGCCGGTGCGACCCACTACGGAAGAGCTGGGGTTCAGCTCCATCACCACTTGCGCGGAGGAGCGCCCCACCCCAGAGCAAACGGCGGCACCACCACCCCCAACACCCGACCCGAGACCGGAGAATGCGCGAAACAAGAAGCGCAAAGGAAAGACCCCGTCCCCTCAGGACCCATATGCGATCAAACGCCAACTTGACGACAAGGAGGCTAAAAAGGTCGTGTCCGCACCCCGGTCGGCGACACCGCAGGCCCCGCGCCTGACAACACCACCACATCGAGCTCCAAGCCCACTCCGGGCCCAACGCCCAACAACCCGACACCCAGAATTCACTCCCGTTCCAAGACCAAGCCCCCCACCACACCACCTACCCCAGATGCCAAGGTCGATGTCCACCAGGAGGAGGGCCGCCGGTACCACCTCCACCAGGAGGAGGACTAGGAGGACGAGGTGGGTCACCTCCAGGAGGAGCAGGAGGAGGAGTATTCCCGGAGGGAGTCTTCTTCTTTTGGCTATCTCACAGGAAAGCCAATATCTGATCCATGGTATTCCCCATCGTGTTAAGGTTTCTGATGATGGGGTTTAGTTGCTTTGTGGTGTCGGCTTCGATCCCTGCTTTTTGTCGAAGGAGTGCTGTATTGAACTGATCACTCAGTGACTGCTGCTGCTGCTGGATGATAGTATACCACGTCAAAAGCCGGCATCGTCGTACACGGAATAGCCCTAAGGAAGGACTTAGGGAAGGTCCGGAGATGGCTGGAGGCAGCTAACAAAGACTTGGGCAAGACAACCGGAATCCGTTGGCTGAGGAAGGACACATTGGTCAACGAGGGAAAGAAGACAAGTTCAGCGGTAGTTTATTTGGTGAAAACTATTGAGGTTGGGAGAGTTAGGCTTGGAGGGCGATGGCTGCCAGTGAACCAGTATGAATGGGACAGAGGACGGAAGTATGGAAGACGGACATACTGGCTCATTCCTCACCCGCATCATGGATGAGCTCCGCGGGTGCCACATGTATCTAGTCAATTTTCTTTCGTTTAGTTTAAATAAATACCTCGCCATAGCCCTTAGGGCGGCATGCGAGTAATGATATTAAAAAAAAAAAAAAAAAAAAAATTACTATCCTGGATTTTGCTGCCGTCTGAGGATAGAATTGCCCTCTCTCTTCCAGCCTCCTCCACTGAGGTCTCCCATTCTTCTCTCCCTCCTCCCTTTCTCCCCAGCCTCTCCGTGCACTCCACTTCCACCTTCTCAGACTTCCTCCCCTATGAAATCCTCTCCTCATCCTCTGAGAACCTCGACCACTGTTGCTGTCAACAGTCCAAAACACTCTCGTACCTATCCCCTTCTCTCAAAGCCCACGGGGAAGCGATGGCTAAGGAAAAAGCAGACTCTAATTGAGGAGGGAAAGAAGACAAGCTCGGTTGTGGTGTACCTGGATGAGGTATCGGAAAGTGACAGGGTGAGACTGGGAGGAAGATGGCTCCGAGCAGAGCAGTACGACTGGGACAGAGGAAGGAAGTGAAGGACCCATTCCGTACAGAACTCCACCCGCATCATAAACTAGCACCACGGGCACTACCTGTATTTAGCTATTAATTTTCTTTCTTTTCTAATAAACCCTCGCCATAGCCCATAGGGCGACATGCGAGCATTGATATAAAAAAAAGAAAAAAAAAAAAAAAAAAAAAATCTCAAAGCCCACTGTATCTCCCAATCCTTCCAATTTCTCACCTCCTCCTTCTTCTCCTCGCTCTCCCTTCTGAAATCTCCTGTACATAGCTCTGCAAGCTCTGATAGTGCCTCCATCTCCCATACCATCACTTTTGCCTACGCCCCATCTAAAATCACTTCTACCTCCTCCATTCCATACCCCGCATTGACTTTCTTCACCCTTGTACCTCTTCCTCCCTGGGCTGCCTTCTTCAATGCTTACAGCTGCACCTTCTCCATCTCCCTCCTCCACTCCTTCTGGCCCCTTCAATCTATCTCGCTACCCCATACAGCCACTGCTCTAATCATGCCTGTATAGATCTATCTCCAACTCCTTGAGCTCATTCCCCAATCCCTATTTCCCAACCCTACCAGTACTCCGGCCAGCCTTCTTACCCTTCCCACTCTATTCTTCCAATGTGCCATGAAGGTTAGGTTTTCATCAAAGATAACCCCCAGCTATTTTAAGAAGTTCCTTCTTCTTCTCCTGTCTCTTCCCCATGCCGAATGTTATCATCTCCCACTTTGACTACTCTTGCGGAATCTGATCCTCTTCTGCCACCACCTTCACCTCCTTTCTTACTCTCTCTCTCAACCTCATCATGTCCCAATAGCTATGACAGTCCTGGACCATTACAGCTATATCATCCATATATAAGGATGCCTCGATCTCCACCCCCATCGCTACTCCCTGACTCTCCTCTCGATCTTCTCCATTATTGGCGCTATGAATATCAAGATAAGCACCAGCAACAAGGGGGACCCTTTTTTTTTTTTTTTTTTTTTTTTTTTTTTTTAATACCATTACTCGCGTGCCGCCCTATGGGCTATAGCGAGGTTTAGTTACATGAAAGTAAAAGAAAATAAGTCTGATAACAAGTAAAACCCACGCCTCTCGCTAGTTTTGCGGATGGAGGTCCGAGCCGATACGATGGGCATCCTTTGTCTATATCTCCGTCCTCTGTCCCACTCATTCTGGCAAGCTCTCAACCATCTTCCGCCAAGGCTTACCCTGTCTACTTCCACTATAATCCTCCAGATACACGACTACCGAACTTGTCTTCTTTCCCTCCTCCCTCAATGTCGTCTTCTTAATCAGCCATCTGATCCCCGTAATCCTGCCTATGTCTTTCTTGTGCATGCGAGTAATGATATAAAAAAAAAAAAAAAAAAAAAAAAAAAGTCTTTGTTGTCTGCTTCCATCCATCTCCGGACATTCCCAGGGTCCTTCCTCAGGGTTTTTTTTTTTTTTTTTTTTTTTTTTTTTTAATCACATAACCCCGCTTGTAGCACTTGGCCATGGCAGGGTCCCTGGGCAAGCCCTCATAGCCCGGAGACAGGCTACTTCCTCAGGGTTATTCCATGTACTACGATGCCGAATTTGGGCAAAACCTCTCGGGACAGGCACTTTCTGCCTGTACGCACACTGGCCGTTTTTCCCACTTATGATCGCCTGGTCTCAGCCTAGGCCTCAGTTGGAGTCCGACCTGGCCATAGAATTGCCCCAAGATACCGGTACTGTAGCCTCCGCTTGTCTGAGAGTGCTTTCACTTGATCTGCCAGTAGTACGGCAACGCATAGGGAGGAAAGTGCAGAAAGATTATTTTGTAATGGTAGCACCACATGCATTTTTCCTAACGCTAGACAAGTAGGGACAAGTGGTAATCACCAAGACATAGTCTGTGCCCTAGTTTCAAGCCACCTGCGGGCATTACCTAGCTATTTTGAAAATTACTTGTTTAAGTTATAAATTCTAATACTGCATATTTTTTTTGCCAATCTTGCATTTTTGCGAGATTATCTTGACATTACTCTCTGCCATAATTGTGAACTGCGCAATGAAGTTATAGGGTTGCTATCTGAACGAAGGTATACGCCGGCGCCACACGCCAGAGCGCACACGCCCATCATACCCACCCTACCCCCTCTCGCCAAGCCAAGAGGGGGGATGGAGGAGATACTTAATGGACGGGATAACCTACGTCAGCAGAATGATGGAAAACCGATAGACAGAATGGGAAAAAGCGAACGGCGCAACACCCACGCTGGCCAAGACAGACACTACCCTCCCAAGGAGGCCAACCCGAAAGCCAGCACCCATCGCGCCCGCACTGCCACTCCACATGCCACCACGTAAAATAGAGGAGACAGATTTAGACAAATTGACCACCGAAGAAGATGGGAATTCGATGGACAGAGATTACACAAACACAAAGCTAGAACAAAGAACAGCCTTACTGGACCTAATTTTGGCAAGAAAAGGAGACTGGAAAACTCACAGTATTACCTGGATAGCAGGGTCTGACCATGCGATAATATGCGGATGGATCACGATCACCCGCAGCCATGCCAGGACCATCAAAGTCACCGACTGGGATAAATGGGAAGAGTCTGTGGAGAAATGGGGTGACAAGCCCCTAAGGGAGGGCATCAGTGAGAGAGCCGGGGCGAGGGGGTAGAGAGAAAAAGAAGAACAAGGTGAACAAAATGGAATTTCACCGGGTACAAGACTGGAAGTTGCATGAACACCTGAAGTTCATTGCGGAGGAACAGCAGTGGACACTGCATAAGTTCCATAACATTATTGAACACTCAAAGAAGGAAGGATTGGCAGCCACAATAGAGGGAGCAATCAGCAGGGCGGTGAGCAGGGGAGAAGTAGAAGAGGGCAAGGAATACGAGGTGGCGGTGAAAGAGGTTACACTTAAAGACATCCTGGAGGAGAAGGTGAGCACACAACAGACTATCGACTTTGGGAAGCGAAGATGAGTCTGGGGAGGGTCAAGCCAGAGACAGCTAGGTACATGGGAGCATCGACAGCGGAAGCGCTGAGAGGTCTAGAGAAACGATCAGGATTAAATAGGTAGAGAAGTGAGACAGACCTGGAGTTAAGAGAGTGGGCGGAAAGAATGGCCAGTGACTATTGGACATGGAAAGGCAGACAAGAAGAGCGAGCGGAGGGGTTTGAAGAAGTGGAAAAGGTCATCAGGGTGCAGTTGGAGGTGACCAGGGGGGAGTTAACAAGGATGGTCGTCAATCAGCTGACTAAAGAGAGAGAGAATATATTGTCTGAAATCAGGGTCACCATGGACTGACACGCCGATACGCTATTCAGCCTAGAGCGAGTACAGAGCGGACTAAGGGGCGCCATACGTGAAGTCAACATGAAGTTGGAGAAGATGATGGGGATGCTGGAAAGGGCGACATTCACATACCCAGAATGGCCAGAGGAGCTAGCACCCGAAGCTGCAAACCAGCAACAGGACAAAGACAAGGAGAACAAACAGAGTACACAACAGTTCCCTACAGCGGAAGAGCCGGTCATCGAAGCGGGAAAGGGACCGCAAGAGGGGGAAGAGAAAGCGATAAAACATCACGAGGGACCGGAAGAGAGTCAGCCAGAAGAGAGGGCGTCCAAGAGGGCCAGACGACCCAATGGAACCGAACGCAACTCGTCCTCCCCGCCGTCAGTCACGGGGTGGGGGAGAGACAACCCACAAAAGCACGACCTCTAGAAGTAAACACGGAAGAGAAGGTCGACCAAACGGATAGGGACACGCCGATGCCAGACGCACCTCCACCGGTCACACCGATGTCAGATGCACCTCCACCGGTCATGCCGGAAGCCCAGAAGGAAGATCGGATGGGAGGAATAGAGAACAACAAAACTAAGATGAATGATAGCTGTCATGCAGTACCAGCAACGACGACGAAACCGAGGGTGGCGGGTGGCACGAATGGCCAGTCCCGAGGCAGCCCAGCACAAAGGGGAAGAGGAGGGTGCACACAGCCGGCGAACGGGGGCAGGGAAATAGGCAGAGAGGTTGGAAGGGAAGGGAGCCCGACGAGGAAGGGAAGAGACGGCAGAGGGAGCAGGTTGTTCGCAGAAGTAGCGGCGGAGGCGATCGGGGGGCAAAAGGAGACGGTGAATATAGGGCCGAGTAGAGGGGATAAAGCGGGTAAAGGGAGTGAGTGGAAAGGGAGAGTGGAGGACCTGGGATTTGTGGCAGGCACGACTACACAGCTCTCCGAACTGGATGAAAAACTGGGCGGACCCGAGTGGGGCAAACTGGGAAGAGTAAACAGACACCTGGAACCAGACACCCTGTACAAAGTGAGAAGGATCATCCTTGACAAAGAGTTTCCCATGGAGAGGATCCTATTGATGGGGGATATGAGCGAGAAGCAGGGCCCGAGAACTATCGCAGCCCTACAGGAGGCAGTTAAGAAAGCAGGCTCCGTGGCAAAGGTGGATTGGGACAAGAGGATGGTGGAGTTGGTAACGTTCGAGATAGGGATGAAAGAGGACTTGAAGAGGGTAGGAGTAGAATTGAGGGAGGTGAACGTAGGGACAGTAGGCCCGAGGGCGAGGCAAGGAGATTGTCGAGTGGCCAGATGGCACCGAGGGACGGGACACTGGCTATAAGCATATTCGTCACGGACAATGTGGTGGAGGCCTTGAGGGTCGGTTTGAAATTCAGGGCTGGAAGAGTGAAGTGTTTCCTCAGAGAGGACGTGGGAAAGGAGAAATCAGGAAAGGTGAGACGTTACAGATATACAGACCCTGAGGGGTATTGCGTGCACTTCCAAGTAGGACAAGTGATTGAGTGGCTTCCCAGACAGAGAAACCTGCCGGAGTGGTTAAAGAGCTCACCGAGGAGAAAGGAGGTCGAAGAAGTGGTCAATCTAAATAAACGGGGGATGGAACCAAACGTGTCAGTGCTGCAAGAGAGTAGGGGACCATCACCAAGATTGTGGGAGATCAAAGGACAAGGACTGGGTAAGGAAAGAGACCGAGGAGTATCTGATTCGTCCCCATAGGGCACCAGGGAAGGGAGGGCTAGCATGTTAAGAGTGGTGTACCAGAATGTGGGGAGGTCGATCATTGCGACGGACATCACCATACAGGAGGCGGCAGAGAGGAAGGCGGATATAGTATTCATAGGGGAAGCGTGGAGAGTGCCGGGAGGGGGAACGACCTTCCACCCAGCGTATGCAATGGTGAAGTTTCTGGAGAAGGAAAGAGGATTGGCAGCATATGTGAGAAAAGACATAGTGGGTAGAGGGGGGGGAAGGGTATGCGTCGGTAGTGTGGGGGGGGAGGAAGGTAACAGGGGTTTACTGGAATGAGGTGGTGCAGACAGAAGAAGAACTAGACAAGATAGGGCATACAGATGTACTTATAGGCGATTGCAATGCACACCACGTGGAGTGGTCATTGAAACAAAACTAGCGGGGGCAGATCTGAGGCTGAGAATGCGGGCCATAGGGTTGACACAGCTAGTGGAGAAGGGGACAGTGACTTGGCAAAGGGTAGTGGAAGAACAGAGGAGAACAGCAATATTGGACCTGGTATTTGAGAGAGCGGAGGAGTGGGAAATGACTGGGTTCTCTTGAATCACAGGTGGGGATCAAGTGATGGTGATGGGAGAGCTGAAACGAGTACGGGGGATAAGGGAGAAGATTAGAGTGACAGACTGGGAGAGGTAGGACAGGTTCGTAGAAGAGTGGGGAGATAAGAAGGTCAGGGAGGGGGTGGACGCTGATGAGGTGCTGAAGAACCTGAGCAGGAGATTCATGAGAGAAGCATGCATCACGGATAGATCAAAACGATGGTACAATAAGGAGGTGAAAGAAGCGAGGAAGATGACGGAGTATATACTCAGAAAGACCTCCAAATCCAGCACAGAGGCCAAAGCGAGAGTGAGGAGACTTCTGAGGGACATCATAAGAGACAAGAAAAAGAGGTACTGGGAGGACTTCCTGGAGGAGGAAAGGATTACCTCCCCATAGGATATAATAACACTAGCGAAGGACCCATTCAGGCAAAGGGATCTGATAGGCATCAAGAGGTCGGAACAAGAGGTCGGATGAGGAGGTCGCGAGGAAGCTGGCAGAGAGTTACTTCATAGCAGCAGTCCCTAAGGAAGAGGAGGAAGTCGTCAGGAGGACAGGAGAGTGGGGGGAGAGAGAGACGATAAGGGAGGCGATCGACAAAGTGCTAACCAGAACAAAGCCGAGGTCTGCACCGCGTCCAGACGGGATACAGTATGGAGTATTGAAGCGGATCAAGGGGACGGAGCGTTGGAAGGCGGTGAGAGAAAAGATAGTGGAGTACACTATCGGGGACCTGGACCTGGTGAGGGGCTTCGAGGTAGTGATGGCATTGAAGAAAGGCAGACCCAGGGATGAACCAGGAAGCTGGAGGCCGATCACTCTCCTCAATACAGTGGCAAAGCTGGGGCAAAAGGTGGTGGTGGACCAGCTTCAGAAAAAGGACAGGCTGTTCCACAGCTCACAGATGGGAGGATTTCCACTTTTATCTGTTCTTTTCACCGCCATTCTCACTTCCCCTGCACACAGGAGTTTCCAGGGAGTTCAACTTTTATTTCTGACTTTTCTTTTTGATTTTATATATAACTAAATATCGCCATAGCCCATAGGGCGGCATGCGATTAATGAAATAAAAAAAAAAAAAAAAAAAAAAAAGTTCTTCCAGCGAGAGGTGTTAGGGCCTTGGCATGAGACTAGGGAATATCCCAAGCTACTTACTTAATGGATCCTGTGACAGATAACAAGCTAATGCGGTGGGAAGCAGTTCAGACAGAATCACCCGTCCCTATTTATGCAGCAAAATTCAGGGAGTACCTTTTTTTTTTTTTAATATCATTGCTCGTATGCCGCCTTGAGGGCTGCGGCGAAGTTAGTTACATAGGAGATAGCTAATAGAAACGTCCCCTGATAACGACCATAGTACAGGAATAAAAATAAAATAACAAGCAACGAGACAACAACGATCTCGCGCGCTTCACTGTCTCGCCAACTCCCAGATCGCCACCAATGGAAGTACCTTCGTATCCAACTAAACAATCATTGGTGCAGTAAGAGGTTGCGCAGAGTAGCGGATTCAGTAGTGGTTACCATTACGTGAGGTAACTTGACATAAGCAAATGCTCTGATTGGCTGATTTCGTAACGTGAGACAGCCGATTTTCGTTACGCAACGTAACCATGATCACGTAGCCAAATCGTCGCGTTACCACCGTAACTTCGCGTAACTTTGGTAACGACAAGGATATGCAGCTGGTTTTAGCTGACCACAGGGGCCATTGACCGGTCTTTACCTAAATCAGCAACACATGGATGCATATGCATAAGCACGTTTCTACCACTTCATGAGCATCCCCAATCTACACATGAAAGCAGTGTTCCCAACCGGCCAGGCCGTCCAGGCCGCCCAGGCCGCCCAGGCTGGTCCAGGCCGGTCCAGGCCATTCAGGCCGTTTAAGCAATTTCAGGGGCAGGAGGGCTGGTTATGAGGCTGTTTCAGGGGCCACCTTCAGGTTACTTGGACACGGATTGAATATGAACCTTTCAATATTTTCGGATAACGATCTAGACTTTTTTTTTTTATTGAGCAGCGCTTTTCGCAGGTATTCAGGTAAGTAATTTTTTTTTGTATCGCTTGACTATATACTAATTTCTTATTAGTACTGCAGGGAGACAGACATTCCAACCACCGGTTCTGGCGATGATGATTCCTTTAGTATTCTACTATTCTTCACTCTCCATAGTGCAGTTCAAGTTTTGATCTTGCATCGATGATTCCCTGCAGTCCCTTCTGATGCCGATATCGAGTCTTCTGGAATTTGGGTTACAAAAATCTGGTGCGACAAAGTTGGATTTGACAGTATGGTGAAGCTGTGCATGGCTAATGGAAAGCGATACTGGCGGTGTAAAATCAGCAAGCAAAATCCTAAACATTAGAGTAGGATTTTAGAGTACGTTCTGTATATAGCTACTGTATAACTTAACTCACACTGTAGCCTGAATGGCCTCAATGGCCTGGACCGGCCTGAATGGCCTGAATGGCCTGAATGGACTGGACCGGCCTGAAACATTCAGGCCGCCTGGACCGGCGCGGGCGGACCTCACGGCCGGCCTAGATTTCTATGGCCCGTTGGGAACACTGCATGAAAGCTCTCCAGTTTCTACCATCATGAGCCAGCAAACGTCTGCTAAAATTACAGCAAGTTCACAAGCTGTTACTCCACGTTCTGCTACCCCCTCTGGTATCTGAATTAAGTAGCATAGATATGGCATGAGTCTCGATTGCTGTCATGGTCCCTGTTCGATTTTGGCCTTCTCCGATATGCGGGGCATGTTGATGTTACGGATGTGACGGTAACGTAGGTTACGTGGGGGACATGAGCGACCCTCCTCTCATTTGGGCTTAGCGGGTTGACAGGGTTACCTAACGGAACGTAACGTAGCGCAAAGCTGATAACCACTAGTGAAGAAGATAAAACCATGAAATCATACAAACGTCAGTATGTGCCGTGGCCACTCCTCAGGTTGCGTCACCTGACCGTCATGATCTTCGGGGCTGCATATTCCTCGATTCTGTAGTGAGATTACTTGGCGGTCTGGTCTAGTGCCAAGACCTCTATGAGGAAGCAGTACTTGATCATCATGTACAATGTACTTACTACACAACTACTACCGTACTCCACAAGTTGAGGACTACCCATGGCGGTTTATGCGGTGTCCTCAAGCCTGCCTCCGGGCTTTGAGGGTCTAGACTCAGGGGCCCTGCCTTGGCGAACAGCTGCATGGGGGGTCATGTGATATATATAAAAAAAAAAAAAAAAAAAGCGGTGTCCTAGCACTTGCCGTACCACTGCATAGGTGTTATATTTGTATGCGAATAGTACAAAGCGTGATAAGATAGTATGTAAAACGAATATATCTATTTATAAAATTCAGGCACTTGGGAAGTTCAGATATACAGTGGTGGAACCTGTGTAAGATAGACAGATAGTATCCACTACGGCCTTCTGATGGACTGGAGCGGTGATAACTGGCGGAACGAACGTACGACCAAATGCGAGTGCGAGTGCGTGGGTGCGAAAGGAAGACAAGAGAAGGTTGTTCATTGTATGTGCTACCTCGCCATATCCCACAGGGTGGCACGCGAGTAATGACCTTAAAAAAAAAAAAAAAAAAAAAAAAATTGTATGTGCTACTGTCACTGCTACAGTACCGAAAGTCTATTTATATGACAGCCGTGAATGCCTCACGTGCTCCAGGTGCCATCCATGCCAAGCTTGCCTTTACCTTCTCCGCCCTGAGCTTGGGAAGACAAGGATTGTTGGACCGTTTCATTATTGGATGGATTCTTGGCTCACAAGTAATCGGACCTGTCAAAAGGGATAGTGTGAATACTACCACAATTAAGTCAAATAAGAACTATTTATATAATTTACATCAATGCACACTTGATAATACTTGTTATTGTGAAGAGACAATGCTATAAAGATCGTATTGGCCCACTTGCTGCTAATATTCCATGAATTTAGATAAATTTTTTTTTTTTAAATGTCATTAATTGCATGCCGCCCTGAGGGCGATGGCGATGTGGAGTAAACTAACTAAACGGTAAATGAAGATAACTAAACATTAAGCATAACAGGAACCAGTGCTGGCTTATTCCCTTCCTGCCTACGCTAACACGGCCACCAACGGGAGATTATTTAATTGATAACCATGTTGTATCGTCTGCAGCACAACTCCCAACTTGATCAGGACCAAGAGGAAGACTCTGGCTGGCCCGCTTGGTTTCATACAAGCAAGTAATACATGCCCTGCCATGGCGAACAGCTGCAAGCGGGGTCACGTGAAAAAAAAAAAAAAAAAAAAAAGGCAAGTAATACCTTCTCTTTTTTTTTTTTTTTTTTATATCAATAATCGCATACCGCCCTAAGGGCTATGGCGATACTGTGCTATATAATTAAAAGAAAATTAATTTCCACGACCGAAGCTTCCCGCCTAAAAACCCCAAGCCTAAACCCTATCCTAACTCCTTGTATTTCCCGCTGTTTCCATTAGTCTTGCGGGAGGGAAAGCGGCCAGCAGTCTACCTCACCCCCGTCCCCTTTCGGCTTCATACCGGCACGCCCTCAACCATCTTCCTCCGAGCCTGACCCTGTCGACGTCCTGCTGATCCTCCAGAAAAACTACTACCGAACTCGTCCTCTTTCCTTCCCCAACCAGTAAGTCTTTCCTTCTTAACCAGCGAACCCCAACAATCTTCCTCAGGTCCTTGTTGTCCTCTCCCAGCCATCGTTGTACCTTCCCTAAGTCCCTCCTCAACGCAACCCCATGTACAACGATGCCGGTTAATACCTTCTCAACTATCAAGAGCCTTGATCAACAGATTCCAGTGCACAGGAACTACAGAATAGGAGCATGAACAAACAGCACCTGCAAGGTCGATGAAAGTGGCAATGCGATTACTGATATAAGAAAAAGAAAAAAGATGAAAGTGGCAAGCTACAAAAGAAAGAAAGAAGATGGAGAATAAGGCATGGAAATCCCGTTATGTGTGCAAGTCGTCGGCGGCAGGAGTCATCGTTCGGCAGCTGAAGACTGCCAACGATTGGTAAGGATAGTTACGAAAATGTGAAAACCAAGCAGGATGAGGGCAGAAATACTAAGGAAGTAAATCAGATGCGAAGCTACTCGTGCGAGTGGTATGCAAGCTTGGAAGGGATGCATCCCGTAAGCAATTTCATATCGCTCATTGCCAAAATGCCTGTGACAAATTGCAGTGCTATCCCATGCAGCGCCAACAGAAGATCGACTAGTACACATGCGGTAGCATGGCATATCTGGCCAAACAGATCAAATAATGTAGATTCTGAACATCTCGAAATAAGAACATTTGGTCTCTGTCTCCACCGTCACATATTTCCGGCTCCTGAATGCGAAACGAAATCAGAGATGCACCCGCAATACAGTACCCCTTGCCTAACGTAGCGTCAGGTCATTGGCTAAGAAACATATAAAAATTAGAAAACCAACAATCTTGTTTCCTTTTCCACTAAGTAAAGCAACATAGTAGTAATCCTAAAACCACGCAAAAATGAACGTAAAATTGACTAGAAACTACCGCCACGCTCCTTTAACAGGTGATCAATTCTCTTCTTCTTTTCCTCTTCGTAATCCCTCAGACCCTGCGACAGGTAACCATTGTAGTCCGATGCCCACGATAATGGTGTCCGACCTCGATTATCCTTCGAATTGATATCAACATCATTGCGGCCAACGAGCAGGCGCACAGCGGTCTCATGCAATTGACTAGCAGCTCACGATAATGGTGTCAGGCCATTGTTATCCTTCGAGTCAGCATTGACATCGTCACGGTTAACAAGCAACTGCACAATGGCCTCCCGCCCAGTCGCAGCTGCCCACGACAATGGTGTCCGGCCATTGTTATCCTTCGAGTCAGCATTGACATCGTCACGGTTAACAAGCAACTGCACAATGGCCTTCTGCCCAAACGCAGCTGCCCACAACAATGGTGTCAGGCCATTGTTATCCTTCGAGTCAGCATTGACATCGTTACGGTTAACAAGCAACTGCACAATGGCCTCCCGCCCAGTCGCAGCTGCCCACGACAATGGTGTCCGGCCATTGTTATCCTTCGAGTCAGCATTGACATCGTCACGGTTAACAAGCAACTGCACAATGGCCTTCTGCCCAAACGCAGCTGCCCACAACAATGGTGTCAGGCCATTGTTATCCTTCGAGTCAGCATTGACATCGTTACGGTTAACAAGCAACTGCACAATGGCCTCCCGCCCAGTCGCAGCTGCCCACGACAATGGTGTCCGGCCATTGTTATCCTTCGAGTCAGCATTGACATCGTCACGGTTAACAAGCAACTGCACAATGGCCTCCCGCCCAGTCGCAGCTGCCCACGACAATGGTGTCCGGCCATTGTTATCCTTCGAGTCAGCATTGACATCGTCACGGTTAACAAGCAACTGCACAATGGCCTCCCGCCCAGTCGCAGCTGCCCACGACAATGGTGTCCGGCCATTGTTATCCTTCGAGTCAGCATTGACATCGTCACGGTTAACAAGCAACTGCACAATGGCCTTCTGCCCAATCGCAGCTGCCCACAACAATGGTGTCAGGCCATTGTTATCCTTCAAGTCAGCATTGACATCGTTACGGTTAACAAGCAACCGCACAATGGCCTCCCGCCCCCATTGAGCTGCCCACGATAATGGTGTCCGGCCATTGTTATCCTTCGAGTCAGCATTCACATCGTCGCGGTTAACAAGCAACTGCACAATGGCCTCCAGCCCATTCCCAGCTGCCCATGACATTGGTGTCCGGCCTTCCTTATCTGTCGAGTTCGCATTCACATCCTCACGGTTAACAAGCAACTGCACAATGGCCTCCTGCCCATTCCTAGCTGCCCACGACAATGGTGTCCGGCCTTTGTTATCCTTCGAGTCAGCATTGACATCGTCACGGTTAACAAGCAACTGCACAATGGCCTGCAGCCCATTCCCAGCTGCCCATGACAATGGTGTCCGGCCTTCCTTATCTGTCGAGTTCGCATTCACATTGTCACGGTTAACAAGCAACTGCACAATGGCCTTCTCCCCAGATCGAGCTGCCCATGATAATAGTGTCTCGCCATTGTTATCCTTCAAGTCAGTATTGACATCGTCACGGTTAATAAGCAACTGCACAATGGCCTCCTGCCTATTCCTAGCTGCCCACGACAATGGTGTCCGGCCTTCCTTATCTGTCGAGTTCGCATTCACATCATCACGGTTAACCAGCAACTGCACAACAGCTTCCCACCCATATTCAGCTGCCCATGACAATGCTGTCCGGCCCTTATTATCCTTCGAGTCAGCGCTCACATCTCCCCGCTCAACTAGCAGCCACACTATAACCTCGTGCCCACGTGTAGCTGCCCATGACAAGGGTGTCCGGCTATCAGCATCCTTCGAATTAACGTCCACATCCTCACGGTCAATCAGCAATCGCACCAAGGCCTCATGTCCTTCCCTAGCCGCATATGACAGTGGTGTTCGACCGTGCCCGTCCTTTGAATCCCAACCCGCGTACTTATTTCCCAATGTAGCCATGTCTGTTTCCAGTCCGAAATAAGCGGCCGCATGTATTCCCATAAATGTTTCTAGTGAAGGTTCACACTCCGCCGTATCTGGGTAATGCAATGACATATACAAGGCTCCCAAAGCACTATGAGGTTGCCTGTTATTCGGTCGTAGTAATTTCCCGGCAAGCTCAGCCGCAGCGTCATTGGACTGCTGTCGTTTATGGTGGCCCCAATGACAGGCTGCGTAGTCTAAGAAGGCAAAGTGTGACTTCTTTTGCCTCAGTTCAGCGACTGTGGGGCAAGGGGAAGCTAATTCCATAAAGTTAAGGTACGTCAAAGAGGTCTCTGCCGCAGTGCTGTGACCATTAGGGAAATAAGCCTTGCTATGTTGCTTGAGATATTCATCCAATAAATGATGCACGAACCGAACGGTCGATGTGTCCTTGTCGATGACGACGAGGCCAAGGCAGCAATCCGTCAAAGTTTCTGTTGAGGGAATATTATCCTTATCTAGATCAAGATCGCCTTGCTGAACCGCAAGAGCATGCCGGAGTTCATGCAACTCCAATTGCCGATAGGGAAGATGTAGCCACATCAGCACTTGCATGCCCAGCCCAGAACTGCACGACTGCGAGTTCGTAACTCTATCAATCATACATGCTATAACATTATTCTGACTCAGGGATAATTTCTTCAGCGCCTTCCGCCTCTTTGCTATTGTGCGCTGCTCAAGTAACGTGCGGATATGCAAAGCCGGAAATAGGAACCTGAAATCAATTAATTGATGTATGTCTTTACAGAGGAAAGGAATTTACCACTTACGTTCCTTGAGATTGTTCAAGAATAGTGCTCAAAATCTCATTTTCCAGCTCCTCATTCATGGCATCGGGATGTGTATCTAATGCAAGGTGATGGACAAGACATTTTTTGATATCACCCCGGTCAGCCATGACTTCGATGTCATTCCGGCGTTCCATTTCAAGGCATTTATCGATTTCTGATCGTACGTGCGGTCTTCCGGTGAGAAATATCCGTGCAGTGCTAAATTCGCTTCGAATCACTTTGAGGAGACTGTTCCGTATCAGAGGCTCTAACTCATCTACAGCATCTATGCAGACAAATATGCTGTCGAACAGGGGTAATGTGAGCCTGAGTAATTGTAGAACATTAGAATTGTCCGCCCTCTTTTCTTGCTTTTGGACAGATTCGAGAATGCTCGTTATTGTATCTGGGACGTGTGATGCAGCAGTTAAAAGTTGCTTGAGAAGGCTACCAAGAATGTTATTTAATGTTTGGCTCCCTTGATCTCGGTAGTTCCCATATAGACTTGCGATCCCTACTTTATCTCGCTCTGGGAATTCATGAAGGAGATGTTCGATCACAAGACAACTATGCATAGGTGGGACGTTAGCAAAGCCATTAAAGCCTCTCCAGGGTGTATAAGAAGGTACCTTAACACTGTTTTACCAGTACCTACGCCCCCAAAACAGCACAGGATACGGTCGCCTGGACTATTGGTGGGATCGCACCAGAGGCGGAAATGTTCATGCTCTAGTAACCAAGTCCCTGTTCCATCGACTCGACTTGGCAACACGTCCTGATGCCGTTTCCAAGCCTCAAGCGGAGATAGCATTCGTAGAAGCCTTTGCACTTTCTTTTCTATAGGTAGCAGTTAGATACACCCGCTTTATGTTTAGTAGTATGCATACTTGTCGAAGCCCACAGGGGCTATGCAAACAACAATAAAAACAATATAATAATTGGTGAGCCGAACCTTTTGCCATGGAATTCCTTTCCTTCACCGATTTCAAATTCTCCGCCGTGATACTCATAATCTCTATATGTTCAATTAGCTACCCCTTATGTCATCATGGAGTTGAAATGTACCGACCGTCTAGTTTGCCTAACGAAGCCATTTTTGATTCAATGTTGCTGAGAAGATCTTGTACCTGCTGTAACCTTGCAGGTCCCTCTATAGACCACATTTAGATTGCTTCATCTCAATATGAGCGGGGGAACAGACTCATGCTTATTTCCATTTTGGCCATGTCTGCACACTCCCGAACGCGCCGTTCCTTCTCAAAGATCTCATCGATAAACGGCTGGAACTCAACAGCAGAGGTCCTCCATATACTCCCTGATTTTTTGATCCCTAAATATGAAGTCAGAATGAGGTATATTCCAAAAAGTATATCTGTAGTGTCTTACTAGTGAAGGAGGGATTAAAATATTGGCGTGCTTTCACCGAGAAAATAAGGATGGCAGCGTATAGCTCCGGCAAAGAGGATGCCAGAATTTGTTGGGGGGTGTGCATTGTTGCAGTAGAAGACGGCGTAACTAAAGGTAGCATATCTAATGCCAATATGTCTCTATATATATTGTCGTAGAACTGATATAGTGCTATTTTGTCAAGAATAGCCGCGATAGTTGTCTCCAGCTTTTTCGCCACTTCAAAATGATTGAGAGCAACCTGCCGGAGGTCAGCATACCCTTTTTTTAAAGTACCGAATGGACAATATAAAATACTCCAACATGCCTGCAATATACCTCTGACAGCCACCCAAGCCAGAGCGATCACCCCCGGATTACATTCTATCGCCGGTTCCTCTAAAAAAATCAAATATAGCAGTAAAAGAGGTACTGCAGCATCCACGAAGGTTGTATACTTTTCGAACACAAGCAAAATTTCTTGCAACCACCCCACAGCGACAGCGTTGTCGTTATGCTGAATAGTATGGATGATGGTTTGTAAATCCCTTATGGTCAATTGAATAATCTCACTAGCCGATTGAGTTGGAATGTCGTGGATCTCGAGAGGGGGTAGACGTTTTTCGGACAGTTTTCTCTGGGCTATCTGAAGCGATCTTTGCCACAGCGATATCGATGAGGTCTCCATTGAATTCACCTCCGCCGAATCCAATTGCGGTGATCCAAGCGGATTAAGCATCTTGCGCTGTTTTTGTTTATCCATGTCAAAGCTTTCTGCGGATGTAGGTTCTGCTGGCGGAGGAACAGGTTAATGAACCCTCGTACAGGTTGCGGAGTAGGAAAGCCTCTGATCATAGAAAACCTGCATGGTAATGCTTGGCATCAGGCCCGACGTTTGTGCACAAGGAGCTCGTCTTCAATTACTATCCAGAAAGTACATGATAATTTATTTGTAGTACAGACTTCATTTTATGGCTTTTACCCAATTATAGCTCAACCTTTGCACCGAGTTGGGTAGGATTTCGTTGCAGAAATCGCGTATTCTCTTCTATTTTTTTTTTTTTTTTTTTTGATTGTGTTTTCTTTTGCACTGCTCGGCTCCATGCCGGGCTCAAGTAACAGCGCAGTCTCGTGCCTAGCGGTAACAGGTTCGTAGAAGCCTGCAATTAGGTAATTAGTTAATCATGTGATTTGCCAAGATCTGTAGATATAGTACACCTTAATACATTGCTTACTAACCAGATTACTAGTGTGTCCTGTGCCTCAGGAATAAAACCCGCCTGGCGACGAGGCTAGGGAAGAGTAGCCTCGGAAGAGCAACGTGAAGCAACATATACGGAAAAAGTGCGAAGGGATGCGTATAGTATTGTTCACTAGTGTCTTGTATTCAACGTACAGTATGTGCTCCTAACATCCACCTATTTATAGACATGAGCTGCTAGCAAATTGGTGCGAGTATTAAGGTTGTTCATTATTACAACACGTATCTATAACTTAGATACCTCACATGGAATTATCTCATACCATCATCTCGGCTCATGTGTTATCCACGTACTAGTGGTTCCTTCACACATGATAGCCTCACGTGATATGTCCCGTGATGCTTATTGCATAATGTAACGGCGGACGTGGTCTGGGGCCCGTCGGGATGTCTCCGGACAGTCCTTTTGGACTGTCCTGACTGTCCTGACTGTCCCGAAGGTTGCATAACTGACTGTCCCATCTTGCATATGGTGCGGCTGAGCTGCCTGTCTCAAACTTGGCCACTAGCGAGAATTCATTAAAAAAGCGAAGTACCTAAATACATGATTGTACGAAATACAGAATGATACATCATACTGATGCAGTAGAAGATACAGTGATACAATCTTGAGTCTTATTACGCTCCACACTCTCTGTCCGAGCCCACTTTCGCTGCCTTTCTGCTATTTCAGCTCCTGTCAAGGTACGACCAGCTGCTTTTTCTTTATTTTTACGTTGGGGCAATATGCTGAAAGATACGACTGGTGCAAAGTGATGAGGTACTGTTGGTACTGTGAAATGATCAGTGATATGACAACCAGCTGTTGTTAGTTCTCTTAATATCCGATTGATTCTTTCCTCAACAGTAATAGGAATTTTACTGCTATGACAGCTGTTATAGTATGCTTTAGGATTCAACTGCATTCCTTCTTCTGTACGAAGGTGTAAGGACATATTGTAACTCAATCCTGCTCACCTATGCTGTATAGCATTTCCTACTGCTTGCTGATAATCAGTATTGCGACGTTTATGCTGGATATATATTAATGGATTTGGTGCCAAAGGATGAGTATGGATTTTATCTGATATCGCAAGCACCCAAGTATCTGTTCCACTATCTATATCTACTCGCAAATTGATAGATATTGCCCATAGACATTCTTTGGCTTGTGTGTTGGTCTGGTGTCTGCGCTGTACTATATATATATATTAGTACATAAGTCTTAATTAAAATATATTGACATACCTTCAGAATTCTCTGCATCTGGTTTTCTAGTATCTCGGCGCTTGCCATGATGTACACATCCATAGCGTATACGACCTTTCCTTTCAGACCCACTCAAAGTCACCACAGCGAAGCCTTTGGTAAATGCATAGAGTCCTGGAGTCTATCTAAAGCCATATTTGGCCATGCATATTGCTCGACATCCATAGGGTCTTCACAATGTAATTCAGGCATCTCTTCTAAAACCTTTATTACTACCGAAACAAGCGCCTTTGGAAGGCTCGGGTGTGGAGTCCAGGTCTGTTTCACACTCAAGGTACTGGTTGCAGTGGAGAGTGACATTTTAGTGAGCGCAAAGCAAGTATAGGGCAGAAAAATTAAATAAGGACTCGCGAGTACTATATGAATATATGTATCGGCTGGAAAATATCTGGGATGTAAAGTGCGTGAAGCCTTTGTAATTGTGTTGGAGTCTTGCAAAAATGAAAATCTCAAAACCAGTAGCTAGTAGCTACAGTGCGAATTATCAAAGAAAAATTTCCCAGTTCGGAGAGTTAGGCGCACTGATTACCCTGCACCGAAAATATCTGCCGCACCAAGACAGTCTGCCACACCAAGACAGTCTGCCACACCAAGACAGTGAGCTCTTTTTTTTTTTTTTTTTTTTTTTTTTATTCACGTAACCACGCATACAGGCTATCAGCCTATGGCAGGGACCCCATATACCCGGGCCAGGTTTGGAACACCTAACTACGGAATCTACATGCACATCTTGAGCACTCAGTGCTCTCCGTCCCCGGCTACCCCAGATCGAGGCAGGCAAACCAGTACTCGACCGGGTCGCCCTCCACACCTTCTTGCTTCCACCCTTTCTCCTCTAGGTCCTCCCAGGACTGCCAGGTGACATGCGCCCCATCTTTGTCCTTCCTCTGGGGTCGCTCCAGTTCGGTGCACCTGAACACCACATGCTCAGCACTCCATGCCTCACCACATGTACATTGTACCTCCTCGCCACTGACCATCCTCCTCCACATAGCTCCGCCTTTTCCAGTCCGCAGCCATGTGTAATTTGTGAGTGCTCTCCTGCCCCACTTCACGAATTTGCCCTTCCCAAACCCTGCACGCTCCCTCTCCTCTTTTCTTTTTCGAACTAACTCTTGACGCAGCCCACCCTCAGTGGCCTGCCCATCATACCTCATGCCCTTGGCCCCCTCTTTGGCCAACTCATCCGCCTTCTCATTGCCTTCTATCCCCACGTGGGCCTTGACCCATGCCAGCTTCACTGCATCCGCCTTCCTTAGCCTCCGCCGCCTCTCTGCAATCAGCTCTATCACCCGCGCTAGGTCTGCGGTTCTTGCCTTGCCAGTTTTTCCTGCTTTCTGGACTGCACTGATAGCTGCCTGAGAATGTGCGAGTAGTAGTACTTTTGCACTGCCATCAACTGCTTCAAGGGTTATGAGCTCAGCCGCACCATATGCAAGACGGGACAGTCAGTTATGCAACCTTCGGGACAGTCAGGACAGTCAGGACAGTCCAAAAGGACTGTCCGGAGACATCCCGGGGGCCCGTGGATGATGGCGACCTACGGAGCGCAGGCAGGAGGCGGCAGGCGGCAGTTCAGCAGTTCGCGGCAGCAAGGCGGTTCAACGGTTCACAGCGGTACAGCAGTTCAGCGGATCGGCACAGCAGGTAACCACTCTACTTAGTAGAAACTAAATACAAGAGGTTGCGTAAAGAGAAAAGGAACGGAGAACACACAGCCATGAACACCCCTTATATACACTTTTGAGACTGCAATACGCACTCAGGTCGCATCCTTCTCACCCGTATGCATTCAACCACAACGTCCCCCCCAGCGAAAACCACATAGATCGAAAGCGCTCAGCGAGCTGAGTCTTTTGATCCAATTTTTATTCTCAACTACCCGACAGTACGAATTTCCCCCCAGGGGTGAAATTTCGAGAATCCTTCAGCTCACCACCACCGTTGCCAAAACATCGGCCACACTCAAGTCGGCGCCAAGCACCAATAGACACTCACGGATAAGGACCCCACAGCCAATAAACAATGCCGCCAAAGGGGAGATTCCCACAGCCACGACCCAGGAGGCCCTCAACGATACCCTGGGATGCCATGAACTGGGAGGGAAAAGAAGCCTTCTTCCAAACCCTCGCCGAGTACTGGAAACACCTAATGTGGGGGGATTCGAGAGACGACAACGGACCGGAGAAAGGGGACTACCTGGGCTTTACCTTCACGGGTAACCCAACGAAACCCGACGTCTGCCTACGCCCTCCATCGGTCCCCCCACCACCGCCGCCACCACCGCCACAGCCAATGGGGCTCAGCCCCATTACGACAATTGACACCCCGCCGACACGGCCACCACCCCCACCGCCACCACCGCCTCCACCACCGCCACAGACGCTGGGTCTCGGTCAGATCACGTGTGTAGACACGGCGCCGGAGGAACCAACACCAGAAGCCCGCAGCTTCAACTACTACGTGCTACTCTCGGAGGAACACGTTTCCGAAGGGGTAGCACCCAAGACATCGACATCGTCAGCGAGGAAGAGGAAGGGCAAACAGCCGTCACAGACAACCCCGTACCAGATAAAAAGACAGCTGAACAAGAAGGAAGCCAAGAAGATTGCCTCCTCTCCTGCGGTCGATGAACCGGCGGCTCCCTCGGGAGCCTCCCCCACGACACCATCCCCCACCACAACCCCCGAACCCGAACCAACGACACCCGCCGCCACCCCGGCCCCTATCCCACGCAAAACCAGACCCCAGCCCCCGAAATGCCCCACTGCGAGGCAAGGCATAGTCATACACGGAATAGCCCTGAGGAAAGACTTGGGGAACGTCCAAAGATGGTTGGAGGCTTCCAACGATATAGGCAAGATCACAGGGATAAGGTGGCTACGCAAAAAGACAATCCTAGTCGAGGAAGGCAAGCAGACGAGTTCCGTGGTAGCTTACCTGGAGACACCAAAGGACATCGGGAAAGTCAGACTCGGAGGAAGGTGGTTGAAGGCAGACGTGTATGAGACAAACAGGGGAAGGAAGTAGACAGGTCCTAGACACGGCTCTGGGTGGAAACTACCCGCATCACGAAGGACACGCGGGAAACACATGTATTGAGTGATTTAGTTTCTTTTCTTCAGTTTATATATACCTCGCCATAGCCCATAGGGCGGCACGCGAGTAATGAAATTAAAAAAAAAAAAAAAATCACCCGTATGCATTGTACCGACATCCCGAAATGCTTGTCAGGTCCTCTTTTAGCGTGGTGCTACAGTCACTGGTCAAAAGTCTTGGTGAAAGCGATCTGAGCACCAAGCGGCGACAATGTCCATAAGAACAAAAATTGAGATATCTCCACGAGAAGTGACCCAATTAACCTACAACTTGAACTGGTGACAGTGTAGGCAGTATAGTGTATGCTACAGTACAGGATATACTTATAGCACACTGATTGCAGCGTAATATCTACAAAAAGTTATTGATGACTAGGTATTCCATACAAAAACTGTGACTTTTTGAAATGTAATGTATCTCTAGCACCACAACTAGATAGACAAACAGGATTTTTTCTATGATAGGTACTACCTGAAACTTCATAGTTCCGGTTGTAGAACAGATGTTGGGGTCATGTGGCTGCCGAGATAAAATCGCAAACTTCAAAGAACGCCAAGATTGCCAAATTCCCATACAAAATTGTCATTTTAGGGTCAAATATCGGTGTCTGGAAATAAATAGCTCCACACAGAACCCGCAACACAACATAAAAAATATCAAAAATATGAAATAAGATGGACTCAATATGTATTTTCATAGCAAAATTTACTAGCCCCAAAAATATTCTCCTTGTATGGAACTGCACTATTATGCAGAGAGAATTTAGGTAAAAAAATGCTAGAATTTGCTCCTGATTTATTGGTCCATATAATTGACTACTGCTATTCTCATGATTGCTGCATATGATGTGCAAGAGTATAGACACGGTGCTATCAATTGCATGTACAACTTCTGAAATTGAGCTAGGGATCATGGAGATATGAGCATTTGAAGTTGTGCAAGCAAGCATTTTGAGGTGCCAAGAAAAGTGGCGTCACCAAGACTTTTGACCAGTGACTGTATTTACCCGGCTCGCTATACAATATCCCGTTACACATAATCTTCAACGCAATGTGTAAGTCCCTTTAGTTTCACGCCAAGACCCATAGCTACACAACTTGGCATCAATTTTCTATCCTCATGATCAGTACTTCACTGCTGCAAGGACTTTTGAACTCTCTGCCGTTGTAATCTCCCTCTATAACCTGCCTGTCCGACAAAAACCTGTCCGAGGACCCACGATGTTCACAGTCCACAAGCGCATTTGTAGGATGGCTTTCCCTCCCGCGAATGCAGACACAATTGTAGATGCTGATGACTATCCCAGTCCAAAGGCTACTTCTCAAGACAAGCCCCTCCCTCTCCTCCCCCTACTACGCCAGCTCCCCAACTGCGCTAGTTCACGCGCCTGCTTCCACAGTCGGCGTACTCTCAAATCCCAAGGCCCGCACTCCCTAATCCAAAGGTTACAGAAATTCGCAAATGCATCGGGCGCATTCTCAGAAGCCAGGATTCGGCAGTGCACAAACTTGCAAATTTCAAGTGTCCGATTAGCTGTTGCATTTATAGTGCTTGGAGTTTTGGTGGGCATACATGAGAGCTGAGCCCCACACGAGACTGGGCCATGCTTTTCAATAATAAAAAACACTCGATTCTTTCAGGTATTAGACTGTTCTTCATTCAGGATGTAGCTAAGCAAGTCCGACGGTGCTCTCCTGCTAGACATGACTATAACATTACTACCTCTGCGCTTACTATCAAGGGAAGCCAAGTACCGCTTATGACTGCTTGGCATTATTCTTCATCTCTGCCGTATTCATTATGCAACCTTAGTCTGGTTACGAGACTAATGCAACCTCGTCGTACCGAGGTATTCACGGATAGCGTGTTTATCCAGCTTGGCCTCCCATGGGCTTCCGAACACTGTCCTTGGCACAAGTACCCAGACATCATGTCGACTAAATCCATATATCCTGCGAACAGTCAGGAAAAGTGGGGTGGAACGCATCGAAAATCCCGGATTATGCCCTGAAGAATCTGGGAGATGGCAGATAGCAGGCATGCTTTTTCCCATATTTAGTGAGCGGCACGAGCTAGCTCGAGCCGAGCTGGAGGGTGAGCTCGAGCCAGCTCGTGGGTAAGTGAGTTCGTCAAATAGAAGGTGAGCTCGAGCCAGCGAGCCTTGATTACATGATAGTGATAACTAATCTAAACTATTCTACAGCTTCATCCTCCTCGCCGCTATCCGCTAAATTTAGTATTTCTTCTACATTTACTCCTGCTGCAAGTTTATGAAACCCTGCGCTGGCTGAGCATTTTAGCGAGCTATCAAGAGAAACACTAGCATGATCTTGGCTGTCTTAAGCTCGAGGAGCTCATGCCAGGCCAGCTCGAGCTGGCTCGGCTCGTGCCGCTCACTACCCATATTATGATAGAAGTGGGGCCTTCACAAACAAAGGGAAGCATTCTTGGTGATGTGTGAAAGAATGACTAATTGCATCTGGGCGTAAGTCCGTCTGCTCGTAGTTATACAGTCGAGCCTGTAATATTAGATAAGGCCGGGACTGGCTTTTTCCAACAAGACAAAATATCCAATAATCCTTACCCGTCCAATTGGCTCGGGCCGTTAAAGCAGATCCAATAGGACAGATTGTCCAACATGACAGGGTCCAATATGACAGGCGCCACCATATATCCAATCAAGAAGACAATATTGCCAGGAAAGAAATGTGTAACGGGAATAACAGCTGACGGACAATCGGAACCACGCTAAGATGTTCTGACAAGCATTCCGGCACATCGGAAGTGTTCGGTAGAATTCGAAATGATTGAAGGCGTTCTATTATGGACTGCAGAGTTTTCAAGGTGCATTTATAGCGGTGTTCATGACCATGTATTCTCTTCCTTTTCTCTTCACGCAACCTCCTGTATTTAGTTTCCACTAAGTAAGATTGTTTACCTTCTGTGCTGAACTTCAAGACCTGCTGAACCGCTGTCTGCTGAACCGCCGCCTGCCTGCGCTCCGTAGATCACGAGCCTTGACCGCGATCTGCCGTTACAAAATGGCTACATCGCGAACGCTAGATAATAGAAATCGCAACCTAGAAAATGATGACGGCGGAAACAAAGCGGTGGATGCACTACTGTATCAGGTAAACAACAGTATAAGAAGAATCAGAAGAAGATCGCAGCGGGGGGAGATACTTTTGTTGGCTAGTTAACGGTATGGCCGGAGCACTGGCGATATGACCCTCACTCAAATGACATTGTCATTGCACGGGACAAGCACGTTAGTCGCGCCCTCCGTGCTAGTCATACTGACTACCCACTTTTTTTTTTTTTTTTTTTTTTTTTTTTTTTTATTCACGTAACCCCGCATACAGGCTATCAGCCTATGGCAGGGACCCATATACCCAGGCCAGGTTTGGGACAACTAACTACGGAATCTACATACACACCTTGAGCACCCAGTGCCCTCCGTCCCCCGGTCCCCGGATAACGGCGACCCAGATCGAGGCAGGCAAACCAGTACTCGACCGGGTCGCCTTCCAAGCCTTCTTGCTTCCAGCCTTTCTCCTCTAGGTCCTCCCAGGACTGCCAGGTGACATGTTCCCCATCTTTGTTCTTCCTCTAGGGCCGCTCCAGTTCGGTAGCCTCGTCCCCCGGCGGTTGTAGAAGCCTGAGATTAGCTAATCGGGTGATCACGTGAGTGCCAAGAACTGTAATTATCATAAAAACTGTCATTTAAATATAGGTTGTATATTGTTTTATTATATTTACAGTTCTTGGCACTCACGTGATCACCCGATTAGCTAATATCAGGCTTCTACAAACGCCTGGGGACGAAAGTCGCAAGTGCAGGATTCACTGTTTATGATAAGAACGGGCCACTCGCGCCAAGAGCCTAGTTTGCTCTTAGCGCATACGATTTCTTTGTCAAAGTTTCCTTTTATTCTCACGAACTGGAAAGACAAACAGATTGAACAGCGGGGCTATTCCCCAGGCCAGAGTAGTTGCGCAGCCACGGGTGGCATTGCCTAGAAATGGAGATTCCCGCTCTCGAGCATCATCCCATCCTGCTATCCTGTTCTCCACTGGTACCTTTTCCTCGCCGGCGAAAACCGAGCTTCCAGGTACAACATCACAGAGTGCTGTGCCAGGTCGGCCTGCCGGAACAAGGGGGAAGAATAATCCGCGTTGGGGAGAACCGCCGTGCATCAGATCCTCCCCGTGGTCGGACCCCAGGTACCAAATATCTCTATATATAAAGAAACAACCAACAAAGAAATAAAGCGAAAACAAAACACCGACGATCGAAAAACCCAGTCGTCGAAACGAAGAAGAACCCTGCCATGGCGAACAGCTGCAAGCGGGGTTATGTGAGATAAAAAAAAAAAAAAAAAAAAAAAAGAAACGAAGAAGAAAGCCACAAGAGGAAATCAAAACCAAACCCCCCCCCCCCCCCACCCCCAAACCAAAAAAAAAAAAAAAAACCAAAAAAAAAGGAGAGCAAGAACCCACAGTCCATCCCAAATAGGAATGGAGGGTTGTCCCAACAGGCAGATGGTGTTGGCGGAACCAAGGACCCCCAGTCCAAATTCTTCTTCGCCCGACCTCTCGTGAGAAGCGGGCCCGCCCCGAACCCAAAATCTGCAAACGTTGTCCCGCGCTTCGTGGGATGGAAGTTTGGAGTACGGGCGCGGTGAAGGTGTTCCACCCTAATCTGCCTGTTGTATCCTCCTTCGCAGCTGCTCCGGAATGGGACGGGATGAGGTGGGGAGGTCGTTGAATTGGGCGAATGGGGGAGCCAGGGGTGACTCCACGCATTGTTGCTCCATACGGTCCCAGAGGATGATTCCGTCATTTCTGTGCCGATATATATAGTGGGGTCCGGATACAGTAGAGGGCGGCGGCACCGACAGCGCAGAGAGAGAAAATTAGCAGACTTGCTGAACCCAACCGATGTTGCAGAAAATAGCAGCGGGGGTCATCGGGGGTTGTCGTGGTACGGTCAGACGCATAGACAATGGTGAAATAGCGCAAAAGACAAGATTTATGTAGTCTCGTGCCCCGTCGATGGCCGGATGGATGGTGGAAATATGCGTGCTTGCCGTACTCTGCTGCTGCGATGGCGGTGGTTGAACTCCCCAACAATTCTTGCTCGAGGGTATAATTGGGGGAGATCAAGACCTTGGACGGGACACACGATAGTGCATCCCAAAACAGTACAGCACCTTGCTGAACTGTTCCAGCACTGCAAACTCCCCAGATAGGCCTATATATCAACCTCGAAATCGTTCCATCCCTCCCGATGAGGCGGGAAAAGTCAAGCGCGGTGCTGCAAACCGCAAATCATCATCCGAGGTGGCCCAGAAACCAAGTTTGTCAGGTCTCTAGTTTGGGCCTCCGAGGTGGCCGGTGCTTGTTGTCCTCTCTTGCGCGCGAGGAGGAAATACGCAGCACATGACGGTGAATGTGATGAATGGCAGGAGCAAGCGTAGCTCCTGGCCCCTTGTCACATACATCGTTCTCGGACGGAGCTGCAAAACACATATATATATATTCCCGATGGCATTGTCTAGTGTGGCGTTGGCGGTCCCACACTTTTGTTGAGAGGACTGCAGCTGTTCACAAGGCAGATACTGCCTCAGAGGCGTGCAGCCAAACGGAGGAGGCAGCGGCAACCGTGGAGCTGCCCCCCAGCGAGCCAGTAGTATGCGCGGTTTCGAAAAACATTACGCATGCTATGCCGTGGACACTTTCCGGCCAGACACAAGAAGACAAAACAGCTCCAGAAGAAAAGCCGCAAACCCGAGAACAAAGCAACACCAAGACCGACACCATCGCAATCCCCGGTGCACGCCCGCATTGACGTGACCGCCGCATTCTCCAGCTCTGTCGCATGGAGTGCCAATCCGTCAGCTTGCTGCCCCCTTCAATGCGAACTTTCCCAGCATCGCACTGGGGCAAAGGGCTGCGTTAGTCGAGCCGGCAGAGGAGCAGCTTGGATGGCGGCGTGGGGAGGAGCCGGAAAAACTGAGCGGCCAGACAGAAGGCCCTCAGAGCATCGGACGGTGCACACCGCTTTTCGTTCTTTGCGGGTGCGGTCGGGTTTGCGGTCGAGGCTCGCTATCAAAAGAACTGTCAGCTCGGGTTCTGGGAACGAAATCTGTTACGAAGTTTTCGGAGGTGAATCTACCTTCTGGAGCTCAAGGAATACTCCATACCATTCGAGAAAGGCCATCTTCTTTCTGAATGGTGTCGAGGCGAGCCAGACCAGCTGAGGGCCGCTCCTACTCGCTTTTTACCCCCGGGAACAACCTCGAAGAGGCCGGCCTCCTGTGCACAACCGCCGTCACCGAGAATATCAGTTCACAGGACGGCCTCTATCTCGACACCGCAGGCGCGCCCGCTAAGGCCATTTTTGCGCATTGCGGGTCAAGACGAGGTCATCCGATGTACTGTATATACCTGCCCCCGACCGCTGCTCTCTGACTTGAGTTGGAGCGCGGGAAGGAGGCTCCTTTGGTTCCATTGACCTGTGGCTCGCACGGCGCTTCTCTTATGCGAGCCAGGGCGGGACCGGGACCGGGTGACGATGGCTGGCGAAGAGTCGAGCAGCGAATGCGGATGCAGGTGAGCACTGCCCGCAGGAGGACCTTAGCTCCTACCAGAGGCTCGTTGAGCCCACTGGAGCTGCTGGTTCTTTGATGTCCGCTGGAGGGGGTGTTTGTATTATATAATGGCAGTTCATGGAAAGCTGCCAGTCAATGCGTGGGTTATAATGAGGAAATAAATGACTTGAGGATGCCATTTCTGAAGGTAGGTTTGGGTCCTTGACCTCCAGGGTCAAGTGCCGATGATGGTGTTGGGAGAAAGAAAGAGCAGAGTGTCTGGAGGGGAGTGGTCCTTACATACTGCCTCTGTGTATGACAAGGATGGCATGGATGGCGTGCTCGCTGCTGTTACCGTTGCTATTTTTTTTTTTTTTTTTTTTTTTTATGTCATTACTCGCATGCCGCCTTGTAGGCTATGGCGAGGATTTAAATACATAACGAATAAACAGAGTATAACATCACAGAAAAAGTAAAAAACAACGTCGCAACATCGAGCGTGTCCTGCACCACTCCGTCTACTCTGCCGCCCAGTCCATCACCTCCGCCAGCGTCATTTCTCCCCCCCTAACCCCCTCATCCCTTATCGGCCCCTTAGTCCCTCCTCTCCTCTCGGTAGTCTCTTCCTCCACACCTCGCACCCCCCCATTATGTGCGCAAAATTTTCATAGTCTCTTCCGCACCACCTGCACTCGGGAGAAGTCTCCTTCCCTATCTTGTGTCTCCACTGTCGTAATCCCTTGTTTCCCAAGATTCCCGCGAGAATGGATACCCTTCTCCTGCTCCCTAGATACTCCAGTGGTCTGTACGACAACTTCAATCTCTTTCTCTCCTCGGCTCTCCACTCTTTGATCTGCTGTTTGATCCCCGCCTCTGTCACTGTCTCATTTACCGTTGCTATCCGGATAACGACGATGTGAATACAATTTCCTCTGGGGCTAGCCTCGATGGAAACGGCACATTGCATGAGGAAGTGATGGTGGTCGATTCTAGTGGTGGTGGTGGTGGTGGTGGTGGTGGTGGTGGTGGTGGTGGTGGTGGTGGTGGTGGTGGTGGTGTGGTGGTGGTGGTGGTGGTGGTGGTGGTGGTGGTGGTGGTGCTGGTGGTGGTGGTGGTGGTGGTGGTGGTGGTGGTGGTGGTGCTGGTAGCGGTCAAAGTCATCTGCTGCACAAGCTCACGCAAAGTTCAAGTTAAACTCTCCGGAATCTCCCAACCACTGCCCAAAATACGACCGGAGGTGGTTACATTAGCATGTAGGTTCGTGATAGTGTATCAGCGTCGATCACTAGAGCATGCCGTGGCAGAGCGTGTATTGCTAGCTCTTTGCTGTAATCGACGGAATGCGTGACAAAACCAACCCTTCGAGGGGCTCCTCATCTCACACCTCTTTAACTTAGCAGTCCAACCATGCACTTTAGAATAGCTACGATATGGTGTTCTTCCACGTCCAAAGTCAGTCCCGGTAGAGGTTGAGTGGGAAATATTTCCCACCCGTTGGTTTCTGTTTTTTCTGAGCTCGTAAACGGCGTACGCGTGGCGTGGAATAGACTCTGTCGTCAGAGCATAGGCAGTACAGCTACAACACCGGCTTCCGCACTGCAGAGGGGGGAGGAGGCTTAGGCTCCATGACCTTTTGACGAAAAAGTTAGATATATACAGGTGGGGGAGCACGTACGCTTCTTGGCTAGACACATCACCACTTTCTGTGCGAACAGTAGTGCCACCACACAATGGCTCACCTTTCTCCCCTCGATTGGAAATGTGTTTTTCCCCCAACACACACACGCGCAACTGCCGCTGATACCCCTGAATTGGCCAGCAGCAGCTACGGTCGTATGACAGATTCGCTAACACGCGGAGGAAAAACAGATTCCGGTAACAGCTTCTATTCGCATGGATTCCGGGTTCGATCTAGTAGACATACTTAGCAAAAGCCCCTCAGAGATAAGCTCTAGTTGGCGGGTTCACGATGATGATGATACCACACTTGTGTGACTGAGAAAAAAAAAAGGGGGTAGCAAGTTTACGATGTTGTGCTAAATGCACGCTCAAGAAAGAAAAGCGGACGAGAGGTGCAGTAGCATCTGGTACAACACAGTAGACGTACGCAAGTGAGTAAAAATCCATGATAACGAATTATGTGCCTTCAGCGAGACTTATTCCTCTACGCTGAATACGTGCTTTGCACCGGCAATGAAGAATTTGATTGAAACAACGTTAACAAGGTAAGAAAAAGTATGGAATGACCCTCGATTTCTAGAATGTCTCATTGCAATGCCCGCTGCACTTGCACTGAAAGTAAACATTGGAATCCGTTGTGTCTGCTAGCTGTGTTCTCTGCGATGGGCTATATTGTAATATCTCGAAAGCTTTCTTTGAGCTTCGAGCGTGATTGTGATTGTGACCGCAGATAATTTCCTGCGTGAAACCTGCAATGCAGAATACGAAGAGCAATAGTAGAGTTTAGGGCAGCTATCACAAGGAGCGCCATGCTGAGCTGGCTTTCTGTTGTATTGTATCAAGGTGGCACTCAGTGTCATGTCAACGTGGATGTGGGACTCCTAAAAAAAAAAAAAATCCGCCAAGGTTCATCCAAGACCAAAAGTCCCCGATTAGCTCTCCACTTCCTTCCTTCCGGAGCTCCCCACCTCAGAACCTGATAGCACAGCCAAGGCATTCTGCGTAGTGTGCGTGTTATGCTGGTGTACGCGCGCTAGTAGCTGGAAATAGATTGAGTACGAAGTCATTCTTCAATGTGCCAGCCGGTTTTTAGTGTCTAGACCCCCTGAAATACAGTTAGCGTTGCCCCAGAGCACCAAAGTTTTGCGTGATAATGAGGATTATGCGTGAGTGTCAGTGTCGGAGAGATATGGCTGCCATAAGCATTACAGATGTTGAGGGAGGAGGAGATCTAGGTTCTTGTCTGGTGGTGAAAATTACTTGTGCGTGATATCTACCGCCAGACAACGTATATGGGGAACCTGGAGTAACCTAAACTGTGACTATCATTATCGCGGTCACGCAATGAAATGGAGGGGGAGCAAATGCACACCTGCAGCTCTGTCCCTCTCCTCCTCCTCCTCCTCCTCCTCCTCCTCCCCCTCCTCCTCCGCTAACCCACCGCCCTCCCCAAGCCACACTATCCCCCGTACAACACATACCCCCGAATTCACCGGCTAACTGCCTTCTACTCTTAGCCAGCCTCTTCCTACTTTACTTTCTCGCCGTCTGTCTTTCTCATGAGAGCGTAAATGCCTCAAGGTACAGTACACAAAGTGCAGAACGAGCGGCTCAGAGATTCCGACCGGCACTGAGACGGAAGCGAGGAACTAGATTGCGATGGTGCATAGGCGGTGTATTGCTTAGTCCCTGGCATTTCAAATGACAAAGCGGAGGTAATTCCGTTTTTTCCCTTTTTCTTAATCATTACTCGTATACTGCCTTCAGCACTATGGCGAGGACAGCGGTAGGGAGCTATGCAAATACTACTAGGTAGTATCTGTATACGATACTGAAAGTAGATAGCGGAGATAAGGCTCAGAATACGCTCTGCAGCAAGTAAGGCCATCTAGAACACTGCATTAAACTAATTGGGTTACTAATGCATCACAGAAACACCGTACAATGTAGTTTGTATATCTCTTTCCGCTGGCCAGATACACCGTGCACTAGGATTGTCGATTCCCATACTAGTAGCATCTTGTGTCTTCCATCCCATGACAAGCAACATACTACCACATAGTTTTGGTACCGCACTTCCTTATCATATATTGCTAACCTTGATCATGTTTTGGTGAATAATGGCAACGAAGTCGAGTGCTGAACCAGAACCACAATACAAGTAATATAAAACAAACCCAAGGGTGCTATTATTCCTTATTCAACGTACAGTTTTTGTTAGGTTGCAGACTGAACGGGGGAAAAAAATAAAATAAAATAAAATAAAAATAAAAATAATTACATGTCCGGGTCTGTAAAACAGACCGAATCAGTCTACGCTCAATTGAACCAAGATGCACCCTGGAAAAACTTAGTCTCAAGCACGAGAATAATTTGCGTTTACGGCTTCGTGGTTTATGCCTTTTTTTCTTTGCTTGTTGTTTTGTTTTTCCTCTTGCTTTATTGGTCTTATTCCACAAACGGTGCAACAAAACACGGTCCCACGAACTATCGACCCAGGCTTACTGAACTTATACAAAGCAAGTTATTGTTCGCATGGAAAGGATTGTGCGATGGGATGGAAGGTTACTCATAAGGAAAAGCGGTGAATCCTAGTATTATGGAAGGAGAGACCAGCAAGTACGGGGAGAACGATGTATTGGTAGAGGTGATGCTTTCAAACTCATCGACTTGGAATGGGTTGATTCAATACTTGATAAAGAAATATACAGTCATAAGTATATACGTTCGTAAGAATCTGAATGGAAGAAGCACTCGCGCACCACAATGTGGAAGTAAAAGGTAAACAAATATGTAGCTAACGAAGCCTGAATAAGAATTGAATAGAAGAGAGTACTTGGAATGAAAGATATTCATTCCCATTCTTGCACTTGGAAACAACAAAAAATCCACTATTCTCGTCTGAAGGATGATTTGTTCAATGACTGTATTTATCTCTATACAAGTACTATCTAATCTATATACTATTCAGATCTGCAAACCAGCTTTAATGTTGGTGCTTCAAAAGTGAGAAGCTCGGAGGGGCTTCAAAATATCAATCTCCCGGCACATAAAATGCCGTCCCGGACTCGAAGCGCCGCGTAGCGCAATCCCAGCACATTGACCCGCTCCTCGTCTGCCGGGCCGGCCACACAATTTCTCTCATCCCACTCTTCCACTCCTTCCAAACCCCACATGCCACTACCAGAGACAACTCGAGTCTTTGCTGAGTAGTTGGCTTGCTGGTTGGCTTGTGGGCAGGCAGCTACGAGGCGAGTGCACCTGCAACTCCCCTTCCCAATCGTGGCCCCTCCGGGAGGACCCGCCCACCTTGCAGTTCCTCGTCCTCCTCTTGCAAACCAGTGCTATGTCCCCTCTCGTCCGCACTGGCCGTGTGCTGGACGGATACGGAGGCAGTAGGCAAGGAGGATGCAGAACGGATGCTGGATTCAGGGTTCCGCCAGCACCCAGAGCAGTTATTGCCGTGGGAGGGAAAATTGGCACTTTCTGCGTGCTGCGTGTGTGCCGGGGGTGGGGGAGAAGACTGGAGAAGGGAACTCGGGTCGAGGGAGAAGGTTGCCTACGTAGCTGAAGTCGAAGGCAAAGGCGCAGGCGAAGGTGAAGGGATGGGTGCGGCTCTGCCGCCAGCGGCCGTGCAATCGCATTCAATTGCAGTTACCAGGAAGGGAACCATCCGGAGGTGATATAGCTGGTGGTACCGCTTGTAATAACAGCCCGCGCCGGCACCATCAGCGGCAGGCAAGCAGGAAGCACGAGATAGGACACCCCAAGCCAGTCCCATGTTTCTCGGCTGGGAGCCCTTCACCCCAGAGACCCAGAGACCGTCGCGTTATCCGACAGGTCTACATTCACCCCGCAGTGTTGTCCCTATCCCGACCCACATTTCAATCCACTCCCAGTGCCATCTTCTTTCTTCACCCCCCAACGCCCACCAGCGAGCAGTGCGGCGACAATGTGTCGTTCCGGCTTGTAAGCGCGCGGCCTAGGCTGTAGTGTGGGCAAGGGATACTTCCTTCATCACCTCCCATGGGCGCGCGGGCACTGTGGGCGACGGAAGGAGGGAAGGAAGGCAGGGAGGAGTTTTGCGAAGTGGGCTCATCATTGGGTTACATATCTGTCCTCCTTGCAGATAGTACCCGGAGGGAAGGAAGGCAGGGAGCAGTTTTGCGAAGTGGGCTCATCATTGGGTTACATATCTGTCCTCCTCGCAGATAGTACCCGAGAGCTTGGTTCCCTTTGCCTGGGACTGGGGTGAGGGTCGGGGGTATATATATATTATATATTTTTCATTTCCCCTTCTTATTGGATAGAAGAGAGGAAAGAGAACGTGGAAAAAGGTCTTTCGAAGGGCCACTAGGGCGGGAGAGCATGAGGAGAGCAGGGGCTCCGGAAGCGTTGATGGTAATCACACTGGCCGCAGCCGGCTGCATGGCCGGCCGGGCTGTGGGAGGGTAGTATTTGAACCGGAGGAGGAGTATGTTGAAGAGAAATAGAAAGGGAGGGAAGTTGGCGAGGAAGAGGGGAGGAATATATAGCAGGTGGGAATCCACCCTGTTCGCATTTGTGCCTTGGTGCAACATCCTTTCCCGAAAGGTGGTGTGTATTGAGACATTTGATTGCAAAACGCAATCTGTATATCCGCACATCTTGTTGGATTCTCAATTGCTTGTGGGGTCTTAAAGTTTCTGCAACGCTAATATCAACACATAAGTTGCCACTCACACCACCGTTTTTTGTGAACTTAAGCATGGGCCAGTGCATTAAGGTATGGTGCTGTGGCAAGCTCCCTGTAGCACGCTCTCGCCTTCTCCCCTTCCCCCTTCCCCTCTCCCCTTCTCCCTTCTCTCTCCCCCGTTTCCCTAATCGATTTCTCCCAAATTCAATGTGAACCTATACTGAACTCAAATTGATCTCCCACACGCACTAGTAACAGAGCAGTGAACAGGATCCAATGACACTGTTCTCATAATTTTCTGGGGAACATTGAATGTCGCACTGTGGCATTCAATCAATTTCAAACAACACACTGATGGACGTTGGCATTTCTTTTCGTGTGGCATATATGTGCAGCAATACTAGTAAAACCAGTCTCGAATCAGTGACTCAAATAGGGACGTCCACCACGTGGGTTAAAACTTCACTATCTCGTGTATTGTAATGCTAAGGGCGATAGGTGCATAGCCATTACGAACACGCATAGTACTACCTGACAGCAGAACTCCCACACACAGTATGCCCAGCGACTGAATGGGTATGACATTGAGTTGGTCCACGCCGATATTTCGTCATTTGCGCGCATTTATTGTAGGAAAGTAGTGCTGGGGACTGACGACTAAAAGAGTTGGTTCCAAAATACTTCGGTGTGATTGCACAGGCTCCGGAGGAAGAATGTATTTGATCCTTTAGTTAGGCACTCGGGTAGTAGTGGTCCTATTGTGGTACGCATAATTCCCGTTTTGGGGGATTTCCCAAGACGAGGCCCAAGCTGTGCAAATCCAGCCATGTGTCCACCGCGCTGAGACTCCTCAGAGCCGAAGAGCATGCTAGACGTTTCTAATACCAAAGTTTTGCGAGATTCCCAGCCCGTAGCAATCTCCTTGGACACCGTATACCTCAAATCTGAATCATGGAGGTACAGGACAGGAAAGGCAGACAGTCCGGAGTGCAGATGGTGCCGAGAAGCAGAGGAAACGACGGCACACATCTGGAGGCACTGCAGAATATGGAAAAGGAAGTGGCCGGCGGGGCGGACAGGCCTGTTCGCACCCAAAAAAGGGGAAGACAAGGAGACGACGGACACGCTGGTGACGCTGCTGACGTGGGTGAAGTCGACAGAATAGGCGAAGGACGAAGAGGCTTCACTACACTTCTACAACCACTCTCCGTTATTTCAGGTTAATTCTTTATTTTTTATTTTTCATTTTCTCATATGTACTTAACAACGCCATAGCCCTCAGGGCGGCAAGCGTGTAATGATATATATATATGAAAAAAAAAAAAAAAAAAAAAAAAACTCAACTCTGGAAGGTTGCGACTGATTCCTGCATGTGACTTTGGTTCCGCAGGGCATTTTTGTTTTATTTAAATATCAATAGTCGTACACAGCCTGGAGGGCTATGACAAGGCCGAAGCTCGCGCAAAGGAAATAGAAAATGACAATCCAGATGCCGCACGACTGTCGGTCGCTAGTAGCGTAGGTGGGAAAATAATCAAAAGCCAAACAAGACTAAAGTCACGTTAGCACCAACAGTTCCCGCTTGTGCTGTCTGCAAAATTTGAAAACAAACAAATAACTCAACGCTAAGGGGGTCTATCCCATTCGTACAAACATGAACTATGCCACCTTCCACCTGCTCTCGATTACCAGAGCACGACTACCCAAGCCCTTCTCCATGTATACACCAACTTAGCTAGGGCTGTATGGATGGTTCTGTAATCGAGCTCATTAATGCCAGCAGTACAGGTTGCTTGATTGTCGGAAAGTCCTCCTCTGGGTGAAGCACCCCAGCTAGCTTCCACTTGCGTTCCCTGAAAACAACTACCGACTTGCTTCCTGCGGTCGGAATGGCTCCCATGATTCATTCCCGTACTGCAATGTACTCAGGACCATATTGCAATTCTTCCTTATTTCCCCCACAATCGCATCTGTCCCTTCCAGCTCTTCCGTCACTAGGGCCAGTAGTGGAGATACCACCGGGGGGGTTATCTTCTTCCCTTTCGGCCTCCCTATTGGTTGGGTAGTGGGTATTTTAGCCCTCAAATTGGCTCTTAATGTGCGGTTGATGTGTTGGCAACAAAGGCGAGCTCTGAAAACTCCTCAGAATTTCACCACCGGGCAGTAACAGGGCAACCTCTCCCATTGAGCCTGCCGCTCTCCTCGTCAGGTCATAAACCTTTACGTCATGACACTGCTAGGGAAGCATGATGTCTCAAGACAGTCTAGTACAGGTCACCCTGACTATAATGAAGGCCAAGAATCTGACCAGTTTTCTTCACTATAGCAATCACTATAGCCGAGTAATGATATAAAAAAAAAAAAAAAAAAAAAATCTTCACTATAGCCAGTTTTCATTAGAGCGAGGGCTCACGTGCTGGCCTCCAAGGTAGGCAGGGGTGCCAAATTGCCAAATGCAGAAATGTTCAGTGTATGATATTCAGATCTCAAGTGTGAATTCAGTTCCTTACCAAACTGCCAATATCATGTCTTCTCGACACCGTTTTGGATGCCCAGCTCTAGAGAAATAGAAGATATGTCACGCTCATCAGGAAGTCGGACAATGCCCAAGAGAGATGACTTCCGAAGACTTATGCATATTATTTCCCAATCCTGATGGCAAGCTAACGGCATTATCTTCAATGCTTATGATATTGAAGCACTAAAAGTTTTTATCCTTTTTTGTATTCAGATATGAATGAAATTAGCACTCTGCTAAGCCGATTACATAAGGCAGTACTAAGGCCACCCCCCGGTATTTCACTATAGCAAGTAAACTTTACATGTAGCTGAATTAATTAGCCATGAAAAGTTCTTCACTTTCACTATAGCGCTTCCTTTCACTATAGCCAGGGCGTTTTAGCTGCGTGCGCAATCGAACCCGCCCAATACTTCACTATGGCCAGGATTTCACTATTAAAGAGTTTCATTATAGCCAGGGTCACCTGCAGAATTGTGCGGGCTGCAACGGACTGTCTCGATAACTGTCCGCTATTGCATACCTTTACTTGCCGATTTTGGACTACGGCCACGCATGACCAACATTGTATATGAACGTTGAAACGAATGGTAGATTGAATGGTGCCATTTCGTGCAACGATTGGATATGGAAGCAGGTCTCAGGGGGTACTAATATCCCATAGAATCATAGCAAGCGCAATTGAATTGAGTGTAAATAACAACTTCAAATGGTAGAAGCTACGTCGAGTGGACAACAAACGGGGCAAAAAAGCCAGCACTCCCTCATCTTCTCATCGCCATTGATGTAAAGAGAGAACAAAATAGGGAGGGAGAATAATTATTGGAAATACTGAAGAGAAAATAATCCCTCCCAACCAAATTAAAATAAAAAAAAGAAAAAGGACAACTCCATCAGCGCTACTTCCGTGTACCTGGAGCAGTCATCAACCATTATTAGAACGTATTTCCCTCTTTCTGGTCCGGGTTTGAACAATCCATTAGTCCGGCGTGTACCTTCTTCAACCGCCGTTGCATTTGGGTGGTCTTGTTATTATTTGCAGGGATTATTTCAATGGCGACATTTTGTTATTGATCCCTACCCCCGATCCATATTGTAAGGACTCTGCCACAGTGAATAGCGGATAAGCGGGGTTACGTGATTATAGAAAATATATAGAAAAATGACAAAGGCGTTGTCTTGCAAGTGATTTTGGTTTCAAACTTCTATTTTAACTTATCGGGGGTCTTTTTGTACTTCTGGCACAGTTGCGAGGGTATCAAAGGCATACCTTTTATTCCTTTAGACAAATTCATCGTCTGGCACCACCCAGAATGTTCCCCCTATTCTCCTCATTCGGCAGATTTTACAATTTGGCACCTTCAATATCCCTTCGTCTTCTTTGGCTGTGAAGGTATATTCGCCGATTTTCCTTCCGCTCATTACATTGCTGAATGAACGCGCATAGAGGGCATTCATGAGTCGAATTTTTCGCCCGAGATGCCTGAATTCGATTGTCCCTGCAATCCGGCAGATAGTCACGCTTCCGTCGTGTCCACGTACTGGGATTTGAACCTCACGGGTTTCATTCATAAGTTCCAGACGATTGGTGGTGTGCACACTTGCTGTGGCGTCATATCTGAACCATCCGACCGTTTCTTCGCTTCTGTCGGTAGCTGTCAGTACCGTGAGGTGGGGGATCAACACTTCATTTTTACTCTTCCTATTTTCATCCTTTTTTTTGGTGAGGCATTCGCCTTCTGTATGTCCAATACCGGTCCATCCTTTGACATTTATGCAGTAGCGACATGTTTCCTCTTGTTCTGTCAACAACGTGAAATGGGGGATCCCGACGAATGATTCAGCTCCGACTTCTGTTTCAACCTTTGTTGCGTTTTTTGTTTTCTTTTTCTCGTCCCTTTTTTTGGTGAGGCATTCATTTTCGGTATGTCCTATACCAGTCCATCCTTTGACATCTCTGCAGTAGCGACATGTTTCCTCCTCTGTTGTCAATACGGTGAAGTGGGGGATGCGGACAAAGGATTCCGCATCCTCGTATGCTGATTCAACCTTCGTTGCCTTTTTAGTCTGTTTCCTCTCATCCCTTTTTTTAGTGAAGCATTCATATTCCGTATGTCCTAGACCGCGCCATCCTTTGACGTCTTTACAATAGCGACATATTGTGCTGGATTCCCCATTTCCGTCGTTGTCTGTACGGTACCTGCCTTTCTGGTGCATAGGGAGATTGTATATTAAGTACCTGACCACATCTTCGTATCCATATCCGTCTTTGGTGCGTATGTTTTCGATTGTGTTGCTGTAGGCATTGGATATCGCGAGCAACAAGAACTCCGTCTTTGCTTGATTAGATTGCGCCAGCAGTTGTAGCGCTTTGCCGAACGCGTCGTCCTTTTTTTGCAACAAGGTAGTGCTTATGATGCCGCTAAACCTGTTCCATCTCTTCTCAAACTCGGCTATGTGCTCCTCTATGGTTGGTTCGCGGTCTCGATATGTTATGTCCGTTATACTTGAGATCAGGTTCCCATAGTTCTTCGTGCCAGGCACTGTTGGACGGCGGTGTTTGTGAATTCTGTGGGCATTCCCAATTTTCGGTTGAGAATTATTCGACTTCTTCCGTGTGTGGGAGTAGGGTTTTCAGTTAGGGATGCCGGTTGTTCAGGTACGGGTAGGAACCGACTTGTTGAAGGTTGCGCGACGGAGGATGGAGTATTGAAATATTCTATGGAGAAGAGTGTCTCAAGTCTGTAGAGAGAAGAGAGTTTACTTCGCTCGGTCGATTAGTTTTGGAGCTCTACTGTCTACTTCTACTACCCACACTCTCCGGCGATATACAAACCCTTTTATCCCCTCCCCCCTTCGGCATCCGTTTCTTTTTGACATCTTGAATTTTAGCCCTACGAGGAAGGTTGAATTTTGACCCCATGAGGTTTAGCTCATTGACCGGGGGTGAGAAGTTACAGTGTTTATTCGCTCACTCGGGATTCTTTGGGAGCTCGATGAGATCTAATCTGCATCGATTGTGAGGATGACTCTTCCCCTATTTATTTTTCCGTAATTCCTGTTGACTGCACCTCGGGTTTTGGCCTTTTTTTGGTTTTCTGACCATGTTTTGACCCCATTGGGCTTATTATCGGCTTCGCTGTTCTTGGCAGCCTTCTGGAGTTTCCAGTTTCCAACATAATAGAGTGGAGATATACGTTATTGCACTTGCTCCGTCACCTTAGAAGTTCTATAGTGTACAGTGACTCTCCTGTGCATTTTAGCGTCTTTAATACTGCTTTTTTCCACTGTTTATCCAACTGAAAGCTCCCCCATCGAGTTTACCCGTTCGAAATTGCCTCGATTAGGTGCTGTCTTGGCTCAAGGGGGAAGTTAACTTCCTCCGCGTAGTTCAATTAATCTTCGGAGGTGGTGACATCTTCGATAGGGAATAGAGAAGGTTGTTGGACTCGCTCTATAATGGGAGTGTTTTTCTGTCTACAAGTAGAGTCTTCCACGCCCCCTTTTGAAATGTCGTAGTTTTGCCCTTCCATGATTGATCTTTTTACTTCTTTTGTATCCCTGCCTGGTTATGGGCGCGAAGGAGTAGTTACTAGCTAGGATGATTCCGACAGCACTGAGATTGTAGGAGTCGTGCGGTGGTGGTGTATCCGAAATTAACTACCATGTTTTTTTTTTTCAAATCACGTAACCCCGCTTATCGCTACTCGCTATGGCAGGGAGTTCGAAGACGTTGATGTCGACCGGTTGAGTATCGAGTCAGCGTATGGAAAAGGTTCGGAGTTTGTCAATAACAGCGAAACAAAATTGAGTGCGACTAGATCGGTTGTTGACTGCCAAAAGCGTCACCTTTGATGAGAACGTTTTTGTATTATAACGGAGGTTTCGACTCCTCCACCTAGGTGTCAAACTGTCCCCGGCGGGGCAGGAGCTTGCTTACCGTATGGTTTGAAATTATCGATTCCGTTGGATGGCTCAATTGCAGTGCCGTGTTGGAGATATCTATCGGGAATATAGGGGATGGTGGATTCACATGGTTGTTGTTCGCTAAGTGGCCACAGGTGTTCAGCTTGCGCGGTTAAGCCTCATAACCTGCAGGAGTATAGGGATATAGAATATTTTGCTATTAACGATTGAAATCTCATACTGCTCTGGTGGAAATTGGTTTCATGAGTGGGCTTTCTGCCCCTTCGTCGTATGTACTTATCTTTTGACCTTATCATTTCACAATATCCGGTGTACCTACTTTCGACCCATGCAGATTAGGGTCGGCAAGATGTGCCGCTTACACTAAATAGACCGATACAGTAGTGTCAAGTTAGTATAGCTTGGGATAACTATCAAATCTACAGTAACGTTCTCGGATTTTATCTGATCATTGTAGGTAACCGCAGACACTTGGTTACGAGAGTACCCCAAGGAATTAGTGCTTGTCACTGAATAACTGGGAATGGTTGCCAGAGAAAGTCGTCAGCCAGGTGTCGTGGGGTACCCCTTTTACTATTGCAACTTCTATTATTAAGTAATATTGTACTTATGATTTTTAATCGAAGCGTGAAGACAAATATGAATAGGATATGGGTGGTTATTTGTGTTTGTAGATGGGAGCTGAATGGTGATGCAAATCAGGATATGAATATGCGGATGCTGCATATGGTGCGAAATGATGTGGGTGTATGCGCCAAAGTAGGTTACTACTGAGCTCTATTTACAAGAGCAGCTCGTTACTGCTGAATTTCACTGATACTAGTACAGTAACAGGCTTATTTTGGCCACCCGCCAATAGGCCAATGAACGGAGGAGCCAACGCACTGCAAGCGTCACAGTTAGTATTTGTAGTATTGGCAACCGTCCCCGGTAAGTTCAATGACAACCCTTATTGCAAATTCAAGGTCTTGTTGACACATGCATGTAATCATGCACCACACGATGCATGAAACTCACGTGGCCTAAGCAGATTTTTTTTTTTTTTTTTTTTTTTTTTTTTATATCAATACTCGCGTGCCGCCCTATGGGCTATGGCGATGGCCTAAGCAGAGCACGAAGCGCTGTGCTGCGGAAGAATTCCTCACTAATGATATCATAGCAGGTACAGTAGTGTAGTGCTAATGCGGTATACGGTGTATAGCAGTTTTGTAAACGAAAAAAGTGGGGGGGAGGAAGGAACTCGATGAAGCAAGCGAACTTGCGGACGGGAAAGGCACTTGCGGCTAGCTGGTTGTATTGAAGAGAGAACGAATAGTGGGGATGAGGGCGAGTTCGAGCATAACGAGGAGAAATTAACACCGAGATGTCTCCAAACAGTCCAAAAGGACTATCCTGACTGTCCAGAAGGCTGCATAACTGACTATCCTGTCTTGCATATGGTGCGGCTGAGCTGACTGTCTTGCTGTGGCAGACTGTCATGGCTTAGTGCGGCAGACATTTTTCGGTGCGGTGTCGTTAGTGCGGCTAACTCTCCTCTAACTCTCCGAACTGGGTAATTTTCCTTGGACAGTTCGTACCGTAGCTACTGTTTCATTTTTGCGAGACTCCAACATAATTGCAAAGGCTCCATGCACTTTACAACCCAAATATTCTTTAGCAGATACATATATTCATATAGTACTCGCGGACCCTTATTTGATGTTTCTGCCCTATACTTGCCGTGCGCTTGCTAAAATGTCATCCTCCACTGCAGCCGGTACCTTGAGTGCGAAGCAGACCTGGACTCCAAACCCGAGCCCTTTCAAAGCAGCTTGTCTCGGTAGTAACAAAGGTTGTAGTAGGGATGCCTTTTTTTTTTTTTTTTAATAATATCACATGACACCCCTTGCAGCTGTTCGCCATGGCGGGGCAGTAGAGATGCCTGAAGTACATTGCGAAGAACTTATGTATGGTGAGCAACATGCATGGCCAAATATGGTCTTAAATTGGACGAATTACCATCACAGCTATCAATCTCATCAAGATAGGAGTGGGAGGCTGCCAAAGATTGCAATAATACTGAAATTTGTACTTGTACCATAATTTCACAGTATGGACTGCCTTGCGGACATCGCTTCATTAGTCAAGCACCAGAACACCCATTCCAATTCAGCTCCTGCATCCTCATTGGCAGATTGATGAGTAGTGTTTGCATCAGTCCAAGTCGGTACAAGTTGGTTTTTCGGTACAAGTTTTCACTTTAAACTAACACCAACTTGCTCTAACAAGTCGGTTTTTTTTTTTTTGAAAAAACTTGTCCGACAAGTTGAAAATAGAGCCAAAAACCGACTTGGACAGGGATTATTTGTATGGTGAAACATTAAATTTTCAACTTGTATCTGTTTCAACTTGTCGGTCCAAGTTTTTCAATATATAAAATAGTCGGGAACTCCAAGGCGGACAAGGCAGCCAGGACGAGCACAGCCATCCAGTACGAAGACGAAATGGTCACGGAGGCGGGTATAAGACAAGAAGCCAAAAGACTCAGAGCAGAAGAACGCAATCGTCTGGGACTATCATACAGACCCCTCCAGACAATCGACAACCGAAAAAGATTATCCACCCTGGCAGGGATCCTCGGGAACAAGGGCCTCAAGGAGTGGAGACACCGCATAGGCCAAGCCGATTCACCGGAGTGTCGATGGTGCGGGAGAGCCCTGGAAAACCTGACGCACATATCCAACGATTGCGCCCCTTGGCTCAGGAGGATGAGAGGAGGGGCTGAAAGCCTCACACATCCGGACAAAGACATCAACATGGCGGAGATATTGGACTGGGCGGGGAAAGAGTAAACTTGGGACTTAGAGCGGGCGGGGATATCTCAGTTTTTCATATTATTCTTTTCATTCTCATTTCACATTATGTATCTAAAACATCGCCATAGCCTTCGAGGCGGCATGCGATTAATGAAATAAAAAAAAAAAAAAAAAAAAAATCAATATATAAAAAACCAACTTGTTGGGCAAGTCGGTTTTTTTTTTTAGAAGAAAACCCGACTTGTACCGAAAAACCGACAAGTTAAACCGACAAGTACTTGTAACCGATGCAAACACTATTGATGAGCACATTACTTTACATAGTTCTTGGATGATATCTAATCGCTATAGCCCATAGGGCGGCATGCGATTAATGAAATTAAAAAAAAAAAAAAAAAAAAAAAGATATTTACTGCCCTCGATGAATGTGGAATCACTACTGGAAGCAGTGCGACTTCAGGTTCTATTGGAACCAGTGCTACCAGCACTGCAACCACATGACCGTCTATGCTCCTACGGGCACTCTATGATACAGAGTTCATTCATTTAGAACTACAAGGGGAAACTGCTGAAGCCTTTTGCCAAACGAGTTCAAGATATCAGCATTGGTCTAAAATACGAAATCGCTCATCATTCTACAGTATCAACAGTATCTCGTCACTTTGCACCAGTTGCATCTTCCAGCACATTGCCCAAGCGTAAAAATAAAGGAAAAGCAGTTGGTCGTACCTTTACAGGAGCTGAAATCGCAGAAAGGCAGCGAAAGAAAGCGAAAGCGGGCTCCGGCTCAAAGTGTGGAGCGTAATGAGACTCAAGATTGTATCACTGTATCTTCTACTGCATCAGTATGATGTTTTATTCTGTATTGCGCACGGGTCATGTATTTAGGTACTTCGCTTTTTTATTGAATTTTTCGCTAGTGGCGAACTTTGAGACAGTCAGCCCCGCCGCGCCATATGCAAGACGGGGATAGTCAGTTCTGCAGCCTGCGGAACAGTCCGAAAGGACTGTCCGGAGACATCCTGAATTGACACGGTGAAGATGTTTTGTTGTCTCTTCTATTTTTTAACTGCCTGCATGCTCTATCTTGTCTGACGGCTTTACAATGGCATAGATGGTGCCGGAGCCTCCTTCATAGTCCATAGACAACTCTTTTCTGTGGTTTTGTCCGGCGGCTTGCGATCAATGATATATATGTGCCGGGCCATTCGTAACAACGTTCCAGTGGCCACTGGCCCGGACCACTGAACGGAACGCTGGTTCATGATCACACACTAGTACAACGCATTGACCTTTTTGTTCTGCGCACAGAACTACAACAGAATGTTGGTATGTTGGTGGCTGTTAAAATGCTAGAAGGTTCGAAATTGTAATTGTCTAAATCATTTGTTTATTTTTTTGTTTATTTACTCAAGTATTTAAACTTGATATTTCCATGCTGTAGGTATTCTGAATATATTCTCTACATATATCGCATTCTGTTCCATACACTTCTCTAGTATACAACGCTAAGCCTATCTTATTTACCTAAACTGGTAATTACTTTTCAGCCTCATTCCTTAACAATCTTTACCTATGGAGCCTTTTACACCCGAGATTCGCCATCAATTCGAGCTATATATTCAATCTCGGGATCATACAAATAGATATAGAATGGAACCTCAGAAGTTACGTGAAATCCGAATTTTCTGTCGTGATCCAGAACGGCCCGTATCTTCAGCAGCTGAGAATAATGTAAAAACTCTTGCCAAGGTAAGTATCATCTATAATAAGATATTATAATAAGATATTAACAAAATAGAAATTTTTTATTAATGAGGATGGTGTTCTCATGCGCAAAGCGAATCCTCCCCAAAACGAATACCATCGTGAGGTTATTACAGAAGATCGAGCATTTGACATTATTCAAGATGTTCATTGCAATCTTTTAGCTCATGCTGGTAAAAATAAAACGTATTGGCATATTAATAATTATTACTATGGTATTAATAAAGATGAGGTACGTATTTTTTTTAATATCTTATAAGTAATAACTACTAAAAATCTAGGTATTATGGCTTATTCGGCGATGTCGTGTGTGTATTCTCAATCGACCTACTACAACTCGTGCACCTTTGCAGCCTTTGATTGTGAATAAGGTATTCGAGCGTGTGCAAATTGATTTAATCGATATGAGCAATCTTCCGGATAAGGACTTCAAATGGATCTTACATTCAAAGACCATTTTAGCAAATATTCAATTCTACGACCATTAGCATCAAAACATGCAGAGCCCATTGCTATCGAACTACAACAGTGGATTCAATATATGGGTCCACCAAAAATCATTCAATGTGACAATGGTCGAGAATTCCGAGGTGCTGTTAAGACTCTCCTACAAGAGTATAATATTACACTAATTAATAGCACTCCACGAGCACCTCAATCACAAGGCTTAATTGAACAAGCTAATGCAGTTGTTCAACGAAAGCTCCAAGCTCTTATGCAAGCCAAAGGTACAACAGCATGGTCTGACTTATTGATTGAAGTATCAGCTGCAATAAATAGTCAATTCCATGAAGTACTTCGTCGGACACCTTATGAAGTAGTCTTCAATCAACGTATGCCGCGTACTGTTAATAGTTCAGTATCTCGACCTTCTTCATCCTCATCCTCATCTACATCAGTATCAGCATTGGCATCGGCATCGGCATCGGCATCGGCATCGGCATGCTCCTCATCCTCCTCCTCCTCCTCATCATCATCATCATCATCATCCTCTTCCTCATCCTCTTCCTCTTCCTCGTCCTCGTCCTCGTCCTCATCCTCCTCCTCCTCCTCATCATCATCCTCTTCAAACTCATCTGAAACTACAATTCAGTATGAGTTAATCAATACAGATGGCTCTGGAAGCGAACTAGAACTACCATCTCCACGTACACATTTAGAAGAAGCCTATAATTTATTAATTCATAGTCAAGAACAACGCATTCTTGATGAGCATCTTCAAGAACAGCAATCCAGCAGCCAACAGAAACAATTTGATGAGCAACTCCAGGATGAGCAACTTGAGGATGAGCAACTTGAGGATGAGCAACTTCAGGATGAGCAACTTCAGGAACAGCATAATCGGATTATTTCCAATGTCCAACAATCTACTGCTCGTAATAGAGAACGTATGTCAAAGCGATATAATACTCGAGTACGAGCAACAGAGTTCAGTATTGGAGATATTGTTGCCTTGGGTGTACCCAAGGAAGACCGAGGTCCTGTGGAGAATCCCCGCCTCTTTTGTCTTGTTGTAGCTAAACCTCATAAGAATCGATATAAACTTCAGACTCGATATGCAACTCTTGACAGGTATACTTGATTCTGACCTAAACTTTAGCTTTGCTAAGCTGACAAGTTAGACACTATTCAACACGTGTATTAGAAGCAGTTCCTGCCGAAGTTCAAGAACTTGAGCGATTCTTACCCGACCCCTCTCTTCCCACTCTTTCTTTAAGAGTTGCAGCCCGTCAGCAAGGTCAAGCCAATACCATGGCAATTGAACCAGTCCCCCTAGGTTCATGTAGGTGTACTGGAAAGTGCGATTCAATGCGCTGTGGATGTGTAAAGGATAATAGGATATGCTCACTTCGTTGTCACAAAGGATCAGACCATACTAGATGTGTTAATAATGCTTTAGCAAGAGGTTCAGAAGGGGGCCTTTAATGTAGCTGTTTTTCCTGTCGCCGGAGGGGTTCTTTATGAAGCTGTTTTTTTTTTTTTCGCCGGAGGGGTCTATGAAGCTGTTTTTCCTGTTGCCGGAGAGGGTCATTCATGATGCTGTATTTTTTTTTTTGCCCTGTCGCCGGAGGGGCCCTATATGAAGCTGGTTTTTTTTCGCCGGAGGGGTCTATGAAGCTGTTTTTTCCTGTCGCTGGAGGGGTCCTTGCTGCTGCTGTTTTTTTTTTTTTTCGCCGGAGACGGTCGTTGATGAAGCTGTTTTTTCCTGTCGCTGGAGGGGTCCTTGGTAGAGCTGTTTTTTCCTGTGGCAGGGAGGGTTTTTAGTGACGCTGTTTTTTTCAAACAGTGGATGTGGGATGTGTGGACGCGCGAGTGTGTGTGTGAGAGTTTGAGAGGGTGAATTGTAGGTAGAATGAGAAAATTCAAATTCTGAGTGGCCGGGGCCAGTCACGAACCAGCGTTCCATTGAGTAGTCCGGGCTAGTTGCCAGTGGTCCGGGCCAGTGGCCACTGGAACGTTTGTTACGAATGGCCCGGCACATAAAAAATGTGGTTTTGTCGTTTCGTCAACTTTTCTGACCGTTGATGTGAGCGAGGCCACCATTGGTGCGAGGTGTTGATGAGTTGATCATTAGACTTATCAGTACAGAGTTACTGCCATGTCAAAAAATACATTTTCGCTTACTTAGATTAATGGCAGTATTGAGCTATTATTTGACGAGAAAGATGCACAGAGACTCTGTAAAGCTATATAATTGTAATACATGCATAGGGAAATGTTTTCTGAATAGATTGCAGCATTGACAAATAGTCGGGGCAGTTGAGCACTACAAGATATACATATATGTAAATCCTAACTTCCTCACATAGTACGTAGCAGTGTATGCCAATATGAGCAGTGTTCCCAACGGGCCGGCCGGCCAGGCCATACCTGGCCGGCCGTGAGGTCCGCCCGCGCCGGTCCAGGCCATTCAGGCCATTCAGGCCATTCAGGCCGGTCCAGGCCATTGAGGCCATTCAGGCTACAGTGTGAGTTAAGTTATACAGTAGCTATATACAGAACGTACTCTAAATTCTACTCTAATGTTTAGGATTTTGCTTGCTGATTTTACACCGCCAGTATCGCTTTCCATTAGCCATGCACAGCTTCACCATACTGTCAAATCCAACTTTGTCGCACCAGATTTTTGTAACCCAAATTCCAGAAGACTCGACATCGGCATCAGATGGGACTGCAGGGAATCGTCGATGCAAGATCACAACTTGAACTGCACCATGGAGAGTGAAGAATAGTAGAATACTAAAGGAATCATCATCGCCAGTACCGGTGGTTGGAATGTCTGTCTCCCTGCAATACTAATAAGAAATTAGTATATAGTCAAGCGATACAAAAAAAAATTACTTACCTGAATACCTGCGAAAAGCGCTGCTCAATAAAAAAAAGTCTAGATAGTTATCCGAAAATATTGAAAGGTTCATATTAAATCCGTGTCCAAGTAACCTGAAGGTGGCCCCTGAAATAGCCTCATAACCAGCCCTCCTGCCCCTGAAATTGCTAAAACGGCCTGAATGGCCTGGACCGGCCTGGACCAGCCTGGGCGGCCTGGTTGGCGGCCTGGCCGGTTGGGAACACTGAATATGAGTTACTAGAGGTTTAGAAACATGCCTTAGCACTGTCATACTATTGCTTGTAAGCCTATGTAGGATATACATGACTTCATTAGATCCTATAGGACTACTATAACTGCACCAGTGAGTAAGTATCAAATGTGTATTATAAGCAGTGAATAATATACATATTGTACTTATAGGACTAATACCTATGAGATACATGGCAGTGGAAATAAGTTTACTAGTCAAGTCTCATATCGTCTTTAATACAATATAATTCCGTATGGTATAGACCCTTATTAGTATAGAAATGAATACTTCAATAGTATTAGTAATAGAGATAGTACGCACAGAGAATTAACCTCTACCAGGTGAAAAAGAAACTTGACTAGCAATTCTAACTAGTTCTTCTTAGCAGTTCATATCACCTTTACGATAGCAGTACATTTTACTGCTGTCACATAGCGCATGCATGGTATATACATATGCATATATATTCGATATGTAGTGCTCATTCTGAGTCAGCCCTTTAGCACCCGATCGAGTGGTAGCAGTGCCGGTGATACATGAAGCTAGCAGACTATGTTTCCGAACCTCTAGTGACCAATATTGGCATACACTGCTACGTACTATGTAAGGAAGTTTGGATTTTACATATATGTATATCTTGTAGTGCTCAACTGCCCCGACTATTTGTCAATGCTGCAATCTATTCAGAAAACATTTCCCTATGCATCTATTACAATTATATAGCTTTACAGAGTCTCTGTGCATCTTTCTCGTCAAATAATAGCTCAATACTGCCATTAATCTAAGTAAGCGAAAATGTATTTTTTGACATGGCAGTAACTCTGTACTGATAAGTCTAATGATCACAAAACTTTGTATACTTACTTAGCATAAGCAATAGAGGATATATTGAGATGCAAAGGCCTCAGGTAATCTCATTCATATATGGTGACTCAAAAGTATATGCTAGAATAGGGTTGCATATATTCCAGTATATGTCACTCCTCAGGTGCGACAAGCTGGGAAAAGAAAGTGCAGAAAATAATTTACTATGTTCTCCCATGCTCTGGCTTTGATTTGAGGCCACTTGAGTGTCATTTGCATTCACAGCAGCTCTGTATGTAAGTTAATGGACTTGATCGGTTTCCCGGTGATGATCGGTTTCTAGGTGAAGCACTCTATCAAATTCAGGCTGTATTACCCAACACTAGGACCTGCCATAGCGAGTAGCGATGAGCGGGGTTATGTCATTTTAAGAAAAAAAAAGTAAAACACTGTCTAGGTATAGCTTTGCTTCCAATATCCTTAATTCCCGTCTTGAAACTTGCATCGACAAAAGCCCCTGATCTCTCTTAATTCCACCGGTGGAACCAACCCCAGAGGACGTTCGCATCAGCCCCGTCTTCACCCTACACTCGGAGGAATCCTCCCCCGCTCCCACCACCCGAACCCCCGCCCCCACACCAACGAGAAAGCGCAAAGGTAAGATGCCATCCAACCAGGACGCATACGCCATCAAGCGTGCGCTTACGGACACGGAGGCAAAGAAGATTGCCTCAGCCGCTACACTGTCATCAAGCCCCCCAACCCCGATGACACTACCCCAACCCCCACCCCCCGAAGAATGCCCCCCCAAAACCCGGGAAAACCACATCTAGCCCCAAAACCAGAAGCTCCCCCAGCCCCAACCCCGTCACCAGGAAAGAAGGCATAGTCATTCACGGAATCGCCTTGAGAAAAGACTTGGGGAAAGTCCGCAGATGGCTGGAGGAGGCAAATAAGGAAATCGACAAGACCACCGGGATTAGATGGCTGAGACGCAAGACGCTGCTGCTGGAGGAAGGGAAGAAGACAAGCTCATCCGTGGTATACCTGGAAAAAGACGTCCAAATTCAGAGAGTGCGTTTGGGAGGGAAGTGGTTGAAGGCATGCCGGTACGAGTCGGAGAGAAGATGGACACACTGGCCCCTGCATTCCACCGGTACCATGGACGAGTATCGCGGGTACCATATGTATTTAGTGACAGTTACTGCTTTTCGTTCTTTTACTTTAATAAACACCTCGCCATAGCCCATAGGGCGGCATGCGAGTAATGATATTAAAAAAAAAAAAAAAAAAAAATCTCTTAATTCCCCCCAGGAGGAGCATCCGCACTACGGACCTCCGTGGCACCACAACAGGCCGTCAATAGATAACAGTTGGTTGGAGCGGGATACAAACAATCGAAACCACCATTGAGTAATTCAACCTAGCATGTTTGCATCCCCAACATGTTCCGAAGAGCCTCCATACCGTAAACTCCCAGCGTCATACACTATGTTGCAGCTACGAGTACCACTACATATCATTTGATTAAATGGCCCATGTGAGAACAGGTTTGAGGATAAAGACTGCGTGAGACAGCAACGGATAAAGCAGTCATCGCAAGCTGGTACCTTCAAGAATGCTGGTGCTTAAAAGGTTTGCAGATAGCCTGTCTCCGGGCTATGAGGGCTTGCCCAGGGACCCTGCCATGGCCAAGTGCTACAAGCGGGGTTATGTGATTAAAAAAAAAAAAAAAAAAAAAAAAAAAAAAAAAGGTTTGCAGACAGCTTGCCCCGATGAGGAAGACCAGGGCCCGTGCGAGCGAGCAGGTGTCTTCTGATTCGATGGTCCATGTAAGTCTACATAGCGAACCGCCATAAACTTGAGATAGAACTGGATTTACAATGTGAAAAACCGCAAGTGACTAATTTGGAGCTATTGCGCGTTGCAGATATCGAAAGTAGGGATGGAGATCCTTCATTAGCGGCCCGGGTGACAAGTATAGCTTCGAAAAGACTTCGAAGGCTTCATCAGCGGCCCGAGTAACCGAGACGGGAGAATCCTGGCCGGAGCTAGGGTTAGCCCTGAGCTTCCTTACGTCACCCAGCCGAACGCGGTCGCTAAGTGCACCTGCACAGGCCCGTGCATCGCTTAATAAAGGAGCAGCAATCACCCCTTTCCTTCTGAATCGTTTTCAGCTCTTTCACTTTCTCCTGCTGTTTCTCGTGCTTCATTCCGAACAAACCAGCACACTCCTGCATCCATCCGCCATCCATAATCTTAACAGTAGTTCCCAATGCACCAGGGCCTGGTTTTGGTTTTGTGTCTATGGGTCCTATGGTTGGTAGCTTCGCTTCCGCAGCGACTTGGGTGAATGTCTTTGCTGGTTCTTTACCCTTTTCCCCGTGTTATTCCTCACTCTCAGACTCCCATCCCTCGCTCTTTTCCTTTTCCCCTTCTTTTTCTCCGCTGCGTATTTCCTTTGTCTCTGGGTTTGGATGTTTCATTGGTTGCGTGCACCTCCCCTTCCTCATCGCGAGAGATTCCCTTAGGATCGGGTTACGTTAGCGCTGTCTCTTCCTACTGGGCACACCTCTGTCCAGCATCACGTGACTGAGGCCCTATCACGACCGGCAGACATCGTAGCGACAAGCGGACGACAGAAAACAACGCCCCTTGGCCCGACGGTTGCGGGGACCCTGAAAACTCACTCGAAACTGACGAAATAAATACCTTCCCCTGCGAAATAGACTCGAGACAGCTCAAAGCCAGCTCAGACCAGAGACGTACATAGTACGATCACCTACCACAGTAGACACTCTCAACATCCGCGGGGGGCCTGCAAGACCCCATCGACGGCGACCCACACCTATGAAATCACCTTTGAAGTGGACCAAGGACACCAGCCTGATCTCAGCACCCCGGAGAGCGCAGGAGCCCTGCCTATCGACCCAATAAAAAGGACGGGTCACACATAGACCGATCATATATCACATTGACAGGGAACAACAGGCCTCACCTCAGCACGAAGCACACACACCAATCGCCACCTGAACAGACATACACACACACCACTCGCCAGCCGGCACCAATCGCCACCCGGCACCAATCGTCACCCGGATAGACATATACATACACCACTCGCCACCCGGCATACAGACCAACGGATCAACACCACCACCACGCCACACCGGCACACAGATCGACCGGGCCACACAGATCGACTGGACCAGAAACAACTAGTCAAAAGCCACGGCAACAGCCATGACGTATAAAGACTCACGTGAACAATGACCAAGATGGCTGGAAAGACCAAACGAGGGCGTACCAACAACCGGAATGACCCATGCCACGTCCAGAGTGCATCACGGAGTGGACGACGACAGCCGAGAACAATGAAGGTAAACAACCTGGAATTCCACTACATCAAGAACTGGAAATCCTGAGAAAACATCATCACCTTCATCCAGAAGGATCAACAATAGATGCTCCATAAATTCCAAGACATCATCAAGCACACCAGGGCCAAAGAACCCGACCAAGCCAAAAGAATAGAAGAAGCCACCACCAAGGCAGTAACCAAAGGGAAGTTCCCGGAGGAGGAAGAATACAATGGCCCAACACGAGTCATTACGATAGAAGACATCCAAGAGGGAAGAGTAAAAACGCAGAAGATAATCGCTTTTATCGAAAGAAGCGACGCCATGGACCCCAGTCCCCTGGAGGACCAGATAGAAGATTCAATCACGCTTAGACAGATCCAAATACTGGGGACCTACGAAGATGCAGAGTATGCCTCGGACTCATATAAGGGATATACTGGGACTTGGGAAAAAGACAATGATGGAGAGGAGAGCAACTCATCTACTAGGACGGTGATATTTGTGGCCAACACCTAAGGAGAGCACACCCAAGATGCATCCAGTACGCATGGTGAAGCTTACGGTACAACGCTGAGCATCCCAGACACTCCCGAACCCGGATACACCCCACTCCCTGACGAGATAAGGAGACGATTCGCTAAGATGCAAGAGCAGGACATGGACCGACCGATAATACCCGACCAAGATGACAAACTACATGAGGAACAATTTCTACTAGACACAGCAATCGCAGCGGCCAAACAGGCCAAGCCCTGAGAAGAAAAGATGATCGCGGGGCGCATGCGGCCAGAAACTGCAAGATCCCTGGGCGCCTCTGCTGCCGAAGCGATGAAGGGACTGGAGAAACGATTCGGATTATAAAGATGGGAAGCAGAGGTAGACCCAGAACTCAAAGAATGGACCAAAAGCATGATACAGGGATACCAGGTATGGAAGGACGAGGCGACCAACAAGGATACAACAGCAGCCATCAAAGAGACCGCAGCAACCCTGGAAGCCGCATTCAAAGACATAGAAGTGTCAATCGAAGCCTGCTTGCAGATCCAATACGAGAAGATACAACATATGATTATAAACAGCCTGGCTAGAGAATGAGACAACATCAACCAGTAGACGGACAGCATCATAAAAAGAGAACAGGCAGTAATGTTTGAACAAATCTTCGGGAGGGACACGATCAGGGAGAAAGGATGGTTGAACACAATCCTGGAAGCTTTGGGACGCCACAGCTTCGCCCTAGATAATATAAGGACAAAGGTAGGAGCCCACACCCCTGGAAGAGAAACCTGGGAGCAGTCTCCCCACGGAAAAACCGCATACTATGCACCTCCACTACCCCAACCAGAAATCACCGAATACCCTCAGAAGATGGAGGGAATGGAATACTTATACACCATGCTGGAGGACAGCACACACGCCCACCGAGCCAAGAATGAGAGCAGAGCAAATGCACGCGAGGCACCCCCCTACCTCAATAAGATACACCTGAATTCCCTCAGAAGATGGAGGATACGGAATACTCTCATACAAGGCTAGAGGACAGCCAACATGCCCACCAAGCTCGGATCGAGACAAGGGAGAGTGACAAGAAGGAAGACTCGCCATAAAGGATAGAAGAAACCAAATATTCACCCACCAGGCTGGAAGACAGCCAACACGCCCATGAAGCCAGGATCGAAAGGGCGGACAAAGATACGGAGATAACAGAAGACCCCTAACCTGCTGGGAAGACTGGACCCAAGGGGAAAAGAGGGAAACATGGGAAACGGATACCAGCTACCAAAGGGGGGAAAAACATAAAGAAGGAAAAGGGCAAGAATAATAACGTTATAGACAACAAAGGGGAAACGTTACCACAAGTAGACACAGAAGAATCGACCCCACCGGAAAACCCCCTACTGCAACCTCAAAAGGGGACAATGACATCAGACACCGCAAAGGAGAATATACCACAAACAACACCCAAAACACGGACCTACGCCAAGGCCGCATCTTCAAAAGGCAGGGAAGAGGTAATCGACACAAGGAGCAAAACCCCCCCTAAAGGTCCCAAGACAAAGGAAAACAGAGAGTTTATCCCTAAGGAATGACTCTGACAAGCCAGAATCCACAACAAGGAGAACTGGAAGAGGAAATGGAGCTACCCAATTAAGGGGAACCACGCAATGGAATAGGTTAAGGCCAGAATCAACCAAAATCTAGGAGAGACCTCCCCCTATAAGGTCCGCAGAGTAATCCTGGACAAGGAGTTCCCTGAGGAAAGGATACTGTTGATGGCAGACATCGTATACTGACAAGGACCAAGAGACCTGGACCCCATAACTAGAGCAGTCAACAGAGACAACTCAGGGGCCAGGGTAGACTGGGACAGCCGACTCGTGGAGTTGGTCACATTTGACATAGGATCCAACGAAGGCACTGGGAGGGTAGAACGGGAAATGAGAATCGAGAACATGGGGGAAATAGCAAACAGAAACGTATGAAGACTCAGCGACAAAGCAGTTCCTTCACGAAATGGAAACTGAGTGATCTTCATCTTCGTGTCAGACAACGTCTTACAAATACTAAAGAATGGCCTGACATTTCGAGGTGAGAAAATAAAATGCTTCCTACGAGCGGGCCTGGGAAAGGAAAAATCTGACAAAGCCAGACGATCCAGGTACACGAATTCTAAAGGATACTACCATCACTTCCAGGTCGGACAGGTCAATGAATGGGTACCAAAACAGAGGAACCTACTGGAATGGCTATAAAGATCCCCTAGAAGGAAGGAGCTAGAAGAACCCTAGTACCTGAATGGGAGATTTAATCAGACTTGTCAGTGCTATAGAAGAACAGGAGAACATCACCCTGACTGCAACTGGAAAGCCAACCCATGTGCCCAAAGGGCACCAGAGAGGCCACTTCCCCCACAATGATTAAGACGATATACTAGAACGTAGGGAGGGGGGTAGTGGGGACAGACTTGACATTACATGAAGGAGCGGATAGGAAAGCAGATGTTATCTTTATAGGGGTAAGCTGGTTAGCACTGGGAGGAGGGATGACATTTCACCCAGCCTATACCTGTTACGGATTGCAACCGACCGTTTGCAAACCGTTGCACCAAAAGGTAGAACTACCGGTACCACCCGGTAGTGCGGTCGGTATATATAGGAGTATCCGTACGGGCCAGTCAGCGACTCGCTTACGTTTGCGCACGTGGTCAAGGATCTTGGCTCCCTTAGACGTCCACACGTACTAGTAATCAGCTTCCCTCTGCCGCCATGGCACGCCAAGCCGTGACAATACCACAGTGCATACACTAATCAAAAAAGGGAGCCATAGCAGCCTACGTGCGAAAGGACATAGTCACAGAAGTAAAGGTAGACGGAACAGACAGACATACAACCATACAATACCGGGGACAGAGAATCACCGGGGTGTATTGGAACGAAGACACTGATATAGAGAAGGAGATGGAAGAGATCGGAATGACAGACATGATAATCGGAGACTGCAATATTCATCACCGAGAATGGTCCAATAAACAGGACACCAGGGGGTCTCTTCTTAAGAGACTCATGCAGGCCAATGGACCAACCCAACAGATAGACAAAGGGACAATCACATGGACATGACGAGTAGGACAAGAGACCAGAACAGCTTTGTTGGACCTGATTTTCACTAGGGAAGGGGAATGGAAGCCGATAGGCATTTCATGGATAGCCAGGTCAGATCACGCAATAGTACACGGGAGACTAGAAAGCCATCCACAGACCCGCAAGACGATAAGGGTTACAGACTGGGAAGCCTGAGAGGAGTTCATGAAGAAATGGGGAGATCGACTACTGAAGGAAGGAACGAACGCCTATAACCTGCTATATAGTCTAGGAAGGAGATTCACTAAGGATGCTCAAATCACGGAGCGCTCCAAGCGATAGTTCGATAGAGAGGTGAAGGCAGCTAGGAAAATGACCAAATACATCTTACGGGACAAGCAAAGACCAAGAGAGGAAAAGACCAAGGCCAGGAGACTCCTAAGAGACATCATCAGGGAAAAGAAGAAGGCATACTGGGAAGACTACCTGGAGGAAGACTGCATCACATCCCCCTGGAACATCTTTCAGCTAGTACGTGACCCTTTCCAGACCAGGGAACTCATGGCTTTGACAGAACAGACGAACATATAACAGAACTCCTAATAAAGTGGAACTTCATCACAAACGATATGGGCCCCCCACCACCGGCAAGAAAACCCTCTGGACGCCTTCTCGAAAAAGAGGAAGCCGGGATAGCGATAGAGCAAGCACTGACTAGGACAAAATCCAGGTTGGCTCCAGGACTAGACAGGTTTCAATATGTACTATTGAAGCTCATCAGAGGAACCACGCTATGGACCGCAGTCCCAGAGAAAATCATCAACTACATAAACGAGAACCACCAGTTCACATGTGAGTTTGACGTAGTGATGATACTAAAAAAGGGGAGACTTAGGGACGGGCCAGGGAGTTGGCGTCCCATCACCCTACTGAACACGGCCGCTAAACTCGGACAGAAAGTGGTCGTGATGCTAATTCAAAGACAGGACACCCTCTTCCGAGACACGCAGCTAGGGAGCCGACCCTATCGTGGGGCAGAAGACCTCCAGAGACAGACACTGAAGGAGGTAGACAGACGCCTGGAGAAGGAAGAGTGGACGCCGATAGTAGGGGATGACATAAAGTCAGCTTTCAACTTTACCCGGCGGGAAAGGGTGACAGAGAGGATAGAGAAAGTCGACCTGAACCTGGCGGCCTTTGTGGAAGGCTTCATGCAGCCAAACGACTTCAGGATATCATGGGACGGAAAAGTCTGGGGGGGAGGGCAGGATGACGGACAGAACACCCCAGGGTTCACCCCTCTCCCCAGTGCTATTCTTGGTAGGTGTCGCCCCAGTGGCTAAGAAGGTAGAAACCCGACAATTCACCCGATCCTATGTGAATAACTTCCACAGCGTGCTGTCCCACAAGTCGATAAAACAGCTAAAAAGGGACATAGTGGCCTACCGGCATTCCCTGGAACAAGAAGCCAGGGCTGAAGGGTTCAAGTTGGACTCCAAAAAGGCTGAGACACTCACAATTGGAACCAAAGGCAAAAGTCACAAGCTAGTGGGGCTACCCATAGACTGGGAGATGAAATTCAACAACCATTTCGGGAAGAGACTTCACTCAGGGAAAGCAGCATGGAGATTTTTTTTTTTTTTTTTTTTATATCATTAATAGCATGCCGCCCTAAGGGCTATGGCGATATTTAGTTATATATAAAAATAAAAAGAAAGTCAGAAATAAAAGTTGAACTCCCCGGAGACTCCTGTGTGCAGGGGAAGTGAAAATGACAGTGACATTAACAGATGAAAGTGGAAATCCCCAGAACCTCCTGTGTAAAAGGGAATTGAGAATAACAGTCACAATACCAGTGTGGTCCCCGTATCCTCCGATGTGATGGGAATGTACAAATACCAGGGGGAAAACCAGTACCAACTCACTTCTTTCTCCTGTCCCACTCGTACTTGCTAGCCTTCAACCATTTCCCTCCCAGTCTCACCTTCTCCAGCTCAACCTGTCTCTCAAGGTATACCACAACTGAGCTGGTGGTTTTGCCTTCCTCCGTTAGGATTGCCTTTTTTCTCAGCCATCGAATTCCTTCCACCTTTCCCAGATCCCGGTTAGCAGCCTCTAACGCCCTGCCATGGCGAACAGCTACAAGCGGGGTCATGTGATATAAAAAAAAAAAAAAAAAAAAAAAGCAGCCTCTAACCACCTCCGGACATTGTTCAAATCCTTCCGGAGTGCAATTCCGTGTACGACAAGGCCGGTTTTCGTCTTGGTGGTGGCCTCCGGTGTGCTGGTTGGGGCTGGCTGCTTTGTCGGGGGGGGGCTGTGGGGGCACTGGGCTGAGGGAGGGGGTGTGAATTTGTGTTGGCGTTGGCCGCCGCGATCTTTTCCGCCTCTTTGTCATCTAGCCGACGTTTGAATGCGTAGTCAGCTTGTGGTGACGGTGCCTTACCCTTGCGCTTCTTGGATGGCAGGGTAGGTGTCGGAGTGAGGGTGGGGGATGGATCCGCGGGGGCCAGTACGGTCGTGGCGGTGGGTTCCACCGGAGTTGTGTCTAAAGTAGTAATGGGGCTGAACCCCAGTGTCGGTGGCTGTGGCGGCATCAGTGGATCTTCTGGTAGCGTCGGTGGGGAGTTGTTCAGCCAGCTCGGACGTGGGTCGTCGGGGTCTCCTGTAAACACCTGTACCGTCGCACCCTGGTTAAAACGTAACGCCATGACAGATCCGTCGACAGGTTTTCTTTGGTCCGTCCCGAGGCCCCACAGTGCGGTAAGGACGATGTACCAGAGGTGTGGTCCCGGTTCCCGCAGCAACCTTTGCTTTGCCTCTTCCCACTCTGGGATCGGCAGTCTGTCAACGTCTCTATAGTACTTGTCTAACACGAGATGGAAGTCCGCCTGACTCGGCGGAGCCGGCGTAGGGGGGGCGGGGACGGGGCTCGGGGGGGTCTGCGGCGGGGGAGCGGTCTTCTTTGTCTTCTTTCCTTTCGGTGGCATCTTATTGGCTGACCAGTCGTCTTATTGGTGTTCTGGGTGGTGTCTTGGCGCGGACAGGGGTGTGGTTGAAACGATGGTGTTGAGCTGAAGAATCCTCCGAATCTCTCCCCTCGGGGGAAATTTGCAGCGTCGGGTATTTGGGATAAAAAATTAGATCAAAGTACTCGGCTCGCCGAGAGCTTTCGATCTATGTAGGTTTCAGCGGGGGGAACGTTGTGGTTGCGGAGTCGCTTCCAAACGCTCGTCCTGAGGTGGTTGGCAGCATGGACAGTGGCTGCACGGCTCACCAAGGTACCGCCGGAAAAGAGAAGACAGCTTTATACAAGCATAGCCAGGAACATCGCCACCTACGGCAGCTGGGCCTGGGCGAGCTATGATAAAGGCGCCCCTCCCGAACACAAATTACGGCAGCTCGAGAAATGGCAATACACTGTAGCCAGAGACATCATTGGCGCTCCATGGGGCACAAGGTGGGACGTGGTAGAGGGGATAGCTAACCTGGAGGCTGTCGAGATTTTCATAGCCGGGGAAAGGGACGGAGTGGAAGCCCGAACGTTAAGATTCAAACATGAGACCATACAGAACCCACAGCCAGACTCCGAATACCTTCTTTTTTTTTTTTTTTTTATATATCAATACTCGCATGCCGCCCAAGCCGAATACCTTCGGGGGTCTCTTACCCACCGGGAACCTCTTGCGCTACACACATTCCCGTTCCACCCAAGTGATCTAACGGAGGAGGAATGGGAAGGAATCATAGCCAAAGCAGAAGACGAAGGATGGGAGAGCATATACACGGACGGGAGCCGAATGGACGAAACCACCGGCGCCGGCATCTACCACCGCCAGGGGGACACCTCTATATGCCTGAGCAACCGAAGCACGGTAAACGACGGCGAACTAATAGCCATTAGCCATGCTCTAAAGAAAGACGGGGAGCTCATGATCGTCACGGACTCAAGGACAGCCATAGCCAGACTTCAGAGGATAGCAAGAGGGGATCCTATACCGGACGGCGCATCACAAGCAGTGCGGGAAAGATGGGAAGCCAGAGCAGCCAAGGGTGAAATGGACCTCTCAATACTATGGGTTAAAGGCACGCACGGGTATTAAGGGTAACACCAAAGCAGACAAGGCCGCCAGGTCGGCACCGCACTCCAGTGCCAGGACGAGATAGTCACCGAGGCGGGCATTTGCCAAAATGCCAGAGTGCTCAGAGCGGAAGAAAGGAATCAGCTAAACATGACATATCGCCCTCTACAAAAGCTGGGGAGCAGGAAATTGACAGCGACCCTAGCCGGCATCCTCGGCAACAAGGGGCTAAGGGAGTGGAGACACCGAATCGGCAAAGCGGACTCTCCAGAATGCCGGTGGTGTGGGAGGTACCTAGAAAACCTGGCCCACATCTTCACAGGATGCCAACTCTGGAAGAAAAGACTACCCGGAGGAGCGGAAGACCTGGTAAATCCAAAGAGGACGGACGAGAATACAGACAAACTAGTGGAAACCTTGAGATGGGCGGGAGAAGACTAAGCGGGATTTTTCTCTACCTTTTATTAATTCACTCTTCATTTCTATTTTTCCTTATTTTTCCTTTTCGTTTCGCAATCTAAAATCCATGTACTTAAAACATCGCCATAGCCCTCAGGGCGGCATGCGATTAATGAAAAAAAAAAAAAAAATCTTCCTACTGGGTTCCCTTCCTGGCGTGCCTCTGTGGTGTCTGAGTTCAACGGCGGTGCGTTCGGCATTGGGGTGTCTCTTTCTATGTGAGTCTTCCTACCCTCCTGAGCGTGTTTGCTGTCACCCAGCGTCGTGTTGGTCTATGTCACTCTCTTCATCTGGTGGAGGGGTGGAGGCACTGCGGGAGGCTCCGTGTGGCCGCTTTGTCTTCGTCTCTGGTTCCGCTCCCCTCGTGCGTTTAGGGATTGTCGGCTTCTTTGGGCTGTCGTTTTGTTGCTTCTGCGCATCGGTGTCAGTCTGGCCCTGCGTGATTGTGTCGGTCTGTTCCTGTGCTAGTTCTCCCAAGTCCGAATTTTTGTTGGTGTCGGCTTCCAGCTCCTCTGGCCACTCTGGGAAGTGTTGTCTTTTCTGAGTTAGCTTCTCCACTACGTCCAGCATCTCGTTCATCTTCTCGTTAAGTCCGCGCATAGCATTCAGCTGTCCGCTCTGAATTCGTTCCAAGCTGTAGATCTTGTCGTTCTGATGGTTCATGTTGTCCAGGATCTGTTTGGCCCATCCTCCTTTGTGGTCCTTCAGCCTGTCGCCGCTGAGGAGGTCTTTAATGATCTTCTCTCTTTCTTTGGCGAGTTGGTCGACGATCGTATGCTTGATCTCTTCCTCGGTGATCTGTAACCGTACCTCTAGTTCTTTCTCTAGGTTATCTTGTCTCTCCTCGCTCTCCTGTATCCCTTTCCATATCCAGTAGTCTTGGGACATTTTCTCTGTCCATTCTCGCAAGTCCTTTTCTGTCTCGTTTCTCCACCGTGTCATCCCAAATCATTTTTCTAGTCCTCTTACTGTCGATGCTCCCATGTATTTGGCCGTTTCCGGTTTGACTCTTCCCTGTGTCATTTTTCCCTCCCATGCTCTCGTCTGCCTGGCTGCTACATTCGTGGTTTCAATGAGGAAGCTCTCTTCGTATTGGCTCCTGTCTGCGTCTGGGGTTGAGGGTCGGTCTGGTATTGGTGGTCTGGTCCCTAGCTCTCTCGGAGGGGGGGCGTAGCCCTCGCTGTCCCTGTATTGTTGAGTCTCTGCTACTCGGACCGCCGTCCCCGTGGATAAGTCGCTTAGCTAGTTCTCGTCCTGTTCCCACGTCGGTGTGTATCCCTCACTTGTACCCAGTATCGCTGCTTCGCTGTCGTATGTGTTCGGGACGAACTGCTTGACCACGATCGTCTCTTCCATTTGTTGTTCCGGGGGTCTTGAGTCCAATGCTATACTCTTCTCGATGAAGTCAATGATTTGTTGGGTGTTAACTCTCTCCTCTAGGACATCATCTAGTGTGACGTCTCGGTTTTGGACTTCCAGTTCTCCTCCTCCGAACATCTTTCCTTTTCCTACCGCTATGTTGATTGCCTCCTCGATCTCGTCCGCTTCTTGTGGTCTCATCTTTCTGGTGTGTCATATGATGTCCTGGAACTTGTGTAATGTCCATTGTTGGTCTTCGACTATGAACTTCAAGTTCTTGTGTAGGAGGAAGACCACGCTGGTCGAGGAAGGGAAGAAAACCAGCTCGGTGGTAGTATACCTGGAGAAGGAGATCGAGGTTGGGAGGGTGAGGCTTGGAGGACGTTGGTTGAGATCAGACCGGTATGAGTCGGAGAGGAGACGGAAGTAGGACATGCCGGGTCTGCCACCCGCATCAGGGAATATTTTCGCGGGCACCATGTAGTTAGGAGTAGATAGTTGTTTGGGGTGTTTTTAACTTTTCTTTTCCTGTTAATAAAGCCTCGCCATAGCCCTCTGGGCGGCCTGCGAGTATTGATATAAAAAAAAAAAAAAAAAAAAAAAAAAATGTCAATTATCGCACAACAGGAAGAAAATCGTCATTTCATGGATCTTTCGCTTGTGTTTGAACGCCCCTTTCCACTTGTGTATTCTTTAAGTCCTCGGAGTCCGCTTAGCATTCTGCATGCCCTACCATTGACCCACGTTAGACGCTCAGGTCACGCGAGCATTAGCCGACTTAATTAGCAGATTCACAGGGTCAGTAGTTACGCTCGGCTCCTTTGTTTTTCAATTATCACATAATCCCTTCTGCCCTGGTGTCCATAATTTTTCGGTTCTTTCCTGGATTTAGTACTCGTGACGCCGGATTTTCAATCTTAACTACTGCGATCAAGCACCCATGCTTCTGTTCTGAAAATTTCCTGCAACGCGCATTCAATTTTGCTACATATCCAGAAACGAAAATATTACTGTCTCCATGTTACATTTCTCATTGTTACAAATTCCAGCTAAGAGGTACGCTAGTAAGGAACTGTGGACACATGAATCAAATGATGAAATTAACACAAATACTTGGCTGACATGGTTCGTATTACCCGACTCATACAGGTACTTGACCAATCTTTAACCATTCTGACTGTATGCCTGTGTATAGTCCCACCCCCACTGAATCACCGCTGCCAAATAATCCTTCAATATAGTTTCTAACCTCGCCTGAGACATCTTTCCATCCTCCTCCTTCACCACCAGCGAACATAAGTTGGGCGGTCCCTGTCCTGTCACCAATAACGTCAAATCGGCAACCAGCCCATTTCCCCCGCATCTGTCGGCTCATGGCCTCCCATAAAGCACCTAGGCTATTATCAGGCTGTGGTGCCCACAGAATCTGGCACGTTGCTGCAACTCCAAGCGGAATATGGAATGCTCCAGGGCCACGAGACTCCTCCAGCATCTTGGCCGATACGAACTCCTTTGTGTCCAGGTTTCTGAGAATCCAGGTCTCTTCTGGGGGGAAGTAGCGCTGGAGGGAGCCATTGTCACCGACAAGGTACTTGTCCGGCTGGAGTAGCACCGTTACAAGCGTCCTTTCCCGTCTCGGCAGCTGCGGCAGTACCTGGCTCTTGATCTTGGGTATTCTTGGGTCGGATATCGTGGCACCCATTGGGGCTGGCACTGGCGATTTGCGTTTTGCGCCTGCCTTCCGCCGCAGTACAACAGTTCCTGGTGTTACGGGTACTGTGAAGCCGAGCTTGCGGTAGAATTTTGACTTGAAAGTACGTGTATCGTCGAGGTAACGGGCTGCACGGATGCATCGTACCATATCAGACGTGATGTGTACGGTGGGCTCAGGGAATGTTGCGAATGCATCAACGACACTCGCAGAGTCGGCTTCTAGCTGTCCTTCAGCCATACTAGAGCCTGCAGCCCCAGACATTGGCAAAATGCTTCTCACCATCGGACGTTTGTAGGTCATATCAGCATGCCCGCGCATGAAGCCCATATGGTGGGCCGACCAGCTCGGGCGTCGTTGTACTGCGGTGTCCTCGCGTATATGGACTAATTGTAGGTTCACTTGCGAGTCAATGAAGCCTTGGGGAAGGCTAATCGAATCGAGGGGAGTGAGAGCAACTCTACACGTGGGCAGACACGCGATGGGATGGCCAGCCCAGGGGGCTGCCAAGGCGCTGGCGACGAGATTGTGTAAATGAGGAAGCGCGACGTAGGCAAAGAGTGAGCGGCAGGTGAGGCCGAGACAGAGGGTGTCGATGTATGATGTGAGGTAGGAGACAATCATTTGCTGGAGCTCGGGAGGAAGGCTGAGGAGATGTGTACGCGGGTATTCGATGGTTGTGCAATGTAGCTTTGCATAATCAGATGGATAGGTGAACGCCTCGTTGTTGGTTGCAACTGCATTCGTGGTAGCATTAACCGCCGCGTGCGAGCTGACGCGCGAATATACCGTAAGTCCGCTGTATGGTTGGACAAGTTTGCCGACCAGATGGCGGCCCATTTCGATGGCAAAGGCGCAGTCTTCGAAGTGTGCTGCGGGAAGCGCCTCGCGAACGGCGGGCGCGAAGATGTGCCATGGTCGGTAAGGCATCTAGTGAGCTAGGGTTATCCGCAGATTCAGTGTTCCCAACCGGCCAGGCCTGAAACAGGCCAGGCCGGCCAGGCCAAGGTTCCAGATGGCCCAGGCCGGTCCAGGCCGGTCCAGGCCGTCCAGGCCGTCCAGGCCGCCCAGGCTGGTCCAGGCCGGTCCAGGCCGCCCAGGCCGCCCAGGCTGGTCCAGGCCGGTCCAGGCCATTCAGGCCGTTTAAGCAATTTCAGGGGCAGGAGGGCTGGTTTTGAGGCTATTTCAGGGGCCACCTTCAGGTTACTTGGACACGGATTTAATATGAACCTTTCAATATTTTCGGATAACTATCTAGACTTTTTTTTTTATTGAGCAGCGCTTTTCGCAGGTATTCAGGTAAGTAATTTTTTTTTGTATCGCTTGACTATATACTAATTTCTTATTAGTACTGCAGGGAGACAGACATTCCAACCACCGGTTCTGGCGATGATGATTCCTTTAGTATTCTACTATTCTTCACTCTCCATAGTGCAGTTCAAGTTTTGATCTTGCATCGACGATTCCCTGCAGTCCCATCTGATGCCGATATCGAGTCTTCTGGAATTTGGGTTACAAAAATCTGGTGCGACAAAGTTGGATTTGACAGTATGGTGAAGCTGTGCATGGCTAATGGAAAGCGATACTGACGGTGTAAAAACAGCAAGCAAAATCCTAAACATTAGAGTAGAATTTAGAGTACGTTCTGTATATAGCTACTGTATAACTTAACTCACACTGTAGCCTGAATGGCCTCAATGGCCTGGACCGGCCTGAATGGCCTGAATGGCCTGAATGGCCTGGACCGGCCTGGGCGGCCTGGGCCGGCCTGAAACATTCAGGCCGCCTGGACCGGCGCGGGCGGACCTCACGGCCGGCCTGAATGTTTCAGGCCGGCCCGTTGGGAACACTGCGCAGATTGAGGATGTAGTATACCAGAAGAACGGGACAACAACAAAAATGACATGCATCAAGAATCAACTGCGGGAAGGTTTTATAAATACATAGGACACGTTGATCCACACAGCTTCTGTGCTACCAGCAGTGAGTCACAAACTTGATGACATGCATGTATATGCATCGATGGTGTGACGTGGTGGATCGTTACAAGTAATGTCGCATGACACACTACTGTACTCGACAACGATTGACAGCATTACAAACCTACGCGATATTCTAAAGCCTCATTGTGTTGAGTCAACCCCATTGGTACAATGCAGCTTATATTCTTATACTGAAACCGCTTGGCAATCTCAGCACTCATCGTATGCAGTAAGACCTAAACAAGGGAGGTCGGAATATAATACTATAGTACGCAGTGCAGATTGGCATTTATGCAACGCAAATACAACCTCTATATAAGGATTTGTACTCGGGGGTGCGGCAAAGTCTGTGGAATCATGCAGAGCCAAGATACTCACGTAGATTCATGTGGTACTGTACTTCGGTTGCTATGGGGCCTATGGAGCCAAGGAAAAGTGAGTGTAAAAAAGGACGAAAAGTCTGTGGAAATTTTTGTATGGGAAACCCGCAAAATTTTTCCACAGACTTTTAGTATGATAAAATGCTATATACATGACAACACTAATATATGAGAAAATGCAAAATTTTTGTAAAACGACTCAAAAAAAAAAAAATATTGCAACCATGAAACGTACTCGAAAAACTCGAAAACTTGAAACTTGTAGGAAGGGAAAAAAGAAAAAAAAAAAAAAAAAAACTCATACCACAAGTGAAAATCAATAAAGCGTCGCCTCCCCATTAGGTTGTTGCTGAAAGAGGGGGAAATGTGTCGTATCCTGTATATAGTTGTATATAAAGAGGGGCGGGCCGGGGATTCTGCTCCTCCCTCCTAACCTACATTGTACAAGAAAAGTTCTTTCTTAAGATTTTCGGTCTTGAGTGAAGGAATCCTCCGACAGTACTGTTCTCGTGCCTAGCGGAGTTCTAGTGCTAGCACAGGACTGTCAATACTAACAGAAAAATCATTAAGTTAGCTAACAAGATAGATATAGTAGAAGAGCTATCAAACCTATATATTGCGCTGAAGCTGCTGATAGAGAGCGGTCGGACGTGAGAACAGAAAGCTACCGATACCAGGCTCTCATGATCTACTGTTTATTTTCTGTTGCAACCGGCAGCCGTTCAGCATACCACTACTTGTTTACTGACTGGTCAGTCTTGACCTATCACAGCTGCAACAGAAGTACCACGTGACTCCACGTGAGTACCTTGGCGCTGCATAATTCCACAGACTTACTGGCAACCCCGAGTACATGACTAAGCAGGAAAAAGCCAAGAACATTCTTATGAACGAAAATATTTCTTAATTTGTGAGGGTAACCCTTTGGTTACCCCTTTGGGAAGTAGGTGTAGGTGAGGTTACCTCTTTGGGGACTCCTCGGGATGTCTCCGGACAGTCCTTTTGGACTGTCCTGACTGTCCTGACTGTCCCGAAGGTTGCATAACTGACTGTCCCGTCTTGCATATGGTGCGGCTGAGCTGCCTGTCTCAAACTTGGCCACTAGCGAGAATTCATTAAAAAATCGAAGTACCTAAATACATGATTGTACGAAATACAGAATGATACATCATACTGATACAGTAGAAGATACAGTGATACAATCTTGAGTCTTATTACGCTCCACACTCTCTGTCCGAGCCCACTGTCGCTGCCTTTCTGCCATTTCAGCTCCTGTCAAGGTACGACCAGGCTGCTTTTTCTTTATTTTTACGTGGGGCAATATGCTGGAAGATACGACTGGTGCAAAGTAATGAGGTACTGTTGGTACTGTGGAATGATCAGTGATATGACAACCAGCTGTTGTTAGTTCTATTAATATCCGATTGATTCTTTCCTCAACAGTAATAGGAATTTTACTGCTATGACCGCTGTTATAGTATGCTTTAGGATTCAACTGCATTCCTTCTTCTGTGCGAAGGTGTAAGGACATATTATAACTCAATCCTGCTCACCTATACTGTATAGTATCTCCTACTGCTTGCTGATAATCAGTATTGCGACGTTTATGCTGGATATATATTAATGGATTTGGTGCCAAAGGATGAGTATGGATTTTATCTGATATCGCAAGCACCCAAGTATCTGTTCCACTATCTATATCTACTCGCAAATTGGTAGATATTGTCCATAGACATTCTTTGGCTTCTGTGTTAGTCTGGTGTCTGCGCTGTACTCTATATATATTTACATAAGTCTTAATTAAAATATATTGACATACCTTCAGAATTCTCTGCATCTAGTTTTCTAGTATCTCGGGGCTTGCCATGATGTACACATCCATAGCGTATACGCCCTTTCTTTTCAGACCCACTCAAAGTCACCACAGCGAAGCCTTTGGTGAATGCATAGTCTTGGAGTCTATCTAAAGCCATGCATATTGCTCGCCATCCATAGGGTCTTCACAATGCAATTCAGGCATCTCTTCTAAAACCTTTATTACTACCGAAACAAGCTCTTTTGGAAGGCTCGGGTGTGAAGTCCAGGTCTGTTTCGCACTCAAGGTACTGGTTGCAGTGGAGAGTGACATTTTAGTGAGCGCAAAGCAACTATAGGGCAGAAAAATTAAATAAGGACTCGCGAGTACTATATGAATTTATGTATCGGCTGGAAAATATCTGGGATGTAAAGTGCGTGAAGCCTTTGTAATTGTGTTGGAGTCTTGCAAAAATGAAAATCTCAAAACCAGTAGCTACAGTGCGAATTATCAAAGAAAAATTTCCCAGTTCGGAGAGTTAGGCGCACTGATTACCCTGCACTGAAAATATCTGCCGCACAAAGACAGTCTGTCACACCAAGAGAGTGAGCTCAGCCGCACCATATGCAAGACGGGACAGTCAGTTATGCAACCTTCGGGACAGTCAGGACAGTCAGGACAGTCCAAAAGGACTGTCCGGAGACATCCCGGAAACTCCTAGACCTTTCTTTCTCAGAATAGACTTCAAGACATACACATATCTCACGCGGCCTCGTACCATTTGCCTCGTGCAAACTCGCCTCGTGCATTTGCCTCCTGCAGCCTCGCCTCGTACCATTCGTCTCGCGCCCTTGAGTCAATCCCCTCACCCGTTCTCGGACGTGAGGGGTCATCCTTGATTCCTATCTTTGCTCCTTGAGCCCCTGTGAGGTGTACTCACTACGTGCTTTCTGGCACATACGTGGGACCGGCGATGGCATCCGTCCTGTCGCGCCCGTGTGCTGCATCCCGTTATGAACCCCTAAGAGGCTGTCTAATGGTACATGTTGCTATGCTGGACCGCAGCCCCTATAAGGGCCATCGGCTCTCATGGGCTCTCATGCATTCAGTGATCGGATGTGGGGAACTCCCACCCTTGTGCAAAGCACAGTCCCGATATGATTGTACACACGACGTAGCCTCAGAGTCATTTAACACTCCTTCGCCCCTGAGAACCTAACACACATAACCAACGACTGTCAGACATGGAAGAAAAAGATAAAAGACGGAGCGAATGGACTAAGGCACCCGGACAAAGACACCAACTTGGCGGAAATCTTGGAATGGGCAGGGGAGGAGTAGGATGGGCTTTCTTTTTTACCTTTCTTATATTTTCTCTACCAGTCTATAGTTATGTACCTAAACATCGCCATAGCCCTTAGGGCGGCATGCGATCAATGAAATAAAAAAAAAAAAAAAAAAACACTCCTTCGCTATGCCTACCTGGCTGTATGAGAACTTGCCGGTAAGGCCCGCATCGCCTCGCAGAGTAACTCGAGTTGTCACATATCCCAGGAACCTAGCCTACAAGCAGCTGATACGAATTCCCTAAGGACGAATTACACAACTCAACCCATACTCCACTAACCAAAGCCTCACCCAGCAGGTCTATTGGCTCGAAAAGTGACCTACTGCAGTGCTGGCAACTCGCACTTACCGGATGTCAACCTGGGGTATCGGTTCGCACCCGATCAGCGTCCACATCGGTTAGTTATCAGGGATACCTAGCAGCATTGCTTCTGCCGTGCTTACCACTTGCTCCTGTGTTAGAGGCCGAAGTAGATCAATGCACAGAGTGGTTTGCTACTACCCTACGTATTCACGCGGGGCATCTGCACTTTTCCTTTCTTGGAAAACTCGCGATCGCTGTGAGTTCCCCTGCAGGGGGAATGCTCGTCCCGGACTCCCGAGTTGCGGCTCCTCGTGTGGTTAATGATGTCGTGGAATTTGTGGAGAGTTCACTGTTGGTCCTCTGTGACAAATTTGAGGTGCTTCCAGTCCTGGACTCTGTGGAACTCTATCTTATTCACTTTGTTGTTCCTTTCCTCCTCTCCTTTCCCTTCCCTTTGGTTGTCTTCTGCATCCCGATGTTGGGTCGTTGTTTCTATCTGGTCACTGGGTGATACTGTTGGTTGTTGCCTATTGGGCGTTACCTTTGAATGTGATATGTATGCCTTCGGATGTGATATGTGATATGTGATATGGTGATGTGATATGAGGGAGGCCTGATTGTGAGGGCTGGTCTTAATTCGTTCGATCGTTCGTCGTGGATGTGATATGTGATCAGTCTAAATGGTCTGTTGCTTGTAAGATCGAGGCGTTTTCTTTAGTCCACGTTTTATTACTGGGGGTCCGTCTTTTCGTGGTGTGGGAGGCCTCTGATGGGGTCTCGAGGTGCCCCCGCCGTGGAGGTGACTCTGTGAGCTGGAGGTGATTTGAGGAGGTTGAGGGAGGTTCTGAAAGGCGTTCCAAGAGCGTTGATGGCTGTTTCCTCGGGGGAAGATGTCTGAGTGATCGTTTCCTGTCAGTATTTGGGGGTCCCCGCGACCGTCGGGCCGAGGGGCGTCGTTTGCAGTTGACTGCTTGTCGTTAGCTGTCCTGTAGGTCGAGATACGGCTTCGGTCACGTAATGTTAGACATGGCCCGAGGAGGTTGTGAAGTCAATCCTGTTGGAAGAGGGAAAAAAGACAAGTTCCGTAGTGGTATACCTGGAGACACCTACGGAGACCGGGAAAGTCAGGCTCGGAGGAAGATGGTTAAACACAAGTGTTTACGAGACAGACAGGGGAAGGAAGTAGACAGGTTTTTTCGGGGTTCCCGGCTACCCGCACCACGAAGGACAAGCGGGAAATACATGTATTTAGTATTTAGTTAGTCCTTTTCTTTCTTTAAATATACACCTCGCCATGTTCTCGTGCCCAGACTATTATTTTCCGGCCTCTGGCCGTAGTCTGGACCTAAAGTCACCCGAAATGGGGGGGTTGAGTGCGGCCGACACCTTGGCATGTCGGCCGCCATATTTTTGGCGGCCGCATTTTTTTTTATTTTATTTTTTTTTTTTTTTCCTAAAAAACAAAGATCCCCTACCTAACGTTAATGACAACAACCATTCCACAAACATCATCCCTGTTACGAAGCCTACACAACGATAACTAAAACACTGTACTCCCATCCAATTAGCTATCTTACTCTACTCTAATCCCTGCTCATCTATCAAGCCTACCATGGCCCCTCCAAGGAAGGCTAGTTATAATGAAACTCCCAGTCGTACCTCCGACCGCCTCAAGAAGGACAATGCCGCAATCAGCCCGGGGTGAAGGTCAAGATTGAACCAGGGCTGGCCGACGGTGGGGATGACCCTTATGAGGGTACCGCATGTGTGGCGTGGAATAAAACAAACCTCAAAGAATGGCTCCCTAGTCAATTGTTGGATTTGATTCAATCATCTACTGTAAGTATCATATTCATCAGGCCATACCTCCCGGAGCCATACCCAAAGGAGAATAGAGTACCACTTGGAGTACATGAGCCGTGGATACAGTACGCAGAATGCTAATGGGAATTATAGACTCGAGAGGAATGGATGCAGAAAGTTCGTTGGCTTGTTGGCATCATCACGGTCAAAGTCCGTGCTCTGGGAGACGACTTGATCCGTAGCTTGTTGCTCCTGCTCGCCCCAAAAACTCCTGGCGTGGTTGAGGTTGCCCGCGAATATCAGTACATTAAAGATCTTACCCTTGAAATCCAAGGTATTCTTGTCGGTTGCTTTGAGACCCTTGCTCGCTGCTACCTTGGTTCCCCAGCTGGGATTGAGTACCTCAAGGATACTGCAAAGAAAACCGGGAAATCAAAAAAGAAACGTGGAGATCCCGATCCCGATGCTATCTCTACTTTTTTCCAGTTCACTCATGGAGAAATACTTATGTTATGGTCTGTTGCTTCCCGATATTTTGATGTATCGGTTAAGAATCCTCGCACTGGCGCGGGTCGTGAATTTGTTCAAGCCCTGACAAATAGTACCATTACTATCGTGGCAAGATATATCCGACTATTGACCCCGAATGGAATTGTTCAACCATCTCTCTCTGTTGCGGTGCGCATCAAGGAATTTCATCGCACCAACTGGCCGGAGCTTGCTGGGTGGCCACCCCTTGTGAAGTTATGGGAGGGACCTAGAACTCCAGAAGAATGGGCTGCGGAACCAATGATGTATGATGACCCTCGTGAGACGCCTGCCTGGGGTGAACTATTAAAGAGATTGGGATTTGAACAAAAGAAAAAGGAGTATAGAGAAATAAAGCCTATTGACCAGTCAAAAGTTGGCGGGGAGGCCGGTGATGCAGACCGACCCGATTCTCAACATAGTGGAACAATACCACCAGAAGACTCTAATACGAAGGGTCAGGATGACGTTGTCGTTACTGGTTCCATGCATTTGGGTACCCACATACTTGAGCCTGTGTCAGAAGACGAAGATGAAATGTTTGGCTTGAACGATGTGACTGCAGGTTCTGCTGAAAATTGGGAGAAAGTTTTACCGAATGCTCGACTACGCAATGTATCAGCGCCAATGGAAATTGGAAGTGAGTTCCATGATGGGACTAACCCCGGGTTGGTTAATCAGACAGCTATGGAAGAATTAATGGAGCAAGAAGAACTTGATGGGGAATTCGACAACCAGACTATTCAACTAGTCAAAAATAAACTCACGGATGAGGATATGCTCGATTATGTGACTGATGAGGCTATCAAAATTGCAAGCTTGGGGCCTTTCGGGAGAGCCCGTTATGTCTTAGAGCGTGCTCGTATCGAAGTGACCTCATTGGCATGAGAGAACGTGCCAAAAAGGAAGAGGCAGAAGGACTTATGCAAGAGATAATCGAGGCCCAAAAGAATGCTAAGAGGGATATGGATCTTTATCTAGAACTGAAGAACGAAAAACGTGGATCCCTGAAGGCAATATCAACTGTGCGTAAGGAGGCGATTTCCATGAAGTTGGGGACCTCAGTGGGAATTGGGGCACTGAAGCGAACTAGTACAATGTACCGTGAAGCGGCCACAGACGTGATGTATCCAAGAGGTAAACGTCAGCAATTGAGCGCACAAGAGGAGAGCTTCAGAGCGGAAGGTAGTTTATCCAGTTCTGCCTCGGCGATCGGCAAACGTAAGGAATATGTGATGGAAAATGATAGCTTCTTGATGCCAGAGGCGGAAGATTGAATTTGTCATATGAGATGTTTCCTTAGGGGCGGGTGAGCGGGTTAAGGGATCCAGTTTGATCATAGTGAGGTTTTTGATTTCATTTATACGATGTAATAACAGCATGACTGTCAGTAGTGATACTTTGTCATACTTGCTTTACTGGAGCTATAGTTTATTAGATTAGCTAGAATTAGTATATCATTCACATTCTCGGGAATCGTCATGATAGTACAAACGGGGTCATATGTATAGTTGTCGGGTGCAGCCCGCACAGCGTTGCCTTAGCGGCCGCAGGCCGCGGCTAGTCCATCCGCGCCCTCGACTACCATTTCAAGAACAGAAACAACTTCAGTATTGCAAAAAGATGATCGAAATTATCTTCTCTAGCTTAACTTCTCTATAATCCGACTAATCATATAAAGCAACTACTTAATGTAACTTCTTACTGTTGACCTCCACAGTTCGACTGCAGTTGTCGGGTGCAGCCCGCACAGCGTTGCCTTAGCGGCTAGTCCACCCACGCCCTCGACTACCATTTCAAGAACAGAAACAACTTCAGTATTGCAAAAAGATGATCGAAATTATCTTCTCTAGCTTAACTTCTCCATAATCCGACTAATCATATAAAGCAACTACTTAATGTAACTTCTTATTGTTTCTGTTCTTGTAACTTCTTGAAATGGTAGTCGAGGGCGCGGGTGGACTAGCCGCGGCCTGCGGCCACTAAGGCAACGCTGTGCGGGCTGCACCCGACAACTGCAGTCGAACTGTGGAGGTCAATACAACATCAAGTCGGGAGCCTGGGAACAAGCCAATACGAAAGGAAGACCTGGCCAGGGGGTCAGAAGAATCCGGGGAGTAGTGTACCGAACAGACCCAACTTACAGGTATTCCTGTTCTGGGTCAGCAGATAACATTTGGGTTGCACAAATTTGGGGACTCTGAAATGTCGGATGAAGGATGGGAATTACGTTTCAGAAGCAAGTTCTTCATAAATCCTGGAATAAAGTCTACGGAAGGCGATATAGGTATTAGAGGAAAGCTTGCGGAATCAATCCGAAGGCGTGCAGCTGCTCGTGGGCTGAATTTACAAGTACGTGATTGGCAGATTGATGTGCGGCAACATTATGGGAAGGTCGGGACCAAATCATAAATACAGGAACCAGCAGCGGGAAGTCCTTTTGCTTCCAGATACCGGTGTTACATGCCCCAGGAAAAATCTTACTAGTAACAACGTGACCCACGAGAGGGTAATACGATGCGTAGCGGAAGAATAAGGATAGCGGGGCAAGCGCTATAGAGGAAAGATAATGGTGCAAACGGAGGCAGCAATGGAGTGGAGGCACGGAGGAAGGCAACGAGGAGAGGAGTTGAGCGACTCTATGGTATTAAGTGGGTGCGGGTTTCCGCAGACTATATACACAGAAAGCGAGACGACTATACCCAAATGGTAGCCGTAGATATAGGCAACAAACTTGTACAGTTTCGTAAAGAAAAGACGAAGTAACACAAGCTGTATGCGAGTTCGAAACAAATCCCAGCTGAATGTGATATCCGAAGTAATTCCGTAAATAAATGAAAGAATTACAATATACGAGATAACCATAGCAACCATCCATGTAAACGACATGTGAAACGAAGATAAGAAAGAATTAAGCCAATAAAACATTAACAGAACGTGTATGTCGTGATAATAGAAGGCGGGATCAGACTGTCCGTTTTGACAACTAGTAGTGTGTCCACTGCTTTCTTTAATGAAGAATCAAGTAGATAAATGTTTGGCCTTGGGCATAAAGGCAGTTGCATTAACGAGCGCAAACATCCAGGAGGACCCATCTATCATTGCAAAGGTGAAAGATGGTTGTTTCGAAATTGTCTATATGCCACCGGAGTTTGCCAGCCCGAATAATGAAAGGTTCGTGAGTATTACGCGGGCAAGACAGTTTAAAGAAGCTCTTGTAGGCATCGTGGTTGACGAGGGGCATTTGGTACATGCATGGTAAGAGCTCCTTCTCTATATATCGATTAACATACACTAAGTGAAAAGCTAAAAGGCGAACATTTCGTCCAAAGTACCGTGAAGTCGGACTTCTCAGATTACAATTCTCAGGAGTACCTTACCTTGTTTTATCAGCTACTCTGCCACCTCATATCTTGCATTTCATCAGCGCGGCTCTGAGACTTCACAGGCCTACCCGGCTATTGAAACAATCTATAGATCGAGGCAATATATTCCTGATACCATACCAAATCCAGTATCCTTTGAAAACGTTCAAAGATTTACTGTTTGTTACTGAAAAAATTCAAGGGCGCATCCCAAAGACAATGATATTTTTAGATGATAGAGATGAGGCTTGTGAAATGACTTCTCTTCTTCGGTCACGAGTTCCTCAACAGTGTACTGAGGAGCAAAATTTAATTCTGGAATTTTCAACTGCAATAACCCTTGAAAGAAGGGAGTACAACTTGCAGAAATTTGCTGAAGGCACTTGCAGAATCATAATTTGCACCGAGGCTTGTGGTATGGGGGTTGATATACCTGATATTGAGAGAGTTATTCAGTGGCAAATACCTTCTACCCTCAATCTATCAGTTCTTTGGCAAAGAATTGGGCGTTGTGCACGAAGGAATGATCTCCAAGGTGTTGGCATTGTGATGGTTTCTCCCTCTGCCATTATAGGTCCTCAGTATACTAAATCATTTCAAAAATATCAATGCGCAGCCATGGCAGAGGAGGCTGCAGAGGTTATTGCGGAAATACGGGCATTCGATACCGGGAAAGGTGGCACAGATACTAAAGCTACTCGTGACCGGAATATGCTTTCTTTACTCTTGGAACCCCCTGGCCTTCCCTCCGATAGCCAAAACGCCAGCACTCATACCATAGCCCATAGGGCGGCACGCGAGTAATGAAATAAAAAAAAAAAAAAAAAAAAAAAAAATCCCTCTCAAAACAAACAACCACCAGACATATGTCGAGGAATTCTATGGGCTCTAAACACCAAGAAGTGTATACGTCAAGTGATTCTCAGATATTTTGATGATCACACATGGAGCAATTCCCCTTGCGACAGTCAATGTTCTAATTGTGCTCTAGAGATACCTTCCGTGATCAGAACCTTGATACCCCGGAATGGATTTCCTGCCTTGAGTTGTACTGTACAAGGCAAACGAAATGCTATAGTACCTCCTTCTCGAAGACCTCGTAGCGATATCATCATTACTCAAGTATGCACTCAGAACCTGAAAACAAGGTTGCATACTCTTAGACAGCATCATTGGCAATTAATCACCAAGCATTCTAGACACTCTGTTTTCGGTTCAGAGTTTATATTTAACAATACTGAACTTCAAGCAATTGTATCCAAAGCGGCCTCCATTAGCACTATTCACGATTTGGAGCAAATCCTGAAGCAACCACGCCCTATTCCACGAAGCAAACATTTACAAGTTCTTAATGATATCCTTATCGAAGTTCAGGAATGTCTACAAACATATGGTCGCATACGTCCTCAAAAGGACAATCGAACGATTGCCTTTTTACTAGCAGATAATCCTTCTCCAGGTAATGATGGCCCCTACACCCATCAGCCCCAAGGATTATTTGCTAGTAATTCACACCAAAGCTCTATTGTCCCCGCAACACAACAAGCTCCTCAGGAGCTCCCTGAAGTCTCACCATCCAATAGGGCACCTCTTCGTGATATAACCGGAGATGCCAATTTTCCGCCTCTAGCGATTCTTGAGCAGTCAAGTGAGCATATTACTCAACAGCAACTTCCTGAGCTTCCAGCCTTGGTCCAAACTTCTCTGCTACAGCCTAAGAAGAGAGGGCGACCACCTGGATCGAAAAACAAACCCAAACCTCCAGGCTATATTCCACCTGCCAAAAAACCTCGTACTTTGAAATGAAATCTATTGAGTCTTTGCTGATATCCATCGAGGTATGATTACTTTTATTCTTTTCTCTATATAAATAACTTGTCAATTAAAACTTATCACTCCTCATCACTATTACTATTACTATACTCAACTTCCCCATCCCATCGCTCCCAAGCCTCATCATCTCTCTCTAGTCCAACTAACTCTTCAAGTTCATCCAGCAGCCTCTCTTCAGAAGTATCACCGCCCATACCTGAATCCTCCATTGCTATCTCAGATTCTTGCACACTATCCATATATACCTTCCTGCTTTCCAGAATATCGCCTAAACTCCCTCCCCACAGAATCTTATCCCTACCCTCCGCAACTAAATCTAAGCTTTCTTGGACTTCAATAGGTTGTACTGCTGAACCTACTACACGCCCCTTACGAAAGCTCACAATATTATCCCTAATTAACATCTCCATGATTGTCATACTATCTCTTCGATCGTCAACACTGGTATGTTTGGATCCATAATTCACGGCTCCTGGACTCAGAATACTATTAGAACTGCTTTTTGAAGGCCTCTTTAGTACTCATGAACATACCTGACGTTTTTGTAATACTTTTTTTGATATTTCGGAACATAAAGACATTCGGGGATAAGACCTCCAGATGAAACCATTTGGATTGAAAGGTTCCTCGAGGGTTGTATGACTCCTTTACCTTCTGCACAATCAACTCATTAACCTTATCAATACCCATATATTTTCCTGCTTTGCCAGAGATATTCAATACTGCATTGCATCTCCACAGGTAATCCATGCTCTCTGTCCACCATGTTTTCCGATCAATAGCTAATTCCAACATTGCTTTAGCATAATGGCTTTTCCCACAGCCATTAAACATTACTGTTAAGATCTCTAGATCTTTCAGAATAGCATTTGTGTCTCCATTTTTAATGTCCTGATGCAGCATCCATGCAATACTACCATGCTGCAATAGTAAGCATGCATTTTCATATACTATATCTCGCTCGTTCGCTTCTGCTGTTTTGAGAAATCTCTTTTTATCCAATTCGAGACCCTGCCTCTCAGTCGGCTTCTTTTTTAAAATATCTTTCCATTTCTCAGTAGCACGTTCAATAGCTGTTTGGCGCATATATCCAACCTTTCGACTTGGATATATCTTATCAACCACTGTTTCAATTATTTTCCGCCAATTTGTCTCTTTATCCTTCAGTTTGTTTCGTAGTTCTTCATATGTCTGGCATTCCATCTCTTTAGCTATTATTGCAAGAACATGACCTTCCCAGTAACATTCCTGGAATCTCTTTCCCGCATTGTATTCGGTTTTCTCCTCAGTTACCCTTGTTCTCCCTAGAACTGTTACAAACTTACACATTGATGCAGGGTCTAAGCCATCTTTTCTACCCCAATGTGCTCTCATCATCATGTCAACTACCCCCATTTGCACATGAAATAACCCATCGACTCGGAAGAGATCGTCCAGCCTGTTGTGAATGAAATCCCGTATTCGCATTTTCTTCAAGCTTTTCACTTTCATCAATGTACCCTGGTCTCCTGCATGTAGCATGGATCTTCCTAACATCTCTTTAGATGTCACACCTGCCAATCTTCGGATTTCCTCAATGATACTAGCAGTCCCATCAATTGTCGTTTCATCCAGGTCCATAGTTGGCAAAGGATATACTTCAGTCTGATTCGGTTCAAGTCGACCCCCATTATATACAAACTTAGTCACCCGATGTCCATTGATTCGACTTTCACTGAGTACTTCACCAAAATGTTTCCATAGTACCCATTCAATTGACTCTTTGGCTCTCAATGGTAAGTAATCCGCCAAACCATCTAGATCCAGGATGTCCAGGGCAGTAACTTCATTATAATTCGGCTTCTTATATAAAATCTCTCGCCGAATGCCAGGTAAGATTTTTCCATTTTCTGATTCCTCTCGCTTGATCAAAGACTCATATGCTTTTATGAACTTCGGGTCCTTTGGCTTAGGTATATTTAATATCCAGATGAAACCAGCAGTATATTGGATCAAGCCTCCCTTGTTTAATTCAGTTTCTTCAGCTCTCCTTTTTGATGTTACTACTGCATTATCCCATGCACATCCGAAAGCTTCTCCATTCGCAATTCTCTGCTTTACTGCGATCAAACTTGACTTTGCCATCACTAGTATGTATTAGCCTTGTATTTATATTACATTCATGAAAGCATTGCTTACTTGTCATTGAAGCTTGTATCGTATTATATGAACAACAAATCCCCATGCGATTGCAAGTAGCAATACTTCGTTTACTAGCTCGTTCAGCTTGGAAATAGTATCCCATCATCACTTGTAGAGAGTTAATGCTGCGTAAGTATGCATATGCAATACAACAAATTGCAGTCGTTATGATAATTCTCTTATCACGTTGCTCACGTTGCTCATGTTCAAGCTGGGCATCTTTATCCTCCTCTTCCAATTTACATACTTTATTCATCAGCGTTGTCAAGTATGGTGCGGTCTCCGTTAAGGCCTCATGATATTTCAAGAAATCAAAATGCAAGCAATCCTCTGCTGCAATCTTATTCGGTGGCTTTTTCGCAATTGGATGATTTGAAAAGGAGACGATTTCATCGCATAAGATCTCTTCTATAAATGGCATGATGATTGGACCCAATCTCGCTGCAGCTTCTTGTCGTGCACGTTCTGTCTTCCTCTTCCCTGGCCCAAACCTTGTATGATTTATCATTGCCTTAAGGCATTCTTCAAGGCCTTCATCTTTGAAGAAAAGACCAACTCTGGTCTGTATTGTATGATGCTCAGACACCATAACAGCTAGGAAAAAGCTCTTTATTGTTAATTTTGCTTCATTGATTGAATCCAAGATCTTTAACAGTGTATTATCCATGTGCGCTGTGGGGAGGTAACCTAGTTTAGATTCCGGTGTTGTGTGATGTATATGAACATAAAAAATAAATACAAAAAGTCTACCCGCGGGTCGGGTTGGCAACCCGACGTCGGGTCACTAGTTTTCTGGCATGCGGGTTACTTTAGTTCCAGACCAAGAGACAGGTTGCAAGAAATATTCGGCTTGGCAACCGGTCTCTGTAGGCTGGGTACGAGAACAACCTCGCCATAGCCCACAGGGCGGCATGCGAGTAATGAAATTAAAAAAAAAAAAAAAAAAAAGAGGAGGTTGTAGAGGTATGTCCACTAAGGGAATTGGGAGGTACAGCAGGGCGCAAGGGGGCGAAGGGGGAGGCAGAGGAGAATAAACGTTAGAACACCTAGCTAGACGCTAAAACTGGGAGAGGAGCAAGCTCTCCTGATGTTTAAGAATTTCGTGAGTGTTCTAAGTTTCCATCGACTTGAGCACAATCTAGCGTTGTGCCAGTGTGGGTTTGTGACGCCAAGAAGGTTTGTTTTACCTTTAATCCTTGGCGGCTGGACGACCCCTCCCAGCAACCGGCTCCTCTAGGTGGCAGTCAGAATCTGATAAAAAGACAGGTGGTAGCCATCATGTGATTTGCTTATCTGATACTTCAAATTGCCAAATAGAGGGATTTTACAACCCTACCAGCCTTAATTCTATGGACTTGTTGCGACAGCAACGGAGCTGAATTGGTTAGATACCGACATGGGCCCCTGGCCTAGAATTAAGACCGCGCTAACAGAGTGGCCTTAATAAGGCCATTCTATTAGAAGGGACTACAACAAACAGCCCCAAGAGGGCAAGTTTATCATGAGGAACCCTGTGAGTACGCTAGTAATATAAAAAAATTTATCAAACATATCAAACAAGATCAAACAAGTCCCAAGTGTACAATCAGTTCTGCTATCTCAGCGCATGTGAATCGGAGATATTCGATGCATTCAATATCACTCCAACCACTTGATAATAGTGTCCATGAATACTGCTCGTATGGTATTGGAGGCCGGTAACGAGAAGTTACAGTAGACACATTGCGACGCCGTTCAAGTTCAAACTTCATACTTAGGAGTATTGCTTGAAAATACCCCATTATGACTAATCCAAGTGCAATCTGGCGTTTGCGTTGGCGTTGAAGTTGGGTGTCCATAGTGAACTTGATGATGACGATGAAGTGAGGTTCCTACGTCACGTGGATTTCCCAATTTCATGCGCTGGGGTTCTGGACCGTTCTTGCACAGTTTGGGGTTACTTCGTCTTACCCTTGTTGATTTGAAATAAGTCCTGCTGGGGTTATGTACAAGGTTGCAAAATCCCTCTAATAATCTCTCCCGCGCTCCCTGATCTGCAGTAGTAGTGCGCGTCATACATATACCCGCTTCTTCATTATTCCAGCCGCATCTCATTCATATTTTTTTTTTCTAGGAAATCATTGATCGCATGCCGCCCTAAGGGCTATGGCGATATCTCATTCATATCGTTGTCATTGGCAACTGTTAACAGTCTTAGGAGAGAGATTGCGAATTGAAGCTGGAGTCAAAACCGGGGGTGCGCCACTGGACCAGGAGCCCCAGTTATTTACTGGGGACCCTTGGACGACCCCCGTCTAGTCTGGTTGCTCCCCTGTTAATTAGGCCAGCCAAAAGAAATTCGGGCCAGACTGGCCCAAAAAGGGGGGGGTATTAAGGCCAGGCTGGCCAACGCTCTTTCTCATGCCCTGTCACTGCCCCTGCCACATTTGTACGCTATGCACTGCATAGCGCTCTGAATTGACTCCAGCTTCAATTCGCAATCTCTCAATTTGAAATGTAGCCACTTTTACTGCGAAACACAATCTCAGTACCGCTAGATTGTTGCATTTTACGACTATCAATCCTCCAGATTGGCGCATCTCTCATAAAGCAACCCGTCATGTGGTAACGGTTATGCAACGTACAATGATTTCAGGGCTTCTAACGATTTCTGATTATGTCTCAATCTGTGGTGAAAGCGGCTCATGTGTGGCAATCAAATGTAGCAAATACCAGCGTTGTTAAAGTTAAGTAAGTAAAGTAAATACCTAATTGGGCAGCAGCGTTTGGAGGCAAGCCTACCGTTGAGGCTGGTTCACATGTCCATAGCTGCATGGGGGCGAGGCTAATAGCTGCATAACCCCTCCCGAATCTATCAGCTTAACTTCAATAACAAAACTGCCTCATTCTTGAGGTCTCCGTTCAGTCAAACTGCAGGACACAATCATCCAAAGCACTACGTTCTCCACTGTCTTCCCAAATATTGTCATTCCAGACTCAATTCAGGCTCATCCCACCCATACTCTTCAGTTGACTCACACTCCTGTTCCGTGAGGATTCATCTATCCCGAGCTCCGCCTCGAGACATCACTCGCTACACCACTCCTCCAATTATTACACTGGTTTAGACTACTTCGTTGCCCAACTCCAAGCTTCCTAGAGAACGTTGATCCATTTTCCCATTGCTCATTTGTCCGTTCAACTTTGCGTTTGCAAATAAGGCAACTTAGTCTTGATTGAATTCATCAATCAGATAATGTCACAGAAAGGTACTGTCGCGCGATTACATTATAAAGGGTTGCACCGCTAATGTCCTTTTTCGAAGGGAACCTCACTGTCTATGTCCCGCAGCTTGGCGCTTCCTCACCCGTTACCCTGCTTGTGCCAGTTGGAACATCAAACCAAGCCATTAATGATAGAAAGGATATTGCATCAGACATTGACCGATTCCTGCAGGGATTGCCCTCTGAGGATCAAGACGTCGGATCCAATCATTCCTCCATCAGCCCAACGCAAGGGAACTGGATCCTATTTGACGTTGAAAGGCTTACTTTCATACATAGGGCCACTTTGAATATATACATGGAAAATCTTTCCCCACAATTTCTCGAAGGCAAAAGTTATGTATTATTGTCTTCACAGGCCTCATTTCGATTCACTCGCCATACAAGGTGCAGAACCTTTCTATGTAAGTCTATACTGCTCATTCAACAAGTCAACTGGATTGTTCTAAATCTTGACCATTTTAGATGCCGTATTTTGCGTTTTTCCGCAAAAAATTCCATACCGTTCAGTGAAAGATTTTTTGAAGCATCGAGCAAAGATACGTTGTCTTCCTTGTGCTTTCATGAACCCACTGCAGTTCCTTGCTTCCGTACCATTTTCAGGCCCCCGGCCAACTTGCGTACATGATAAAGATCAGGCACTCAAGTTTTTCAATGCTAAACCTTTGGTCGCACCGTGGCACGACAATCCCGACGCGGCGCCCGGGGGATATCCAACAATGTTAGCAGCAACACCAGATCGAGGACAAGTGTCATATTATGTTGCGCTTTGGATCCCGGGCTATGCATTACCATGGGATGTAATCATTAGATCCCAAGTAAGCTTGCGGTTTCTCATCCATTTCATTCTGCCCTGCCATGGCGAACAGCTACAAGCGGGGTCACGTGAAATAAAAAAAAAAAAAAAAAAATCCATTTCAATCCTAGGAAGCGGCCATAGCATTTGCATCCATATTTATGCTGCTCCTCTGAATGCTTCATACTAACTTTCATAACTCATAGAGCGTACAGTTGAACCTCGAAGCTGCGATTTCAAACTTCCTTCTGTGCTTGCGTAATGACACAACAACCTCAATCAAGCCTATCATACCTGTATTCCAAGATAACTGGGCCCTCGTCAACTTTGAAACTCAGCAGGTCATTCCCAAGATTTTCGTGAACAATATTGCGCTTCTGGTTTCAAAAAGCGAAACGTTCATTCTAGCACCGATCACCCTAGCATCAATGGCCATTGAATTTTTGGAAGTCATCAAGGACGGCGGAGTGCCGGCATGGGAGAACTACTGGAAGAACTACGCGGCATTGAGCACGTAAGAGCGAGCACTACGGACAAGGTGTTAAGTCACTTTCTATGTACATGTGGTAACTGACTGGTAACGGGATATTCATTTCCACAGTTATTGCAAACAGGACCATGCCCGTATTATTCTTATATAGTGATATACGAACTATGTTCATCTTGCCTCGCTTCTCATCGTGTCTCATGATATACCATTGTGGTCTTTTTTTTTTTTTTTTTTTAAATCATTACTCGCGTGCCGCCCTGGGGGCTATGGCGAGATTAGTTACATGAGATTAGATACATATGAAGGTAGAAGAAAAGGAATAAGAAAAGATCCTGTGTGTCTCCTATGCCCCTGCCTACTCCAAGATGTCTCTTAGTGGGTCTGTGTCCTTGCTCTTCGGAGGAGTGACCAAGTCTTGCATGCCTCCTGGCCAGTTTCGTTTCCATGTCCTGCACCTAGTGAGCACATATACCATTGTGGTCAACGGGGGCTATCTAGTAGTTTTTTTTTTTTCATAATCTTGCAAGCGTTACTTTGTAGATCCAACTCAGCTCCTTTAATTGATTTGAAATCCTGCTCGTGTTGTATCGAGATTAAACGATGAGGCTGCAATTTGATACTATGTTCAAGAGCAACTTTGCCTTGTAAGGTGCACAGGCCTACCCAGAGAGCAGTGTTCCCAACCGGCAAGCCGCCGACCAGGCCGGCTAGGCCAAGGCTCCAGATGGCTTGGGCCAGTCTAGGTTGGTCTGGGCGGTTTCAGGCCGTCCAGACTGCCCAGGCCGCCCAGGACGCCCAGGCTGGTCCACGCCATTCAGGCCGTTCAAGCAATTCAGGTGCAGGAGGGCTGGTTACGAGGCTATTCAGGGGCCACCTTGCCCTGCCATGCCGCCAGCTGCGCGCGGGATCACGTGAAAAAAAAAAAAAAAAAAAGGGGCCCCCTTCAGGTTACTTAGACACGGATTTAATATAAACCTGTCAATATCTTCGGATCCCTATCTAGGCTTTTTTTTAATTCAGCAACGCTTTTTGCAGGTATTCAGATAAGTAAGTAATTGTTATTATTGCTTGACTGTATACTAATTTCTTATTAGTACTTTTTTTTTTTTTTTTTTTTTTTTTGTCATTAATCGCTGGCCGCCCTACGGGCTATGGCGATGTCTTAAATACATAGATGGTGATAAATGAATGCAGACTCGAAAACTGGGAAGAGTAGATAAAACTAGAATTAATAAACGGGTCTCCTCACTCCCCAACTTATTAGTACTGCATGGAGACAGACATTCCAACCACCGGTACTAGTGGTGATGATTCCTTCAGTAATCTTCACTCTCCATAGTGCAGTTCAAGTTTTGATCTTGCATCGACGATTCCCTGCAGTCAAATCTGATGCCGAATTTGAGTCTTCTAATCTTTGGGTTACAAAAATCTGGTGCGACAAAGTTGGATTTGGCAGCAGTGTTCGCAACCGCCCAGGCCGCCCAGGCCATTCAGGCCGTTCAAGCAATTTCAGGGGCAGGAGGGCTGGTTACGAGGCTATTTCAGGGGCCACCTTCAGGTTACTTGGACACGGATTTAATATGAACCTTGCAATATTTTCGGATAACTATCTAGACTTTTTTTTTTATTGAGCAGCGCTTTTCGCAGGTATTCAGGTAAGTAATTTTTTTTGGTATCGCTTTTTTTTTTTTTTTTTTTTTTTTTTTTAATCACATAACCCCGCTTGTAGCACTTGGCCATGGCAGGGTCCCTGGGCAAGCCCTCATAGCCCGGAGACAGGCTAAACTAACTCTCTACGTACATGGCCCCCACGCGCCGTCGCCCCCGCTCTCCTAGCTTCTAGAACCTGACCCCGCATTCTCCTACCTTCTAGAACTTGACGCCAGCGAAGAAATTCTCCAAAACGTCATACTCCTCCCCATTCTCCGCCTTTCTCTTCCAATTCTTTTCCATGTCGCCCCACCTCTCAAAGCCTTCTGGACGGGTTTTGGTATCGCTTGACTATATGCTAATTTCTTATTAGTACCACGGGGAGACAGACATTCCAACCACTGGTACTGGCGATGATGATTCCTTTAGTATTCTTCACTCTCGCCCTGCCATGGCGAACAGCTACAAGCGGGGTCACGTGAAATAAGAAAAAAAACTCTCCATAGTGCAGTTCAAATTTTGATCTTGCATCGACGATTCCCTGCAGTCCAATCTGATGCCGATATCGAGTCTTCTGGAATTTGGGTTACAAAAATCTGGCGAGTTGGATTTGACAGTATGATGAAGCTGTGCATGGCTAATGGAAAGCGATACTGGCGGTGTAGAATCAGCAAGCAAAATCGTAAACATTAGAGAATGAGGTATACGTAGAATTTAGAGTAACGTTCTGTATATAGCTACTGTATAACTTAACTCACACTGCAGCCTGAATGGCCTGGACCGGCCTAGATTTCTATGGCCCAGGCCGGCCAGGCCAGGCCAAGCTGTGCATGGTAATGGAAAACGATACTGGATATGTTAAATCTGCAAACAAAATCTAATTAGAGAATGAGGTGTTTTTTTGTTTTGTTTTTTAATATCATTACTCGCGTGCCGCCCTGAGGGCTATGGCGAGGTATACGTAGAAGTTAGAGTACGTTCTGTATATAGCTACTGTATAATTTAATTCACGCTGCAGCCTGAATGGCCTGAACCGGCCTGGTCTGAATGGCCTGGGCGGCCTGCGCCTGATCAGGCCGCCTGGGTGGACCTCACGGCTGGCCTGTTGGGAACAATGCTTATGCATGTGGCTGCTATAAGCAGAAGTTGGTCCGGCTTGGCACAGTAAACTTAGTATCATGCCTAGTGGATGTTCTCGCTATTACAAAGGCAAGTACTTTATGCACCCATTGCATGCAAAATTATCTACACCTATCGCTCACCCAACTTACCACTTTTTAGCACTTCATAATGCTGCTTCAGTCAAATAAAATTGCTTTCATCTTTGTCGCATAATTTGAAGACCCTATAGACTTAAGCAAATAATTAATAAAAGAGCTTCTTCCAACTCATCATCTGTTGAGTGGAGATATTTTGGCATAGGCGTGTATTTCGGCGTAGATTTAAGGGGGTGACATATTTAATTTTGTGTTCTCGTGCCCAGACTATTATTTTCGGCCTTGTATTGAGGTTAGATATGCAAATTACAAGGTATGCAGTTTTAATTCTACGTTGCCTAACCACTTTTGTTCGTCTTTTTTTTTTTTTTTTTTTTTTAATTTCATTAATCGCTTGCCGCCCTTGGGGCTATGGCGATGTGTAGATACATGAACTATATGAAATTAATGAACTAAAAATAGATAACCCCCTACTCCTCCGCTGCCCATTCCAGGATCTCCATTATATTCGTGCTTTTGTTCGTCTGTGAAAAATTTCTGTGAATCTCTGAATCTGCGCCCACGGGAAGTCATCCACTCACTGATAGGCAGCACGCATTCGGAGGCCTGAACGCCAAGCTAATCTTCCATTTGTATGGTTGCATTGCCCCTTCCAAATTTATCAGCTTATCCAGAATGCCGAAACCAGCTCATTCCTGAAGTCTGCGTTCTATTGACCTTTAGGTCACAGTTACTTAAAGCCCACGTTTAGTCCGTTCCAAACATTTTGATTTCAGAATCTCCACAATTTCAACTTCGCGGTTCCATAGAAGCCATCCAATTTCTCAATTATATCAACTCAGTTAGGCCCATCACACAATGTCACGAAAAGGTATTTCGTCACCCGTTTTTCTGCTTACAATATAAAGTATTGGGGTCCTAAGTAGTGAGCGGCACGAGCTAGCTCGAGCCGAGCTGGAGGGTGAGCTCGAGCCTAGATTGATTATATATATAATATTGACAAACTAAACTAAACTAAGCTAAATTTTCATCTTTCTCACTACTATCAGCTAAATTGTGCATTTCGAAGTTGTTGGTAGGTCAGAATGAGCTCCAAGACTCTAATTATTACTATATTAGGTATTTACAGTTTATGAAACCTTGCACTGGCTAAGCATTTTAGCGAGCTGGCAAGAAAAACACTAGAATGATCTTGGCTCGTTTGAGCTCGAGCTGGCTCGAGCTGGCTTGGCTCGTGCCGCTCACTAGTCATATTCCGTCTTCTGTTATGGTCTCGTCCTGGTAGGGGAGGCATGTGCAATTTTCGCCGCTGTGTCTGCTTCGGTGTTGCCCTTAACTCCTATGTGGGACTTAACTCCTATGTGGGACTTAACCCAGATGACTGCAATGTCGAGGTCGCCTCGGTCTGCTCTGACCTTCCAGGCATTTCTTACCAGTTGCACCGGTTCTTTGTGGGTGAGTTCTCCTTGTGCGCTCTTCAGGAGCTTGGATATCGCTACTTTCGAGTCTATTACGATTAGAAGCTCTTCTTCTTACCTGAGTAGGGCTTCACTCATGGCTATGAGTTCCGCGTCAGTGATGGTGGTTGGTTCTCCTAGGTACATGAAGGTTGGGGAATTCTTTGTATATGTGCCTAGGCCTGTCTTGTTATCTATCCTACTTCCATCTGTGTAGACGGCGTTCTATCCCTCGTCCACAGCGTTGGCTATGGCATTCTCGAATTGGAGCTTGTCTGCATCTGCGGATGGTGATGGTAAGAGGGCTAGTGTGAGGGCGTCAGTGTATGAGAGTGACTCTCGCAAGTATCTGCACTCATCGTTCTGATTTTGGATCAGCTTATCACGGAACCGCAACATCCTGGCTTGTACCCTTAGTCATTCTACTTCCAGGAACGTTTGGACTGACTCTAAGTTGGCGATCCCTTCAACTATGTCTCTCCTGGTACCCCATACGGCTGCCATGATTTTCTAGGCCACTGTATACTGCCATTTCTCTAGGTCTCTGATCTTGGTTGTGGGCGGGGAGCTCCTTGAGTAGCCCTGCCCTGCCCAGCATCCCTATATGGCGAATGTCTGTGCGATGCTTGTGTGTATCTGTTGTTTTTTCCCCGGGAGGAGGTGGATTAGTCTCAATGCTACCCCCCATGCTGCCTTTCCCAGGAGTAGTCTCTTCTTGTATTGTCAGTTGAATTTTAACTCCCAGTCTATCATCAATCCAGTTAGTCTGTAGTTGGGGCCCTTCACCCTAATTATCAGTGTCTCAAACTTGCTTAGGTTGATTTCGAAGCCGTGCTCTGCTGCTACTTCAGTGAGTCTTGCCCTGTGTGTCTTTACGGCTTGTTGGAGTTTTGGAAATGATGGGTGTGAGATTACGCTGTGGAAGTCATCCATATACGATCTGGTGAAACTGTGTTGGTCTGTCCTCTCTGCCACCGGTGCCATGCCTCTCAGGAAGAGTACCGGAGATAGTAGCGATCCCTGTGGTCAACCCTCGCCCAACCACCACAGGACGAGCGTTTGGAAGTGACTCCACAACCACAACGCTCCCCCCGCTGAAACCTACATAGATCGAAAGCTCTCAGCGAGCTGAGTCTTTTGATCTAATTTTTATTCTCAAATACCGGACAGTGCGATTTTCCCCCGAGGGGCGAAATCTTGAGAATCCCTCAGCTCACCACCTCCGTTGCCAACACATTACCCACACCCCGCTGGTGCCAAGCGCCTATCAACATCCACGGATAAGGACTTACAGCCAATCATGCCTAAGGGAAAGAAGAAAAGTTCGACCCTCCCCCCACCGCCCCCTCCCCAAGCGACGGTGTCCTCTCCCCAGGCGACGGACCCGCCGGACTTCGACAAACAGTGGCTGGATCAGTTAGACAAACTAGCCTCCGCAGGCACAAGCTGGCAGGCAGTCATCGCGGCATTATGGAAATACAGAGCACAAGACAACAATCCCCCGGGACCAGGCGCGACACTATTCATCCGGATCGAAGAGCGCTCAGCAGCGGTATACGGCTTAAAGCCGGGACAGTGCCTCCCCTCCGAGGAACACGGGATCCTGGCCCCACCTCCGCCACAGCCAATGGGGTTTAGCCCCATCACAACCATAGCCACGGCACCGGAGCTTCAAGAGACTCAGCCACTGGGGTTCAGCCCCATAACGAACGTAGACACACCACCGGCGGAACCAAGACCGGAAGCCTCCGACTTCCACCACTACCAATTATTATCGCAGGAACCCATCCCCAAAGCGACAACACCTCCTGCAACACCCAACCCCACCAACCCGACCCCTCCCAAGTCCACCAGGAGGAAAAGGACCAAGGGAAAAAAGAAACCGCTGGTCCCGGTCGAACGGGAGGTCTCCCCAGCCTCCCCAACACCCGAACCGACATCAACTCCCACCCCTGCACCACGACAAAAACAACCCCAAGCACCATCACGCCCCCGAAGCCAGACACACAGCCGTCCCTCTCCCCAAACCACAGGCATCGTCATCCATGGCGTCGCCACCAGGAGAAACTTGGAGAAGGTGAGAAAATGGCTTGAGGAAGACAACCAGACCCTAGACAAAAAGACATCGGGCATCCGATGGTTGCGACGGAAGCAGACACTTGACGAAGAAGGCAAGACGGCTAGCTCCATAGTCTTATACACGAAGACAAAGGTGGAGCCCGGAAAGGTCAGGCTTGGCGGGAAATGGTTGAAGTCGGAGGTGTACGAGCCAGACAGGAAAAGGGTTTAGACGGGCTCGACACCATGCGTCAGACATCCCTCCCTTGTTTCAGACACTCTCTTGTACCTAGTTGGATAGTTAGGCAGTTTACTTATACCTCGCCATAGCCTTTTAGGCGGCATGCGAGTAATGAAAGAAAAAAAAAAAAAAAAAAAAGATCCCTGTGGTGTTTCGTCTATCATCCTGCCCATTGCTCATCTTTTGCCATCCCACGTCATGTTGTAGTTGGTCAGCATCATGAAAGCTTCTACAAAGCAGGCTAGGTTGTGGTCCATTTGTTTTACTCGGACTACCACCTTATCCCTTCGGAGGAAGTTGAAGGCTGACTTAATATCGTCTCCCACCAATGCTGCCTATTCTTTCTTCTGCATCCTCTTATCTACCTCTTTTAGAGTTTGTCTCTGTAGGTCCTCCGCACCTTGGTAGCATCTTCCTCCGAGCTGTGAGTCTCTGAATAGGTTATCCTTCTTTGTAGCAGATCAGTAATGACTTTTTGGTCTAGTTTTGCTACCGTGTTCAGGAGTATTATGGGTCTCCAGCTCCCCACCTGGTCTCTGTGTTTTCCATTCTTTAGTATCATCACCACTTCAAACCTCTGGCAAAATCGTAGTTGCCATTTATGTAATCTACTATTTCCTCTCTTACGGTAGTTCATGAGGTCATGTCCTTCAGGAGTTTCGGTAAGCTGTATTGAATGCCATCAGGTTCAGGGGCTAACCTGGATTTGGTTCTTGCTAGTGCCTAGTCCATCATCTTCCTGGCTTGGTCTCTGTCTAGGGTGAGTTCTACGGGTCTGATGGTAGTTAAGACTTCCGGTTCTTCTGGTATGAAGTTGTACTTGCTTAGGATCTTGGCTATTTGCTCATCTGTACCTAGAGGTCTTTTTATCGGAAGAGGTCCCTAGCTAGCCTGAAAACATCCCATAACGAGGTGATCCTATCTTCCTCGAGGAAGTCCTCCCAGTTTTTCTTCTTCTTGTCTTTTATTATCTCCCTAAGTAGTCTCCTAGCTCTTATTTTCTTAGTGTTGCTCACCTGGCTCTGTAGGATCATTCTGGTTATGCGTCGTGCCTGCCCAGGAGCGAACTCAGCTTGCTGAGGAGTGTATGGGTTGGTTACAAGCTGCCCAGTGTTTTTCGTCCCAATTCGGTCAAAATGCCAAGACCTGACGTTGGCTTAGACCTGCCGTCGGCTCAGACCTGCCGTCGGCTCAGACCTGCCATCGGCTTAGACCTACTGTCGGCTATTATAGTGCCCAGGAGCGAACTCAGATTGCTGAGGAGTGGATGGGTTGGTTACAAGCTGCCCAGGGTTTTTGGTCCCAATTAGAAAAAAACACCAAGACCCGACGTCAGCTCAGACCTACTGTCGGCTACCAAATGGCTGTGAAATGGCTGCCAAAACGGCTACTCAAATAGATCTTTTTTTTTTTTTTTTTTTTTTTTTTTTTTTAAATCACATAACCCCGCTTGTAGCACTTGGCCATGGCAGGGTTCAAATAGATCATGAAATGGCTACCGAAATGCCTACCGAAATGGCTACTGAAATGGCTGCTAAAATGGCTGCCGAAACGACTATTGAGTCCATCAGGAAAGAAAAAAGTGCGTCAGGGAGCCATATAGGTGCGTCCCAGGACCGTTTTGTCTTTTTTGCATCATGTGTGTCCTGACGTTGGTGCCATGAGGTCAATGCCAGGACACCACTATTGTTGTTATGTGTTCAGACGCACATCTAAACTACTATTATCAGGACGCAACAGTACCACTATGCTCCCAGGGAGCAATTGCAATAATGTACAATCAGGACGCAATTGCATTATTGTGCTTTCAGGGCGCAATTGTATTACTATACTGTCAGGATGACAATTTTCGCCTCTATACTACCAGGACGCAATTGCAATGATATACAATCAGGACGCAAGTGCATTACTGTGCTATCAGGGCGCAATTGTATAACTATACAGTCAGGATGACACGATTTCACCTCTATACCGCCAGGACGCAAGTGCATTACTGTGCTATCAGAGTACAATTGTATTAGTATACTGTCAGGATGCAGACGCAATACTCTATGGTTGGGGCTCTGCGCCTTTCTAGGTGCTGACCCAATTTAATTAATCCTTTAGAGAATACATTCATTCTATATACATGCCAATGTCAATAGATGTACATCAAAGGACCTGCTATGCTACGCCTATGTACAATGCCACGTAAATGGCACCATACTGCGTCGAATGATACCATGCGGAGCGGATGCTGTCATGCTGGGCGCATACTGCCATGCTGCGCGAATGCTGCTGTGGATGTATTCTGCCACACGCTAGAGGTTAGCCTTGCCACGACGCGATGAGCATGATGCTACAACTCACCCTGTGGCTATGCTGTGCGCATGCTGCCATATATGAGAGCTTAGCCTTGCCACGACGCGATGAGCATGATAGCACAACTTGCTGCCGTGCTGCGTGAATGCTACTATGCGGGATGTATTCTGCCATATACGAAAGGTTAGCCTTGCCACGACACGATGAGCATGATACCATAACTCACCTTGCTGCCATGCTGCGTGAATACTACCGTGCTGCGTAAATGCTGCCATGCTGCGTGAATGCTGCCACACACGAGAGATTAGCCTTCCCATGACGCGATGAGCATGATATCAGAACTCCCTTGCTGCCATGCTCGTAAATGCTGCCGTGCTGCGTGTGTACTGCCATGCTGCGCGGATGTATTCTGCCACATGCGAGAGCTTAGCCTTGCCACGATGCAATGAGCATGATACCACAACTCACCTTGCTGCCATGCTGCGTGAATGCTGCCACCCGCGAGAGGTTAGCCTTGCCACGACGTGATGAGCATGATAGCACAACTCACCTTACTGCCGTGCTGCGTGAATGCCGCCATGTGGGATGTATTCTGCCATACATAAGAGGTTCACTTTGCCACCACGCGACGAACATGACACCAAACTCACGTTGCTACCATGCTGCGCCAATGCTGCCATAGTGTCGAGCTCTCATGCTGTTGGGTGTCTAGTCTCGCAAGCTGTGGAGGTGTCAAGTTGTCGAGCTGCTATCCACGAGAAGTTAGCAATCAGCGGCGCGCGTCGCGTGAGCGAATAGACTCAAGTACACCTACCTGCCGAATCTCCTTTTTTGCTTTGGACAGTGATTTCTGTTATTTATTCCTGTTAGCCATGAAAAGAGATGAAAGGCTACCTGCTTACCTGTTATCCAGTCATTTTATTATCAAGTAGTTTGCTGTTTTGCAATACCTCTGTTGTAGCGGTAGTTGTCTTCAAAAGCAGGAGACAAGAAAGGGAGAGCATAACAGTGATACTATAGAAGTCCCTCCTACATGTCGACCTCCTACTGCGCACGGCTGAGGCGGGTAATGTCGGAAATACAAGAGGCCTGTGCACAATGGCAACTGTAGATCATGCATATCCCGTTTTGCAGCAGCTCTCCAAGCTCGCATAGGCCTAACACAGCCTTGAACCAGACAACGGCCTAACAAGCCTTTCAAGCAATTTGACATACAGTATAGTTTTTTTTTTTTTTTTTTTACTTGCATGCCGCCCTGTGAGCTATGGCGAGACTAGGTACAAAAGAACACATAGGTTCCACTACTACGTCGCTCATTCCAGGTCTATGTATGTTTGAAGCCTTGCATTTACATGATAGAAATTATACAAGCTTTACCACCGTATGACTCGAAGTGAGATAGATTACTATAACAAGTAATTTCCCACTCCACGACACATGCACTCACATGTGAGTGGCCGTACTCGCTACCAGTCGCAGAAGCGCGACTGTTGGAGCGGTCTGTGGAGAAAGGATTTTCTGCAGCCCGACGGACCCTTGCACGGTCCTTGCAACCATGCACTTGAGGGAAACTTTATGCTGATAGCGAGTACTACTTGGGATGGTGCACAGACCGGTTGCTGGTAAAAGTAACTCCAACCGAGCCTTCTTGGCTTGCCAGTAGTACTCGCCCCAGCCGCGCGCAGTAGCAGATTGACACTGAGGAGAAATCAGAGGGACTCCTCTAGTATCACTGTTATCCGCTCCCTCTTTCTCCTGCTCATGACAACGCCTACCACGTATTGCAAAACAGCAAACTACTTGACAACAAAATGACTGGGTGATGGGTAAGCAGATAGCCTCTCATCTCTTTGCATGGCTGACAGGAATGAATAACAGAAATCGCTGTCCATAGCGAAAAAGAGACTTCGGAGGTGAGTGTATCTGAGTCCATTCGCTCACGCGTCGCTGCTGATTGCTAACTTCTCGTGGATGGCAGGTAAACAGCTCGATGCTCAACAGTATGGCAGCACATGAGTACCATAGCAGCGCGGTAGCAAGGTGAGTCCTAGCATCATACCTATCATGCCTGTGGTAATTCTAACCTCTCGAATACGGCAGCAGTCGCACAGTATGGCAGCATTCACGCAGCACGGCAGCTAGGTGAGTTGTGCCATCATGCTCATCGGGTGGTGGCAAGGCTAACCTCTCGCGTGTGGCAGAATACATCCCCGCATGGCAGCATTCACGCAGCATGACAGCAAGGTGAGGTGTGGTATCATGCTCATCACGTCGTGGCAAGGCTAACCTCTCGCGTGTGGTAGCATTTACGCGGCATGGTAGCATTCACGCAGTATGGTAGCATCCACGTAGTATAGTAGCATTTACGCAGCATGGTAGCATTCACGTAGCATAGTAGCATTTACGTAGCATTCACGCAGTGTGGTAGCATTCACGCAGCATAGTAGCATTTGCGTAGCGTGGCAGTAAGGTGAGTTGTGGTATCATTCTCATCGCGTCGTGGCAAGGCTAACCTCTCGCATGTGGCAGAAGACATCCCACATGGCAGCATTCGCGCAGCATGGCAGCATTCACATAGCATGGCAGAATTTACGCAGCATGGCAGCGAGGTGAGTTGTGGTGTCATGCTCATCACGTCGTGGCAAGGCTAACCTCCCGCGTGTGGCAGCATTCACGCAGCGTGGCACCAAGGTGAGTTGTGGTTTCATGCTCATCGCGCCGTGGCAAGGCTAACCTCCCGTTGGTGGCAGAACATTCGCGCAGCATGGCAGCATTCAACGCAGTACAGCAGCATTCGCGCAGCACGGCAGCATTCGCGTGCTATGGCAGCCTACGCGTAGGATGCATGACAGCATCGACGTAGCATAGCAGGCCCTTCAGTGTAGAAGCCTTTGATACTTTAGCATGTATATAGAATGAATATACTATTTTGATGAGTGGATACATTGGATGTGGATGTAGACATATAGAAGGCACCTCCTCCCAACTATACAGGATTACAATTGCGTCCTGACCGTACAGCTATGCAATTGCGTCCTGACCGTACAGCTGTGCAATTGCGTCCTGACAGTACAGCAATACAATGGCGTCCTGACAGTATAGTTCTACAATTGCGTCCTGACTGTACAGCTGCGCAATTGCCTCCTGACAGTACAGCAATACAATGGCGTCCTGACAGTATAGTTCTACAATTGCGTCCTGACAATGGAACGCTGGATAGGTGTCTGGAAGTGAACAGCAAAGGTCTGCATCTAGACACCACATTTTAACTCTAGCTTCCGGGTATTGACAGCAGCAATGCGGTACCCAGGCATAGCAGTCAGAGGGCTGCGCACCCCGGGTGGCCAGTCTGCGTCAGAGGCGCTAGTGTCGTCTGACGCACAGGACGCAAAAATTTTCCGTTCCTGATGGAAATGGCTGTTGAAACGGCCGCTGAAATGGCTACTGAAAGGGTTACTGAAGCGGCTACCAAAATAGTTGATGAAATGACAGCTGAAATGGCCACTGCAATAGCTATTTCAATGGTTACGGAAATTGCTGCTAAAATTGCTGCTGAAATGGCTACCGAAATGGCTACTAAAATGGCTACTAAAAGGGATAATGAAATGGCTATGGAAATGACTACCAAAACGACTCTTGAAATGGCTGCCGAAATGCCAACATGGCTACTGAGTGCCTCGGGCCAGGCCGGATGTACCTGTCAACTTCACCTCATCTCACGCTGTTGGGCCTCAGCGACAACCACTTCGACAGGACGAGCACTCGGAAGCCACTCCGCAACCACAGCGTCCCCCCCAGCGAAACCTACATAGATCGAAAGCTCTCAGTGCGCTGAGTCTTTAGATCTAATTTTTATTCCAAAAAACCCAACTCCTCAAGTTTCCCCCTTGGGGGTTAAGTTTTGAGGTAGTGAGCGGCACGAGCCGAGCCAGCTCGAGGAGACAGATAGAGGAAGGAAATAGGAAGGTTACCGGGGTTACTACACCGATTCTTCACCCGCATCAAGTAAGAAGTCCGCGGGCACTACATGTATTTAGTTTCTTGTGATTCTTTTTCTTTCGTTACTTTAATAAAACACCTCGCCATAGCCCATAGGGCGGCATGCGAGTAATGAAATAAAAAAAAATAAAAAAAAAAAGAGCCAGCTCGAGCTCAAACGAGCCAAGATCATGCTGGTGTTTTTCTTGACAGCTCGCTAAAATGCTTAGCCAGTGCAAGGTTTCATAAACTGTAAATACCTAATATAGTAATAATTAGAGACTTGGAGCTCATTCTGACCTACCAACAACTTCGAAATGCACAATTTAGCTGATAGTAGTGAGACAGATGAAAATTTAGCTTAGCTTAGTTTAGTTTGTCAATATTATGTATATAATCAATCCGAGCTCGAGCTCACCCTCCAGCTCGGCTCGAGCTAGCTCGTGCCGCTCACTATTTTGAGGAGATTTCAGCTCCCTGCTCCGTTGACAAGCACACTACTACCCCTGACTTCTTGGCACTTCCACCATGGAACGAACCAATCGATTCGCGGCATTGGGCAGCCCGGCACCGAAAAACACATCTTCGGGTGCCAAGACAACGCTTGCCAGAAGTACTCGTCTCGAGGCTCCACTGCTTCAGTCAATCATTGAAAAACTTGGTGGAGTTAATATGACTTGTATGCTTGAGGCAGTGGGAGATATCATTATTCATATCCAGAAAGGTATAGAAGACCTTATGAAAAGACCAAACTTCGAGCCAACAGACTTGTTCCTAGGCTATCTCGGACACGCACACCAGCGCATAGATTTACTGGCAGCAGCAGCGAAAGGGGAACGTTGCAAGAACTATGCTGCCACACAGCGAAGTTATAGGCAAAAGGAAGGGGAAACACAGACCGAGCCAGAGACAATACCTCCGCTGTCATATGCAGCAATCGTCTCTCAAAGCATTCCACCAAATACACCCCCAGCACAAAAAACCAACCCACCTCCAGCAGCACCACCAAAAAACCGAACAAGGTCCACCGCTTCTCAATCCAAAAACGCAGTAAGGGGGTCCAGTACCAACCCCCCCAAGCAGAACAAGAAGCCTCCAACATCATCTCCGAAAGCAAGAACATCCCAGAAGGAAAGGCTCCCGCAATCTGGCCGGGCAGTTGTAGTGCATGGCATAGCGGTGACGAAGAAACTTGGGAAAGTAAGAGAGTGGATGGAAAAGGCGAACCCATGGATGGGGAAGATTGTTGCGGCAAGATGGTTGGTGGGAAAAGAAAGGAGGGAGGGAAAGAAGACTAGCTCGATTGTTATCTACCTGGAGGGGGAGGTAGAATCAGATAGTCAAACACCAGCGAAGGTACGGTTATCAGGCAAATGGTACCACTCGTGCTTGTATGACTGGGACAGAATAACAAAGGTGGACAGAAAGGGGAAGGGGAGGGATGTGGAGGAGATGAATATGACTGCTTGATTCTCTGGGGGGATATTTGAGTATTCGTGCTTAATTGTTCTCTTTTTTTTTTTTTTTTTCTTTCATTAATCGCATGCCGCCCTAAGGGCTATGGCGATAATTGTTCTCTTGGGGGATTGGGCTTTCGCTTTGTGTTTCCTCCACATCACCGAAGTCATAGTATCGTTGTGTGTTTTTACAGGGGACGATTTTGTATGTAGTTGCACAGGTGCCTGTCTCCGGGCCAGAAGGACTTCGGTCCAGGGACCCTGCCATGGCGAACAGCTGCAAGCGGGGTTATGTGAAATAAAAAAAAAAAAAAAAAAAAGTTTCACGGACATTATTTTGTTACTTTCCTTTCTCACATGTATTTAACCTCGCCATAGCCCCTAGGGCGGCACGCGAGTAATGATATTACAAAAAAAAAAAAAAAAAAAGACCAAGAGATCAAAGAATTAAAGCAGCAAAAGCGGTTAACAGGCAAGCAGCTTTGGACTCCCGACAGTGCAAGAAGCAATCAAGCATCTACATCGACGACAGCAGAATGGACGGGAAAGCAGGGGCAGGTGTAGACGCACACAACATCTACATACCTGGGGACCAGGGCCACAGTCAATGATGCGGAACTACTAGCAATAGCAAATGCCCTCGGATCGGACAAAGTAGAGATCATGATCGTGACAGACTCCAGAGTAGTAATACGACAGATGGAGAAGATCGCGTGAGGGTTCCGGACCCCAGACAGTGCAACACACTTACTCAGGAAGGCTTAGGAGAGGCACCTACTGAAGGGCAACATGGATGGGGCCGTGATGCAGGCCAAGGGGCACAAGGGACTACCGGAAAATGTGGAGGCAGACAAAGCAGCAAAAATAGGCGCATGCATCCAATACCAAGACGAGATTGTCACGGAACCCGGGATCAGACAGGCGGCGATAGCACACAGAGCGGAGGAAAAGAACAGGCTGAAGCTAACCTACAAGCCGTTGCAGCAACTAGGACACCACGTGAGCACGATGGCAGGATTGCTGGGTGGCAAAGGCCTACGAGCCTGAAAATATCGGATAAAAAAATGCGACGGCCCAGAGTGCCGGTGGTGCGGGGAACGGGAAGAGACTAGCACACATTTACTTGAGGAGTACGACAGGAAGGGGAATTACTGATAGTCTCAGAATCCAAAGTAGCCATCGCCAAAATGCAGAGAATCACCAACGGGATACCACTCCCGAGGGGGCGGCACAGCTAGTCGGAGAACACTGGGAGGCGACCTGGACGTATCCCTAATGTGGGTGAAGGCACACATAGGGGTCAAGGGCAACACAGAAGCCGACGGGGCGGCCAAAACCGGAGCCCACCTCCAATATCAGGACGAGACAGTCACCGAAGCAGGCATGCGACAACTTGCACAGTCACGGAGAGCCACGGAACGGAATAGGCTAAACCCCGGATATCGACCATTACAAAGGCTTGGCCCCAGAGTCGCCATCCTGGCTGGGATCCTCGGAAACAAGGGACTAAGGATGGACCCGGAAAAGGCGGACACGTTGATAGTGGGGGTGAAGGGCCCAACATATAGACTGGTCGGATTACATGTTGACTGGGAGTTAAAATACAACGACCATCATCAGAGGAGGCTCAGATTGGGGAAGGCGGCATGGGTAACAGCCTCAAGGCTCACGCGTCTACATCCGGCGAAACAGCGACAGTTGTACACGAGCGCGGCAAGGAGCATCGCCACTTGGGGATCGTGGGCTTGGTTCGAATACGCACACGGCGCACCAAGGGAGCGGAAGATAAAAGAATTAGAGAGGTGGCAGTACTCCGTGGCACGCGGCATCACAAGAGCACCGTGGGGGACCAGAAGGGAGGTGGTTGAGGGTTTAGCTAACCTAGAGGCTATAGACACGTTTGTGAAGTCAGAGTTTAAGAGGGTAGAGTCAAGGACGCTCCGGTTCGAGAGCGAGGAGCTGCGAAGGAGCGACCAGGACAGCCGATATCTGAGAGGGGATTTGCGACATGAGATGAAGATACCGCTGGCAGTTTTACCCACCCTAACCAGAGACGCAGACGTGTCAGAGTGGATGAGACACATAGAGGACATTGTGGACGAAGGCTGGACTCTGACATATACGGACGGAAGCAGAATCGAGGAGAATGCGGGGGCGGGGTTTTTCTCCGGGGGTAGGGCGGAATCGGTATACCTGGGGACCCAGGCCACCGTGAACGACGCGGAACTGTATGCGATCAGTGAGACGGCGGACAGGGTGGATGGGGAGCTCCTCATCATCACAGACTCAAAGTTTGTAGTAGCCAGAATGGTGAGCATAGCCGGAGGACTACCAACACCCGACGGGGCGACACGTCGACTCAGGGACGCGTGGCGGAAGAGATATGAGAGGGGGGACAGAGATGTGGCCGTGATGTGGGTAAAAAGTCACAAAGGCATACCGGGGAATGAGGAGGCAGATAAGGCGGCGAGGATAGGCACGGCATTGGAAAGAGAAGATGAGGTAGTCACAGAGGCGGGGTTGGGACATGAGGTGAGACGAGAGAGGGCCGCGGAGCGAAATCGGCTGGAGTTGTCATACAGACCCTTGGAGAGGCTCGGACATATGACTGGACGTTTGGCGGGATTACTAGGAGGGAAGGGGCTACGGGCGTGGAGATGGCATGTAGGCGAAGGGGACGGTCCAGAATGCAGATGGTGCGGGGAGAAGGAGGAGACCACTAGACACATACTGGATGAGTGCAGAGTGTGGAGACGGAGGTGGCCTGGGGGGGAAGAGCATGTTAGAAGGCCCCCCCGGGGCAAAGAGGGGGAGGGGGACCCACTGAGGAAGTTGGTAGAGATCCTTGGGGAGTGAGGAGACCACTGAGGAAGTTGGTAGAGATGCTTGGGGAGTGAGGAGACCCGTTACGTTAATTCTAGTGTCACCTTTTTATTTCCATTTATTTCACTATATTTCACTTTATTTATGTATCTAAGACATCGCCATAGCCCGTAGGGCGGCCAGCGATTAATGATAAAAAAAAAAAAAAAAAAAAAAGGGACTAAGGCACTGGAGACACCAGATCGGCAAAGAAAACAGTCCAGAGTACCGTTGGTGCGGGGAGGGACAGGAAACCAACACGCACATGACCAAATGCAGAGCATTGAGACGGAGATGGCCGGGGGGAAGGCAGATCTACGGAATCCCCCAAAGGACGGAGACAGAGACACACTGTTGGAACTTCTAGAATGGTGTTCTGACAAGTGAAACAAGAGGCGGATACAGAGACACACTGGAACTTCGAGAATGGGCGGACCGAACTTGGCAACTCAATTTTCTGACGTTATTTCTTTCCATACTTCACTTCTGCTGCTCTTTGGAAATGTAAATTTTCTTTTCTTTCTATGTACTTATACCTCGCCATAGCCCATAGGGCGGCACGGGAGTACTGATATTAGGGGAAAAAAAAAAAAAAAAAGCTTGAGGAGTACCGAGTGCGGAAGGAAAGGATATGGCTCGGCGGAAGGGGAGACATAGCAAGACTGGCGGAGGGAAAGGACAGGGACCCCTGACTGACGCTGATGGGCCAATTGGAGGAGTGATTCATTGTCTGGTTTTTCTGTCAATTTCTCTTGTTTTCTGGTTTTTCCGTCAATTCCTCTTATCTCCTAACTATTTCCTATGTAGATATAATCTCGCTATAGCTCTCAGGGCGGCATGCGAGTAATGATAAAAAAAAAAAAAAGGACCACCAAATTGAGAGAATTCGGGAATAACCAAACGGAGTGAGAAGACGTAGCCCTCAGGGCGGCATGCTATTAATGATAAAAAAAAAAAATAGTATAATTTTGCTGCCTGTCTATTTAGTTACAGAAGTCAGCTCAAATAAACACTTGTTCTCGTGCTCAGACTCTAAATGACACTGCGAGTTGAACCTAGTGTAGCAATTGACTCGCAACTTACCTTTCCTGCTTCCATCCGTAGCCCTACGCCGCCTTACATTGTCTGTTGTACATAGTTTTTCCAGTAATTTTCCCAGGCCGGCACCCCGCCCTCCTTGATCAATGCTAAAAGTTCAGTGGCCAGTCTTGTTAAGGTGACTGGTGCTAGTAGGAAGGTATTGTCTTGGCCTGACCGAAGTTCAATATTATTCACGAACCCCTTAGGAATGACTTGCTGGGGTTCAAAGGCGATGAGGACCCAGTTATCTTGTGGTATGGGTATGATGGAGTTAAGTGAGTTGCTTGTGTCGTGATGCAATTGAAGAAGAAAATTTGAGATCGCGATATCGAGCTTTATATGTATGCTCTGAGAGTTTTGAGAGTCAGTACGAAGCAACACACAAAGGAGCAGTATGAGCAAGGATACTGTAAATGTTATCATTACTTCAGTAGGGTTCAATGGAGCAAATCAAACTTACGAAGGCTAAATGCCATGGTAGTGCAAAACCGGGTATCCAAAGGCCAACATAATGCAGCAGGGGTGCCCGAGCTGCCGTTGTTAGAAATTTCCTCACCGTCGGGTCATGCAACGGTGAAACAAAAGGGGTAGGGTGGAAAAACTCCCGTGCCTCGGCTTTGTCATGCGAACAAGTTGCTCGAGGAAACGGTAACGGTATACAACCTAGGAACTGTATCATGTTAAACGTGCCCTGGAGAGAACAAGGATAACACCGAATGTGTGCTCTATGGTTCAAAAAATGCCCCATCGTGGGGAATGGCAATTTTTGTGGAAAAAGCTTCGCTAAAGTTTCTAAAATCATGGAGCAAGAGTTTAGTGACAACGATCGCATTCACGTGCAACAAAATTCGTGTAGCAAGAGGTGTATGGACTTACCCAGAAAGCTTTGGCCGAGTGCATCACTGGTGAATTGGAACGAGGCCTGTGAGGACAATAGAATATAACTCATATTCTCCAGGTACTCTGGCAATAGCATTTGTACATATAGATTCAAGATGTCCCTGTGAATGTAGGCATGATTTCGAATGTCAAAGAGAATCCAGTTCCCTGTAGATGGGTTTATGCTGAAATTACTAAGTTCTGTGTTTTGCTCCACAGAGGGCAATCTCTGGAGAAAACTATCAATATCTGATGCGATATTTGATTTATCCTTAGATTCGGAAGGCAATCCCATAGGTACAAGTAGGGTAATGGGTGAAGAAGCAATGAATCCAACAGGCCGTGATCTGCATTGGACTGAAACCGCCTGGACCGGTCCAGGCCAAGCAGGCCGGTCCAGGCCAATCAGGCCGGTTCAGGCCAATTAAACGAATCACTCCACAGCTATCCAGCTGAATTGAGGCCAGCATTTACCAGATTGTTTGAGTATTTAAATGAGTAGAATCTCCCGTATGTCTAGAATTTTTAACAGCAGCGGTCTACGACTTTTGTCAAGTATGTATCACACTTTGTATTCAAGTATATATAGGAAGAAATATTTTAGAAATGATGGACCTTCCAGATAATACAACAGACTGGACTCAATTCTTCGATGATGATACCTGATGCGCAACTGTCAATTACTGATAGTGGAAATATCCAGGACTATTAAAATCTAATTCACCTGGGTTAAATTCCAAAATCGCTTGAATTTACGTAAATGGCCTGGTCGGCCTGAACCGGCCTAAATGGCCTGAACCGGCCTGAATGGCCTGAACCGGCCTGAATGGCCTGAACCGGCCTGATTGGCCTGATTGTTTCAGGCCGCCTGGGCCGGTCCAGGCGGCCCTCACGGCCTGGCCTGAATAATCAGGCCAGGCCAGGCCCAGAATTTCACGGTCCAGGCCAGTCCAGGCCTCCGGTTGGCCTGGCCTGGCCTGGCCTGTTGGATTCATTGTGAAGAAGTCCCAAGCTGCGGGACATAGATAGTGAGTTCCCCTATGAAAAAGTGCCTTAGGACCCCAATACTTCATATTGTAAACGGAATAATGGGTGACGAAATACCTTTTCGTGACATTATGTGATGGGCCTAACTGAGTTGATATAATTGAGAAATTGGAACGCTTCCGAGTCTATGGAAACGCGAAGCTGAGATTCTGGAGATTCTAAAATCAAAATGTTTGGAACGGACTAGACGTGGGCTTTGAGTGACTGTGGCCTGAAGGTCGATAGAATGCAGACTTCAGGATGAGCTGGTTTCGGCATTCGAGATAAGCTGATAAATTTGGGAGGGGCAATGCAACCATACAACTTGAAGATTAGTTTGGCGTTCAGGCCTCCAAATGCGGGCTGCCTCCCAGCGAGTAAGGCATGATATTAAATTTACTTTGCCAAGCCGGACCAACTTCTGCAGCATTGTTCCCAACAGGCCGGCCGTGAGATCCACCCACGCCGGTCCAGGCGGCCTGATCAGGCGCAGGCCGCCCAGGCCATTCAGACCAGGTCCATTCAAGGGTGATTATACAGTAGCTATATACAGAACGTACTCTAACTTCTACGTATACCTCATTCTCTAATGTTTAGGATTTTGCTTGCAGATTTTACATTGCCAGTGTCGCTTTCCATTACCATGCACAGCTTCGACACCATACTGTCGCCCTGCCATGGCGAACAGCTGCATGCGGGGTCACGTGAAAAAAAAAAAAAAAAAAAAAAAAACAGACACCATACTGGCAAATCCAACTTTGTCGCACCAGATTTTTGTATCCCAAATTTTCCTCGCCATAGCCCATAGGGCGGAACGCGAGTACTGAAATAAAAAAATAATTTCGGCATCAGATTTGACTGCAGGGAATCGTCGATGCAAGATCAAAACTTAAACTACACTATGGAGAGTGAAGATTACTAAAGGAATCATCATCACTAGTACCGGTGATTGGAATGTCTGTCTCGATGCAGTACTAATAAGAAATTAATATACAGTCAAGCAATACTAAGAAAAAAATTACTTATCTGAATACCTGCAAAAAGCGCTGCTCAATAAAAAAAGTCTAGAAAGGTATCCGTGTCCAAGTAACCTGAAGATGGCCCTCGTAACCTCCCTGAATTGCTTAAACGGCCTGGGCAGTCTGGAAGGCCTGAAACCGCCCAGACCGGCCTAGGCCATGTGGAACCAGAAAACCTTTTTTTCCCCTGTATTCATGACGCCACTGAGATTTTTCCCCTGTTCAAGTTTCGGATGATCAACTAATACTATATTATTTAGTCTATTCATAATATTACATAGCATTGTACGCCAATGCAATAAATCCTTAATTCTACTCATTTATAGCGAAATATGCAACTATTGAACCTTCAATATAATTGCATATTCAATATATAGTTTCTAGTCCCATATTTTTTTCAAGTTCATAATAAAATATGTTATTGAACTTTAATAATGCAATCAAGAAATAAGAAACTTTTATACTTTATTTAGTTCATTATAATATTATAGTTCTATGTAATATTCTAGTATTATGAACTTAAAATGAAATATGCGATTAGAATATAACATATATGACCAGAATATACGTAATGAGATATATATAAAATATGTGACAAGATATATTGTATTGAATTTCAACATGCAAACTACATTGAAGTTCAAAGGTCGCATATTTGCCTAGAATCAATGCCTTATTGCATTGAAATCTCATGATATGTGATATTATTAATACACTGAATAAAATAGTATTAGTTGATCATCTGAAACTTGCACAGGGGAAAAATCTCAGTGGCGTCATGAGAACAGGGGAAAAAAAGGTTTTCCCCATCTAGAACCTTGCCCTGGTCGGCCTGGTCGGCGGCATACCGGTTGGGAACACTGCTCTCTGGGTAGGCCTGTGCACCTTACAAGGCAAACTTGCTCTTGAACATACTACCAAATTGCAGCCTCAACGTTTAATCTTGATACAACACGAGCAGGATTTCGAATCAATCAAAGGAGCTAAGTGGGATCTACAAAGTAACGCTTGCAAGCTTTGAAAAAAAAAAAAAACTACTAGATAGCCCCCGTTGACCACAATGGTATATCATGAGTCACGATGAGAAGCAAGGCAAGATGAACATAGTTCGTATATCACTATATAAGAATAATACGGGCATGGTCCTGTTTGTAATAATTGTGTAAATGAATATCCCGTTGCCGGTCAGTTACCACATGTACATAGAAATTGACTTGACAACTTGACCGTAGTGCTCGCGCTTACGTGCTCAATCGCCATAGCCCACGGGGCGGCACGCGATAAATGATATGAACAAAAAAAAAAAAAAAGCGCTTACGTGCTCAATGCCGCGTAGTTCTTCCAGTAGTTCTCCCATGCCGGCACTCCGCCGCCCTTGATGACTTCCAAAAATTCAATGGCCATTGATGCTAGGGTGATCGGTGCTAGAATGAACGTTTCGCTTTTTGAAACCTGAAGTGCAATATTGTTCACGAAAATCTTGGGAATGACCTGCTGGGTTTCAAAGTTGATGAGGGCCCAGTTATCTTGGAATACAGGTATGATAGGCTTGATTGAGTTTGTTGTGTCGTTACGCAAGTACAGAAGGAAGTTTGAAATCGCAGCTTCGAGGTTCAACTGTACGCTCTATGAGTTACGAAAGTTAGTATGAAGCATTCAGAGGAGCAGCATAAATATGGATGCAAATGGATGAGAAACCGCAAGCTTACTTGGGATCTAATGATTACGTCCCATGGTAATGCGTAGCCCGGGATCCAAAGCGCAACATAATATGACACTTGTCCTCGATCTGGTGTTGCTGCTAACATTGTTGGGTATCCCCCGGGCGCCGCGCCGGGATTGTCGTGCCACGGTGCGACCAAAGGTTTAGCATTGAAAAACTTGAGTGCCTGATCTTTATCATGTAGGCAAGTTGGCCGAGGAAATGAAAATCGCCGTACGGAAACAAGGAACTGCAGTGGGTTCATGAAAGCACAAGGAAGACAATGTATCCTTGCCCGATGCTTCAAAAAATCTTTCACTGAGCGGTATGGAATTTTTTGCGGAAAAACGCAAAATACGGCATCTAACATGGTCAAGATTTAGTGCAATCCAGTTGACTTGTTGCAATGAGCAGTATAGACTTACATAGAAAGGTTCTGCACCTTGTATGGCGAGTGAATCGAAATGAGGCCTGTGAAGACAATAATACATAACTTTTGCCTTCAAGAAATTGCGGGGAAAGATTTTCCATGTATATATTCAAAGTGGCCCTATGTATGAAAGTAAGCCTTTCAACGTCAAATAGGATCCAGTTGCCTTGAGTTGGGCTGATGGAGGATTGATTGGATCCGACGTCTTGATCCTCAGAGGGCAATCCCTGCAGGAAGCGGTCAATGTCTGATGCAATATCCTTTCTATTGTTAGTAGCTTGGTCTGATGTTCCAACTGGCACCAGGAGGGTAACGGGTGAGGAAGCGCCAAGCTGCGGGACATAGACAGTGAGGTTCCCTTCGAAAACGGGCATTAGCGGTGCAACCCTTTATAATGTGATCGCGCGACACTACCTTTTTGTGACATTGTCTCATCGATGAATTCAATCAAGACTAGGTCGCCTTATTTGCAAACGCAAAGTTGAACGGACAAATGAGCAATGGGAAAATGGATCAACGTTCTCTAGGAAGCTTGGAGTTGGGCGGCGAAGTAGACTAAACCAGAGTAGGAATTGGAGGAGCAGTATAGCGAGTGATGTCTCGGGGCGCGATAGATGAATCCTCACGGAACGGGAGAGTGAGTCCACGGAAGAGTATCGGTGGGATGAGCCTGAATTGAGTCTGGAATGACAATATTTGGGAAGGCAGTGCAGAACCTGAATGTAGTGCTTTGGATGATTGTGTCCTGCAGTTTGGCTGAACGGAGACCTCAAGAATGAGGCAGTTTTGTTATCGAAGTTAAGCTGATAAATTCGGGAGGGGTTATGCAGCTATTAGCCCTGTCCCCATGCAGGAACATGTGAACCAGCCTCAACGATAGGCTTGGCATTCAGGCCTCCAAACGCAGCTGCCCAATTAGGTATTTACTTTACATGCGTACTTTAAAATCGCTGGTATTGCCACATTTGATTTACCAAACATGAGCCGCTTTCACAGCAGATTGAGACATAATCAGAAAAATCGTTAGAAACCCTGAAATCATTGCACGTTGCATACCGTTACCACATGACGGGTTGCTTTATGAGAGATGCGCCAATCTGGAGGATTGATAGTCTTAAAATGCAAACAATCTAGCGGTACTGAGATTGTATTTCGCAGTAAAAAAGAATGAGATATCGCCATAGCCCTTAGGCGGCATGCGATCATTGATATTTAAAAAAAAAAAAAATGAATGAGATGCAGCTGGAATGATGAAGAAGCGAATATAGAGAAAGGAGCACGTCGCTAGCGCAGTTCTAGTGCAGATTGGGGCGCCCCGAGAGATTTGGCGATCTAAAGTATCAGATATGCAAATCACATGATGCCTGTCACGAGTGTTTTTTATCAGATTCTGACTGCCGCCTAGAGGAGCGGGCTGCTGGGAGCGCAAGGGATTAAAGGTACAACAAACCTCTTGGCGTCACTGCCCCACACTGGCACAACGCCAGATTTAGCTCAAGTCGATTTTTTTTTTTTTTTTTTTTTTTTTTTTTTTTATATCATTAATCGCAGGCCGCCCTAAGGGCTATGGCGATGTTGTGCTATATAAGTAAAAAAAAAAAAAGGTTAACAGCCACGACAGAAACATTCCCGCCTACAAAAACCCCAATCCTAACCCCGACCTAAGTACATGTGTTTCCCGCTGTTTCCATTGTTTCGCGGGGAGAAAGGCGCCCAGCCGTTTTACCTCACCTACGTCCCCTTTCGGCCTCGTCCTGAGACGCCCTCAACCATCTACCTCCGAGTCTAACCTTGTCTACGTCCTGATGATCCTCCAGAAAAACCACTATGGAGCTCGTCTTCTTTCCTTCCCCTACCAAGAGGTCTTTCCTTCGCAACCAACGAACCCCGACAATTTTCTTCAGACCCTTGTTGTCCTCGCCCAGCCATCGTTGCACCTTCCCCAAGTCCCTTCTCAGCGCCACCCCGTGTACAACGATCCCCGACTGGACCTGGGCCCTCAGTTCCCTCGGTGGAGGAGGCGCTCGTCCTTTACCCTTGTCTTTACCCCGAGCCGCTTCCTCCTGTCTCGACCGTGTGTTCTTCCCCGCCGGCGAAACTGGTGATGGGGGTGGTGCCACCTGTGGCTTTTGTGTTGGTGGCGGTGGTGATTGAGGTGGTGCCACCTGTGGCTTTGGTGTTGGTGGCGGTGGTAGCTCAAGTCGATGGAAACTTAAAACACTCACGAAATTCTTAAACATTAGGAGAGCTTGCTCCTCTCCCAGTATTAGCATCTAGCTAGGTGTTCTGACGTTTATTCTCCTCTGCCTCCCCCTTTGCCCCCTTGCGCCCTGCTGTACCTCCCAATTCCCTCAGCGCAGGGCCACCGTTACCACACACCACGAACTGATCAACCTGCCTAACTGCTATCAGCGTATTATAAATTTGCATATCACACTGAAATATAAAAGTCCTACAGACAACTGATGTTTGCCTGTTCGCATTGCCCTGCTATGGCGAACAGCTGCATGCGGGGTCTACAACCTCCTCGGGCCACGTCTAACATCACGTGACCGAGGCCGTATCTCGACCGACAAGACAGCTAACGACAAGCAGACAATCACAAACGACGCCCCTCATCCCGACGCCCGAGGGGACCCCCAAATACTGACAGGAAACGATCATTCAGGCACCTTTCCCCAGGGCAACAGCCATCAACGCCTTTAGAAAGTCCTCCAGAACCTCCATCAACCTCCCCAACTCTCTCCAGCCCGCGCGGTCACCTTGACAGCGGGGACATCATGAGACCCCATCAGAGGCCTCACACACCACAAAAATACGCACCCTCAGCAACAGGCAGTGGGCCAAAGAAAATGCAACAATCTTAGAAGACAAAACGACCTGCCCATCGACCCAATCACAAGGACGGATCATATACCAGCCATTTCAGACTGATCATATATCACATCGACCAGCGCAAACCACACACGCCACCCGTACAGCCCACCACCCGACATAGAGCCACCTACAGAGCACACTTTTCCCAGGCACCAAGGATCTGCAGAAGCCACACCCAATCCAGCGAAAAGACACTCACATCGACGAAGGATGACAAGCCACCATGCCGGAGCTCCACCCGACACGGGGGTTGTCAGGGAAACCCCCACCCCCACTCCACCCTCGAGCAAAACCCCCCCGCCCTCAACTGCCAGACAACCGCTGCCGAGCCAAGAGGCGGCATTCAAGAGACATAGGGCAGGGACAAAGAAGACCCCCCACCACAAGAGCACCTCCGCCCCCCCTCCAACCAATCCCGATGCCACCACCAGAGGGAAAGCCGGCATAGTGATTCACGGGATCGCACTACGAAAGGACCTAGGGAAGGTCAAATACTGGTTGGAGGCAGCGAACAAGGATTTGGGAAGGATCACTGGAGTTCGCTGGTTGAGGAGGAAGACCACGCTGGTTGAGGAGGGGAAAAAGACCAGTTCGGTGGTAGCTTACCTGGAAAGGGAGACGGAGGTTGGGAGGGTGAGGCTTGGGGGACGTTGGTTGAGGACGGAACGGTATGATTCGGAAAGGGGACGGAAGTAGGACATACCGGGCCTTTCACCCGCATCACGAGAGAGCTCAGCGGGCAACACATGTAGTTAGTTAGGAGGAGTAGTTAGGGAGTGTTTATTTGTTTTTATTTAATAAAGACCCTCGCCATAGCCCCTTGGGCGGCACGCGAGTACTGATATAAAAAAAAAAAAAAAAAAAAGCCACCATGCCAGCACGAGCCACACACACTATCGGCCATCCGGACGGTCACACACGGGGCTAACGAACTGAAGACTGAAACAAGCCACACTACCCGCACATCGGGTCGAGATAACGAACCATACAACCAATAGCCAGAATGCCAGGAAAGGGTAGGAAGGAGGGAAGAGGGAGGAAAGAGAAGAACACTGTGACATTACACAGCATAAAAGACTGGAGGTCACATGAACATATGACATTTATTATAGAGGACAAGCAGTGGACACTCCACAAATTCCACGACATCATCGAACACTCGAAGAAGGACGGATTGGCTACGAGAATGGAGAAAGTCATAAACGAGGCGGTGAGCAGAGGGAAAGTGAAAGAAGGCAGAGACTATGAGGGACCGGCGAGGGAGATTACCTTAAAGGACATAATAGAAAAGGGGGTAAGCATGCAGCAGATTATCGACTTCATCGAGAGGAGTAAGGCACTGGACAAGAGATGCCCGGAGGACCAAATTGGGGACACTATAGTGGTGAAGCCATTGAACACAATTCCGAGCACATTTGACAGCAGAGCGGAGGTACCGAGCTCTACACAAGAGTATACGGGGACATGTGAGGAGGAAGAGGGCAACCAAAGTGACTCATCCACACACACAGCCATACGGATAGAGGAGATACAACAATTCAGAGATGATACAAGCTACACCCCTAGGCCGAAGACAGCACAACCGATGACACGACCACTAACCTCGGACCAACTAGCTACACCCGACACAGACGAAAGCCAGCATGAGGAAGGCTTCCTCATCACCACCACCACCAACGCAGCAGTAAGACAGACAAGAGACTGGGAGAGAAAGATGATGCTAGGTAGGGTCAAACCGGAAACGGCAAGATACATGGGAGCCTCGATGGCAGAAGCATTGAGGGGACTGGAGAAGAGATACGGTCTGACACGGTGAAGGAACGAGACAGATAAGGACCTGAGGGAGTGGACAGAGAGGATAGCAAAGGAATACTGGGCATGAAAAGAGAATGAGAAGAAGGATGAGCAGGTCGCAGACGAGCTCGCAGAGTTCTGAGTACAGGTAATGAGTACAGAAGAAAGGTTGAGATACCTGATCGTAAACTGGCTCGCCAAGGAAAGAGAGAGAATCAAGAGAGGCATAGTAGAGGATATTTTTAACCACGAAGCTCCAAAAGAGAGTGAAGGAGGATGGTTGAGATCGATAGTGCACGCCCTAGAAATCTAGAGCTAGGACATGTTCTCGATGAAGAGAACCTAAGAGGATTTGTTTGGAGCTTTGAAGGTACTCACTAAACAGATAGACAACCTACAGACAAAGATAGACAGGTATCAATAGTTCTTAGAATGGCCAAAGGACCTGGAAGTAGAGGAGCAGGGACACAGCCAGCCTACGGAGGAAGACGAAGTAGGATGCATGGATCAAGCTGCAGCCGACGGTGAGGCCAGGCACAAAGCAGACCAAGAGACTAAACGAGATCTAGCGGAGGAAGAAGACTGCCCAGGGAGGGCATCAAAACGGACGAAGTGCGTACCAAGGGGAGCATTGGCACCTCCACTCACAGTACGAAGTGAAAAAGAAGAAGGGAGCGACACGCCCCTGGGAGAAAACAAATACGCAGTATCCCCACCCATGGAATGGATAGAAACGAACGTGGTACCCCCCACCCATGGAACGCGGTACCCCCACCCATGGAACGCATGGAAGAAGTGGAATAGAGCAACACAAGCCTGGGAGACAGTAAACACCCGCATGAAGCAAAGAAAGCCCACATGGAGTGAGACACTCTGATGCCGGACACGCCACCACTAACAGCAGAGACAACTCCGGGAATGACAACAAGCACGAAAGCGAGGAGGAGAGACCCAGGAGTGTCACGAGGAAGTAGAGGGAGAGGAAGGGGAGATATTAGGATTACCGGAGAGAGATCCGCAGACCAGAAGAAGCCTGAGAAGGGGACGACCAACTGGGAAGAAAGGGGGACGGAGGGTGACGGCATGCCCTGCCATGGCGAACAGCTGCACGCGGGGTCATGTGATATAAAAAAAAAAAAAAAAAAAAACAGGGTGACGGCATGGTAGTGAGCGGCACGAGCTAGCTCGAGCCGAGCTGGAGGGTGAGCTCGAGCTGGCCTGGCATGAGCTCGAGCCTGGATTGATTATATACATAATATTGACAAACTAAACTAAACTAAGCTAAATTTTCATCTTTCTCACTACTATCAGGTAAATTGTGCATTTCGAAGTTGTTGGTAGGTCAGAATGAGCTCCAAGTCTCTAATTATTACTATATTAGGTATTTACAGTTTATGAAACCTTGCACTGGCTAAGCATTTTAGCGAGCTGTCAAGAAAAACATAGCATGATCTTGGCTCGTTTGAGTTCGAGCTGGCTCGGCTCGTGCCGCTCACTACATGGAAGTGACAGCTATGGAAAAGGATGATACGGACCGAAAGGCGACCAACGACATGAAGAAGAGTCATGAACCAGCGACATACGCATAGGCGGCAAAGGTGGGGCAGGCCATCCTAGAAGGGCCAAGATCCATGGCACAGAGAAATGGAGCATCGAAGCTTAAAAACAGAGCACTGAACCCTTCCAACCCATGGAGGACAAAGGATCTCTGGCAAGCACGACTGCATGGATCGCCGAACTGGCAGAAGTTTTTTTTTTTTTTTTTAAATCATTACTCGCGTGCCGCCTAATAGGCTATGGCGAGGTATTCATAGATACATGCATAAATATAAAAGAAAATATGGTAGAAAAGGAACCCATAGTTTTAGTCTTGCCCTGCCCACTCCAATACCTCCGCGATGTTTATCCCCTTCTCCGGCTGTCTCAGTTCGTTCGCTCCATCTTTTAGCTTTCCCTTCCATTTCTGACATTCATTGGCTATGTGTGCGAAATTCTCCGGGGCCTTTCCGCACCACCTGCATTCCGGTGAGTCCGCCTTGCCTATGGTGTATCTCCATTCCTTGAACTGGCAGAAGTGGGGAGACAACCCTAGATTGGCCAACCGGGCACTCAAGGAGTTCAAAAGCAAGGTCAACGAGACCCTAGGGGCAAACGCTCCATACAAAGTCAACGAGTCATCCTGGACAAGGAGTTCCCAACCGAGAGGATACTGTTGATGGTAGACACAGAGGAGAAACATGGACCAAGGACCCTGGGGCCACTGGTGGAAGCAGTAAAGAAGGCAAAGTCAAATGCAAGAGTAGACTATGTCCATGAGTTCTTGAGTCCTGAATGGGTCTCGTGCCAGCCGAAATATGTCCCATAGAGAGGTGATGCATTCCTCCTCTAGGAAGTCTTCGCAATATGTCTTCTTCTTCTTCCTGATGATATCTCTGAACAGTCTTCTTACTCTAGTCTTTTCCTGATAGGTGCTGTATCTGTTTTGGAGGATGTACTTCATCATCTTTCAGGCTTCCTTTTTCTCCTTGTTAAACCATCTCTTGGACCTTTTGGTGATCTGAGCATCCTTGGTGAATGCTCGGTTCAGTTCCTGTAGGAGTTTGTAGGCGTTCATACCTTCCTTTATGGGGATATCTTCATTCTCCTCTATGTACTTTTCCCATCAGTCCCAGTCAGTAACTTTTATCGTCCTCTTCCTCTGTGTTTCACATTTGAGTTTGCCGATTATCATGGTGTGGTCTGTCCCAGCTATCCAGGACATACCTGTCAGTCTCCATTCTCCTTCTCTAGCAAAAATGAGATCTAAAAGTACCTTCCTGGTGATGTCTTCTATCTGTCGTGTCCAGGTTACCGTGCTCTTATCTAGCTGCTACTTTAAACCTTGAGCCTGAAGGGTATTTCTTAGAGGAACCCCTCTCCGGTCCTGCTTGTCTGACCATTACCGCTCATAACTGTAGAAGTCTCCCAAGATCAGGTCTGAGTCCCCTATCTCTTCCAGTTCCTTTTCTATGTCTGTGTCATTATTCCAATATATTCCTATTATTCTTCGTTCCTTGAATTGTATGGTAACGTATTTGTCTGTCCCGGAGACCTTAAGGTCCTGAATGATATCTTTCCTAGTACGATGCCTCCTTTTCTTTTGGGTGTGTGTATCGTGGTGTATGCTGGGTGAATTGTCGTGTGCCACCCAACTCTCTCCTATGAAAATTAAGTCTGTCTTCCTGTCCGCCCCTTTCTGTAGTGTTATGTCTGCCCCTACCACCCCCCTCCCCACATTCTGGTATATTGTACTAATCATTGTGGGGGTAGTAGCCTCTCTGGTACCCTATGGGGATGTGGTTTAGCCATGCAGCTGCATTCAAGGTGGTGTTTACCAGGTCCCTTGCAGCACTGACAGGTCTGATTGAATCTGCCATTGAGGTATGGGGGTCCTCGACTTTCTCCTCAAGGACCGTTGTACCCATTCCAGTAGGTTTCTCTTTTTCGGGATCCATTCGATTACTTGTCCTACCTGGAAGTAGTGGCAGTATCCTTTGAGTCAATGTATCTATACTATCTAGCCTTGTCAGACTTCTTGTTTCCTAGGTCAGCTCACAGAAGGCACTTGTCTGTTTTTCTATGGAATTTCAGGCCGTTCCTTAGGATCTGCATGACTTTGTTTGAGACAAAGATTGAGATGGCTCGGTTTCCGTTCCTAGGCTGGATCTGCTTGTCTGACAGCCTGCGGATGTTCCGGTTGGCTATTTCTCCTACATTTTCGATTCTCATCTCTCACTCTACCCTCCCAGTGCCTTCATAGGATCCTATGTTGAACATGACCAGTTCTACTAGGCGACTATCCCAGTCGACTCTTACGCCTGAGTTGTCATGCTTGACTGCTTTGGTTAGGGGTTCTAAGTCTCTGGGGCCCTAATAGTGTTCTGTGTCGGCCATGAGGAGAATTCTTTCCTCTGTGAATCCCCAATCCAGAATGACTCAGCGTACTTGATATGGTGCAGACTTTCCTAGAACCTGGTTGATCCTGAATTTGGTTTACTCCATGGCTCGGTTCCCTTCCGATGGGTGGCTCCACTTCCCCTTCCAATTTTCCCTGTTGAAGATTCTGGCTTACTACAGTCGTTCCTTGGGGATAAATTCCTTCCTTTCCTGAGTTGTCTTTGGTACTTTGAGTATGCTCGGCTTGGCGTCTACTGTTTCTTCTCCCCCTTTGCTTGCGGCCGCCTTGGTGTATGACTATGATTTTTGGGGTTGGGTATTTTCTTCCGCATCCGGAGAGGTTTTGACGGTTTCGGCAGGGTCTGCCTGTGTCTTCTCTATCCTCATTAGTTGTGGTGCTTGGGGGGGGCGTCCAGAGAGACCCCATTTGTTTTTGGATGGACTGCGTTTCCCTGGTTGTCAGCTCGGTTCGAGGTGGTTGGTATTGCCTTCGTCTTTCTTTCCTGTGAGGGTCCGAGGAGTGTGGTTTTCCCTTAGCCTTTCCCCTTTTCCTATGATTTCCTTAGTAGGTTCTTCCGCGATTTGTCTTTATTTCGATTCGCCTTAGTCGTTTCCTTTTCCGTGGGCTGTGCTTCGATCATCTCTGTGTCTTTGTTTCTTCTCTCCATCATGACTTGATGGACGTGTTGACTGTCTCTTAGCTTTGTGTGTGAGTATTCCACCACCTCCATTTTTTGGGGGAGTTCCTTGTCTAATTGGGCTGGTGCTATTGGTTGGTTGATTGGTTAGGTCAGGTGGAGTGCCTGTGGGCTTTCCGGCTCGAGGGATGCTTTCCGTTGCACATGTTTGCTATCCCTGAGTTTCTTGTTTGTGTATTTCACTCCATCCATCCTTACATTGTGGGAGTCTTTGGGGGTGTCTACCGTAGGGGAGTTGCCACCGTAGGTTGTTACTTCATCCATTGTCTTCCTTCTGGGTGTGTGGGCACCCACTTTTCTCCGAATATTGTCTAAGGCGAAGCTGTGGTGCCCTAGGGCTTCCAGTATTGTGTTGAGCCAACCTTCCTCCCTAATCGTGTCCCTCCCAAAAATCTGTTCGATTATTGAGGCCCGTTCCTTCTCGAGTAGGTACTCCATTTGCCGAGTGATGATGTCTCGTTCTCAGGCTAGGCTGTTCACCATCAAGGATTGGATCCTTTCGTATTGGCTTTCTATGTTGGCTCGGAGTGTCAATTCTAGGTCTGCTCTGGTCTCTTTGATAGCTTCTACTACCTCCTTGTTGGTCATCTCTTTTCTCCAGGCTAGGTATTCCTTGGTCATCCATTCTGTCCATGTTTTGAGTTCCGGTTCAACCTCCACTTCCCATCTTTGTAGTCCGAAGCGTTTCTCTAGGCCCTTCAGGGCTTCAGCGGCTGAGGCACCCAAGGATCTTACGGTTTCCAGGCGCATGCAACCCGCGATCATTTTTTTCTTCCTACAACTTGGCCTGTTTGGCCGCCGAGATGGCTGTGTCCAGCAGGAATTGTTCCTCATGTTGGCTGTCGTCTTGGTCAGGTGTTGCCGGTATGTCTATGTCCTGTCTTTGCAGCAAGGCGAATTGTTCCCTGATTTCGTCGGGGGGAGGAGTGTATCTAAGTTCATGGGTGGCGGAGGTGTTGATTGTGTAGGTTCCCGTTCTAGTGAAGTCACCAGGCTTGTTTGGGGTGAGGTGGGGCTGTACCGGTTCGGGGTCTCCCTAGGTATTGGCCACGAATATTACCGTCCCGGTAGATGAGTCGCTTTCTCCTCCATCACTGTCATTTTCCCAAGTCCTCATGAATCCCTCGTAGGAGTTCGGGGCAAAGCTTCCATCATCGTAGGTGCCCAGTATTTGAATTTTTTGGAGTGTGATTGAGTCTTCCACCTGCTCCTCTAGAGGGCAGGGGTCCATGGCCTCGCTTTTTTCGATAAATACGATTATCTCCTGTGTGTCTGCCCTCCCTTCTTGGATGTCCTCTATCGTGATGACCCGTGTTGGTCCGTAGTATTCGTCTTCCTCCGGGAACTTCCCTTTGCCTACCGCCTTGGTGGTGGTGTCCTCTAGCTTTTTTGCTTCATCGGGTGACCTGTTCCTGGTATGTTCGATAATGTCTTGGAACTTGTGAAGGGTCCATTGTTGATCCTTCTGGATGAAGGTGTGTTTTTCCGGGATTTCCAGTTCTGGATATGGTGAAATTCCAGGTTGTTTACCTTCGGTCTTCTCTCTTGTCGTTGTCTGCTCTGTGATACACTCTGGATGCGGCAAGGATCATTCCTGTTGTTGGTGCGTCCCCGTTTGGTCTTTCCGGCCATCTTGGTGGCTGGGTGTGGCGAGTGGTGGGTGCCAGGTGGCTAGTGTACAACACACCGACAACAACCACCTCAGGACGAGCGTTTGGAACCGACTCCACAACTACAACGTCCCCCCCAGCGAAAACTACATAGATCGAAAGCTCTCAGCGAGCTGAGTCTTTTGATCTAATTTTTATTCCCAAATACCCAACACTACAAATTTCCCCCGAGAGTAAAACTTCAAGAAATTTTCAGCTCACCACCGCTGTCGGAACACATCTACCCTACACCAAGAACCAACCAGAGGCTCAGACTCTCCACCCATCGACCAATCAAAATGCTGAAGGGCAAGAAGAAGATGAGGACCGCCTCCCACCACCGTCTCCCCCCAAGTCCCCACCCCCGCCGTCCCCCCGAAGTTGGGACACAATAGAGATACCACAATGGGATACCCTAAGGGAGACACTGCGAGACGGGATACCCGGGCATAATAATAGCCTCATTGTGGAAACTCAGATCTGGAAGTGACGACGCCCCGACGGAAACCTCATGTCTACTCATGAAGTTTCACGAGGGAACTTCGATGCTGGTTACTGGAGGAAAAACAGATGACCCCCTCCCAACATGGCTGGCACCAAGACCACCACCACCGCCTGTTGCACCACCACCACCACCACCACCACCACCACAACTATTGGGGCTCAGCTCCATAACCACCATAGACACGGAGCCGGCGGAGCCCACTGAACCCGTGCCCTCAACACCACCACCCGCCCCGAACAACAAGAAGCGCAAAGGGAAGCAGCCATCCCCCAGGTCCCCTACGCCCTTAAGCGCCAACTTGACGTCAAGGAGGCACAAAAGATCGCCTCCGCACCACCAGTTGACACCACAGCAGCACCACCCAGGGATAATATCTCCGCTGCCAGCACCAAAACCCGAACCCCCGAACCCCCAAAACATACCTCAAGAACCACATCTATCCCCAACGCAAGACGCGCTCCCCAACCCAGCACCGTTGCTACCACCAAGAAAGCAGGCATCGTCGTACATGGAATAGCCCTAAGGAAGGACCTCGGGAAAGTCCAAAGATGGCTGGAGGAAACTAACCGAGAACTAGGAAAGACAGTTGGGATTAGATGGCTGAGACGCAAGCAGACACTGATAGATGAGGGAAAAGTGACTAGCTCAGCTGTGGTATACTTGGAGGAAGAAAGTGAAATACAGAAAGTGCGATTGGGAGGGAAATGGTTGAGGGTATCTAAGTACGAGTCAGATCGGAGCAGGAGATAGGACTCGTCTTGTGTTGGCCTGTCACCCGCATCATCATCACATACCGCGGGCTCTACTGTAACTTCCTTTTTATTTTCCTTTTTCATGTACTTAAATCGCCATAGCCTATAAGGCGGCATGCGATAAATGATATTAAAAAAAAAAAAAAATGGCGAGTGTACAAGTGGTGATTGGTGTGTTTGTATCGATGGGATATGTGATCGGCCTGTATGTGACCCATCCTCCTTATTGGGTCGATGGGCAGGTCGTTTTGGCTCTTGCACTCTCTGGAGTGTTAGGATCGGGCTGGTCCACGTTTCAGGTGAATTCGTAGGTGTGGGTCGTCGTCGATGGGGTCTTGCGGCCCCCCCGTGGATTGTGAGAGTGTTGTGTGTGATGGGTGTAGGCGGGCTGTGGAGGTCTAGTCTGATCTGGTTTTGAGCTGTCTGGAGTCTCTTTCGTGGGGGAAGGTGTTTATTTCGTCGATTTCGGGTGAGCTTTTGGGATCCCCGCGACCGTCGGGCCGAGGGGCGTTGTTTCCTGTTGCCTGCTTGTCGTTGCGGTGTCTGGTGGCCGAGATACGGCCTCGGTCACGTGATGTTTGACGTGGCCCGAGGAGGTTGTAGAGGTGTGATACCTGGGCACACGTAGCATGGTAAACGACGCGGAACTCCTGGCCATGGGGGAAGCGATGTCTCAGGACTAGTGAGCCACCCGTGAGTCTGGGCCCCAGCGACAACCACTTCGACAGGACGAGCGCTCGGAAGCCACTCCGCAACCACAGCGTCCCCCCCAGCGAAACCTACATAGATCAAAAGCTCTCAGTGCGCTGAGTCTTTAGATCTAATTTTTATTCCAAAAAACCCAACTCCTCAAGTTTCCCCCTTGGGGGTTAAGTTTTGAGGAAATTTTCAGCCCCTTACTCCGTTGCCAGCACACCACCATCCCTGACTTCTTGGCATTCCCACCATGGATCCGACCAATAGATTCATGGCATTGGGCAGCCCAGCACCAACAAACATGCCCGTAGGTGCCAAAACAACTCTGGCCAAGAGTACCCGTCTCGCGGCCCCACTGTACAAGTCTATCGGAGATCGGCTCGGCGGAGTCAATATGTCCGATATGCTTGATGCCGTGGGGGATGTCATCGAACACATACATGCTTGCATAAAAGACCAGAAGACAAGACCAAACTTTGAACCAACAGACAGGTTCCTGTGTGAAATCAGGAGTGTGCATCACGTCATTGCTGCTCTTGCACTAGCGGTGAAGACGGAATCATGCACAGAAATACACAATATGCACCTGAGGAAACCCTCAAAGGAAGGGGAATCACAAACTGACCCGGAGAAACCACCAAAGCTGTCATATGCAGCAGTTGTCTCCCAGAACATCCCGCCAAGCACACCCCCGGAAGGGGACAATTCTGACCGACCTCCGGTGGCACCACCCAAAAGCCGAACAAAGTCCACTGCTTTCCAGTCCAAAAAAGTGAAAGGGGGACAGGGTACCAGTCCCCCCAAGCAGAAAATGTCCAAGAAACCATCTCCAGCACCATCTCCGAAGCCAATCCCAAAGGAAAGGACACTCCCGCAATCCGGTCGTGCGATCGTAGTACATGGAATTGTGGTGACAAAGAAACTCGGGAAAGTAAGAGATTGGATGGAGAATGCGAACCCATGGATGGGAAAGATTGTTGCGGCAAGATGGTTGGTGAAGAAAGAGAGGAGGGAGGGAAAGAAGGCTAGCTCGGTTGTCATCTACCTGGAGGGGGAGGTGGAATCGGATAGCCAAACACCAGCGAAGGTAAGGTTGTCAGGCAAGTGGTACGATTCGTGCCTGTATGACTGGGATAGAAATTCAAAGGTGGACAGAAAGGGGAAGGGGAGGGAGGTGGAGGAAATGGACTTGACGGCATAGCGGGTTGTCTCATGGGTTTTATTTCCTCTATTCCCTTTTGAATGTCGGTGTATATAGTGAGTTGTTGTTTGTTTTTAGGTGCCTGTCTCCGGGCCATAAGGACCTCGGTCCAGGGACCCTGCCATGGCGAACAGCTGCAAACGGGGTTATGTGAATATAAAAAAAAAAAAAAAAAAAAAGGACTAGTGAGCGGCACGAGCCGAGCCAGCTCGAGCTCAAACGAGCCAAGATCATGCTTGTGCTTTTCTTGACAGCTCGCTAAAATGCTTAGCCAGTGCAAGGTTTCATAAACTGTAAATACCTAATATAGTAATAATTAGAGACTTGGAGCTCATTCTGACCTACTAACAACTTCGAAATGAACAATTTAGCTGATAGTAGTGAGAAAGATGAAAATTTAGCTTAGTTTAGTTTAGTTTGTCAATATTATGTATATGATCAATCCAGGCTCGAGCTCACCCTCCAGCTCGGCTCGAGCTAGCTCGTGCCGCTCACTACTCAGGACGGCGAGCTGCTGATAGTCACGGACTCGAGAACAGCCATAGCAAGATTGAAAAAGATCGCGAACGGAGACCCAACCCACGAAGGTCCCGCGCGGATGGTGAGAGAAAAATGGGAGGAGAGAATGACACGAGGGGATCAAGACATAGCAGTGATGTGGGTAAAAGCACACGCAGGGGTCAAGAGCATGCAGACAAGGCCGCGAAGATAGGAACCGCACTCCAATACCAGGACGAAATAGTCACGGAAGCCGGAATACGCCAATTTGCCAAAGCACAAAGAGCTAGCGAACAAAACAGACTACAGCTATCCTATATTGAGCGGCACGAGCTAGCTCGAGCCGAGCTGGAGGGTGAGCTCGAGCCAGCTCGTGAGTAAGTGAGCTCGGCTCGAGCTGGCTCAAGCTGGCGTGGCATGAGCTCGAGCCTGGATTGATTATATACATAATATTGACAAACTAAACTAAACTAAGCTAAATTTTCATCTTTCTCACTACTATCAGCTAAATTGTGCATTTCGAAGTTGTTGGTAGGTCAGAATGAGCTCCAAGTCTCTAATTATTACTACATTAGGTATTTACAGTTTATGAAACCTTGCACTGGCTAAGCATTTTAGCGAGCTGTCAAGAAAAACACAAGCATGATCTTGGCTCGTTTGAGCTCGAGCTGGCTCGAGCTGGCTCGGCTCGTGCCGCTCACTACTAGTATCCTACCGCCCCCTTCAACGCCTAAAAGACCGAAGGATAGTGTCCACACTGGCAGGGATTATAGGCAACAAAGGACTACGGCAATGGAGACACCAAATTGGGAAAACCGACTCACCAGAATGTAGATGGTGCGGCAAGGCCCTCGAAAGCTACCACCACATCCTCAACGAGTGCGGGACCTGGAAGAGAAAATGGCCGGGAGGAGAAGAAGACTTAAACAACCCCCCCGAAAGGGGAAGGGGACGGAGGGGGGGATAGACTGGTAGACATACTAGAGTGGGCAGGAAGGGAGTAGAAAGCGGGACAGCCGAATCTTTCTTTAAGCTATTCTATTCTTACTTTTCATGCATCTCTTTTTAATTCATAACGTTGTTCGAGAAGACAAAGAGACGGTGTGGTGGTAACCACGGTACCGATGGAAAGAATAAGGCCATACGCGGGCCGGAGCGGTACTCAGCAGTAGGGCCACATGATGACACATGCACGGGATGAGGAAGAAAATTATGATTAAGAAGCGAGATATGTATGTATAGGCTCAGTTGGAAGGCGAAGGTGGTCTATAAATTGTATGTAGATAGGACTGTGGAAGCAGGAAAGCAAGCAGCAACATACATGGATACAGACATACACGGAGATATACAGACATGGACAGATATGGACACGCACAGACAAGACAATTGAAGACCCTTTCCTTAGCATTTGATTATTGAGGCCGCCTGTGAGGCTTCATTCCGCCAGCTCTAGACACCGGTACCCGTGCGAAACAGTGGATGCTGTTGAGCCGTCATCACAGCGTTTAGTGTCTTACATTGGGTCGTACTTACTACTTAGTTACGAACATAGGGCGAACACACAGATGAATACATTGACAGCACCACAATCTGAGCAACTTTATCCCTCCAAGTTCTGTGCAATTTGGAGATTTTTTTTTTTTTTTTTTTTCTTTCACGTGACCCCGCTTGTAGCTGTTCGCCATGGCAGGGCGCAATTTGGAGATGAAATCACTGGGTACAAGTACTAGTGCTAGCTACTAAAGTTATATGTAGTGATTATAATTTACTCAGGTTCGAACGGGTGCTGTGCATGTTTCTCATGACGCCTGCATATAGACGTCAGCCTAAACTTTGGAGAGCTCAACCTGGTGGAGCATGTGATTTCTCAACTTACCTTTCTCGGTTCCATCTACAGTACCTGCTTACTTTCCCTGCGCAGCATAGTTCTTCCAGTATCCCTCCCAAGCGGGCACCCCGCCGTCCTTGATAACCTTCAAAAGTTGATTGGCTAGTCCTGTTAATGTTACTGGTACCAATATAAATCTTGCGCTATAATAATATCTAAGCTCAATATTGTTCACGAATGCCTTCGGAATGATCTGCTGGGTGCCACAGTTGATGAGGACCCAGTTATCGCTTGGTAGGGGTACTATGGGCTTAAGTGAGTTTGGCGTGTCTGTACCCAACAAGGAAATGAAGTTCGAGATCGCGAGTTCGAGCCTAAGATTCTAATATTATATTAGTAGTACAAGTTAGTATGAAGCCATGATTAAGAAGCAGTTGCCAACTAGACTGGAAAATACCAGTGTGCATAATATCAATGACAGCGATGGAATAACGCGAGCGTACATCGGGTTTAATTAAATCCCAAGGTAATGCATATCCAGGAATCCAAAGCACAACATTGAACAAGTTTGGGGGCCCAGAAGTCCCCCACGGCGGCTGTGCTTGTTCCTTCAACCAAACGTCGATTGAGGGGTATATAAGTTTTTGCGGAAAAAGACTCCTAATGGCATCTAGAATCATGAAGCAAAGAGTCATTGACAATGAGCGCATTCACGTATAACAAGAGGCGCCCTGGGCTTACCTATAAAGTTTGTGCCCAATGAATCGCTAGTGAATCGCAATGAGGCCTGTGAAGACAGTAAAACATATATTTTTCCCTCTAGGTTTCCAGGTGACTGATTTTCCAGATATGTATTGAACGAACTTCTGTGTATGAAGCTAAGCCTTTTAACATCAAACAATATCCAGTTCCCTCTAGATGGGTTAATGCTGAAATTGTTGGGTCCGGCGTTTTGTTCAGCAGAGGGCAATCCCGCCAGAAAACGATTTATATCTGATTCACTATCCGGTTTGTTATAATTACTGAGATTGGATGACGTCCCCACTGGCACCGCTAGAGTGAGGGGTGAGGAAGCCCCAAGCTGCGGGACGTAGACAGTAAGGTTTCCTAAAAGAAAAACCGTGAGGACTCTAATCCTTTACGATGTAAACAGAAATTCTGAGACGAGGATATATACCTTGAGGCATTTTCAGAGTTTAATCACAGTGGGGAAATCGGATGACTTATGCGCAAACGAGAAACTGAAATTTGGCGATTCTGGAATGCAATAGTTGGGACGCGACGTGGAACTTGACAGATGTGGAGCTCTGCGAGACTATATACCGATAGCGGTAGGTGCAAGGTAGGTGCAAGGAGGGGTAATCCAAATAGTGCAGCCCGTCACAATCAATGCTTGGCGTTCAGGCCTCCAACCAACACGTCTCGCAGGCGTAGCGTAAGTACAGCACACAATGCCGCTTTCGTAGCGGGAAGTGAATAAATTTCAATTTTGCGACAATTTTACCGCTCTATTACAGTACTAGCAGTTACGACTGAAGGTGAGCATGCGCATGAAAGTGACTCGAACCAGTGTGGAGATTGAACATCAAATTCAGGGAACGAAAGAAAGGTGAAGGTCTTGAGAGGACCTGGTGGAAAGTCTGCCTATCATAATGAATTTGAAGGTGGATGCAGGGATTCCCAATTCGGTCACCTGTGGGTGGTCGGTCACTATTAGGTAAGCGACATGCAGTTTCTGGTATAAACTAGCATATTTTTGTATGGTTGGCTCCTTAGACCAGTTAAAATTTCATGATAGCGTCCAATTTTTATTATGTCAGAAGTATCCAGACAGCTGACCTAATGAAATCCGGACAGCTGACATAATGAATTTGGGTCTTCTCCACAATTCTGGAGACCCCTATCATACAGCAGCGGAATAAATACAAGAACAAGGTAATATATACAAGGACGGCAAGCAACAACAGTCCGGGTAAAGACTCAATTATCATACTAAGTAAGATACTAATATTCTTGTAGGTGCTAAAATAGCCCCCCTGGAAAAGAATAGCCATTATTGGCCTACATTGAGGTATTCGCATACTAAATAGCCCAAGCAAAGTTTTTATCAATACGAACAATATCTAGAATAATGAAGATACTAAAATCAATTGCACTGACATCATTGAGAGTGGAGTTTTGAGAGCTTCACATATGCATCAGCTACAAATCTTGAAGTTGTAATAAATTGCAGAACAGAGTACTGCAACTGGAGGTAGGTCACTACGGGGTGTTTTCACTGCTATTGCAGTGCTCTTCTGTAGCCTATTCCAGAGGTTTTTCGGGAAGTTTTTGCGGAGGCTGTTCCGGAAGCTGTTCCGGAGGCTGTTCCGGAGGCTGTTCCGAAGGCTATTCTAGATGCTGTTTGAGTAGCTGTTAACATGCTACAAGCAGCTGTTAACATGCTACAAGCAGCTGTTCGAGCAGCTGTTTAAGAGGGTGTTCCGGAGGCTGTTCAGAGGCTGTTCAGAGGCTGTTTCGGAGGTCGTACCGGAGGTCATACTAGAGGTTGTTCCGGAGGCAACTTTCCAGGCCGTTTCGGAGGCTGTTTCGGGCGCTGTTTCGGAGGCTATTTCGGAGGTTGTTTGAGCTCGAACAGCCTCTTAAACAGTATTTCAATGGTCTCTAAAAAAGCCCTGAAGAGCAGTCTTGAAATCTTAGGATCTATCAGAATAGTAGTCAGACTATCAGAATAGTAAGTTTTGATCATTATAATGCCTGAACCTGCACTTATCGTAGTTGCCTGCAGTGCTATTTTTATATTTCTAGTACAGAACTTACATCTATTTGCGCTGTCCTCATACGTAGGTATAGGACTGTTGGTACTGCAAGTCCTAAATTCGTTATGTCCGCTGTTCGGATACTTCTGACATAATAAAATCCACACTGAGTATCATAGCCAAGCATACAAAAATATGCTAGTATATACCGGATACTGCATAGCGCATAATATGCATTGATCCCCTGTCTGGATACTTAATTTTTCAACTAGTATATAGTATGAAGAGTCGCCAGAAGCTCTGACTTATATACATGAATAATGATAGCCAATAAATGGCAAAATATAGAATAAAGCTAACAATAGTGAAAGAATGACATAGTGTAGGGTCGTCTACAAGCCACAATATTTACGTCAAGATATGAGCAGTAATGAAATCAATAGGAATCGTAGAAATGATACAATAGGCTTTTTTGTACCTAGCGCTTCGCCACTCAGTGGCGGATAGCAACTCGGATGTACGCATAATTACAACACTTTAACAGTACTAATAGTTGCCAATGACAACGATATGAATGAGATATCGCCATAGCCCTTAGGGCGGCATGCGATCAATGATAAAAAAATTGAATGAGATGCCATTGGAATTATGAAGAAGCGGGTCACGGTATATGGAGAAAGAAGCACGTCGCTAGCGCACTACCAGGGAGCGCAGGAGAGATTTGGCAATTTGAAGTATCACATAAGCAAATCACATGATGCCTATCACAGTATTTTTATCAGATCGTGACTGCCGCCGAGAGGAGCGGGTTGCTCGGAGGAGGAGGTAGCCTCGTTCAGCCGCAAAAGATTAAAGGTAAAAACAAACCTTCTTGGCGTCACTGCATCACACTGGCACAAGGCCAGATTTAGCTCAAGTCTTTTTTTTTTTTTTTTTTTTTTTTTTTTAATATCATTACTCGCGTGCCGCCCTATGGGCTATGGCGAGGGTTTTTATTAAAGGAAAAAAATAAAAACTAACTACTTGTCTCATTACATGTGAGTCCCACGGACTTCTCTGGTGTTGTGGGTGGGTCGATGCGGGGGACGTGTTTCCTTCCTTCACCTGTCCCACTCGTATCGGCAAGCCCTCAGCCATCTTCCTCCGAGTCTCACCCTGTCCATTACCTTGTCTTCCTCCAGGTAGACCACCACCGAGCTTGTCTGTTTGCCCTCCTCTTGCAGTGTCTTCTTGCTTCTAAGCCACCTTATCCCTGCTGTCTTTCCCATGGCTTTGTTGTCTGTTTCCAACCATCTCTGAACTTTCCCGAGATCCTTTCTCAGGGCTATTCCGTGTATTACGATGCCCGGTCTGGGGGTGGTGGCATCGCGGGTGGATGGTCGGGTCGGGGATTTGGCTTGTTGGGGTCGAGGGGGGGCGGTCTTGGGTTCCGGGGTGGGTCTAGGGTAGGGAGTAGGCGCGGAGGCTGATGCCGATACTGTTGGTGTGTGCGATGATGGGGCGCCACTTGAGGCGATCTTTCTGGCCTCCGTATCGTCAAGTCTCTTCAAGGCGTACGGTTGTATCGATACCGCTTTGCCTTTCCTTTTCTTTGGGTTATTCGCAGGCGGTATCCCCGGTATGTTGCCTGCGGGAGTTGTTGGGGTGGGGGTGGTGGGAGTTTCGGGAGTGGGTGTCTCCGATAGCAGGGTGTGGTAGTTAAGTCCGCATGCTTCGGAGGTGGCCTCCACCGGGGTTGTCTGGATGCACGTGATGGGGCTGAGCCCCAAGGGTTGAGGTGGCGGCGGTGGTGGTGTGTCTGCATGGCTAAGCCAGCTCGGTCTGGTGTCTTTCGGGTCCCCGGAGAAGACCTTCAACGTCATGTCTTCACAGAACCGTATTGCCAGAATTGACCCATTAACTGGGGTCGTGTCCTTCTCGACTCCCCAAAGTGCAGCCACTACATTCTCCCATAAATTCGGGATCATGCGTCTGTAGTCGAGCAGGTCTTGGACCGTTTCTTCCCAGTCAGGGACTGGAATGTCGTCCCATGACCGGTAGTATTTGTCCCAGCTTAACGTCGCTCCTTCCGACGTCGGTGGTGGTGATGGCGGCGGAGGGGGGGTTTTGGAGGTGGCGGAGAGGTAGGGGTGGCTCTCGCTTTGTTTTTGCTCTTCAGCATTTTGTCTTTTCCTTATTGGCCGTCGGGTGAAGGTCTGAGTCTGTCTATTGGCGCTTGGCGCCGGTGGGGGTGTTTTTTTTTTTTTTTTTTTTTTGTCACGTGACCCCGCGCGCAGCTACTCGCCAAGGCAGGGCCCGGTGGGGGTGTGGGTGATGTATTGGCAATGAGGTGATGAGCTGACGGTTTCCTCAAATTTCACCCCTCGGGAAAATTTGCGGCGTTGGGTATCTAGGAATAAAAGTCAGATGAATAGACTCAGCTCGCTGAGAGCTATCGATCTATGTTACTTTCGCTGGGGGGGACGTTGTGGTTGTGGAGTCGCCCGAGGAGGTTGGAGAGGTGTGATACCTGGGCACACGTAGCACAGTAAATGACGCGGAGCGATATCTCAGGACGGCGAGCTGCTAATAGTCACGGACTCGAGAACAGCCATAGCAAGATTGAAAAAGATCGCGAACGGAGACCCAACCCACGAAGGTCCCGCGTGGATGGTGAGAGAAAAATGGGAGGAGAGAATGACACGAGGGGATCAAGATAAAGCGGTGATGTGGGTAAAAGCACACGCAGGGGTCAAGGGCAACGACAATGCAGACAAGGCCGCGAAGATAAGGAACCGCACTCCAATACCAGGATGAAATAGTCACGGAAGCCGGTATACGCCAATTTGCCAAAGCACAAAGAGCTAGCGAACGAAACAGACTACAGCTATCCTACCACCCCCTTCAACTGTCGGAACATTACATCCGTTGCCACCTGTTGCTATTATTATTGTTCTCTGTTATTTTGTCGTTCCACTCATGCATTTAACCTCGCTATTGGATTATGTATGAATACGCCACAACGCCAGCTTTTATGTGGCTTACGCCACGGCGTTCTCTTGCAAGCCACGCATCCCGTGCCTTTCTCACCTTTCCTGATATGACATCTTCCCTGATGATTTCCTATTCAGTCATGGTTCACAAGTCACGTTATGCTATGCTTCTCATGTATATAAACCTGCTGTTCTTGCGACTCTACGTTCAATAGACTTAACGGTATCTCTATACTTCTATAGCCCTCACCGTGACCAAAGCAGCCCTCGCAGACCCTCCCGCTCGTATATCAACGCCTAAAAGACCGAAGCTGTTCGCGATTAGTGCCTTACATTAGGTCGTACTTAGTTACGAACATAGGGCAAACACACAGATGAATACATTGACAGCACCACAATCTGAGCAACTTTATTCCTCCAAGGTCTGTGCAATTTGGAGATGAAATCACTGGGTATAAGTATACGAGTATAATGTTTCACCAATACTAGTGCCAGCTACAAAGCAATATGTAGTGATTATAAAGTATTCAGGTTCCAGCGGGTGCTGTGCATGTTTCTCATAACGCCTGCATATAGACGTCAGCCTGAACTTTGGAGAGCTCAACCTGGTGGAGCATATGATTTCTCAACTTACCTTTCTCGGTTCCATCTGCAGTACCTTCTTACTTTCCCTGCGCAGTATAGTTCTTCCAGTATGCCTCCCAAGCCGGCACCCCGCCGTCCTTAATAACCGCTAAGAGTTGCTTGGCCAGTCCTGATAAGGTGATTGGTGCCAAAATGAAGGTTTTGCTTTCACTAATTGTGAGTGCAATATTGTTCGCGAATGCCCTGGGAATGATGTGCTGGGTTTTAAAGTCAATGAGGGCCCAGTTATCCAGCGGTACGGGTACAATGGGCTGAGGTGCTTTTTTGTCTGCACGAAACCCCGTTATGTCTCCATCCAAACGACCCGTAAAGTTCGAAATCGTGCTTTCAAGATTCAGTTCTCCGCTCTGTTAATTATCGTAATGAAAGTTAGCCTGGAGCTATACCAGCAGTCGAAAAAAGCAGGTGCCAATCTGAACCCAAGCAACAGCGTGGACAAGTGTTATGATTGCTTCCTAAGAATTCCATGGAAGGACTCAAGCTTACATCCCGTCTAATGATTATATCCCAAGGTAATGTAAAGCAGGGGATCCAAAGCATAATACTGTACGCCTTGCTGTTCCCCTGAGATGGAGCATCCCATGGCGGTTGTGCTTGTTGCTTCCAAAAAACGTCTATTGCGGGGTATAAAATTTGCTCTGGAAACAGCTTATTGAGGGCATCTAGAATCATGAAGCAAGGGATCATTGTCAATGATCGTATTCATATGTCCAAGAGGTCATGGACTTACCTAGAAAGTTTGTGCCCAATGACTTGCTAGTAAATCGGGATGCCGCCTGTGGAGACAGTAAAATATAACTTCTACCTTCAAGGTACTTAGGTGAAAGATTTTCCAGATATACATTGAAGAAGCTTCTGTGTATATAGCTAAGCCTTCCAACGTCAAACAAGATCCAGTGCTCCCTAGATGGGTTTATGCTGAGCTTGTCGGATTCAGTGTATTGTTTTGCAGAGGGTAATCCGGCCAGAAAACGATCAATATTTGATTCACTGTCCTTTCTATTTTTACCAGATTGATCTGGCGCTCCTACTGGCACCGGTAAGGTAATGGGTGAGGAAGCCCCAAGCTGCGGGACATAGACAGTAAGGAACCCTAATAGAAAGGACGTGAGGACTCTAATCCTTCACGATGTAAACGGAAATTCTGTGACAAGAATATATACCTTGAGGCATTTTCACAGTTTAATCACAACCGGGAAATCGGATGACTTATGCGCGAACGAGAAACTGAAATTTGGCGATTAGTTGGGACGCGACGTGGAAATTGACTGATGTGGAGCTCTGCGAGACTATATACCGATAGTGGTAGGTGCAAGGAGGGGTAATCCAAATGGTGCAGCCCGTCACTGCCAATGCTTGGCGTTCAGGCCTCCAACTAACATGAACTCGCAGGCGTAGCGTGCCCGATGTGGTAACGATCTGCCCCCTTGTAACGATCCACTTTCTGGGCACTCCTCGTCATGCATTCCTCACTCTACTACTTTTATTTGAATATATTGCAACTATAGAAATTATACCAATTTGACATCTTTTTTTTTTTTTTTTTTTTTACATCATTGATCGCTTGCCGCCCCACGGGCTATGGCGATAATTTGACATCGCTGAATCAGAATTTGCTATTATAATGAGGAAAAAATCAAAATTCCAATATTTACAACTAAATTCATTATTATTTACCTAATTTGAGCTCTCCCTGTATATAGTATAGCTCAACATCCTCGAAATCAGAAAAATAATATAGAAAACTAGTAATTCTCATCCATCTAGGGCCAGTCTTTTTATTAAAAGTCAACAATTGCATATACAGATCATGAGGGATGCAATGCACCTTTAATTGTATAGATTTTTTTTTTTTTTTTTTTTATTTCATTACTCGCGTGCCGTTAATTGTATAGAAGTAGTTTATGTTCCTGAGCTAATCTCCATACCTTGATCTGACCTTCAGTGTTCCTAGACTCCTCAAGTGATTCAGGAATACCGGGACTTGAAGTAGTAGTAGTTGAAGCACTAGGGGTGGTAATGTTACGGGCGTGAGGGGCTAGGCTCCGGTGGGCGCTGGAAGGCACTGGATGTTACGGCTACGGAGGAGTGTATACGGCGGGTCGGAGTCGCTACGGAGGTTTGTCGGGCCGGAGTCGCCACGGAAGTGTGTATATACGGCGGGCCGAATGGGCAGCTGTTTGGCGTGGAGCGCGCAGCGGAGCGGAGCGATTCGCGGGCGTAGTAATTTTTTTTTTTTTTTTTTTTTTTTATATCAATACTCGCTTGCCGCCCTAAGGGCTATGGCGAGGGTTTTTATTAAAAAAACTCCAAAAAGAACGAAAGAAGTAAGCAACTTTAAATACATGATGCCCGCGGTTTACATAGTGTTGCGGGGGGAGCGGCCAGTCCGTCTCATCTCCTTCCTCATCTCCGTCCCCTATCCGCCTCGTACTGGCTCACTTTCAACCATCTTCCTCCGAGTCGCACCTTGTCGATGTCCTGTTGGCCTTCCAGATAAACCACTATGGAGCTCGTCTTCTTCCCCTCTCCAACTAGTAGGTCCTTCTTTCTCAACCAACGGATCCCAACCACCTTCTTCAGGTCCTTGTTGTCTGCAACCAGCCATCGTTGTACGTTCCCCAGATCCTTCCTCAATGCTACCCCATGTACAACGATTCCAGTCTTGACAGAGGTCTTGGTGGTGGCACGGTGTCGCCGGAACGCTTCTTGCTGGGTCGGAAGCTTCCGTCTTGGCTTGTGTGGCGACGGTGGTGGTGTGTTCGGTGATGATGGTGCCGGCACCGGTGGCGGCGATGGCTGTAGTGCCGGTGCGGGTGACGGCGGTGCGGGTGGTGGTGCTCCCGAAGCTGCGATCTTTTTTTGCCTCCTCATCGCTGAGTCGGCGTTTTATTTCGTAGGGCTGATTGGGAGCGGGCGTCTTCCCCTTCCTCTTCCTGTTGCCGGAGGTGTTGCCGTCACGTGGCACAGGTGGGTCCGCCTTTTCCTTCCCCTTCCGGTCGGCGGGTGGCGCCGGCGGGATGTCTATGCACGTGATGGGGCTGGGCCCCAGAGGCTGTGCTGGTGGAGGTGGTGGTGGTGGTGGTGTAGGCGGTGGTGGCGGCGGTGGCGGCGGCGGTGGAGGTGGTGATGGCTCCGTGTGTACACACGTGATGGGGCTAAGCCCCAGCTTCTGTGGTGAAGGTCGTGGTGGAGCCAGGTGAGGGTAGGGGGCGGGTTTGCCATGGTCGTCGAAGGTGATCCCGAGGTAGTCTCCCTTCCTCGGGGGTTCAGCCGCAGCATTCTCTCCCCACATGTTCCGTTTCCAGTATTCGACGAGGGTTTCTAAAAAGGCTTCCTTCTCGTCTCTCATGGCCGTCCAAGCCCGGGGCCTCCTAGCCGATGTCGGTGGGTACCTCCCCTTTGGCGGCATGCTTATTGGCTTATGCGTGTGGGGCTTGGCGCCGGGGTGGTGTGGTGGCAACGGGGTGTTGAGCTGAAGATTCCTCGCGATTTTGCCCCTCGGGGGAAAACCGCAGATTCGGGTATTTGGGAAAGAAAATTAGATCAAAGTGACCATAAACGTTTGACACACACTTCCTTAGCACTACCCTATTCGATAAATAAATGAATCTACTGCCAAGCCTAACGGGTGATCAGTCCAGTCTATCAGCATTGGTCTTATGTAACGATTCAGGGTAAGTGCTCCCCAACGCGGGTAAGTCTTACCGTAGCCGTAACAGGTAACACTAACTCCTTCTGAGGTGCCAGGTATGACAGAAGAGACCTGTGGCTCAAATCTGCTGTTGGAACCTTCTTCTACCCACCCCCCCTTCTAGTATTCAGACCCTCCTATCTCATGAACTAAAGATCTTTCCCAGCCCCAGCCTTGCATTTGAGTTCTTCCATGGTGTCTCTTTGTAGCTTGTTCAGCTGCAGCCATTACAAAATAAGTAGTAGAACGAGGAATGTATGACGAGGAGTGCCCAGAGAATGGATCGTTACAGGAGGGCAGATCGTTACCACTTCGGGCACGTTAGCGTACAGTATACGACGCTGCTTTCGTAGCGGGACGTGATAAAATTTTCAATTTCGCGACAATTTTACCACGGTATTACAGTACTAGCAGTTACGACTGAAGGTGATCATCCGCACGAAAGTGACTTGAACCAGTGTGGAGATTTGAATATCAAATTCAGGAAACGAAAGAAAGGTGAAGGTCTTGAGAGGACCTGGTGGAAAGTCTGCCTACGAGAGGAAAATAAGTGACTAAGCTGGGGTGGAGCATGAGACTAGCAACCAGACTAGACTAGCGACTGACCCCTACCACGGGAGGCGTGGTCAGTCTCGAACTGGGGGTGCAACCAGACGAAACTTACTTGAGACTAGCGACTTACCGGACATGAGTCTACATTTGGTATATCATTGTTATCAGATTCTAAATACCAGCGCGTGGGCGCAGGGGGTGAGTGAGAAACAAATCTGATATGCTAATGATGATAGGAGCGCTTCTTGGCGGGGCCTTTTTTTTTGTTTTTGTTTTTATCTCATTGACTGCGTGCCGCCCTGAGGGCTATGGCGGTTTGGCGAGACTATTAGTTGGTATGATCACTGCTCGTACTAGGTAGTCAGTCTCGACCGCTTAGTGGCTGACTAAGCTACTCCACACTACGCGGTTGCTTGTCTGGAATAAAATGTGCGCGACTTTACTAGTATTCTCCGGACAGTCCTTTTGGAATGTCCTGACTGTCCTGACTGTCCCGAAGGTTGCATAACTGACTGTCCCGTCTTGCATATGGTGCGGCTGAGCTCACTGTCTTGGTGTGGCAACTAGCGAGAATTCATTAAAAAAGCGAAGTACCTAAATACATGATTGTGCGCAATACAGAATGATACATCATACTGATGTAGTAGAAGATACAGTGATACAGTCTTGAGTCTCATTATGCGCCACACTCTCTGCCCGAGCCCGCTTTCGCTGCCTTTCTGCCATTTCAGCTCCTGTTAAGGTACGACCAGCTGCTTTTCCTTTATTTTTACGTTGGGGCAATGTGCTGGAAGATGCGACTGGTGCAAAGTGACGAGGTACTGTTGGTACTGTGGAATGATCAGTGATTTCGCGTTTTAGAGCAATACTGATATCTTGAACTCGTTTGGCAAAGATCTCACCAGCCTCTCCTTGCAGTTCTGAATGAATGAACTCTATATCATGGAGTGCCCGTAGGAGCATAGTATGCCCATTCTGCTCATAGTGGTCATGTGGTTGCAGTGCTACTGGGTCTAGAGAACCTGAAGTTGCACCGGTACCAGTGGTGATTCCACATTCATCGAGGGTAGTAGGCATTATCCAAGAACCGTGTAAAGTGGTATGCTCATCAATCTGCCAACGAGGATGCAGGAGCTGAATTGGAATGGGTATCCTGGTGCTCACGAGATCTAGACTAATGAAGCGATGTCTGCAAGGTAGTCCATACTGTGAAATTATAGTACAAGTACAAATTCAGTATTATTGCAATCTTTGGCAGCCTCCCACTCAATTTTGACGAGATTGATAGCTGTGATGGTAATTGGTCCAATAAGGTGTGTAAAAATCGAAGTGTCTAGGAATCGTGGTACCTTCGTTCTAGATTCAGCTTTCTCCTCATCCAGTCGTCTGGTTGCTTGTTTTAGGTGCTCGGCTAGACGTAATGTATCTTGTTCTAGGGTGATCTGTGGATTCAAAAATTGTTTTACAACAACATGGTGACCTTCATTACGTTGAGTAGAATATGCTCCAAGATTGGCATAATATCGAGTATAGCTACGTAGCACCTAAATTACATATCAGTAAGAGCTTATTATAGTTAGAAAAATGTAGTACATACCTGAGTCTCCTTGAGTCGCCAGTTTTGCTCCATATAGTCTCGCTCTTCTGGCTGTAATTCAAAATAAAGATCTTGACGTACTTGACTAAGTTTATCAAGATCTTCACAATGAACATACATCCAAATCAGATGTTGGAGACGGTCTTGCTGCTGCTTAGTATACCCACGTTCTGATAATCTTTTCTTAATATTCTGTACCATATGCCATTCGCATAATTGGTGATGAACATTTGGCCATTGGTCTGCGAGTGCTTTGATAAACCCTTTTGCTTGATCACTAAGTACGTGCTTAGGACGAGGAATATCATCAGGAAACACTACTATGTTCTACCGGGATATTGCGCACGACCGGGATGTTGCGCACTAGCGTGGCGCTAGTGCGCTAGCGCGATTACTTGATAACACTACAGTTGCGGGGCATTGTGGGGCACAGCAACGCAACAACAATCATTCCCGGAGGTCTATAGAACCCAGCCATGGCAAAAGATCAAGAAGCGAAAATTCAGGAGGCTATTAAGGGCCTTAAGATGGTAAGTTCAAGTCAGTTCGGAGAGCAGCAGACTTTTTAGGACTAGCTGAAGCTACAGTGAGAAATAGATATAAAGGGAAGACTACTACTCGTAAAGTTAGTCATGAGAGTCAGCAGCACCTAGATAAAGAGCAGGAGAAGGCAGTGGTAAGATATCTTGAGCGAATGGATGATATGGGATTTCCTATTGAGATAGAAACTTTGAGAGAGATTGCTACTAGTTTAATAATTAAATGTAAGGGGGGTATTAAGCAAGATTTAGGCAGAAATTGGGTACGCAGGTTTGTGAAAAGACACCCAGAGTCAAGCAGAAGTTAGCAACAGCTCAGGAGCGCCAGCGGGCAGCAGCAAATAATCCGGAAGTGGTAAAAAGGTTTATTCAGGCAGCGCAAAAAGTGATAGCAAGGAATAAGATACCCGCAGAGAATATATGGAATATGGATGAGAAAGGGTTTATGTTAGGAAGAGGAAGCAAATGCAAAGTGATTTGTAGAGCTGGGAGAAAGCATGTGCGAAAGAGGGTGGATGGAAACAGAGAAACAATTACAGATATTGAGACAATTATGCAGCCGGTAAAGTATTACCTGCATATATTATATATAAAGGAAAAACTCATGTAGCAGGATGGTATGCAGGTATAACTCCAGAGGATAAGGAAGCAAGATTTAACCACTCACCTAAGGGATGGGCAGATAATAAAATTGGTCAAGACTATTTGCAGAATCATTTTTACCCCCTAGCAATGAAATTGTCTAAAAAAACTCATCGTCTTGTATTGTTTCTAGATGGACATGCCTCTCATTGCTCTTGGGAATTTCTTTCATGGTGTTTGGAGCATGATATGTTAGTGTTTTATCTTCCCCCACACTCAAGGCATCTTCTACAGCCTTTAGATGTTGGGTTATTTGCACCTCTACAACATGCCTATAGTCAAGAGGTGGATACCTTTACTAGAGAGAATTTTGATATTGTTAGAAAAGGAAATTTTTGGCCAATGCTTAAGACAGCTCGAGAGCGTGCCTTTACGGAGCAGAATATCAAGTCTGGATGGGCAGGGACTGGAATATATCCTAGCAACTATAGAACCCCCTTGGCAATATGCAACATACAGCTATCGAAAAATACCTCTCTCCAGTACGTCCAATATCCTCCCATAGTGTTTATACTCCTAGGACACCAAAAGCACTCAAAAGGCGTACTATTCGCTTCATTCAACGACTTCCAAATGCCTCTCAGTCAGAAATCAAAAAGTCATTTCTTAAGCTCTCATCAGCAGCATTAGGAGCAATGACTGAGGTTGATATTGAGAGAGATATCAATATGAAACTCAAGAGGCGTGGTAAGAAACTCAAGACAAAGGACCAAAGACGTCTTCCAGTCATTGGGCCCATCACTGGAAAGGATATTATCAGGCTCAAGAAGCAGCTAGAGATGGAAGAGCAAAAGAAGCAAAAACCGAAAAAAAAAAGAACATCCAAGTCGAAGTCACAGCAACCACAGGTCAAAAACAAGCGTCAACCATCCCAACGTACTCGCAAACAAGCTAGAATTGCTTCAGAGTCACCAGAAGCCTGGTCTGATACAGATGACTCTGAAACATCTGATGCTGCCTCAGATACCACTTTGGATACTATAGTTGTTCAGACACCACTTCCGCCCACAAGACGCCAGCTCTTTCCTACTTCGCACCCACCATCTAGACCCACAAGAGCATCTACCACAATGGCTGTGAGACTTAGGAAATGATTCTGCAAAAGTTAGACCTTCAAGTGTCTGTCCTTCCCAAATAGGTATGTTACCAAAATCACCCCCCCTGAAAAATTTCTGTGTGCTTAAACAAGGTCTGAAATAGGTTTCTAGATGTATCCAGATGCATTGTATTTAATTTGAAGTCAATTGAACAAGTCGTTGAATTTTGACAAGTCATTTATTAGTCACCCGAAAGTGCGCAATATCCCGGTTATGCGCAATATCCCGGTAGAACACAGTAATTCATCAAGACAATGGAAGATAAAATCGAAATTCTCAGCACTTTCAGATCGAATAAAGCTGAAAGCTAAGGAAAAGGTGCGGTTCGTATTGGTAATACCAACGATATTAGCTAAAGGCATTCGAAGGAGATTATTACTGAATGTCGCATCACATTCCATAAGAAAGTCTGCAATGAATCGCCGTCCTAGTCTGATTTGATCACCATTGATGAAAAAGATTTGCTCGAGCTGTTGTGCAATGATTGTACCATCTGCATTTGTCTTGTCACTCCATCGAGATCGTGTATGAAAACCAGCTGTGGTTAGTTCTCTTAACATCCGATCGATTCTTTCCTCAGCAGTAATAGGAATTTTACTACTACGACGGCTGTTATAGTATGCTTTAGGATTCCACTGTATTCCTTCTTCTGTACGAAGGTGTAAGGACATATTGTTACTCAATCCTGCTCGCCTATGCTGTATAGCATCTCCTACTGCTTGCTGATAATCAGTATTGCGACGTTTATGCTGGATATATATTAACGGTGCCAAAGGGTGAGTATGGATTTTATCTGATGTCGCAAGCACCCAAGTATCTGTTCCACTATCTATATCTACTCGCAAATTGATAGATATTGCCCATAGACATTCTTTGGCTTGTGTGTTGGTCTGGCGTCTGCGCTGTACTATATATATATTAGTACATAAGTCTTAATTAAAATATATTGACATACCTTCAGAATTCTCTGCATCTAGTTTTCTAGTATCTCGGGGCTTGCCATGATGTACACATCCATAGCGTATACGACCTTTCTTTTCAGACCCACTTAAAGTCACCACAGCGAAGCCTTTGGTAAATGCATAGTCCTGGAGTCTATCTAAAGCCATATTTGGCCATGCATATTGCTCGCCATCCATAGGTTCTTCGCAATGTAATTCAGGCATCTCTTCTACAACCTTTATTACTACCGAAACAAGCTCCTTTGGAAGGCTTGGGTGTGGAGTCCAGGTCTGTTTCGCACTCAAGGTACCAGTTGCAGTGGAGAGTGACATTTTAGTGGGCGCAAAGCAAGTGTAGGGCAGAAAAATTAAACAAGGACTCGTGAGTACTATATGAATATATGTATCGGCTGGAAAATATCTAGGATGTGAAGTGCGTGAAGCCTTTGTAATTGTGTTGGAGTCTTACAAAAATGAAAATCTCAAAACCAGTAGCTACAGTACGAATTATCAAAGAAAAATTTCCCAGTTCGGAGAGTTAAGCACACTGATTACCCCGCATCGAAAATATCTGCCGCACCAAGACAGTCTGCCACACCAAGACAGTGAGCTCAGCCGCACCATATGCAAGACGGGACAGTCAGTTATGCAACCTTCGGGACAGTCAGGACAGTCCAAAAGGACTGTCCGGAGACATCCCGTTACCATAATCCCACGAGTATATTCTGATTTTTTCCTTAATGCCCTTTGATTATTCCCCAATGCAATTAATAATTGGCTTGTCTGCTGAAGCTATTCCTAGGCCTGGCTGGGGGTAGTTCTACAGTTCTACTTGATCCAACTTCATCTATTTTGGTACTTCAGTATCGTGGGCTGCAGATACATACCACTTAGTTGCTCTTACATATTATGCTAGTCTACACTAGTGCATTCCACTAGCGTCACCCATGTCGGCGACTCCAGTAGGCCGTCGCCGACATTTGCCCTTGGCTACTCTATGGTGTCGCGCACATTTTATTCCAGACATTCTCCCACGAAGCAACTGCATAGTGTGGAGTAGCTTAGTCAGCCACTAAGTGGTAGTCTGGTTCGGGACTGGGGCTGGGGCAGCAAATACATATTATGAATCGGCCTGCATCAAACTCTTAGCTGACGTCCCTGGTAGTGAGCGGCACGAGCCGAGCCAGCTCGAGCTCAAACGAGCCAAGATCTTTTTTTTTTTTTTTTTATATCAATACTCGCATGCCGCCCGATGGGCTATGGCGAGGGTCTTTATTAAAAGAATAACAACTCTCACTAACTACTCCTCCTAACTAACTACATGTGTTGCCCGCAGAGCTCTCTCATGGTGCGAATGAAGGCCCGGTATGTCCTACTTCCGTCCCCTCTCCGAATCATACCGTTCCGTCCTCAACCAACGTCCCCCAAGCCTGAGCCAAGATCATGCTTGTGTTTTTCTTGACAGCTCGCTAAAATGCTTAGCCAGTGCAAGGTTTCATAAACTGTAAATACCTAATATAGTAATAATTAGAGACTTGGAGCTCATTCTGACCTACCAACAACTTCGAAATGCACAATTTAGCTGATAGTAGTGAGAAAGATGAAAATTTAGCTTAGTTTAGTTTAGTTTGTCAATATTATGTATATAATCAATCCAGGCTCGAGCCGAGCTCACTTACTCACGAGCTGGCTCGAGCTCACCCTCCAGCTCGGCTCGAGCTAGCTCGTGCCGCTCACTACCCTGTATTTCTTAACTTATCTTTCTTGGTTCCATCTGCAGTACCTGCTTACTTTTCCTGCGCAGCCACGTCCTTCCAGAGTCTCTCCCAAGCCGGCACCCCACCGTCCTTGACAACCCTCAAAAGTTCATTGGCCAGTTCTGAAACCTTGATTGGGGCCAAAATGAAGGTTTTACATTCATTCATTGTGAGTACAATATTGTTCACGAAGGCCTGGGGAATGATCTGCTGGGTTTCAAAGTCGATAAGGACCCAGTGATGCTGTGGTATGGGCACGATGGGCTGAGGTAAATCTTTAATATATGTACGATTCCCTGTTGTGTCTGTACGATACTGATGTTGTGGTATGTCTTTAACTAACTCCGATGTAAGGTTCAAAATTGCCATTTCAAGATTCAAGTGTTCGTGCTGTTCATTGTCGTGATGAAAGTTAGTGTGGAGCTATACTAGCAGCCAAAAAAGCAGGTGCCTATCGGATTAGAGCAATAGCGTAGACGAGGTTTATGATAGCTTTCTCAAAATTACATGGATGAAAGAGCCTACGTTTAGTTCCGGTGTAATGATTATATCCCATGGTAATGCGAAGCCTGGGATCCAAAGCACAATATTATACGACATTCTGTGAATTGTAGTATCCCACGGCGGTAGTGCTTGTTGCTTCAAAAAAACGTCTATTGTGGGGTGTAGAATTTTGTCAGGAAAATGTGTATTGAGGGCATCTAGATCCGTGAAGCAAGAGGTTATTGGCAACGATATTCACGTGTAGAAAGAGGTGCATGGACTTACCTAGAAAGTTTGTGCCCAATGAATTGCTAGTGAATCGGAATGCGGCTTGTATGGACAGTAGAATATAGCTTCTACTTGCAAGGTAGTCGGGTGAGAGATTTTCCAGATATACGTTAAAGAAGCTTCTGTGTATATAGCTAGGTCTTCCAATGTCAAATAAAATCCAGTCGCTGGCTGATGGGTTGATGTTGAAATTGTCGGGCCCGGTGTTATGTTCTGCAGAGGGAAATCCCGCTAGAAAACGATCAATATCTGATTTACTATCCTTTTTTTTATTACCGGTTTGGGATGACTTCCCCACTGGCACCGGTAGGGTAATGGGTGAGGAAGCCCCAAGCTGCGGGACATAGACAGTAAGGATGCCTAATAGAAAGATGTAAGGGCTCTAACTCTTAAAATCTGTGACGAGGATATATACCTTGAGACATTTTCAGAATTCAAACACAACTGGGATTCGGATAACGTATGCACAAACGAGATACGGAAATCTGGCGACTCTGGAACTATAATAGTTGGGACGCGACGTGGAAATTGACTGATGGGGAGCCCCGCGAGACTATGGTCGGTGCAAGGAAGGGTAATCCAACCGTCACTGCCAATGCTTGGCGTTCAGGCCTCCAACTAACACGTCTTGATTGAACTCGCAGGCGTAGCGTACAGCATACGACGCCGCATTCGTAGCGGGAAGTGAATAAATTTTCAATTTCGCGACAATTTTACCGCTCTATTACAGTACTAGCAGTTACGACTGAAGGTGAGCATCCGCACGAAAGTGACTTGAACCAGTGTGGAGATTTGAACATCAAATTCAGGAAACGAAAGAAAGGTGAAGGTCTTGAGAGGACCTGGTGCAAAGTCTACGAGAGGAAAATAAGTGACTAAGCTACAAAGAGTGGGGTAGAGCAACTGACCCCTACCAGGGTGGGTGGGGTCAATCTCGAACCGGGGGTACTAGTAGTACAACCAAATGCAACTTACTTGAGACTAGCGACTTACCGGTACATTACTGTACATTGGTATAACATTGTTATCAGATTCTAAATACCACCTCAACCGCGGGGCTGGGCGCAGGTGATGAGTGAGAAACAAATCTGATATGCTAATGATGATAGGAGCGGTTCTTGGCGAGACCTTTTTTGTTCTTTTTGTTTTTATATCATTTTTTTTTTTTTTTTTTTTTTTTTATTATTTCATTACTCGCATGCCACCCTAAGGGCTATGGTGAGGTATAAATAAACTAGTTAATTACAGGTATAACGAATAAAATAAATGCTAATAATCACTCCTGCCCTGCCCATTCCAGTATCTCCCCGATGTTCGTATCCTTGTCTGGTTGTGTTTTTATATCATTGACTGCGTGCCGCCCTGAGGGCTATGGCGGTTTGGCGAGACTATTAGTTGGTATGATCACTGCTCGTACTAGGTAGTGGTATGCTTTACGTTTTATGTTTTTCTGTTTTTCAATTTCTTTCATGTTACGGGTTCACCGCGACCGTAGTGTGGGCGCGCTCCACCGTAGCCATTTCGGCCCGCAGCCTACACACCTCCGTAGCCGTTTCGGCCCGCCGTATATACACCTTCCGGCCCGCCATATACACCCCTTAGCCGTAACACCTGGCCTCCGGGCCCAGCGTAGCCGAGCCCCTCACGCCCGTAACAAGAAGTAATGCATGTGACTTTTAAAAATGGTAAAGTAATATAGATACCATTATTATATAGCTCTATATCTGCCAAGTCTTAGAATAATGTATACATAAAATCTTATACTCAGTATCTAATACTTTTTACCACAAAATCATATATCTTTTATACAGATAACTATAATAATGACAGTTCAAAATAGTATGCTGGTCTTTAACTAAAGAATATCAGCTAGCTAGGCTGATAAGAAAGGCATCACAAATGGAGGTAGAATTGGTTACTATATTGATAAAGTGCTTGAAGTGTAGTATGAGGATTAACAGTTTCGAAGTATAGTATGAGTTCTAAAGTCTTGATATTGGATACTGGTAAAGAGAAAAAAATTTCAAAGAAATAAAAAGAATAGAGAAGCCTATAAATACACTTTTTTTTTTTTTTTTTTTTTTAATTTCATTACTCGCATGCCGCCCTACGGGCTATGGCGAGGGTCTTTATTAATGAAAGTAAAAGAAGTCAAAACGATCGCACCCACTAGCTACATGTGTTGCCCGCGGTAGTCCTACGTGATGCGGGAAAGGGAAATATCTAAAACTCAGAGGGCCAGTCCGTCCGTCCTACTTCCGTCCCCTGAAATACACTTTTAAAATATACAACTTATCTCCTAGAGATATTAAACATAACAGACTTGATATAGGTCTATGTAATTGAATCACTTTTAATATTTATAGAACTTGTTAGCAGGTTGGAATGACCTCTGAGTCTCTAATTTATTACCATATTCAGTATTTACAGTTAACTATGAAACTGTGCGCTGGCTGAACATTAGTGGTTATCAGGGTTATCAGTTATGCGTTACGTTACGTTACGTTAGGTAACATGACATAAGCAAACGCTCTGATTGGCTGATTTCGTTACCTGAAACCACCGATTTTCGTTACGCGACGTAACGATGATCACGTTGCCAAATCGTCGCGTAACCGCCATAACTTCACGTAACTCTGGGTAACGACAAGGATATGCAACCTGTTTTCGGCTAAGCTCAGGGGTTTCTGACTACTTTTACCTAAATTAGCAAGATTTGAACAACAGATGCATATGCAGGACACGTCTTAAATCTACCATTTCATGAGCATATTCAATCTACTGAGAGCTCGCCAGCTTCTATCACCATGAGTCAGTAAATGTCCGCTACAACAGCAGCAAGTTCACACACTGCTACTTCACGCTCTGCTACTCCGTGCTCTGCTACTCCCATGAGCAAGCAAACTAGTAACCTTGCATGGACAAACGACGAAATCGAGAGACTAGTTATTTGGATGCTGGAAACAAGGTACGGGGCATGGTGATGTTACGGATGTGACGATATGCAACGGTAACGTGAGTTACGTGGGGGAAATCAGCTACTCCCTCTCACTTAGGCTTAGTTGATTGACATGAGTTACCTAACGTAACGTAACGTAACGCATAACTGATAACCACTATTTTAGTGAGCCATCATTTTAGCGAGCCGTCAAGAGAAACACTAGCATATCTTGGCTGTCTTAAGCTCGAGCCGCTCACTACTACAGGACGTGCTGCTCAAACCACCGAAAGAGGACGAAGGGGACACGGACCCACTCGGGACCCTGTTGGACTGGATGGAAAGGTGTCAGAATATTGCAAGTGCCACGCTTTTGTTGATACGGGATTCTCTAGCTATACCTATTTCACTTCCATAATTATCCCCTATTCAAACATCGCCATAGCCCATAGGGCGGCATGCGATTAATGAAATAAAAAAAAAAAAAAAAAAAAAATATCCCCTATTCAACCACATTGCCATAGCCCACAGGGCGGGACGCAATCACTGACATAAAAAACAAAAAACAAAAACAAAAAACAAAAAACAGTCTGACATCACATTACACCTTAGGGCCAAACGTGGGTAGAGGTTGGAAATAATAGTCTGGGCCAGACAACAATTATACCTGGCTTATTATACCCCAAACATTGGCGTAGTATCTGCACAACTGCCTCATCTTTCTTGAAGTGGGGTTACATGAATACAAAAAAGAAAAAATGTTTCTCGTACTCTGCCCATGTTAACGGCGTTCTGCCACAGTTATCCTCGGCGTTGACATAACACCAGGGCGGACACGGCAGCCAAGATAGGCACAGCCATACAGTACGAAGACGACACGGTCACGGAGGCAGGGTTAAGACAGGAAGCCAAAAGCCTCAGGGCCGAGGAACGGAATCGCCTGGGACTATCCTACAGACCCCTACAGAGAATAGACAATCGAAGAAGAATCTCCACACTAGCGGGGATCCTCGGCAACAAGGGCCTCAAAGAGTGGAGACACAGCATAGGGAAAGCCGACTTACCGGAGTGCCGATGGTGCGGCAGAGCGCTGGAAAACCTAAAGCACATAACGGACGAATGCCAGGTATGGAAAGGAAAACTCAAAGACGGAGCTAAAGGACTCAGACACCCAGACAAAGACACGAATCTGGCGGAAATTTTGGAATGGGCGACGAAGGAGTAGGGGGATCGGAAGTCAGTCGGGAAAAGGGAGGGATTCCTTATTTACTGTCTTATTTCTCCTTATTTTCCATATACCTCACATGTAACTAAACATCGCCATAGCCCATAGGGCGGCATGCGATTAATGAAAAAAAAAAAAAAAAAAAAAAATCGGCGTTGACATTCACATCGGGGCGCACAAGAAGGTGCCAGACCGAGCCCTCATTCCCAGTCTCTGCTGCCCATGACAGTGGCGTCCTGCCGGAATTGTCCTTGGAATCAGCAATCACATCCGGTCGTTGAACAAGTAGTCGAACAATTGTTGTCTCCACAATGCGAGCAGCTAATAACAATGGGGTCTGGCCAAAATTGTCCTTGGAGTTCGTATTCACATCTCCTCGGTCAAGAAGCAATCGTGTGATTGGCTCATGCTCACATTCTACTGCCAATGCAAGCGGGGTCCTGCCAGCATAATCCTTTGCGTTAACATCCACATTATCGTGCCCAAGAAGCACTCGCACCATTGCCACTTGCCCCGTTGCCACTGCCATTGCCAGTGGTGTCCTACCGGAATTGTCCTTCAAGTTGGGATCCACATGCTCCTGTTCAAGAAGCAGTTGCACCATTGTCTCGCACGCTCCCGCTGCTGCCCGGTCCACTCCCGCTACTGCCCAGTGCAGTGGCGTCTGACCAGAGTTGTCCTTGGAGTTGGCATCTACACCCCTTCGCCTAGCAAGAAGTCCTGCTATTTCCTCGTGTCCATTCTCTGCTGCGTATGATAGAGGCGTCCTGCCAGAATTATCTCTTAAGTCGGCATCCACATGCTGGCCTTCGATCAGTAGTTGCATAAGGGCCCTCAGATGCCCATTTCCAGCCGCCCATGACAAAGGTGTCCTACCGGAATTATCCTCCAAGTTGGCGTCCACCCCTTCGCACTCACCAAGCAGTTGCACAATTGCATCGTGCCCATTTGATGCGGCACATGCGAGTGGTGTCCTCCCGGAGTAGTCCTTCAAGTTAGCGTCCACCCCGTCGCACTCACGAAGCAGTTGCACAATTGCATCGTGCCCATTTGATGCGGCACATGCGAGTGGTGTCCTACCGCAGTTATCTGCGCAGTTGACATCCACACCGTCATATTCAATAAATAGTCGCACACAAGCCTCGCACCCAGTTCGCGCAGACATAGAAAGCGGAGTCCGGCCGAAATGGTCCTTGGAGTTGGCATTCACATCCTCGCGTTCAAGAAGTAGTCGCACAACTGCATCCTGTCCATATTCTGCTGCCCACGACAGAGGAGTCCTGCCAGAATTGTCTCTCGAGTCGGCAATCACATCCTGGCGCTGAAGTAGTCGCACGGTTGTCTCCAGATGACCATATTGTGCTGCTCGTGACAGTGGTGTTCTCCCGGAATTGTCCTTTGAGTTGGCATGCATATCTTCGCGCTCAAGAAGCAATCGCACAACTGCCTCGTGCCCCTGCGCTGCTGCCCCGTATAGCGGCGTCTGGCTGGAGTTGTCCTTGGAATTGACATCCACACGGTCTCGTTGAACAAGCAATCGCACAATTGCCTGGTGCCCATTCTCTGCTGCCCATGAAAGAGCTGTCTTGCCAGAATTGTCCTGGGAGTTGGCGTCCACATCATTCCGCTCAACAAGCAATCGCACAATTGCCTGATGCCCATTCTCTGCTGCCCATGAAAGAGCTGTCTTGCCAGAATTGTCCTGGGGGTTGGCGTCCACATCATTGCGCTCAACTAGCAGTCGCGCAATTGCTTCATGCCCGTGCTGTGCAGCTTTTGAAAGCGGCGTCCTGCCAGTATCATCCCTGATGTCAGCATCCACATTCTCAAACTCAAGTACCCTTTGTACAATTTCCAAATTCCCATTTTCCGCTGCCCATGACAACGTCGTCATGCCGAAGCTATCTCTACAATTGACATCTATACCAGGATGCTGAACAAGCAGCCTGTCACGGGCCTACCCAGAGATGCTGGGGATATCCACCTGAGTTGACCCGTAAGGCTGCTAGTGACCATTCGGCCTGATCAACCGATAGCGACAGCAGGGCAATACAATTGACGGGTCGGGTCACGGAAGCGTATCACAAGCGGAGCACATGGTTGAGTGAGTTGCGCCACTGAGTGGCAAGAGTACGCGTAGGCTTGTTGTGCACAGCCTCAGGCATTGTTATTGATTGTTAAGCATTGTTATTGATTGTTAAACATTGATATCGATTGTTAAGCATAGATAGCATAAGCAATAGAACAGACAGAGGGCATGCGCGGGGAGCTGGCTACATAAGGAGGACCTTCTGCCTTCGAGAGATGGTCAAGCTTCAAGCGTTGTCCTAAGTTACACCCTCACTTTAGCTACATCATCGTAGACTCCGTAACACAGCCGCACAATGGCATGACGGTTATATCGTGAACCCCATGATAGCGGTGAGTTGCCATAACTGTCCTTCGAGTTCACATCTATATTGGCGTGGGTAAGGAGCAGTCGCACAATCGGCAGTTGCCGCTTTTCCACTGCCCATGATATCGCTGTCCTACCAGAGTTGTCCCGGCAATTGACATCCAGACCAGGATGCTTAAGAAGCAGTGGCACGATTGGGAATGCATAACGTCTATATCGTGAAGCCCATGATAGGAGGGTATGCTCCAAATTATCCTGAGAGTTGGCATCCACACTATCGTTACTAAGGAGCAATTGTATAATTTCCAGCTGCCGCTTTTCCGCTGCCCATGACAGTGCCGTCCTGCCTGAATTGTCCTTTGAGTTGGGGTCCACATTCTCCTGCTGAACAAGCTGTCGCACAACTCCCTCATGCCCATTCTGTGCTGCCCATGACAGAGGAGTCTTGCCAGAATTGTCCTTAGAGTTGACATCCACACCTTTACATGCAACAAGCAGCTGCACAATTGCTGAATGCGAGGCCTGTTTTGGTGGCGGATGCTCGGGGGTGGCGTCTGAAGTTCGACGGCTTAGTCTTGTTGGTGGTGGCGGCGGGCGTGGCAGCGAGCGTGTTGCCTGCCGGTGTGCCGGTGGTGTCTGGAGCGGGGCTGGTGGCGGGTGGTGGGCCTTCAGGGGGGTCAGCCGGTGTGGCCGCGGCGATCTTTTTTGCCTCCTCGCTATTGAGTTGGCGTTTTATCGCGTACGGGTCCCTGGGGGACGGTGTTTTGCCCTTTCTTTTCCGGGTGACTGGTGGTTGAATTTGTTCCTCGGGGGTGAGTGTAGGGCTTAGCCCCGGTGCCTGTGGTGGCGGTGCTGGATATCCTCACCATGGCACCGATAACAACCACCACAGGACGAGCGTTTGGAAGCGACTCCACAACCACAACGCTCCCCCCGCTGAAACCTACATAGATCGAAAGCCCTCAGCGCGCTGAGCACTTTGATCTAATTTTCTTTCTCAAATACCCGACACTGCGGTTTTCCCCCGAGGGGCAAAATCGCGAGGAATCGTCAGCTCACCACCTCCTTGCAAGCACATCAACCACACCCCTGCCTTTGCCAAGACGCGACCCAGACGACCAATAAGATGCCGGAGAAGACACGGACAGCCGCTCCCCCACCGCCTCCTCCCCCGCCCCGAAGTCCGTCTCCCTCCCCCGACATGCCTTCGGATTGGGAAGACGTGAGGGACAAGCTAGACGAAGTAGACCTCGATTTGGGCATCATAGCCGCGTCGTTATGGCAGTTGTACTCGTGCAGTCTCCAACGGAATCCACGGAAAAGGGGAGTACGTAGTAATCAAATTCCAGGACGATGAGTGGAGCAAGACAGAGACATGGACCGATATATACCTCGCCATCACTCCGCCATCACTCCGGTGGATTCAACAGAGCCACCACCGCCACCGCCACCACAGACACTGGGTTTCAGTCCGGTCACGTGCATAGATACCCGCCCGGCAGGGGCCCCACCACCTACACAGACACCGCAGCCATCGGGTTCCAGCTCTCCACCGCCACGGGAGACGCCCAACAAGAAACGCAAAGGGAAGGCGCCATCTCCCCAGGTCCCATACGCCCTGAAGTGACAGCTCAACGACAAAGAGGCGGAGAAGATAGCCGCTACAGCGGGATCCTTCCCACTTCCGAAGAAGGCACCCGGCACTGGGGGGCCCCCTGAGACTGCGCCACCACCCCCCCTCTCCACCCTGAAGAGACAAAGGCTGCCGAGTCAAGAAACAGCCTTCAAAAGCCACCTCAAGGGGAAAGACCCCCACCCCCCACCAGCCCACCGACCCCCGATCCCTCCCCAGGTCCCACAAAAAACTCCAGCGCCCCTCCCCGGCCCCCCAAGACACCTCCGCAACTTCCACAGCCACCCCGATGCCTCCACCTCCGCACACGGCATCGCTGTACATGGTATTGCCCTGAGAAAGGATTTGGGCAAGGTTCGGAAATGGCTGGAAGCGAGCAACAAGTTAGGAAAGACGGTAGGGATTCGCTGGCTCAGACGGAAGACTATACTGGTCGAAGAAAGGAAGAGGACCAGCTCGGTGGTGGTATACCTGGAGAAGCAGATCGAGGTGGAGAAAGTGAGACTTGGAGGACGTTGGTTAAAAGCAGACCAGTACGAACGGGACAGGGGACGGAAGTAGGACGGACGGACTGGCCCTTTCCACCCGCATCACTCACGAGCACCACGGGTGCCACATGTATTTAGTTATCTCTCCTCCCGTATTACGCAGGATCACCGCGGGTACCACATGTATTTAGCTGGTTTGCTTGTCTTTGTCTTCGTTTTTGTTTCTAATAAGACCCTCGCCATAGCCCATAGGGCGGCACGCGAGTAATGATATCAAAAAAAAAAAAAAAAAAAAAAAAAAAAAAAAAAAAAAAAAAAAACCCTCACCATGGGATGTATTCCGCCTCACCAGAGACCCCATTCAGACAGAAGGAGCTAATGGGTATACCTGAAATGGAGAAGGAAATTGCTGACACTTACATCTAGTGCAACTTCATCACAGAAGGACTAGACAAGATTACTACATGTCTCACCTCCACAGGCCTAACCCTTGACAGCAAACAAGCATGTAGGGCCATAGACAAAAGCCCTCATCAGAATGAAATCAAGGTCAGCTCCAGGCCCAGACGAAATCCAGTATGGACTCCTAAAGCTGTTGAAAGGCATAACCCTCTGGGAGGCAGTCCGCGAAAACATAGTAGACTATATAAATGGAGAATATACCCTCACTAGAGGCTTTGATATTGTCATGATACTGAAGAAAGGAAAACCCTGAAACCTAAGTAGCAGCTGGAGACCAATAACGCTCCTCAACATGGACACCAAACTAGGTCAAAAGGTTATCGCCGACTTACTACAAAGATAGAACTTTCTCTTCTAGAATATGCAACTGAGAGGATGACTATAATGAGAAGCAGAGGATCTATAGAGGCAAACATTAATGGAAATAGATACAAGACTACAGTGGAAGGTAGTGAGTGGCACGAGCCGAGCCGCTCGAGCTGGCCTGGCCTGGCATGAGCTCGAGCTGGCTCGAGCTCAAACGAGCCCAGCTCGAGCTCAAACGAGCCAAGATCATGCTTGTGTTTTTCTTGACAGCTCGCTAAAATGCTTAGCCAGTGCAAGATTTCATAAACTGTAAATACCGAACATAGTAATAATTAGAGACTTGGAGCTCATTCTGACCTACCAACCACTTCGAAATGCACAATTTACCTGATAGTAGTGAGAAAGATGAAAATTTAGCTTAGTTTAGTTTAGTTTGTCAATATTATGTATATAATCAATCCAGGCTCGAGCTCATGCCACGTCAGCTCGAGCTCACCCTCCAGCTCGGCTCGAGCTAGCTCGTGCCGCTCACTAGCACTGGAAGGAGTGGGTGGCTAGAGTTAGTGATGACATCAAATCCACCCTCAACTTCCTCAGAAGAGACAGGGTGGTAGCCCACATCAAGGAGGTCAACCAAAACCTGGCCACATTTGTACAGGCTTTCCTTATATCCAACGAATTCAACCTATATTGGGATAGACAAAAACATATCATAGGGAAAATGACTGACAGCATGCCCCATGGTTCACCACTGTCCCTGGTACCCCTCCCAATTGGGGTTACCCCCGTAGCCACACGGATGGACCAAACACACTTCACAAGGTCATACGTAGATGACTTCCACAGTATACTATCGAATAAATCCCTCCCAAAGCTCTGACGAGCCATAGATGACTACTGCACCACCTTGGCCACAGCAGCATCAGCGGAAGGGTACGCAGTCGACCCCGACAAGGCAGAGACGCTGATCGTAGGAATCAAAGGCCCGGAGGATTGCATGGTTGGCCTCACAGTCAACTGGGAGCTGAAATTCAACTGGCACCACTAAAAAAGACTTCAACTTGCCAAAGTGGCATAGGGGGTAGTGTCAAGGCTCTACCAGATGTCATCAGCTAAAAGACACCAAGTGTATACCTCCATAGTCTATACTATAGTGACCTGGAGCTGCTAGGTATGGAACGAGTATGTACGGGGTGCCCCGAGCCACCTCAAGACGGACTTCTTGGAGAAATGGCAGTACACCGTAGCCTGATTAATCACAGGCGCTCCATGGGGTACCAGACGGAACCTGGTGGAAGGGCTGGCCAACCTTAAGTCCAGTGTTTCCAACGGGCCGGCCATGAGGTCGGCCTGGGCCGGTCCAGGCCATTCAGGCCAGTCCAGAACAAAGAGTGAAAATAATATCGCTGTATACATGAGAGACTAAAAGATAGTGAGATAAATACACGCGGTATCTGAAAGAATAATGGGTGGCGAAATAAATACACCTGGAAAGAATGAGAGATGGTGAAATAAACTCATGCGATATTTGACCTCAATCGGAGAAAATAATAGACTGCGAAATAAATACACATAGAAAGAATAATAGTTGTAAATAAATGGACGCGATATGTGACCTAAATTTGAAAAAGTAATAGCTGGGCGAAATGAACACACGCGGAAAGAATAATAGGTGGTGAATAAATACACGCGATATGTGACCTCAATTTGAAAGAAGAATAGGTGGGCAAAATAAATACACGCGGAAAGAATAATAGGTGGTGAGATGAATAGCCGGGTATGTGACCTCAGTCCCTACGCGTGCATATTTGTCGGGGTTTAAATACTAAAAAAGTATGCCTAAATGGTCTGGACCGCCTGGACCGTCTGAAACAGCCTGAATAGCATCAACCAATCAGTAACTGAATTTTGGCCTTTGATCATCAAGATCAGCGTATACCCTTGAATGACGACAACGAATTAGCAGCTGAAGAACTGCCTTGGCCACATATCTATATTTGTGGACAATGTAATATACGTAATAATTGACTGAATTGAGTAATTTCCATTACAATACAGCCAGCACCAGGTCATCTGGCGACTGTACTTACACGTGTAAGATTATCAGAATAGCACTTAGACAGTTTTACAGAGTTTAGATACTGTAGATGCGAAACTGAGAAAGTGGAATTGAGAAGATATTGACTGCGAAAAGTGGAGGGAGAATGTAGTTTACTCCGCTATGGTGTGAGAGGGATTACGCAGGTGCCTACCTGTACTTAGATGATCAGAACGAGAACACAAAATACTGAATACAGAACACAGTAAAAAACGGATAGCATAGTGAACCGAACTCTTCAATGAAATAGGTACCTTAGCACACAGGCTCACACTGGTGGTGCTCGTAGTGTTTGCGCAAACTGGTTTGCCTGAACCGGCCTGAATGGCCTGAATCGGCCTGAATGGCCTGAATGGCCTGAATCGGCCTGCATGTTTCAGGCCGGTCCAGGCCGGTCCAGGCCGGCCTAGGCCATCAGAAGCTCCGCCGGGGCCGCCCCAGGCGGTTTCAGGCCTGGCCAGTTGGGAACACTGCTTAAGTCGATACAGACCTTCGTGGAGGGAGAAAGCATAAGAGTCGAGGCCCGCACACTAAGATTTGAGGATGAGCCGATCAGAAACTAAGATCTGGAAGCCAGATATCTGTGAGGTACGCTAATTCACTGCCACCCCCTCCCACTCGCCAGGCTGCCCACACTCTCCGCAGACACTACGAAGGCTGAGTAGGAGAGTGCAATCACTGAAGCTGAAGACGAGGCGTGGACCAGCTACTACATTAGACGGTAGCTGGATAGAAAACACTAGTGGAGCCAGGACCTTCACGCAACACCCTCCAAGACGGACCTCAACATACCTGGGCAGGCTAAGTACCGTCAATGACGCAGGCCTGCTTACTATGAGCAAGGCGTTAGAGAGCCAGGCAAGCGAACTTCTAATCATCACTGACTACAAAACAGCAATAGCCAAGCTTCAGAGGATTGCTAACAGGGAACCCAACTACGAGGGGCCTCACAACGTGTTAGAGAGGCATGGGACCGCAGAATGCAGAATAGGAGCCTGGACGTAGCAGTCATGTAGGTAAAAGGGCATGCAGGAGTACCCGGCAATACAGAGGTGGACATGGCAGCCAAGATAGGCATATGCCTTCAATACCAAGAAGAAATGGTGACGGAAGCCGGATAGAGACAACTAGTCAAAGCAAACAGGGCCTTCGAAAGAAATAGACTAGGTATCACAGACAGGCCACTACAGTAACTAGGACACAGAGTAGCCAACCTAGCTGACATCCTCAGGGGTAATTTTTTTTTTTTTTTTTATTATTTCATTACTCGCGTGCCGCCCTGTGGGCTATGGCGAGGTTATTTTAGGTACATGTATGAGAAAGTAGAGAGAGAAAAGGAAAAAAAAAAAAAGGAAGAAAGAAAGATCATTCCTGCCCTGCCCATTCCAGTATTTCCGCGATGTTTGTCTCCTTATCCGGTTGCCTTAGTCCTCCCGCTCCGTCCCTTATCTTTCTCCTCCATGTCTGGCAGTCGTTGGTTATGTGGGCTAGGTTCTCTGGTGCTCTCCCGCACCATCTGCATTCTGGGGAGTCGGTCTTTCCTATGGCGTATCTCCACTCTTTGAGCCCCTTGTTCCCGAGGATCCCGGCCGGGGTCGCGATTCTCCTGCGGTTGTCTATGCTTTGGAGGGGTCGATAGGAGAGGTGGAGGCGGTTCCGTTCTTCGGCCCTGAGGCTTTTGGCTTCCTGTCTAATCCCCGCTTCTGTGATGATGTCGTCTTCGCATTGTAGTGCTGTGCCTACCTTGGCCGCCTCGTCCGCCCTGGTGTTTCCTTCTACCCCTTTGTGTGCCTTGATCCACATTACTGCGATGTCTTGGTCCCCTCGGCCGACTCGTTTCTCCCATTGTCTTCTGACTTCCAGGGATGAGCCTTCTACGTTCGGGTCGCCGTTGGCTATCCTCCGGAGCCTGGTGATCGCTGTGCGAGAGTCGGTGACAACCATTAGCTCTCCTTCTTGTTCGAGTGCCTGGCCGATTGCGATCATCTCTCCGTCATTCACTGTGCATCTTTTCCCCAGGTATATGGACTCGTTTTTGCCTCGGCAATACGTCCCCGCTCCCGTCAGGTTGTCCACTCGGCTCCCGTCGGTGTACGCGCTCTTCCATCCCTCGTCCTCCTCTTTCGGGATAATTTCTTCCCATCTCTCCTTGCTTGTGTCGCTAGGTTGGAAGGGGAAGACGTGTATCGGGAGGGGGTCTCGGTGTGAGAGATCGTCTCTCAGGTACGTGGTGTCCGGTAACGGGTCTAGTACTGGTTCGTCGGGGAACCTCAAGGTTCGGGCTTCCACGCGTTCTTTCTCTCCGTGTGTGAATGTATCTATCGAATCTAGATTGGCTATTCCTTCCACGATGTCTCTCCTGGTCCCCCACGGGGCGCCGGTGATGTCCCTGGCAACCGTGTACTGCCATTTTTCTAACTGTCTAAGCTTCTTCTCCTTCGGATCCCCTTTCGCGTAGGACTGCCAGGCCCAGCAGCCATAGGTGGCTACGTTTCTGGCTATACTTGTGTAAATCTGTCTCCGTTTGCTCGGTGGTAACCTCAGGGGTAAAGGTCTATGCGATTGGAAGTTCGAAATCGGCACTTTCAACAGCCCGGAATGCAGATGGTTCAGTGAAGACTACGAGACTACCCAACACGTAATGATGCAATGTCAGGTATGGAAATAGAAATGCCCAAGCGGTGTCGAAGACTTGTGCCACTCGAGAGGCGACGATGAAGATGGAGACAGACTTTTAGACATACTGAACTGGGTGGGACGTTAGAAAAGGGGGGGGAAGTGCGTAATGGGAGTTTTTCTTTCCTACTTGCTACGTTACTTTAATTTTCCATGTTACCACAGTTTATGTATTTAGACCTCGCCATGGCGAATAGCTGCAAGCGGGGTCACGTGAAAAAAAAAAAAAAAAAAAAAAAAAAAACCGCTTCCACGAAGCAATCCACCTGCCTAACTGCTATCAGTGTATAATGAATATGTACATCACACCAAAAAGTATAAATCCTCCAGACAAGTGGTATGTGCCTGTTCGCGTTTAGTGTCTTATATTAGGTCGTATTTAGTTACGAGCATAGGACGAACAGACATATGAACTCAGCAACTTCAGTTGCTCCTCCAAGGTCCGTGCGAATTGGGAGATGAAATCACTTGATGCAAGAACTAGTATAATGTTTTCACCAACACTAGTAGCTACTAAAGTCAGATATATACTAGTTAAAAGAGTACTTGTTCTAGCGGGTGCTGTAGATGCTGCTCTTGACGTCTGTATATAGAGGTCAGCCTGAACTATTGGGAGCTTAGCCTTGTTAAGCAAGTGATTTCTTAACATACCTTTCTCGGTTCCATCTCCATCACCTAGATTATTCTCTCTCCGCCGCATAGGTCTTCCAGCATGCCTCCCAGCCCGGCGCCCCGCGGTCCTTGATAACCGTCAAAAGTTGATAGGCCAGTTCTGATAAGGTGATTGGTGCCAAAATGAAGTTTTTGCATTCATTCATTCTGAGTGGAATATCGTTCACGAAGACCTGGGGTATGATCTGCTGGGTTTCAAGGTCGACAAGGACCCAGTTATGCTGTGGTATGGGCACGATGGGCTGAGGTAATTCGTTTATATCTGTAAGACCCCCCGGTATCTGCCGATGCTGCGGTATGTCTTCAAGCAAATTTGACGTAAATTTCAAAATCGCGTTTTCAAGATTCAGTGGTTCGTACTGTTCAATGTCCTGATGAAAGTTAGTATGGTACTATGCCACCAGCAAAAAAACGCAGGTGCCTATCAGACTAAAGCAATAGATTAGACGAGGCTTATGATGGGTTTGTCACCCTTGCTCCGATGTGCCAGTCTTTGCGTTGAACCGGTGCAATGATTATATCCCAAGGTAATGCAAAGCCTGGGATCCAAAGCACAAGATTAAACGACCTTCTGCACAATGTCCTATCCCACGGCGGCACTGCTTGTTGCTTCAAAAAATCATCTATTGTGGGGTATAGAATTGTCTCTGGAAAACGTGTATTGAGCTCATCTAGATGCATGAAAGCAAGGGGCTGTTGGCAACGATATTCACATGTAGCAAGAGGTGCATGGACTTACCTAGAAAGTTTGTGCCCAATGAATTGCTCGTGAATCGGAATGCGGCGTGTATAGACAGTAAAATATAGCTTCTACTTTCAAGGTAGTTGGGTGAAAGATTTTCCAGATATAAGTTAAAGTAGTTTCTGTGTATATAGCTAAGCCTTCCAATGTCAAATAAGATCCAGTCGCTGGCTGACGGGTTGATGTTGAAATTGTCGGGTGCGGTGATTTGACCTGCAGAGGGCAATCCCGCCAGAAACCGATCAATATATGATTTACGATTGGTTTGATATCCCACTGGCACCGGTAGGGTAATGGGTGCGGAAGCCCCAAGCTGCGGGACATAGACAGTAAGGATTCCTAATAGAAAAGACGTAAGGACTCCAACCCTTAAAATCTGTGACGAGGATATATACCTTGAGACATTTTCAGAACTCAATCACAACTGGGAATCGGATGACTTATGCGCGAACGAGAAATTAAAATCTAACGATCTTTGGAACCACAATAGTTAAGACGCGACGTGGAAATTGACTGATGTCGAGGTCTGTGAGACTATAATCAGATAGTGGTAGGTGCAAGGAGGGGGTAATCCAAATAGTGCAGCCCGTCACTGCCAATGCTTGGCGTTCAGGCCGCCAACTAATGCAGGTGTAGCGTCTTACACGCCGCTTTCGTAGCGGGGCGTGAACAAATTTTCGGAAGGGTGGAAAGATGTATACACAGACGGGAGCAGGATAGACGAGAAGGCAGGGGCAGGCATATCGGCAGAGCCAGGGAGCCGGTCGATATACCTGGGCAGGCTCGCAACGCGGAACACTCGCAATAAGCGAAGCACTAAAGACGGAAGGACACCTCGCCATAGCCCATAGGGCGGCACGCGAGTAATGAAATAAAAAAAAAAAAAAAAAGACGGAAGGAGAAACCCTCATACTGACCGACTCCTGGCTAACATGAAAAGGATTTTTTTTTTTTTTTTTTTTTTTTTTTCACGTGAACATGAAAAGGATAGCCGAAGGACTCCCGACCCACCAAGGAGCAGCCCAAAGAGTACGCGAAAGTTGGGAACATAGAATCGTACTTGAGACTAGCGACTTACTGGTACATTACTCTACATTGGTACAACAGACTTACCGGTACATTACTCTACATTGGTACAACATTATTATCAGATTCTAAGTACCACCTCAACCACGGGGCTGGGCGCAGGTGCTGAGTGAGAAACAAATCTGATAAGTTACTAATGATGATAGGAGTGCTTCTTGGCGAGACCATTAGTTGGTATGACCACTGCTGGGCATCCCATGCAAATAAATGCAAGCCTTCTGATAGAAATGCGACAAGCCATAATTCCTTCGCACCTACAATTTGGGGCAGGCAACAGTGCTAGATTGCAAGAATGGCCCTTAGGTTAATACCTACATAAAGGACATTAACAAATGCTGGTGCGGTTGTTGAGATGTTGAGTGCAAAAGTTGTGCAGTTTTGGTGACGAAGGTGTCCCGATTGCCGGTGTGGCCCGCTTGGTGGTGAATTACAGTATCGACAGGCATTTCCAGAGGCTCTGAAGATCAAAGAAACCGAGCTTTGTAGCAGCCACCTGGCATCGCACATGACCCCATTAATACATGAGCTGCATTTCCCCAGTCAGACCATCCACGCTGATCTGAGCTAACGGGATCTTGGCATTCATGGGACTAAATTCTCGCTCTAGCCGTACGACTGCTTTTAGTCAGTCCTCTCACCTGTCCTTCCGTCAGTTCCGCCTCTCACCCCTATTCTGCCACCCTCCTTCTGTCGCCGTCCGTTGACCGCAACCTCTTTTTTTTTTTTTTTTTTTTTATATCATTACTCGCGTGCCGCCCTGGGGGCTATGGCGAGATTAGTTACATGAGATTAGATATATATGAAGGTAGAAGAAAAGGAATAAGAAAAGATCCTCTTTTTGTCACTTTATCTTCAATCTAGTCAACGACATGGCCAGCTGTCTGCATGCCATCACTTTGAACATTTGCCGATCAAGACTGACTGTCTGTTTTCTCCCATTGCTACGAGTGTATACCCATGGGCAACTACTTCGAGCATCTAATGAATAATCACAACCATCACTACTGTTGATGGAACTGCGATAATGGAGATATGAAGCATATCACCTAGTCCTAATTCCCAGATGCGGACCGAGAGTCGCAGTCAGAATGTGACTACCCACAGAGTTTCTGTGATTCCCAGAGGTAGATTCTACAGCAGACTCCATTTTCAGATCTACATTCATGGGGAATTGAAGAGCATCATTTTGAGATTGCAGAAAGGACTGGCGGACCTGGAGTCAGCGGGGACGTTCGTCGACTTCGTGGCCACAAGAGTAGAGGCACGGGCATTGAGGTTCCCAGACGAGAAGATCAGACACGAAGACCCGGAGGCGGTGTATCTGAGAGGTTTAACGGACCATCCGAGCATGCTGACCCTAGCAATGGTGAATCCACTCCCGAGAGACGCGGAGACGGAGGAGTGGGCGGCACACATAGAGGCAGCGAAGGAGGAAGGGTGGAGAGAGGTATACACGGACGGGAGCAGGATGAAGGAGAGAGCGGGGGCTGGGTGGGCAGCGGCGGGGGAGAGGAAGTCGATGTATCTGGGCTACCGTGCGACCATCAACGATGCGGAACTGCTGGCACTTAGCGAGGCGTTGAAGGAGGACGGAGAGACATTGATACTAACAGACTCCAGAATAGCGATAGCAAATTTGAAGAAGATCGCAGAGGGACTTCCAACCCACCTCGGAGCCAGAAGGTACGAGTGGTCTGGGAAGAGAGGACAAAGAGAGGGGAAGAAGACCTAGCGGTGATGTGGGTGAAGGGCCACAAAGGAATCCCAGGGAACGAGGGGGCGGACTGGGCAGCGAAGATAGGGACAGTTCTGCAATACGAAAGCGAAATAGTGACCGAACCGGGAATGATTCAGGAGGCGAGAAGGGAGAGGGCCGCGGAGAGGGAGAGACTGGGGCTGAGCTATAGACCACTTCAAAGATTGGGGCATGAGGTGTCAAGGTTGGCGGGGCTCCTGGGGAAGAAATGGCTAAAGAAGTGGCGACAAGAGATGGGGAAGGTCGCGGACGCGGAATGTGGGTGGTGCGGGGAGGGGGTTGAGACGTTCGAGCACGTAATGGAAAGGTGGTTGCGGACAAGTGTGTACGAGACAGATAGAGGAAGGAAATAGGACACCGGGGCTCCCACACCACCCGCATCACCTAAGAAGTCCGCGGGCACTACATGTACTTAGTCGTTTATATTCTTCTTTCGTTCGTTACTTTTAATATAAAAAACCTCGTCATAGCCGATAGGGCGGCATGCGAGTAATGAAATATATATATATATATAGAGCACGTAATGGAGAGATGTAGGGTATGGAGGAGGAAGTGGCCAGGCGGTGAGGAGGAGCTGAGGAGACCGAAGAAGAGCGGGGGGACGGGGACCCACTGAGAACAGTCATTGACCTCATGAAGGAACCAGTGAGGGGGTGAGAGACATACGCGGAAATGTAATGTAGAAAGGAAGAGTAGAGTAAAGTAGATAAAACCTCGCCATAGCCCTCAGGGCGGCACGCGAGTAATGAAATAAAAACAATAAAAAAAATAAAAAAAGACCTGATCCCGAGCTTTAAATGTCCACTTTGCAGAGATTGCTTTGTGCACCGCCCCCTTGCATCAGCGTATTTTAAAATCTACACCAGCAGAACATTTGCTCTCCTGCACCACAGCGTGCCCCGGCGTACAAAATCCAGCTCCTCTCCTCAGCTTGCGTTGGGACTTGGGCCTGTCGAAGTCAAACTCAATCTCGCGCTGTGGAAATTGCAGTAATGTCCCTTAGCGGTACCTTGCGTGGCAACAGGAGCGTTGACTTCTGGGTGTGCTGTAGGTTAGGGGTATGTGGATAGGGTTGTCACCCGTAGCCTGCTGCTGCTGCAAAACCATCATGGGATCGAGGGGCCAGACCGGGACTGCGTTGCCACCCACAAGGCACCGCAACCAGCCCTCACAACGACTCACGCTCCCCCCATGTGTTGAAGGTTGTTGCAATTGACGAGGTGGCGTTTGCGTAGCTGTCCATCTTATTAATAGTCTGTCTAGTGCTTGGTTTTTCGGTTTCCAGTCTTCACGTGTATCCGTGGCCCTTATATTAGTTCTCATGCTAGCTCGTGCTAGATCCCGTTTTTTTTTTATATTTTATTTTTATATCAATACTCGCATGCCGCCCTGTGTGCTATGGCGAGGTGTTTTATTAGAAAAAGGAAAGAATAAACACAAAGTACATGTGTTGCCCGCGGTGTTCGTGCGTGAAGCGGGTAAATAATCCAAGATCCGTGTCCGTGACCTTCCTACTTCCTTCCTCTGTCCGTCTCGTACACGTTCTTCCGCAGCTACCTTCCTCCGAGCCTGACTTTCCCGATTTCCGTTGGTGCCTCCAGGTAGGCTACCACGGAACTTGTCTTCTTTCCTTCTTCCATTAAGGTTGTCTTCTCCCGTAGCCATCTGATCCCTGTGATCTTGCCTATGTCTTTGTTGGATGCCTCCAACCATCTTTGGACATTCCCCAAGTCTTTCCTCAGGGCTATGCCATGTACGACAATGCCTTGTCTCCGGTGTTGTTGTCGGGGCGGGTCGGGGGATGGGATCTGGCTTTGGGGGGCAGGGGTAAGGTCTGGGGGCGTGGGTCGGGCTCGGGTGTAGGTGTCGGTGGTCTGGCGTTCTGGGTGGTGGTGGGCGTGCTGCCTGCCGGTGTGTCTGTTGGGGCTGGCATGGGGGTGGGAGTGGGGGTGGGAGTGCTGTCTCGGACTGTTGGTGCGGTGGCTACTGTATCTTTTTTGCCTCCGCATCATTGAGTCTGCGTTTGATTGCGTAGGGCGTTTGTGCTGACGCCGCTTTGCCTTTCCGCTTTCTCGACTTGGTCGTGGTCTTTTCCGAGGGGGGGCCGGGGGTCGGTGTTGGCGCTGGATGCTAGAGCCCGTGCCAGCACCCCTCCTATCGTCTGCCGTATGATCCTCCTCTCATGTCGATGTGAGTCTCAGCACCCATTTGTCATACTCGTCGACAAGATCATGCACCCTGTCTTCATACTTAAGAGTGGTTGTTCTAGGAATAATCGATCGATCGTACTCAATTCACTGTCATGGAGTTTCATTCTGAACATGAGAATCAGTGCTAATGTATCATGCGTGTTTGAATAAACTTGAATTGCCACCCGGGCCGCTAACGAGGCTTTGCATTCTGTGTTAGTGAAGCCTGTCAGATATATAGTTGCTACCCGGGCCACTAATGAGGCTTTGCACCCTGTGCCAATTAAGCTTTTCAGGCACTATTTGCCACCCGGGCGGCTAATGAGGCTTCGCATACTGTGCCAATGATGCCTTTTAGAACTATATTTGCCACCCGGGCCGCTAATGAGGTTTTTGAGCAAACTTAAAGTGCCACCCGAGCTGTTAAAGTTGCTCGGCTTCGATGTTTTTTTTTTGTTTTTTTTCCCTATATCAGTACTCGCGTGCCGCCCTATGGGCTATGGCGAGGGTTTATTTAAACTAAAAGAAAGAATTGACTAGATACATGTGATACTCGCAGTGCTCATCCATGATGCAGGTGAGGAGTGAGCCAGTATGTTCGGGGCCTTATCTGTTGGAATGGTACATCCGTTGCATTTATGTTGCAGTTTCCTAAAATAGTAATTCACTCCGTTATCACTTGTTTCACTTGATTATTTCATGCATATGAACCATGTCTGGCGCTTATAGTGTTTCGGTTATTATTAGCGTTGACTCACACACCTCTCGGTTGGATTATGTTTTCCTTTTCTGTCATGGTATTGAAGTCACGTTATATCTCACCTTCTGTGTATATAAGTTGGGCAATTCTGCCACTTCTTAATAGATCAGACTCAACGAGCTTGCCTTTCATTCCCTTCGTGAATACAAGCATTTACCAAAAAGACTCCGCTTATTTTGATATTATCTTCCTACTTCCGTCCTCTGTCCCATTCATACTGGTCCACTCTCAGCCATCGCCCTCCAAGCCTTACTTCGGGTTGTATGTGCTACGGTACAGAAAGTCTCTGCCCGGGAGCGAACTCGGCTTGCTGAGGAGCGGTGGGTTGATGACAAGCTGCACAAGGCCGATTGGCAAAATGCCAAGATTTGAACAGGGTTTCAGCCCTATTCCCCACAGTCCCTACTAGTATGTGCATCCAAAGTCTCGTATCCATCGGCATTTAGTATTCAATCTGACCTACAGATCTTGTACCCAGTGTTATAACACGATGGCAGCACACACTCATAACAGCTTAATCATTTGGATAATATGACAGCTCGAGTAGTATGTTAGCTTAACTTCAGCTCATTCCACGCCGACAGGTCGTACCAGGCATACTTGTGAAATTCAGCTCATCCTACCTCATTTCACACCGTCGGGCCATTCCAGCTATACGTGTTGCATTCAGCTCATTGTACCTCATTTCGCGCCATCGGGCCTTCGGGCTGCACCTGCTATACCTGTCAAATTCAGCTCATTCTACCTCATCTCAGGCCGTCAGTGTTACGGTTTCTACCATGATGTAGCAAATATGAGGGTGTAACTTAGGACAACGCTTGGTGCTTGACCTTTGAGAGGGCAGCTCTTGCTGGCCCATACAACGCTAAACCTGGCCAAAGCCGCGTGAGGGGTGGTAGCGAGATTAGGACACCTTGAGCCAGCAAAAAAGAGGCAACGACACACACGCATCGCCAGAACAGCCGCCACCTGGGGGTGCTGGGCATGGATGGACTACGTGAGGGGTGCAACACCGGAACCCAAGCTAGACAAACTGGAAAACTGGAAAAGTAGCAATACACGATAGCCCAGCGTATCACCGGGGTCCTGTGGGGCACAAGATGAGTGTAGCAAATAGAAGGATAACGCAGGATGCGCTTGCTGGCCTCTTGGAGCACTTGGAAACGAGTCCACAACCACAACGTCCCCTCCAGTGAAAATTACATAGATCAAAAGCTCTCAGTGAGCTGAGTCCTTGATATGATTGCCAAATATTTCTAATTTACGCATGCAGAAATCATGGTCATTTGGTGTTGTGCGACAAAGTATTTGGATACCACAATCAAGAATATACATACCGCGAGCTCTCAACGGGATTCTGTCCAAGCAATAAGACATAGTACAATTTTACTGGTTGCTAGGTATATCAGATACCTCGCTCTGAGTGGAGTGGTTCAAGCCGCTATCACTGTCTCAGTGCGTACAAAGGAATTCCATCAAAGCAATTAGGCAGATCTCAAAGGATGGCCAGCATTGATCAAACCATAGGATGGGCCACAAACTGCTAATGAATGGGGTGCCGAGCCAAACATGTATGACGATGCCTATGATTCTGAGATTTGGATAGCTTTAATGGCTTGTTTGGGGTATGAGTTTACAAATACTAAGCTGGAAGTGGTTGAATTAGAGGCTTCGGAAGGGACCCTCAGAGAGTATGAAGAGCAAAAGAAGAATGTTCAGGTACAAGCCGAGGAAAACACAAATATAGATCAACAGAAGGAAGGCAGAGGGGAAGATGAAAAAGCCAAGAGAAAGCAGATTGTGATAGACGGGGTGCTAAAAGCTCCGATATGGATTCTAAGAATGAATCAGCCAAAGAAACTAAGGCGAGAGATGTGATGCAAACTGTGAAGGAAGGTGGAGAAGAGCATCATGCTATGCATAAGAGAGTTAATGCCAGCGTGGAAGGGGTTCAGGTAAAGAAAGAGGGTGTGCATGAGTCGAGACAGGTTAGCGTGAAACCAGCGGAGGACACAGAAGAAGACCTTGTATCCTCTGAGTTAATGGGAGATCGGAGCTTGATAGTAGGCCATGTGGTGGAAGAAGCTAGGGAGTCATTTGAAGATGAGGGAGAAGACGAGTGGAGAAAGGGTCTTCCTAATCAAGAAGTGGCTAGCTTGTCTGCTCCAATGGAGTTAGGAATGGAATTTGATACTATGGAAGAGATCTTGGAACAAGAGGCTATCGATGAAGATTTTGACGAGGAAACTATGTGCTTAGTCAAGGGGAAGCTTGAAAGGATGGAGCTTGTGAATTTCGTTACTGAGGAGGCAATTAGAATTGCCATGCTAGGGCTCCTGGGTTGTGCATGCTATGTTCTAAGTGAGTGAAGAGCTTGCTTGCATCGTAGTGATCTAATTGGCATGTGGGAGAGAGCTAAAAAACAAGAGGTAGAACAACTAGCAGAAGAAATCAAGAATGCAAGGAAATAGGCTCTAGCGGATATGGAGCTCTATTTGGAGCTCAAGCAAGAAAAACGCAATTCTTTCAAGTCAGTATCTGCGATTAAAAAGGAAACTTTGAGCCAGAGACCCACCGGCATGAGACCAAGTAATGTGACTAATTCATTTAAACATGCTGGAGGGTTGCATGGGGGGGACCTTTACCTGAGAAAACATCGGCAAACATCAGCTGCTACTGAGAGCTTCATGGAAAAGATATCTGTTAGTAGTAGAAAGATTGGGGATGAGTTGGCCAGAGTGAGGTGAAAAGGTGGAATAATGGTACTCCTACATCGTCCGAACATAGTTACTCACTCCAGCAAGAGGATTGTCTTTTCCCGGAGGGGCATGATTAGGGTATCGCAGGCTCGCACTTGTCATCATTGATATTAATGGGGAGATGGAAATGTTTCGGTTATAGATAGCATGATAGCTATAGTGGGGGGATGATGTACTTTGAAGTTGCATACTTATAGGGTGTGAAGATAATATGTAACTCGGGTAGAGTATTTAGCAAGGGCTTTATGTCAGGTAAAATTTCAAAATACTCAACTGAATAGAAAATCTTGGTATTTGTAGGATGAATTCTGAATACATTTGTAGTGACCTTAGTGATATCGAGCAGTATCGAGTGCTAAAATGTATGCGCCCCTGAATCCCCTGAAACTTCTGTGGGCCCAGTTGAGGATGACGATGAAGATGTTCCCGAGGTCCCAGAGGATGAGAGCGATGGTGTGAAGCTTGCCGACCCTGAGGATGTGGAGTTCCTCCGCAGCCTTGCCAATCTCCCAGAAGAGGATGATGATGATAATTATGATGCTCTTGAGCGCCGTGACTATATTGAGAGACGTGGGATTGTTGACAAGCTTGTCAAGATCCTCCTCAAGAAGATCAGCGAGGCATCCCTTGCCAAGAAGGTCTGGAATTTTTTTTTTTTTTTTTTTTTTTTTTTTTTTTTTCTTATATCATTACTCGCATGCAGTCCTTTGGGCTATGGCGAGGTTTAGTTGCATGAGTTTAAAGGAGATAATTAAACAAAGGCAGTAAAAGCGATACTCGATCAACCGTCAAAGGGAAAGGAAATAGTTAAACAAGCAAATGCAGTCAAAGCGATACTCGATAAACCGTCAAAGGAAAAGTTTAGGAACTTTTTATTTTATTTTATTTTATTTTATTTTATTTATTTATTTATTTATTTATTTTTTAATATCATTAATCGCTGGCCGCCCTACGGGCTATGGCGATGTCTTAAGTACATAAATGAAGATAAATAAATAAAGCGAGAAAGAATAGATGAAGGTAACATTAACGAAACGGGTCTCCTCACTACCCAAGCATCTCTACCAGCTTCTTCAGTGGGTCCTCCTCCCCCTCTCATCCCCTTAAAACGAGAACACCCCCCCCTTTGGCGGTTGTGCTGCCGCTGCCGCCCCTGCTGCAGCTCCAGCAGCATCCTTCTTACTTTTTGCCTTAGTCTCGCCTTTGGTATCGTCATCCTTCTTTGCTGCTGTGCCCAAGATGTCTGATTTCGAAACGGCAACTTGGTACAGAGACTTTCCGTAGAGCTGGCCAGGCCAACCAGGCCAGTCCAGGCCATTCAGGCCAGTCCAGGCCGACCAGGCCATTTACGTAAATTTAAGCGATTTTGGAATTTAACCCAGGTGAATTAGATTTTAATAGTCCTGGATATTTCCACTATCAGTAATTGACAGTTGCGCATCAGGTATCATCATCGAAGAATTGAGTCCAGTCTGTTGTATTATCTGGAAGGTCGATCATTTCTAAAATATTTCTTAGTATATATACTTGAATACAAAGTGTGATACATACTTGACAAAAGTCGTAGACCGCTGCTGTTTAAAATTCTAGACATACGGGAGATTCTACTCATCTAAATACTCAAACAATCTGGTAAATGCTGGCCTCAATTCAGCTGGATAGCTGTGGAGTGATTCGTTTAATTGGCCTGAACCGGCCTGAATGGCCCGAACCGGCCAGATTGGCCTGGACTGGCCTGGTTGGCCTGATTCATGTGGATCAGGCCGGTCCAGGCGGTTTCAGTCCAATGCAGATCACGGCCTGGTCGGCCGGCCTGGCCTGTTGGATTCATTGGTCTGTTTCTTTCGTTGGCTCTGTGTGACCTTGATTGCTGTCTCATTCCCGCCTCCGTGACGACTTCGTCTTGATATTGTAGAAATGCCCCGAGTTTTGCCGCCCTGTCTGCTTCTGTGTTGCCTGTGACTCCCTTGTGTCCTTTTACACACATCACGGCTACGTCTAGGTCGCCTCGCTCTGCTCTCGACTCCCATCTCTCTCTAACCAGTTGTGATGCGCCCTGTTGCAGGAGGGTAGGTGCATAGAGTAAACGGAGGAATACTTGAAATGGTATGCATGGAGCAAACTGCAAACGGCATGGGTACAAACACTGATTCCCGTTTGCATATGACGCTCTCATGAAATTAGTTTGTGTTCTGAGGGGGACTTTTTGAGAGGCCCTTCCGCTCCATTTTTTTGTAACTAGAACAACCTTAGCGAATGCCAGATCTGTGACCTCTGTGTCTCAGTGTTTCCGTGCCGTGTTCTTCGTCTGTGTTTCCTATCAGTCCCTTGAGCCGCTCAACCCCTGTTAACAGCGTCATTAGCCCTCGTGTGTAGGTTCTCCGTTGGCTATCTTCTGGAGCTTGCTTATAGCTACCTTAGAGTCGGCGATGATAAGTAACTCGCCTGTTTGGCTTGACAGTGCGTCGCTCATGGCTATCAACTCTGCGTCGTTCACCGTGCTGAGGTGCCGAGGTATCTGGAGGGTCGTTTTTTGTTGTGGTATGACCCTGCTCCGGTGGTGCTGTCTATTCGGCTACCGTCTGTGTAGAAGCTGTTCCATCCTTCATCCTCGGCATCGGCGATTGCTCTTTCCCATTCCTCCTTTTCAGTATCTGCTGGGATGGTGGGAAGAACCGCTAGAGGTAGGGGGTTTCGGTGGGTTAGTGTCCCCCTTAGGTATGTGTGTTCTTGATTTTCTCAAAGTCTGGAATGCACTCGGTGGTGGTCTGCGCAAGTCGATCACTAAGTACCTGAAGAGCAAAGCAAAGACTCTCAGCAAGATCACCAAAGCACACAGGAATTGGCTCAAGAACAAGATCAAGGGTGCTTTGAAGAAGGTCCTTAAGAGCATCATTGGTGGCTGGGCAGCTGGTAGTGAGCGGCACGAGCTAGCTCGAGCCGAGCTGGAGGGTGAGCTCGAGCCAGCTCGTGAGTTAGTGAGCTCGGCTCAAGCCGAGCTCGTCAAATAGAAGGTAGGCTCGAGCCAGCGAGCCTTGATTACATGATATTAATAACTAATCTAAACTATTCTACAGCTTCATCCTTATCACTGCTATCTGTTAAATTCAGTAGCACATGATAGCGCTCATAGTCTCACCTTCCATTCTGTTTCGGCGTATGTTGAGAACTTCGCCTGCCTGTAGGAAATTGTCAGCTTAGCTAGAGATAGTATTATGTTGAAATACTTACCTGCAAGAATATCTGTTCGGAGGGGACAGAGGAGGCAGGTATTGCTAAATACTCTCATGCCATGCGGTCTAGATTTGGCGACATCCCGGCTCGAACTTTGGGGTGGAGGAGCTCTAGAAATGATGCCTTTTCTGCTAGTTTGATTGGTGAATTCGTTGAGATAAGAAAGCGGCAAAGGAGTTCACAATACGTGTTTCGGAAAAGCCCTCTGGTTTAGCTCGCTTTGTTGGAACCATCATCTCAAATGGTCTTCGTTGCTTTAATTCTGTGGCATTTACTAGCTGACGCAAAAGTGGAACTGATGCATGTAACTTCTGAAAATAGTGAAGTAACATGGATGTGGTTGTTGTACAGCTTTTGACGTGCCAAGTCTTGAAACAATACACACATATAAAATTTCATGCTCATTATCTGATATTTTTCACCACAAAATCATACATCTTTCATACAGGTAACTATGATGATAAGAGTTCAAAACAGTATGCTGATCTTTAACTAAAGAATATTGGCCAGCTAGGCTGGCAAGAAAGGCATTATAAATTGATATAGAATTGGTTGTCATATTGATAAATTGCTAATATAGTATAAGGAACAAGAATCTTGAAGTGTAGTATGAGGATTAAGGGTCTCGAAGCATAGTATGAGTCTTGAAGTCTTGATATTGGGTAGTAGTAAAGAGAAAAGAATTTCAAGAGGATAGAGAGAATAGAGAGGCCTAATATATACTCTTTCAATATGCAACTTACCTTCTAAAGGCCTTGAGAGATATTAAACATAAAAGACTTTGATATAGGTCTATATAATTGAACCACTTTTGATATTTATAGAAGTTGTTGGCAGGTCGGAATGAGCTCTGAGTCTCTAATTTATTACTATGTTAGGTATTTACAGTTTATGAAACCCTGCGCTGGCTAAGCATTTTAGCGAGCTGTCAAGAGAAACACTGCGGCATGCGAGTAATGATATAAAAAAAAAAAAAAAAAAAAAAGAGAAACACTAGCGTAATCTTGGCTGTCTCAAGCTCGCGTGGGCTGGCTCGGCTCGTGCCGCTCACTAGCAGCTGGTATGTAAGGTGCTGGAAATTGTTGCACCATGGGTGGTGGATGTTATCCTTCGAATTATCTACCAAATGCGATATAACATTACATGTGGTAAGGTGTAATCAATCCAAACACGAGTTTTGAAATAATACTGACTTTACAATGCTAGACTATGACAAGGTAGGGACAATGAACAATACATATGTACCTGGTCCACCTTCGAAGGCACAAATGTATAATCGGAAAGGGCGGTTTTGGGATATAGACAACCATATAGTCCGTAATTAACTCCGGATTTCCTATTCTCGATTTCGTAATCCTACGATTTTTTCATTTGGTTGTACTCGATTAAACAAAGGCAATAGCATGTTGGTCTAGATATACATAGAATCTGGGATCTGGTTTTCGTAATGGCTGTTGGCTTTCTTTTACTCTTTTGCGATCTACTAATTTCTCAGAGGCAGGCTTCCTAGGTTTGACAATCATGATTGGTTGGATGGTAATATAGGCGCTAATTTCGTGGCTTGGAGGAAACCTTCTTCAGTAATTACTTAACTAGTTAAAATTGAAATCTTTTCTGGCGAGCTGGTTCCTTCCTATACAGAAAAATTCCGTTATAACTCTACCTTGTGGCGGAGGTAATATGCTTTTATGGAACATATGCTTATGTTCTGGTCCTGTCGGAAACTCAGGCTGCTCCGGAGTGGAGAGAGGACCGGGCACTCGGGTATATGAAAAATCTTTCACATTAAGTCGTGGACCCAGAGATGCCCATGTATCCAAAATTCCCAGAAATGCTTTATCACTTGTCATCCACATGCCCGTCGAAATGTTTCGATTTAATCGTCTCGTGAGCATTCAGTAACAGAGCTTGAAAATATGTAAGACGAAATAATTATCTGTAGATTTTAATATATTTCTATTTGTTCTTTCTTGTATACCGTTACTTATGCCGAAAAAAAAAAAGTACATAGTTGATTTTCAACAAATGTTGAAGCCTGCCAGAAAGTACGTTTAATTCCCGATCTCTCTTTTTTTTTTTTTTTTTTTTTTTTTTTTTCAATATCATTACGCTCATTACGCCGAGATTCCCAAGCTCTAAAAATACTGATTCCCGCACGACCGACCTCCCGAAGGGGCCGGCCCACTCCGGAGCGGACTGAATTTCCAAAGGGACCAGAACACTTATACCGGGAACGGGAGTTTACTGCTGCTATCCTACTATTATGCAAGGGTACTAGTACTTATCTTGCTATATTTCTGCGCATAACATTGACTTTACGAACCGTGTATTTCAGAGCGTGCTTGTCAAATATTCTTGGCATACTCAGCCCAGTCTGCTATATATTCTGCGATGACAGATGTCGCTAATGCCTACTGGAGAAATTGTGTGTGGTCCACAGGGAACTGTGGGAAATATTGATGCCAAGACAATTTGAGACTTCCGCTGTCTCTTGCCACTACCGAACCCACTGCGATCCTGAGCCACATTCGTCGATCGAATACATCAAACCATACAGCAATTCGAGCGATTCGTCAATATTACTATTGGAATATATGCTATGTTATAGCGGATTAATTGCCCTATCGGAATAATTCAACGGCCACCAGGTTAATCATGGCGGTCCTCTACAGTGGAATTGCCCAGCACGGCAGCGCTATCCGCCGATCTACATGCATTCCCCACCCCTCATGTGCATGTATCCTGAACCACGGGTACGGTAGGCGTTAACATTCGAATTAAGGTTAACGCGGTTATCTCCGTTGCCCCTTGCAGTTCGGAAATGACCGAAGAAGATGTAAACATGACACATAATAAGACGCCGCATGTATATGCAGGGCACTGAACATTCTCCCCTGTATCGGATCCGAGATCTGTAGTACTCTACATTTCCTGCCTCATGCACATACTTGTCCCCGATACCGAGCTCTAAAGCCCTTTTTTTTTTTTTTTTTTTGGGGGGGGGGGGTCACGTAACACCGTACACAGTTATACCAGGGATAAGGCCATTGAACTGTCTTTATATGGTCTACAAAGGGCCTCCAACGCCAGTTCGAAACTTGCAGTTGGAGAAGAACGCGAGTACGCGAGTAGCTGTTAATGCTGCCGCGCTTGGGCGATGGGCGCGAATGGACGTGAGTCTCGGAGTTCTCCACGGCTTAACCGTAGTCGCTCGGCATGCCCGTAGGAGCGGCAAGCAGGGATAGCACCCTAGGCTTGGGTAGCCGGGCGGCAGCGCCTAGGTTCAATTTAATTTTACATTATCCAACTCAGAGCGAGCGATGCAAACAAGATCTCATGGCCCATGGGCTAGTCAACCGGTCCTCAAATGGCGTCAACCCATGTTTATTGTAACCGTTGTCAGAAAATGAGCCTCGCGGCATTATTTCCGCCTCGCAACCTCACGGAGATGCGCGACATGCGAGACCGGCTCTTTTTTTTTTTTTTTTTTATTTCACGTGACCCCGCTTGTAGCTGTTCGCCATGGCAGGGCAGCGAGACCGGCTCAATTTCCAGTTACACCGGACACCCCGTCTGAGCAGCCGTCCTGGACTTCACCGAAATGCTATGGTTTTGATTAGATACAGAATACTGCTACAATGTTTGTTCGTGAATATCATAATCGCGCAATAAGTGGCCTTCGATCCTCTATAAAGAGATCTCAAATTCCCTCATTAACCCATTCCTTCTTTCCTCACCACCCACCCAACAAACAATCACCCGTCACATCTTCCTTCTTTTCTCAAAACTTCTTTTGAATATTGGACCCAATCGCTCCGCCGAGTCCCAACTTCGAATCCAATAACATATTCAAAATGAAGTACGCTGCTGCCTTCCTCGCTGTTTCCTTGTCAGTCATTGCCGTCAACGCTCTGGTCATCCCGGCAGTCGAGATCAATGCCCGCGATATTCAGGCTGCAGACTCGACTCTCGCCAAACGCGAGCCTGCTCCGGCTGTGGCCCCAATCGAGGACGATGATAAAGACGTCCCTGAAATTCCAGAGGATGAGAACGATGCTGTGAAGCTTGCTGATCCTGAGGAAGAAGAGTTCCTCCGCAGCCTTCTCAATCTCCCGGATGATGATGATGATGATGACAATGACGATGATGCAGCACTTGAGCGCCGTGAGAGCGATGATAAAGACATCCCAGAGATCCCAGAGGATGAGAGCGATGTTGTGAAGCTTGCAGACCCTGAGGATGAGGAATTTCTTCGCAGCCTTGCCAACCTCCCGGAAGAGGATGATGATGATGACGATGCAGCACTTGAACGCCGTGACTACATTGAGAGACGTGGGATTGTTGACAAGCTTGTCAAGATTCTCCTCAAGAAGATCAGCAAGACATCCCTGGCCAAGAAGGTCTGGAATGCTCTTGGTGGTGGCCTGCGGAAGTCCATCACCAAGTACTTGAAGAGCAAGGCCAAGACTCTCAGCAAGATCACCAAAGCACATAAGAACTGGCTCAAGAACAAGATCAAGGGTGCTTTGAAGAAGGTCCTTAAGAGCATCATTGGCAGCTGGGCAGCTGGTAAGGTTTTGGGAATTGTTTCCCCATGGGTGGTGGATCTCATCCTCAAGATTATCTACTAAATGCGATGTGAGGCTTGTGGGTGGTAAGCTACGACCAACCGAGACAGGCTTATGTGACAAAATACTGATTTCAAAATCCTAGGGCATCACAATCTAGGAGCCACAGTTGACAGGTCAGCCTGCAAATGGATGATGCTATAATCACAATCAATGTTCTCAGGATGACGGGTGGTATAGGCATGCAGACAACCACATAGTCCGCAATGGACTCCAGCTTTCATATTCCTCATCTTGCGGCCTTAGGTTTCTGTTTTCACCTGTTTTGGACGTAATGTATATACATAGAAGAAATGGTATAGTGGTCTGGATTTGATTTGGATCTGGATTCTGGTTTTAAGGTTGTGATGGCTCTGGGTTCCTTTCCTCTTGATGTCACCGCGTTCTGCTTCATTTCCTTCTGCTGATGTCTCAGAGGCGGAATTCCTACTTTTCAAGATTTTGCTTGGATGGTAATAGGGGAGAGTTTCGTGGAATTGGAAAACTTTGCTGCCGTAGTTAGTTAACTAGTTCAAATTGAATTCTTCTCTCGGGAGCTGAATTTACTTTTATATTTAGTAGTGCGGACGATATCAGCGACTAAATAGAACATTGCGCCCCAATTGGGGAACAAAAGTGCGGAATTAAATTCTATATACCTGACGCTATAGATTCAATTTGGGCCTAATTGATAAATATTGACACATGTACGTGTTTTCCCGCCTGAAACTGGTTGAGAACCCTGTCCCGACCTGTCCGACGACGATGTAAACTACAGTACAGCAATGTTACGGTCAGAGGGTCTGTGCAACCAGACTACAATGTGATCAATAACTGACTCCACTAGTATCTATATAAACAACACCATAGGGATTGCCGACCATAACTGTAATGCCTTTTTATTTTTCATTTATTTGTTTGTAACCATGTAACCTCACTTGCAGCTATTTACCATGGCAGGTTTCATGGACCGAAATCTTTATAGCCCGCAGACAGGCATCTACAGAGAGACTGCAGTGACTACCAAACAACTTCGCCTTTTCCTCCAGTTTCATCCTATCCCTGTTTGGCAGCGTAGTTACCAATCTCAATTAGTAAACGAAATCTGGATTGGTTCGTTTCAGGCGAGATTTCGAAATTCAGCGTGACTTCATTTTCAGATTCTATCTCATAGTTCGGACGCGCTGTCATGCTTTTTTTTTTTTTTTTTTTTTTTTTTAAAAAAAAATCACATAACCCCGCTTACAGCACCAAGCCATGGCAGGGTCCTTGGGCAAGCCCTCGAAGCCCGGAGACAGGCTTAACAAACAAAGAACTTTCTATCTACTTCTACCACCTGATTCCAGAAACCTCCGGACGGACCTTCCGGTTTCTGCTTCAAGGAGGCCCCACTATATATCCCCCCCTCTCCCCTCTCCCCTCTTCCCCACACTTTCGCAAACTTCCCCGACGGCAAATTTCGCAGTTTCCTCCACACCTTCGCAACCTGCGAATTTTTCCCGACCCGGGTCGGTAAATCGCGCGGCGCACTAAAAACTCTCCACACCTTCGCAAACCGGCCCGAAAATTATCGCACGCCGCGCTCCTAAAACTTGATCCCGGAAAAGAACCTTTCCAACTCATCCCACTCCTCCCCATTCTCTGCCGTCCTTTTCCAGTTCTTTTCCACATCCCCCCATTCTCTGAAGCCTTCTGGGCGAAACCTCTGCTGACTGCACTGGAAGGCTAGGTGCACCCCCGTCTGGGCCTCCCCGCAGCTGCACTTCTCCGATTTCGCCTCTCCCATCCTCTTCAACCACACCCTGCATCTTCCTCTCTCCAGTCGTAATGCTGTGAAGTTGGACACCGCTGTCCTATTCCACTCCATTACATTCCCCTTCCCGAAACCTTCCACCTCCCTCCTCTCCTTCCTCCACGCCTTAATCCTCTGGCGCACCCCGCTCCCGGTGGCCACCTCTTTCCCTTCCACCGCCGTCCCCTTCTTTGCCCACTCATCAGCCTTCTCATTCCCTGCAATTCCGATATGAGCCTTGACCCACATCAGTTTCGCATCCCCTCCCTTCTTCTTCCTCCTCGCCACGGCATCCACCACTCTCCTCACATCCTCGGTTTTCCCCTTTCCCTCCCTGCCTGCCTTCTGGATCGCCATGACGGCAGCCTCAGAATCTAAACAGATCAGTACAGGGACCTCCTCCTCCACACTCTCCAGCGCCTTTCTCACTCCCCTCACCTCCCCATCGAACACCGTCGCCGTTCTCCCCACCACCTCCGCCACCGCAGCCGACCTCCCCCACACTCCTGCTCCCACCTTGCTGTCCTCGATCTTGCTGCCGTCGGAGAAAAGGACTGCCCTTTTTCTTCCGGCTTCCCCGATCGCGGCTTCCCACTCCCCCTTCGTCTCCATGCGCTGTCATGCTTGTTGTAGTCTGCCGGGGAGAATTTCGAGTTCGCGAACCAACTAGCCTGCTTGCGACTAGACTATCTTAGTGGGGAACCCCATATGCTCTTCACCAACACAGCCTAGCCACGTGCAACTAGTCTGGTGCAGAACATGAATGTACCTCCATGCACGTAGCTATATGTATATGCTTATTTTTCTGCGCTTAATGAAGATGCTTGGTGCCAACACAGTCCCTATCACCTCCAGGACAGGAACATTGAACAGCACCTGAAATGGTGGAGGATTCCGGATATTTCTGCCTGTAAAGGTAACACTCGGAAACTTTGGTCACAGAAAATAAAAAATACCTGGAGCACATCTGGTAATGTTCCAAGAATTTTTCTATTGATAATAACATATTTATGATCACAAGCCTCCATTCTCGACATGGAAATCTAAGCAGCACCACAACTAGAATTGATTATGCTATCTACATTAAATTCTAATAAGTGCGTTAATAATAGCGATTTGCCAGGGTCAGAAGGATCGCGGTCAGTGCAGTATCCCAGCAGCAATTATGCTCTACTGACAGTTTGAAGCTCAGGGGGACTTTGTTATGCATAGCAGTCAGTAAGTGGTTCATAAATCATACCAACTGCAGTGGCACGTTAGCATATACTCATGTCTACTGGCAGATAGAAATACCAAGTGGTACTTGCCTTGAGTGGGTTGGTCTGTTCGCGAATGGGCCGATCTGCTCAAGAATTTGCCTATTCGAGAACAGGCCAGTCGGTTCCTGAACCAGATATGTTCGCCGGCAGACTGCAACATGTGGATATGCACATCAGAGCTTCCATAAGATACCCTTCTGCAGGTGATGCTATCGAGCCAGGTCCTCACAGGGTACTGTTGTGGTTGTAACCACGGTACCGATGGAAAGCATAAGGCTAAACGCGGGCCGGAACGCCACTCATCGGTAGGGCTATATGATGATGCGTATATATGCTAAGGAAGCGAGCTCATATTTAGCGAGCGAGATGTGGATGTATAGGCTCAGTTGGAAGGAGAAGGTGGTCTATAAATTGATGTAGATAGGACTGTATGGGCAAGCAAGCAAGCAGCAACAGACATGGATGCGCAGATATGGATAGATCAGACAGACCAGACACGCAGAGAGAAGACAATTGACGACCCTTTCCTTTACATTTGACCATTGAGACCGCCCTTGAGACTTCGTTCCGCCAGCTCTAGATAACGGTACCCGTGCGAAACAGTGGATGCTGTTGAGCCGTCATCACACTGCCTGTTGGACATTTGAAGGTGTTCTGCCCGAGTGACCGTGCCACCATCACTGATCCCGTGTCACGTCTCTGGAACGTACCAGACAACGTAAAATCTAAAGTCACGTGACCGGCCTGACGCTAGTACATTTTTGCTGATGAAGTTGCCGTATCGGCAAACCGTTCAACAATGGCATATTACTGTACCATGCATCTCATTCAGCCGAACGATACCCGTTAATTAATACTAACCATAGCCCCATTCGAATGATCGACCAATACATTGGTAAGCGAATCTTTCGGGTTCAGTAGCCATCCGCCTGTACGAGGCTGGCATGCGCCACGGCTCGCAAAATGTGAAACGCGCTTCTGCAATTGCTACTCTTTGTGCAACACTAGTCAAAGACAATAGAATTGTGTGAGGATGCACCAGATCGTATTTTGTTACTGTACTTGGGAACCGTACGTATTATGATGTAACATCGTAGGAAAATTAGATGACCTTGACATGAATCGCATGATTTGAGGGTAGCTAGTGTCGGAATAGCCGTCGTATCATAGAGTACTGTATCATTTGAGCGCTTTACCTTTTTTTACAGTTTAGTACTTGTATGTGACCCTGCTGGACCATTGCATCTACAAAAAAAGCATGATCATGCCCTGACGAAAGTGTGATCGACAATCAATTACATAGGTGCTTAACTATTGTGTGGAATCAAACGTTATGTTTCCCAACATAGTACTATTTTACATATTTGCTTCGTTCTATTTTTTTCATTTGTTATTTGTCCATATGGCTTTCGTAAAAGCGAGAAAACACGCGAGAAGGACGATGAGGAACTGAATTAGGAAAACTTCTAGAATCGAAGTACACGTCTTGTTTGAGTTGCTACGCTGAAGCTGGCAACCTACTAGGAAAGCGCACTAGGCTAGGCATAGCGCTATTTACAGTACTCGAGTACTCTAAGCGCAAGTCCCCAGCAGGGGAGCGCTATCCACCGATCTGCATCCCCCACCTCCACGTTTCGTCACGGGTAAAAATTAATGGTTCAAATATTAACAACAACGCGGTTTTCTCGGCTACCCCATGCATAATTTAGGCTTCGGAAATCACCGAGCAAGGCATAATGAACGCATAATAAGATGGCACATCTATTTAAGGTTACCTGTGTTCCCCTGCATCGGATCTGAGATTCAAGCTCCGATGTGCTAACCTTTGCTCCAAGGAGCTCTACAAGGCATGTCGTGGATATTCGCGGTATGCGATTGAATACGACATGATTGCAAATACGAGCCATTGTCAATGCGCTAATGCACCTTGCAAATTAGAGATTGATTGCTGATTTCTTCACGGCTTCGCTGCAGGGCCAGTGATGTTAATCGGCATTGCCGTGGGAGCAGCAGCCAGATACAGGTCTCAGTCTTGGAGCGCATAATCATACCTAGTTTACATTACCGAACTCAGACTGAATGATGCAAACAAGATTTCATGCAAATGCGGAAGTCAAACAGTTGTCGAATTGCATCGATCCCGGTTTGTTGCAACCACTTTCACTGAAAATAAACTTCACGATCTTGTGTTCATAACCGGAGATGCGCGAGGTGAGCTTGATAGATGCCGAAGATGCCGATCTTCATGTTACACCGCACATCTGTTCTGAGCAGCTGTCCCTTCCTTGGCCAAAATGCTATTGTATTGTATCAGACTGATAGATGTCGCTGTCTTTATCAATGCTCACTCAATCAATGGCTCTGGAACAACTATAAAGAGACTAACTTCCCTCAGTCAATCCGTTCCTTCTTTCCTCACCACCCACCGGTCAATCCTCCCTTCACATCATCCTTCCTCCTGGGCAACTTCATTTTAATATCAACTACGCAGCTTTAGCTTCGAAAGCCTCCTAGTCTCCATTCCTTGGAACAAGCCTTTCTTCAAGCACCTACCTACTTCAAATCTAAAGCACGTTCAAAATGAAGTTCACCACAGCCTTCCTCACTCTTGCTTTCTCCGCCATCGCTGTCAGTGCACTTGTCATCCCAGCAGCTGAGGTCAACGCCCGCAATATCCAAGCTGCAGACTCAACTCTTACTAAACGCGATGCAGCCCCAGCACCTGTTGCAGTCCCTGAACCTGCTGCATCCTCTGAGGCCCCAATCAAGGATGATGATGAAGATGTCCCTGAGGTCCCCGAGGATGACAGTGATGCTGTTAAGCTCGCTGACCCTGAGGAAGAGGAATTCCTCCGCAGCATTGCCAATCTCCCAGAAGAGGATGGTGATAGTGATGGTGATGATACTGGACTTGACAGACGTGACTACATTGAGAGACGTGGGATTATTGACAAGATTATCAAGATCCTCCTCAAGAAGATCAGCAAGACCTCTCTTGGCAAGAAGGTCTGGAATGCAGTTGGTGGTGGTCTGCGAAAGTCCATCGTCAAGTACCTCAAGAGCAAGGCCAAGACTCTCAGCAAGATCACCAAGGCAGACAGGAATTGGCTCAAGAACAAGATCAAGGGTGCTTTGAAGAAGGTCTTGAAGAGCATCATTGGTGGCTGGGCAGCTGGTAAGGTGGTGGGGATTGTTGCACCATGGGTGGTGGAAGTTATACTCAAGATTATCTACTAAATGCAATGTCAGATTAGGGGCAGTAAGTTAACATTAATGAAGCCGGACTTATTTGAAATGAAACTGATTTTAGAATGCTAGGACATGCAACGCTCAACGGGGAAGTACATAATTGTACAATCGGAAATCAACTAATGAAGGCGGGGATGGAATGTAGCCAACCACATAGTCCGCAACGGATTTGAGCTTTCCTATTCTTTATTTAATGAGTTTAAGTTATTTCAACTGTTCTGGGAGTATATACAAAAAGGGATGGCATATTGGTTTGGGTTTCATTTGGATCTGGGATTTAGTTTGTGGTGGCTCTTGGTTTCCTTTCTCCTTGATTTTACTGGATTTTTGTCGCTTTCAACAGGATTTTTGCTGTACTTGAGGATTTCGGTTGCGTCGCACTAGGAGAATAATGTTATGAACGGTGGGAATTTTGCTGTACTACTCAGTTGTTAGTTTTTATCTAACATCACTGACCGGGATCCGGCGCATTACCTCATAAAACATTCCAAATCTCTTGAATACATACTATAGAAGGTATATGCACTTGCTCAAGGTCCTAAATTGCTATCTTGCCATTTTATACCTGCATAGGCTTCAGACGCCTGATTAGGCAACTGCCACCATAGAGTATCATTCAAATTTACAATTAGCTAACTGAGGTGCGGAAGTTACTTTCCTATACATCTCCAATCTGTATGTGCAATTTGGTAATCTTCTATGACGATTTGGCCTTACGGGGCGCTGTTGTTTTAATTCCGGAAGTGCGCCGGATCCCGGTAATGCGCCGGATCCCGGTCAGTGACGTTACTCAAAATTTGAAGTCTTTGCTGGGAAGTGCAGGTGCTCTCATATTTAGATATTTGAATGCGTAACTGACGATAGCAATTATCTGTGTCTGATGGCAAGGAGCACAAACAAAAGGGGTCTTAGTGCCTCTTGATGGTTCACTAGCGCTGCATACGAGTATTGAGGCAAGAATGCAAAAACAAACGGAACGTGGATCGTCCTGATTCCCTTATATTACTGGATTATAGTTCATCTTATTTAATTTAGTTTATTGGACAATATACTCTTCCCGAGCTGGAATCGTCAATTCTATATTTCGCCAATGCCTGCCCTATAGTTACCCCTATCATACCACTCTACCAAGTTATGCCTCAGTCCGAAAAGAATTAAACGAATCTCCTGCTCTAGTACCGTCGCTTCGCTCACCAGCTCGGTGGTGGTGTATCTCGAGGAACGGATCGAACCAACACTGGGCAGAGTGAGACTGGAAGAGAGATGGTTAAAGTCGTGCAAGTATGAATGGGGCAGGAGACGGACTTGAACCTTTTCTTTTCATAAGCCTGTAACTCAGAAACAATCACGGGCAACATCCTTTCTTTTTCTGCGGTAAATTGTTACTTCCCCGCCACACAGGAGGATCCGGGGATCTCGACTATACTCTTTTCTTTCCTTTATTTCATATGTAACTAAACATCGCCATAGCCCTTAGGGCGGCACGCGATTAATGATATTAAAAAAAAAAAAAAAATTCCCCTTCATATCTAGATTCAGCGCAGTTAGTGTAGCCCATAACTAATTCATCGGACATAGAGGAGATATACTCTGTAAGTTATTCCTTGCTAAAACTGGAAACTCCATGGTAAGGAGCCAAGGCGCCCGTTCGTTACCTCTCTAAGACTGATAGGTGGAACTATAAGCATAATCCATTACCCAAAATGTAAAAAGCGCTTATGCAATCGTTGACCCTCTTCGTGTAACGTGAAATACAATAGAATTGTGTGAAGTTGCGTCTCTTGTATTTTGTTACTACTGTGGCCCCACTACCTTTACGAAAGTTAGTCAGAGTTTTTGCTGTTTGCAAGTCTGATCGAGTGCGAAGGATATTGTACATGTTTTCCACTATTGAGAAATTTTATATTCGTTGAGAAAGTCAACGTTATGCAGGGAAATTGCTGTTGTCAGTGAGGCGTCACTTACCCGTACTAAGTTCTGCGCCTATACCTGTCAACGTTGGCGAGGAACTGCTATTATCCATTACATCAAAAGCCAGATCATGACGGGGATGGAACAGGACATGTACTCATCATTATTTTTCAACTATTTGTTTTTTCTTTTCTCTTTTCCATACTTTATCTCCTATATAACAAGATCGCCGTAGCCCCGAGGGCGGCACGCGATCACTGATATTAAAAAAAAAAAAAAAAAAAAAAAAAAAAAAAAAAGGTCAGCCGCGATACTTCCCTGCTGTTGCGATTCTTGGAGGTGTTCCATGACTGTTCCACCACTGGCGATCACTGGCTTGCGCTACTTCCCCGGACTCTCCTCCGACACTCCGAGATCCGCTCCACCTGTCCGTCCTACCGGATATGGTAAATAGTTAATGTACTCTTCTGCTGAAGTTCCATATGGCAAAGCAAAGTCAGTTCCTGAGGAAGGCCTTCAAATTTGACTAATAACTAAAAACTAACAATCTGGTACCACAGCAAAACATCTTGCAACTCCATGGAATTATTCCCCTCGTTCGACCCAACCTAATCCTCAACAGTAGGAATCCGGCTTCTGAGACACAAGCAAAGGCGAAGAAAAGGTAGGAAAACGAACTTAAATCAGAAAGAAAAAGAACCAAGAGCTGCCGCAAACCAAATTACACATCCAGATTACAACCAAACCAGCATACCATCTCTTTTTCTGTATATATACCCCCGGAAGAAGTGGAAATTGGAATAGAAAACTTTAAGGCCATAAAATAAAGAATAGGAAAGCTGGAGTCCATTGTGGACTAGATAGTTGTCTGCATTCCAATACCGCCCTTCATCTTGAGAAAAATTGTTTGCGATTTGTACAACGATGCATATGCAGGTTGAACTGTTATCTGTCGTCAGCATTTATGTCCAATGAACCCGGTGAATGAATAGCAACTTACCATCCACAACCTTGCATCACATTTAGTAGATAATCTTAAGTATAACTTCCACCACCCATGGTGCAACAATTTCCAACACTTTACCAGCTGCCCAGCCACCAATGATGCTCTTCAAGACCTTCTTCAAAGCACCCTTGATCTTGTTCTTGAGCCAATTCCTGTCTGCCTTGGTGATCTTGCTGAGAGTCTTGGCCTTGCTCTTGAGGTACTTGACGATGGACTTTCGCAGACCACCACCAACTGCATTCCAGACCTTCTTGCCAAGAGAGGTCTTGCTGATCTTCTTGAGGAGGATCTTGATAATCTTGTCAATAATCCCACGTCTCTCAATGTAGTCACGTCTGTCAAGTCCAGTATCATCATCATCGCCATCCTCTTCTGGGAGATTGGCAATGCTGCGGAGGAATTCCTCTTCCTCAGAGTCAGCGAGCTTAACAGCATCACTGTCATCCTCTGGGACCTCAGGGACATCTTCATCATCATCTTTGACTGGGCCCACAGAGGGTGCAGGAGGTTCAGGGGCTGCAGCAGGTGTTGGAGCAGCACCGCGTTTGGCAAGAGCTGAGTCTGCGGCTTGGATATCGCGGGCGTTGACCTCAGCTGCCGGGATGACAAGAGCACTGACAACGATGGCGGAGAAAGCAAGAGTGAGGAAGGCTGTGGTGAACTTCATTTTGAATCTGCTTTAGATTTGTGGTAGGCAGGCACTTGAAGAACGGCTTGTTCCAAGAAATGGAGACTGAAAGGCTTTGTAAGCTGAAGCTGCGTTGCTGATATTCAAATGAAGTTGCCCAGAACGAAGGACGATGTGAAGGGAGAATTGATTGTTGGATGGGTCATGAGGAAAGAAGGAAGCGATTGACGAGGGACGTCAGTCTTGATATAGATGTTTGAGGGCCATTGATTGAGTCTACTTTCATAAAGGCATAAACATTTTACCAGTCTATTGTAGGTACTACAATACAATAGAATTTCTGTGAAGGAAGAGACTCTGGTTCGGACCAGATGTTCAATGTAACATGCAGATCATCAGCGTAGTCATCTCTAATCTCGCGTATCTCCGTAAATTTGGGAGGTTGAGCACAAGTTCGTCTGGCTCGTTTTCGACCCTTCCAACGAACCGGGGTCGATGCACTTTGAAAACTGTTACACCACCGCCTTTGCATACAATCTTCAAGTTGCTTGCATTACTCAGTCTGAGTTGGGTAAGGGTTAAGCTATGCCCTCTCAACGTTGCACCAAGCCTAGGGCGGGTCATATCCACCGCGCCCACGGGAATACCGAATGTCATTACAGATATTGCGACTAAGCCATGAAGACATCACCAATCAGCATCTGTTTTTCATCGTATATTCGCAGTTGACAATGGCTCATATTTGCAACCATGCTGAAATATTGTCATGTCCAAGCCATGCCTTGTGAAAACCCTCATTAGAAAACTTACAAGACTCACGTCCATTGGCATCTTTGCACAGCAGCATTGACATCAACTTGTGTATCACTTGTTGGTCTGTGTCAAGCTGAGGTCAAAAGATTCCGAAAAACGGGCTCTGGGTGGAAGCTACCCGCATCACGAAGGACACGCGGGAAACACATGTATTTAGTGATTTAGTTTCTTTTCTTTAGTTTATATATACCTCGCCATAGCCCATAGGGCGGCACGCGAGTAATGAAATAAAAAAAAAAAAAAAAAACTGCCCTGTGGAACGTAGAATTTTACAGTTCAATCGCTGTCTCTATTACTCCATCTCCAATCAAGTGACAGCTGCACATCTCACATGTAACCAGGGATAAGGCTGTGTGGGAGCCAGGACCCTGACATGGATCTCAGATGTGATACAGGGGATTAACGTTCATTTCTCTAAAAATATAAATGCACCGTCTTACCATGCGTCCGTTACGCCTTCCTCGGTCCATTTCCGTAGTGTAAATCATGCCGAGAAATCGCCTTAACCTTAATTTTGAAACCTTAACTTTACCTTTGGCCCGGGGAGACATGTTACATGAGGGCATGTAGAATGGTGGCTATCGCTGCTGTGCTACGCACATGTACCTACCTATACTACGGCCATTATTAACCTGGAAACCAAGCCTGGTTGCACTATCTCCCAAAGAGGAGTTGCATTATTCTGATAGGGTAATTAACTAGTTGCAGTATAGCAAGGCTGTCTGAACAAGAACAGAACAGGAATTGACATTTAGAATTGTTTCTAATTCAGTTCCTCATCACCCTAGCCGTATTCAAATCATGACTGCCTTCTTGTCATCACGAATGCCACATCCGCGTTCTGAGAAAAACAAACGTAGTAGAAAATCGCAAATCAAGAAAATGGAAGGAACAAAGGTAAAGCAAAATAGCAACTGCGATGAGAATCACATCCTTTATCACCGCCTGTATGTTTGCAACACACAAGTTCCTAGGCTTTTGGTTATCGATCACCGTTTTGTCAAACATGATCGTACGGGAAAGCGCTCAAATGTTACTCCGAGATGGAACAGCTACACCAACATCAGCCCCGCACATGTTACGCGATTCATCTCACGTCATTTAATTGTGCTGCAACGTTACACCATAATACATTCCCAAGTCACAGCAAATTGAGTTGCTTGATGCGCAACGGCTAGGTGGGGTCCAACGGGGATTCCGTTGCCTCACCCTGTGTCTAACAACACTGAAATGGGCTTATGTATTATGCAATTAATGGTCGAGACTCTTGTGCAACGTTGCTGATAGACAATAGCATTGGATGAAGCTGTGCCACCTCGTATTTTTCCACTTTGAGAATATATTGGGTGTAACATTGAAGCCACTGGATATGACATTTGACTTGAAATTGCATGACATGGGGCATTTAACGTTGAAGCGCTGTCCTAAACAAAATATGAACTGCGCGGTCGACAAACATTTGCTAGGTATCTGCTGCACACACAGAGTGGAGAGTAAATATTTATTTCTCGGCATATTATGTATTTTTTTTTTTAGGTAAAGTTCACTTTTTCACCAGCACTCCGATGTAACTTCCGTAACGGGAAGAAAGCAGGCACGAGTTGTTAATACAGGAGATCGGCTGAATTAGGAAAAATTCTAGAATGGTAAATAGTCTTGTTGAGATTTGCCTTGCTGTTTAGCTGACACTAGGTAATCGTGGTGGTACGCGAGGGTGTACCTAAGTGCCTACTAGTCTAATGCCAAGACCCTAGTGCTACGGTAGTAGCACCGCAGCACTAGCCGCATCTCCCATACGACATTTATAGGTCAACGTTCAAAATTACAGCAACATTAACCTTAGTTTTGTCCCCTGTCCTGTTCTCATACCCATCCGCTGCCCCTTGAATAATCAACACCCGGAAAACACCGAACAAATCATAACAAATGCTTATAGTAGAGCCTCTCGTATTCGACCAGCGCGGGACCGCACTCATATCCAATATATCCAAATATCCACTTAAAGACGTTGCCTTATGAGAAGGAAATTTGGGGCGCGTGGATTGATCCAATACTCCGTGCAGGATAGCCAGTTATAGAGGATCCAAGATGACAGGTTCGCCTGTGCTACGATGACGGCAGCCACATCTGTAGAGTACAGAATATTCTCCCCTGCATCAAAATCTGAGGTCCACAGGATGGTTCCTTGCTCGCACACAGATTTGTGCCTAGTTATCCTGTTATGGGATGTAGAGCTCACTTGATTGGTGTGAAGTAATAGGCATGATATTGAATTGTCGAATTACATGGTGTGCAGGGCACGCCCGTGTTTTATGAATCGCTTAACCCTAAAAGTGGTTACACAAGTAGGTCAATGGTGCCACGCATAAGCGACATGAGTCTTAAGATAAACCATTCGGGATGAGGGATAATCACCTTATGTGTGTAGAGTCGACAATGTTTCAACATGTTTGCAAATATGAGCCACTGTCAATCTCTAATGCGCTGTGAAATTAAACGCTGATTGGTCGTTTCTTCACGGGCAAGCCGCAGTACTTGTAATGACGTTCGGCATTCCCGGGGGACAAAGGGGCAGCCGAGCAGGAGGGCTTAGCTTAACCCTAGTTTCAATTACCTAATTCGAACAGAGCAATGCAACAAGACTTCAACGACCAATGCAGTAGTCACGCAATCCCCGAATTGCATTGACCATGGTTTGCTGAACCAGCCTCACCGACATGGTGCCTCGCGAACTTGTGCTCAACTGAACAATCTCACGGAGATGCGCGAGATGTGAGATTTCTATGCTGCCATCGATCTGCATGTTACACTCGCACAATCTGGTCTGCGCAGTCCTGCTTTTCGCCAGGGCAATGAGTACAGCATACCGCTATGATGTTTCTTTAGGAGTATCACACAATCATAAGCCTTAGGACGTCTATAAAGAGACCTCAAGTTCCCTCCTCAACTGCTTCCTTCTCCCCTCACCATCCACCGAAAAATCAACCTGTCCTTCACATCACATCATCCTTCCCTCCTCCCCACTTCATTTGAGTATCAAATCCACAGCTTTAATTTGAGCGAGTTTGAAATATTTTCTCTGTCAATTCCCTACCTCGAATCCCAAAGCATATTCAGAATGAAGTACACCCCTGCCTTCCTCGCTATTTCTTTCTCAATCATTGCCGTTAATGCCCTAGTCATCCCGGCAGTCGAGATCAATGCCCGCGATATCCAGGTTGCAGACTCAACTCTCGCCAAACGTGAGCCCGCTCCAGCTGCAGTGCCAGAGCCTGCAGTCCCAGTTGAGGAAGACGATAAAGACGTCCCTGCCATTCCAGAGGATGAGAATGATGTTGTGAAGCTCGCCGATCCGGAGGAAGAAGAATTCCTCCGCAGCCTTCTCAATCTCCCGGAAGAGGATGATGATGATGGCGATGCCACCCTTGAGCGCCGTGACGAGAACGATAACGATATCCCAGAGATCCCAGAGGATGATAACGATGCTGTGAAGCTTGCTGACCCTGAGGAGGAGGAATTCCTCCGCGGCCTTCTCAATCTCCCAGAAGAGGACGATGGTAATGATGGTGATGCAGCACTTGAGCGCCGTGACTACATTGAGAGACGTGGGATTATTGACAAGATCATTAAGATCCTCCTCAAGAAGATCAGCAAGTCATCCCTTGCCAAGAAAGTCTGGAATGCACTTGGTGGTGGCCTGCGAAGGTCCATTGTAAAGTACCTCAAGAGCAAGGCCAAGACTCTCAGCAAGATTACTCCGGCACACAGGAATTGGCTCAAGAACAAGATCAAGGGTGCTTTGAAGAAGATCTTGAAGAGCATCATTGGTGGCTGGGCAGCTGGTAAAGTGTTGGAAATTGTTGCACCATGGGTGGTGGATCTCATCCTTAAAATTATCTACTAAATGCGATGTGACGTTGTGTGTGGTAAGCTATAATCAATCCAGAAAGCCTTCGTTAAATAAAATGCTGACTTTTAAATGACAGGGTATGACAAGCCATGAAGAGATACTCATTTTACCTGCCAATGCTCAATTGTCCAATCGCAAATAATGTTCTCAAGATGAAGTCAATATTGGAAAGCAGACAGCCACATAGTCCGCAATGGACTCCAGCTTTCCACTCTTCCTTTTAGGGTTTATAGTTTTCTATTCAAATTATCACTTGGTCCGGTGGATATAGAAAGAGGGGATGGTACTCGTATCGTGGTGCGGATTTAATTTTAATCTTGGATGTGGTTTTGCTGTAGCTCGTTTCCTTCCTTCAATGCATTTTTCTCCATTTCCTTGTGGTAGTCTCAGAGGTGGCATTGGAATTCCAACTGTTGAGGATTTTGGTTGGATGGTAATAGGGGGCTAATTTCATGGATTGGAGGAAGCTTTGCTGCAATAATTTCGCTAATTAGTTACAATTGCATTCTTTTCCCCGGAAACTGAATTTGCGGTCATATTTAGCGTTGTGCCGTTCATGATATCAATGATCTACCACTGACGGCCAGAGCAGAAAAAGAAGGGCCTAAGTGTCTCGTCCGTAGTCCAGCCTTGCGGCATGCGAGTAGTGAAACCGTAAGATGGAAAGTACAATCATCCGTGTATGCAATTACGAACTTGAAATGTGCGGCTCTTGTTCCCTGGGCGACGACGTGTCTTTTAGTTTCTGACATTGCACCCGACGTGTCGTGTGCACATATTTTAGCATCTGACACTGCATCGGGCAGTGCACCCGACATACATTTTGGTCGTACTAAGGACCAAAATGCCCATAGTACGACCAAAATGTTTACATAGCATGACCAAAATGTTTACATAGCACGACAAAAATGTTTAAAGACCAAAATGTATGTCGAGCACACTGCCCGATGCGGTGTCGATGTTACGGATTCTGCTCATTTCGGGTAGGCGGCTCTGTCGCTGCTTCCCCTTGGATACATTAGCGAGGTCGGTATGGCTAAGTACCATACTACTATGAGTGCTTCCTAAATCATCATCATCTTCATCATCATTATCATGTGCAGAGGAGGCAGGGAGGGGTTTTGGCCATGAATGCTATGATGCATATTCTCTTGCCAACTCCTGTGTTACTGGAGAGAGGTCATTCCAGGTGAGTGGAAGAGTTGATGATCCTTCTTGAGCCAACATTGTAAGATGGGGTAGGTGTAGGAGAAGTGGTGTAATGTTACAGGCGTGAGTGGCTAGGCTCCGGTAGGCGCTGGAAGGCACTAGATGTTATGGCTACAAAGGTGCGTATTCAGCAGGCCGGAGTCGCTACGGAGGTATATATACGGCGGGCCGGAAGGGCAGCTGTTTGCGTGGAGCACGTAGCGGAGTGGAGCAATTCACGGGTGTAATGAGGAAACGATAGGTTTTAGAGTAATAGAGAACTAGAACACCGCTTATGTCTTAATTCTTCAACTGTGCCATCACTTGTGCTTAAATAGACTAAGCGCATCATACATGACTAGGCGAGCAAATAAAGAAATGACCGTCCCTTCTCAATGTAATAAAGAAATATGCAAAGTAGTACGCCCTGCCTTGGCGAGCAGCCGCCCGCGGGGTCATGTGATATAAAAAAAAAAAAAAAAAAATGCAAAGTAGTACAGATGCAAGATAATAATATGTACTATAGGCATGTGCGCATATTAGCTTCATAAACCGAGTGCCAGGCATAAAGACCTTACAATCAACAATGACACACACTTCCTTAGCACTACCCTATTCAAAGACAAAGAATCCTCTGCCAAGCCTAATGGGTGATCAGTCCGGTCTAGCAGCACTAGCCTTACTAAGGGTTCAGGGTAAGTGTTCCCCTGGTCAGGTAAGTCTCACCTTAGCCTAAAATCCACTCCCCGACACCTCATTACCCTCGGGTCAGCTCTCCGCTCAGGAAGGAAGTTCATCAACTAGCAGCAGCAGCTGTGGGGCAAACCGTCGACGTAAGAACAGAGGCCGAGCAAGCCTCTGCTGACGTAGCAAATCTCCAGATCGAACAAGCAAACAGAAACCAGCAGATGAAGGACTATGTGAACTGGTGTTATGGCGAACTGAGCAATCACCTGGCCCAAGCATGCGACCGAATAGATACCTTAGTAGGAGCCTTCCAAGGTAATGTATCAACCCCCCTCTCACAGAGTCAGCAAGAGTTACAGGCCACGTTGAATGAGCTGGCCCAAGCACTGGCAAATGTGCGGGGCCAAATCCTACAGCAGATGACATTCCAGCCAGTATCCACACTACAGCCGTAATGCCCCGTACCCCCTACTAGAGGAAGCTCCCTCAGAGGTTCTCCTCCGCCAGGTACTGGTGGTGCTGATGCTGGTGCTCCTCCTCGTGCCTCTTCTCGCAGCTCCCGCCAGATCCGGGACCTGACACCTCCTCCTCTCCCGCTCCTGCGATTTCCCATAAGTCAAACATTGCCGTGGGGCCTTCCTCCTCCTCCTCCTGCTCCCCCTGTGAAGATTCCCTCTTCAGATAAGTTTGATGGGGATGCGAAGGAGCTTGACAACTTTCTCTACCTGGTCCAATGATGGATTAAGAGCTCAAAGATGACGAACGCATTGACATGTTCACCTCTTGCTTGAAGGGCTCTGCTCTCACCTTTTTCCATTGGAACCCCCTAGCCTCGTATGCTATGGCTCTCACCCTACAGCAAAAGACCTTCCAGGACTCCTCAGCCATTGTTGAGGCCGCTCGAAAAATTCAGATGCACAAGCAGTGGGGTAGAATGCAGGACTTCTTGATTGAAATCGATGAGTTCAACAGTGTAGCAAAGGTCTCTGATCCCGTCCTCCTCTCCTATGTTTCTGAAAACATTCGAGAAGATGTCCGGAACCTTCTAGCCAGCCATCCCGAGTGTCGAAGCAATTGGGATCAATGGAAAAAGAAAGCAGTTTCCATTGCCGATGCCCTGAGCAAACCTGGAAACAAGCACTCCGCTCCCTCCACCACCAAGACAAACACTCCCTCCAGTAGTGGCCCTATCCGCAAAGATATAGCCTCCTCCTCCTCAAAGAGCAAGAAAACTGACGACATTCCTGAACAACTGATTCAGGAAAGGAGGGCAAAACGCTGATGCTTGAAATGCGGAAAAGGTGAGCATAAGATCACCTCATGCTGGGAGAAGAAGTGGTGGAACCGAAGGATATGGGAAATGGAAGGGGAGAAACCAAATAGGCCAAAGAGAGAAGACAAAAGGGAAGTAAAACCCCTGGAGTCATGAAGTTCACATCTCAGAAAGAAGAGAGCAGACTCCGGCCATCTCAAGATACAGGCTGTCGATGAGTCCGAGAGAATAACAGATTCGGAAAACTAGATGGGGACCTTACTCAGCCTGGTAGGACTCCCCGTCACAGTGACCTTCTCAGTTGCGAGATAAAATTCAAAACTGGAAGGACCGTTAGGGCCATCGTGGACTGTGCAGCCTCTGCGCCGATTGTTTCTTTGGCACTGGGTAACGAGTTGGGATTGAGGCCCCGAGCAAGGCCTGTAAATATCAAGCAAGGTGATGGCTCTCTCCTCTCTGGTGGTTCTTTCATTGTAAATATCTCGTTTTCATTCTCTGGCGTTCCGGTTCCTGATTCTGTCTCCTCTGCTATAGATTATGTGCATTCTATTGGCGTTCCCGCAAAACCTGATAAGGCATCTGTTGATTTTGCTTCTTCTGTCTTGAACCCTCCTTCAGTTAACGTTGGAAAGGAATTTGTTTTCGATCTTGACGCCGAAGTCATGGATATCGGCGACAGGGAGTGCATCATTGGTTTGTCCTGGCTGAAAGAAAACGGTTTTTCTGTTGATTGCATTAATGGCGTTCTGAAACATGGCATGTTTGATGTCCCTTGTACCCGTGTTGATTTGCCTTCGGTTTCCGTTCTTTCTGAAGATGTTGATACCCTCGAGGAGGGTGATATTCTGTTGTTACTTGACACACGCGAGCACTACTCGCGATACTCTAATGTTTTCTCGGAGGAACAGGCACGCCGCCTACCTCCGCACCCAAGTTGGGATCATGAAATCCCATTTGAGAACCGTGACCCAAATGCGAAGCCTCCCTATGATCCAGTCTACAAAACGACCTGGGAAGAGGATGAGGCCCTCCAGAGGTATATCGACGAACACCTACCAACAAAGATACGAAGGTCAAGATCGAAAGCAGGTTCACCAATCCTTTTCGTGCGGGAGAAAGATGGGTCGCTTCGACTGTGCATTGACTATAGGGTACTGAACAAACTGACTATTCCAAATAAATACCCTCTGCCCTTAATGTTGGAACTCCTTAAGAAGACCTAAGGCAGTAAATGGTTCACCAAGCTGAACCTTAAAAATGGATACAACCTCATACGAATTAAGTTAAGCGATGAATAGAAGATAGCCTTCAAAATATCCAAAGGCCTATTCAAGTACACAGTCATGCCATTTGGACTCATCAATGCACCCACTTTGTTTTAGGAAATGATGAATGAGATCCTCACTAGTATTAATAGAGTTGTTGGTACTTGGACAATATCTTAATCTATGGAGGCAAAACCGAATGAGACTACCAAAGGATAGTGGAAAAAGTGCTCGCTAAATTGAGTGAATATATGTTACGGCTAAAGGTAAGACTTACTGAATATGGGATAAGGTACCACTATTGTATTGTTATAAGACTCGCTAAGATGTATCTGATCAACACTAGGCAAGTGTTAGTACATTTTGACTGTTCAGTGGTTACCTCACAGACATGTGTATCAGTTTATGTATGTTCACTGTACTAATATTTACACGGTGCTTATAAAGCAATCTGTATCGCTTATGATATCTTTACTAATTACGTATGGTTGCTACATAGATAATAGTTCTCCCAGTTATTGGTATTGAAAGAGGTATCTGCGTTATTATATGTTTCTATTACGTTAATAGTTCTATATTTACTTATCTATTTTACAAGATAGTGTTATTACATTATAGTCATGTTATTAGCTCTTGACGAGTCATATATGATGGGTGCCTAAGATATAAGCCCCAGCTATCGCTGTTAGTTAGAAAGAATTAAAACACTAGCGGTGTCCTAAGTTTACTTCGAACTTTAAGCTGATTTCTTACCTTTTGCCCGCTCTTCTTTATCGCTTGACTTTAGCTGTACTATTTCCGCTGAACTGCTACTGCTTAGCGATACTTAAGACCCTGTGCATAACATTACACCACTCAACTCTTACTCAATTCCCATGCTATCTATACACGCTTACGTGTGGGGAGAGTCCCAAAGGATAGAAGCGAGAGCATTAAGACCTCGCCAAAGCCTATAAGGCGGCATGCGAGTAATGAAATAAAAAGAAAAAAAAAAAAGAGAGCATTAAGGTTCCCGAAAGAAGAGATATTCCGCGAAGAGGAAGACACAAGATACCTCCGAGGATCGACGGGATGGAAGGAGCCAATCCCGCTGGCGGTATTCAACACCCAGGATCCCAAAGCCGAGAGACATGAATGGGAAGAGCTCGTAGAAGAAGAACAAGGGTGGAAGACAACATACACAGACGGAAGCCGGATCGCTGGGCGAACAGGCCTAGGAGTGTGGAATAGAACGCCACCCCGACCTCAGCCTATCTCGGAGAGAGGGCCACGGTGAACAACGCAGAGCTCATGGCAATAGCTTGGGCGCTGGATGAAGGGGACGAAGGAATCCTAATCATTTCAGACTCCCAGGTGGCCATACAGAAGCTCAGGAGCATATCCGAAGGTAAACCGACCCCGGAAGGGGCAGCACAGGTGGTAAGGAAGGCATGGGAGGGAAGGACACAAAGAGGAGGACTAGACATAGCAGCCATGTGGGTCAAGAGTCACAAGGGCCTATAAGGGAACGAAGAGGCAGACCGGGCGGCAAAGATCGGTGCTCTACTCTCTATCAGGCCGAAGCAATTAACGAGGCCGGGCTACGCGTGGAAGCGAGGCTGCGAGGGCACGACGAGCCAAAGAAATTTTTTTTTATTTTTTTTTTTTTATTTCATTACTCGCGTGCCGCCTGGTAGGCTATGGCGAGGTGAGCCAAAGAAAGGAACCGACTACGACGAAGCTACAGACCCCTCCAACTCCAACGCCTAGGGAGTTAACGTATGACGGGACCTCACACTCCACTTCCAGTACCTGGGTTTTCAGAGTACTTTTTTTTTTTTTTTTTTTTTTTAAATATCATTACTCGCGTGCCGCCCTATGGGCTATGGCGAGTTTTCAGAGTTCTCTCCAGATTCTCTAGCGTTGGTGATAGCCATATCAAGAAGACTACCGGCGACAGTGGAGATCCTTGACGTACAGTATGCTCATGTTTGCTCTTCCTTTTCCTCTCATCTTCCCGCCCCACTCCACCGAGACGCTCCCCCCGCAACACAATGGAAACCGCGGGCATCATGTAAAAAAAAAAAAACTCCACCGAGAACTTCCTTTCCCTGAAAAAGTCTCTAAGCCATCTCTCCCATCTTGGACTTCGTATTCCTGTTTGCTCACGTTATCGCTCGTACTTTCCTTTTCCGAATTTTCCGAACTTTCTCATCATGTAACTACACCTCGCCATAGCCCACAGGGCGGCATGCGAGTAATGATATAAAAAAACAAAAATCTCCCATCTTGCTACCTTTGGGTCCTTTCTCACTCTCTCCACGACTTCCCGCCCCCTCACATTGTTAAACCCCCCTGTACGTTATACAAACTCCACAGGGCTCTGCCGCCACGATTCAAACACGTCTAGGTCTTTATAACCGCCCTCATCATTGATGTCACGGCCCGCGCCCTACAGCCTCCGCACGCTAAGCCACGCACAAACACCTCCGACCCAAAAGACAAAGACGAAGAGAAAAAAGACAAAGAAAACGACAAAGACACCCTCTGCCCCGGTCGGAAAGCAGGCGGCTTCCCCAAGCCCCACAACACCCACACCAACCCCCGACTCGATCCCAACACCCGCCCTCCCCCCCGCACCAGCACCATCCCGCCCACGCAATCAGACACCCCGCACCAGCCGCCCCCTCCCCGATCTACGATAGGCATCGTCATACACGGCGTCGCCTTGAGAAAGGATTTGGAGAAGGTAAGGAAGTGGCTGGAAGAAGACAACAAAGGGTTAGACAAAGCCACCACGGGCATCAGATGGTTGCGAAGGAAGACAACCCTAGAGGAGGAAGGAAAGAAGGCAAGTTCGATCGTGGTATACACAAAGACAAGGGTGCAAATCGGGAAGGTCAGACTCGGGGGAAGTGGCTGAGATCGGAGGAGTACGAGCCGAACAGAAAGAGGGAATAGGGAGGCTCGCTCCCCGGTCCACACACATGTACTTAGCGAATTTCCTTTTAGTTAGCTCTTTATATATACCTCGCCATAGCCCATAGGGCGGCACGCGAGTAATGAAAAAAAAAAAAAAAAAAAAAAAAGCACGCTAAGCCACGACCGCAGACAAGCCACGACCGCCTCCCGCCAACAGCCGGCAAGCTCATAAAACTGGCCAGCTATAGGTAGTTAGTAAGCTGCCAGTATAGCGCGCCTGCCAGTATAGCCCGCCTGCCCGCTAAAGTCGTGCTAGGGTGAAAACTCTGCCTTCGCCACCCTGCTCTTGCTACTGCCCTCATCGCTGCTTCTACCTTTCTATTATGGTTCTTAGCTAATGAGCCTATTATATGTATAAAAGCCCCATCTGGTCCTTATGTAAGTAGTTCTTTCTCTTCTTGTCTCTTGTCCTGTCTTCTTAATACACCCATATGGTTCCTCGCAGTCCATATGTTCTTGTTGGTGGTGGCGGAGGTAGTAGGGAGAACGGCGACGGTTTTTGACGGGGAGGTGAGGGGGGTGAGAAGTGCGCTGGAGAGTGTACCGGAGGAGGTACCGGTCCTGGTTTGCTTAGATTCTGAAGCTGCTGTCATGGCGATTCAGAAGGCAGGCAGGGAGGGAAAGGGAAAGACGGAGGATGTGAGAAGGGTGGTGAATGCAGGGGCGAGGAGAAAGAAGAAGGGGGGGGATGCGAAACTGTTGTGGGTAAAAGCTCATATCGGAATCGCAGGCAACGAGAAGGCGGATGAGTGGGCAAAGAAGGGGACGGGGATGCAGGGTAAGGAGGTGGCCACTGGAAGTGGAGTGCGCCAGAGGGTGAAAGCGTGGAGGAAGGAGAAGAGAGAAGTGGAGGGCTTTGGAAAGGGGAAGGTTATGGAGTGGAATAGGACAGCGGTGTCCAACTTCACTGCCATGCGCCTGGAGAGAGGAAGGTGCGGGGTGTGGTTGAAGAGGATGGGAGCGGCGGAATCGGACAAGTGCAGCTGCGGGGAGGCCCAGACGGGGGCGCACCTAGCCTTCCAGTGCAGTCAGCAGAGGTTTCGCCCAGAAGGCTTTAGAGAATGGGGGGATATGGAGAAGAACTGGAAAAGGACAGCAGAGAATGGGGAGGAGTGGGATGAGTTGGAAAGGTTCTTCTCCGGGATCAGGTTCTAGGGCGCCGTGCGGTTTGCCGTCGGGGAAGTTTGCTTGCCGGGGTGCGAAAGTGTGGAGAAGAGGGGAGGGGGGAGAGGGGGGGTTTGTTAAGCCTGTCTCCGGGCTTCGAGGGCTTGCCCAGGGACCCTGCCATGGCCACGTGCTACAAGCGGGGTTATGTGATTTAAAAAAAAAAAAAAAAAAAAATATGTTCTTGTTATTCTTGTCAATCCCTAGATCTTATTCAGTACCTAATCTTCTCTGCATTTTCACCATAGTCTGCCATCACCGCTGAACCAGAACCGCTAAACCGCTACCCGCAAACCTCTCTTGTCAAGCCTCTCCTGTCAAGTTTATGAATCCTCTGTGGTTCAGCGCTTGCGCCACTACTATTACCCTGAACCGGTTTTATCCCTTACTAGAACCCGCCCGCCGCCGCGCGACAGAGAGTATGAAGAGGTATACTTGAGAATAGTTATATAGTATTTAGTATATACCATCCTTCGCTATGCAAAGGAGGAGTAGGATTTTTTTTTTTTTTTATCATTACTCGCATGCCGCCCTACGGGCTATGGCGAGGAGGAGTAGGAGTAGAATACTATACCTTCTCTGCATATCATTAAATTACAAAAGGTGTATATATAGTACAGCTATCAAATATCTTCCAAATATTCAGGCATGCCTGCTGTATGTTCTGCAATATACCTCAAATCTTTATTTTTTTTTTTTAAAAAAAAAAAAATATCAGTAATCGCATGCCGCCCCAACCAAGGGCTATAGCAATATTTAATTAGATACGAAACAAAAAGAAAAGATACAAGAGTCTAAGTACTTAGATATCCCTAAAACCTCCTATGTAAAAGAGAAGTTAACAATTTTCCAAGTCATGTCAGTACATGAGGGGGACGTCCCTTCCCCTATGTCTGTCCTCTGTCCCACTCCTCGTACTGGTATGCTCTGAGCCATCTTCCTCCTAGCCTCACCTTGTCAATTTCCATTTGCTTCTCCGGGCATACTTACCGTCAAACTCATTACTTTTCCCTCTAGTATCGACTTCTTTTTTTTTATTTTTTATTTTTTTATATATATCATTTATCGCATGCCGCCCTAATGGCTATGGCGATTTAAGTACATAGAAAATAAAGGGAAAAAAAAACAAAAAAAAAAACAGGTAGTCAAATGTAGAGCCCGCGGCGCACGATGATGATGCGGGTGAAGAAGTCACCAAGTCAACAAGTCCTATCTCCTATCTCCTACATCTGTCAGACTCGTACTTGCAGACCCTCAACCGTTTCCCTCCCAACCGTACTCTCTCAATCTTTGATTCTTCCTCCAAGTACACCACCGCTGAGCTGGTCACCTTTCCTTCGTCTAACAACATGTCCTTCTTTCTCAGCCATCTAATCCCAACTATCTTTCCTAATCCTTGGTTTGCTTCCTCCAACCATCTTCGGACCTTTCCCAGGTCCTTTCTCAGGGCTATTCCATGTACAACAATGCCGGGCTTCGGGGTGGTGGCATCCGGGCTGGATGGGGGGGCGGCGGTTCTGGTGTTGGGGTTAGAGGTGGTGGCAGCCGGTCTGGTGTTGCTGTTCCTGGGTCTTGGGGTAGTTTTTGGAGTGGGCTCGCGGGTTTGTGGTTTTGGTATATTGGTAGTGGCAGCGGGGGAGCTTTCCATGGATGCTACTGGGGTCCCGTCCGGGGGGGGCAGTTGCGATTTTCTCCGCCTCCTTCTTGACGACTAGACCTTTTCGTTTTTTTGGTCCGGGACAGGGTAGGGGTCGCCGCTGGTGGGGCGGGCGGCATCGAGGCAGGGAGGGGTGTCGGTTTTTTCAATGTATGCTCCGGGGATGGCTCCTCCGAATGCACGGTGCCAACGGTGCTGAAATCGAGGGCTTCGAGCCTGGGACCGTGACCCAGCTTGGGAGGGGGTCGTTTGGCCCTCCTGTGTACACCTTCATCTGGTACCTGTGGAACCTTATGATTAGGTGTGGATATTGAAAAAAAAAAAAAAAAAAAAAAAAAAAAAAATTCATTAGGTGTTATCCTGCTTTCGGGACGCTGACAGCGCTTTTGTCGGTGTTTTCACTTCCCCTGTTTTTCCATAATCTTACTGTAGTCTGCGTTTGATTGGTGCTTGGTGCCTGGTTGGATGGCCTTTATTGGTGCTTGGCGGGTTTGATGTGTTGGCAACGAGGTGGTGAGCTGAAGATTTCCTCAAAATTTCACCCCAAGGGGGAAAGTTGTGGATTGTGGTTTTCGAGGATGAAAATTACATCAAAAGACTCAGCGCGCTGAGTGCTTTCGATCTATGTAGGTTTCGCTGGGTGGGGGGGGCGTTGTGGTTAACTCTTGAGGCAGATCGGGTTGCCACTCACGGAGAAACTGTTGTCTGGGCTCACGAATAATTAGTCAGCCGTTCCAATACTTCTGCACCAACGAGCATATAGCTAGCATCACTTATGATACCCTACCTACATCTAGTCAGAAAAACTTGCTGGAGAGAGACATTTCGGTAGTCACAAAGATATACAAATACAGCGCTGAATTCAGGAGATTTCCACTGGTCGGGAATATCCTTGGCCATCCTCGGCAACCCTTGTTCTGAATCGGTGTGAACATAGCGGAATTTTGCTTCTAAGGCTGTGTAAGTATTGTATTTCTGTTCCGGGGCATTCGCGCATGTGGTGGCTCAAAGTACTGTAGATTAGAATCATGTCGTTTGTAAGCCGATTCAAATGCAGAATGATATGTGACATGCTACACACCAGTGAAATTTTGTGAGACTTGTTAAATTTGGTTGAGATTGCGTCAGATATACAGGAATAATGCATGTTGCGAGTGCCCCGCTGTTTACCGGATGGCCCCCGTGGGGTTTGCCAAGGGCGGACTTTGACACGTGACCGATCGTTTAGGGAAGCCGTTAACACAAGAATGCAGGAACCAGCAACTACATCTCCCATGCTGCCTCCTCAGTAGTTACAATCAACACCATCGCTCACGCACTTACCCGCTAGTAGCATATCACAAAACGCACATCTGGCGACGGTCGGCAAACGACCCAAAAGAGACAGGTGGTAACACGCATGTTCATACTTGGCAGTCCAAATGTGGCAGGTTCAAACAGTGAGGGAGGAGTGATGTTATCGGAGGTGTAGATAACGTTAGTACACTAAGTGAATCTACATGGTTGTTCTCGCTTGGATAATACATGTGGGTAATATAGGGAGATTAATCGGTTGGGAAGATCGCCGCGCGAATTGGTGATTGTTGCACTCTAGTGATGCTGGTGACATCGATGCTGATATTGAGCGTAAGCGTCGAGAGACATGCTTGCCCTGTCATGACTAACAGCTGCATGCGGGGTTACGTTTAATAAAAATAAAAAAAAGGGAGACAGGCTTGTAAGTATGAGTTGCTCACTAAATAGTATTCACGTGTCGTAGTAGTTAGTCCAGCCACTCGTAGTGAATAACATACGATTAAGGTTTGTTTGTTCGTTCCTGATGCTGGCTACCAACCTGAAAACCTGGGTTCTTTACGTCACTGATAGTGCATTTGATAAGCATCGGCGATGTTAGAGCGATTCCATGACCTGGCACGCGGAAACTATATTCTGTTCAAGGCTTCCTAGCTATCAGCAACCTTCCCCCTTCCTCGAAGCGCATGTGTTGAGCCAAGCGTCAGCAACCTAGGGTCTACGGCGGAGCCGATAAAAACCTTCCGACCTTCCAATCCAGCCTTAGACCGTTCCTTTTCACAAGCCTTGTAACTCGAACTAGGTTGAACAACTGCTTGGCAACAGTTTCCCCGCAATTTAAGGCAGCTCAACGGTTTAGCTGCATGGTCGCACAGGAACTATCGCTAGTTAAGCTGGTGGGATTGGCTTGGCCCGGGACTATTACGGGAATTGCTCCATGTGTAGTGATATACTCGCGCTAGTTGTGCGAACAGGCAGTCATCAAAACTGTTTATTATCCATGAGCGAGGAGCTGGGAAATAAAGTACAGCGCCAACCGTTCGGTGCAACAAAAGTGGGACATTGGGTGTGCACCGGTTATCGGCTCCGACAAGGGTCTTGTGTTCGTTTTATCCTTATCGATCGAAGTGAGCAGAAGCAGGGAAATCGCGCCGCAGATTCCAAGGGGTGATATTGGCATGCGATGGCATCATGTGCGCGTTCTAGCTGGCGCATTTTGTATATTAAGTGTTTGAGTTTCCTCAACTTTGATCTTGCTCGTTCTTAGGCCATAGAAGTTCTGCGAGCACCACACTGGTCAGTCACATTCGCGAGAGTTCCACTTGTGCCCCCGCCTGAAGTGCCCCTAAGTAATTGGCAGGATGAAGTTCCTCACATTCCTCACCCTCCTGGCTACTACGTCGCCGTCCCTTTTCCACAATGCTCTCGTCTCGGCTCGCGAGCTCCCCGTCAACCCCACCACCCACTCCCGCTACGCCTCCGGCGAAGTTATGGACCAAATCATGAAGGGGAAGGAAGCCACATGGGACTATTACCGGTCACAAGGCTACTTCTCTGCCGGGAGATACAAGAGTCATAATCAGTATACCCCATGTGGGAAGGACGGAACGGTGACCTTGAACACGGGTGGGAATTTCACTACGTACAAGTGTAAAGGGTTGGATGTGACTGGCCACTTGACGCATGATGACCTCGGAAGCGTGGATGAAACCGAGCAGATTGGTGAGTACATGATTCCAGACCTGGAGCGCAATTGGTTGAAACTGTACGTACCGAGACTAACTATGATGTGCGATTGCGTATAGGAAGCTCTGTCTGGGGGATCACCGTCCAAGGCCGTGAGTTGGCCATCATTGGGCAAACTGACGGCGCAGCTATCGCTGAGGTCGTAGGCAAGGGCTGGTGGAACTATCTCGGCAAGAAGGAGGGAACGTTGGATTACATCGGACGCATCCCACACCAGTCGCTGCCGAGTATCTGGAGGGAGATCAAGTCGTATAAACACTACGCTATTATTGGGTCAGAGGCCGTAGGGCATGGAATTCAAATTTTCGATATACACAAGGTGAGCTTCTCACCCATCACAAGTTAATTTTCGTAGCAGTTCTGCTAATGTGCGCTGATAGGCGCTCGAACTCCGCTCTGGTGGTTTCCTCGACTATAAACGCCTCTCGCGCGAAACAAAAGTCTTCGACCTCAAGACTGACCTCACTGCATGGTTTTCTGACCTTCCCGTTGGCCGTTCCCACAATGTGGTCATCGCGGAAGCCTCCCAACATATCCTTGCCGTTGGCGCCCAGCCCCGCAACGACAGTTGCCGGTCCGGTCTCATTTTCATTGACGTCTCTGACCCGTCGAAACCACAACGCACTGGTTGTGCCGCAGACGATGGATATGTGCACGACGCTCAGTGCCTCATCTACAAGGGCCCGGACTCCCGGTACAACGGCCGTGAGATCTGTTACGGATACAACGAAGATTCCTTGACGATCTATGATATTTCGGATAAGACGACCACCAACATCATTTCAAAGACCAGTTATGAGGGTGCGTCCTATACTCACCAAGGGTGGGTACTCGACACCGAGAACCAAGAATTCCTCCTCCTCGATGACGAGCTCGATGAGAGGAATTCTGCTGGCTCCGCTGCGGATGGCAGATCAACGACGTATATCTGGAACATAACGAACCTTGGGGCCCCAATTCAGACAGGCATCTGGAAGTCTGACATTATCGCCATCGACCACAACCAGTACATCAGGAACGGGTTTACCTACCAATCCAACTACGGAGCCGGGCTTAGGATCTTGGACGTATCGAGTATCCCGTTCAAGCCAAGTGGGGAGGATATTAAGGAGGTTGCTTACTTCGATATTTTCCCAGATGACGACGAGAGCCCGCAGCCGGTATTTATCGGAAGCTGGGCGAATTATCCGTTCTTCAAGAGTGGGTATATCGTAGTGAATACATTTGATAGAGGGACGTTTGTGGTCAAGAGAAGCATGAAGGGGGTGAACGGAGTGAGGGCGGAGTATTAGGGAACAAAGAGCCTTGCTAATTGCCTGATGAGAAATGAGGGTAAATAATGATGTTTATTGATATGGAGTGGCGATTGTATAATTACGTACTGTATATAAATTGTCCAATGAATCTTGTGCCTGTGCCCGCGGAGATTTGGGATGTAGAGAATTCCGTATGAACCTGACGTTGCTTTTGTAGGTATAATTAATTGAGTTCAGACAGTCGTCCGCCCCATGCATAGGTTTAGAGTGTGGGCATTGTGGGAGGGATCAACGACGAAAGTTCTGACGAAGGGGAACAAGAACACAAAGGTAAAAGAACTAGAGATCGGGACACAAGACGAAGACCGGTTTCCTATAACTTAAGAGGACGACGAAACAACTGTAAGACTGAACAGAATAACAACTTAGTTATACTGTGACCATCCCCGACGATGATGATGATGATGATGATAGAAGCAAGCCTCCTTCTCTCCCTCAATATATACCCATCACCTTCTGGCCCCCCTTTCCCCTTTTGGTAGTCTCTTCCCCCAAGCCCCTCAGTACCCCCTTCCCTCTTGGGTAGTCTCATCCAGGCCGTCATGGTCCCCCCTTCCCTCTTGGGTGGTCTCATCCCCCCCCCAGGCCGTCACCCACCGTTGCATCATCAAGCGCCAAGATTCCCACAGCATGTAAGACGCTCACGCTGTGGTGACGACGAGCCTGAATGGGTAAAAGTAAGCTTGGCACGAAGGCATGTGGAGATGAGGGCATTTAGATAGACTTTCTGTTCCATAGCACATACAAGGAGCAACCTTCTCTTCGCTTCTTTTCCCACCTACGCTTTCTTTCGCACTTGCATTCGCATTTGGTATTCTCACCGCTCCGGTCCATCGCAAGGAAGCAGTGGATACTACCTGCCTATCTTACATTGGTTCCTTCGACTGGAAAGCTATGACTGAAGAATGAAAGTACGACAGCTGGCATCTTGAGCATCTTGAGCATCTTTGGGCATCTCTGGGCATCTTTTGGCTAGCATGAACATATACAACTCCCCGAACTGACACAACTTGCAGACCTCGCACAACTCGCAGACCTCGCACAACTCGCACTCCCGCAACACCACTCATGATCAGTACTCGAGCATCACCGAGAGCTCCACCCAGGGCTCGAGCACGGACAGCTCACAGAGCACGCCGGGGAGGATGAAGGACGTGTCATATAACAACACCAGGCTGGATGATAGCGTTCACAGCGGCCTCACCCTGGGACGTGTTCAGACTGGCAAGGGACCCTTTCCGACAGAGAGACCTAATGGGGATTCCAGGAGGCGACAAAGAAATTGCGGACATCCTGATAAAGCACAATTTCATCACAGAGGGACAAAATCAATCAACCCCTATAGTCTTCCCCACAGGACTCACAATGGACAAGGAACAAGCCAGAAAGACGATAGACAAAGCCCTCTCAAGAACCAAATCCAGATCTGCGCCTGGACCGGACAGCATACAGTATGGACTCTTGAAGTTACTGAAAGGCACGACCCTCTGGACGGCGGTAAGGGAAAAAAATAGCGCGCATAAAGACAATCAATACTAACCTCGTGAGCTTGTGGAGGCGTTCCTAATGCCAAATGACTTCAACATCGTTTGAGACGGACAAAAACGCGCGAAAGGCAAAATGACGGATGGCACTCCGCAAAGGTCACTGTTATCACCCATCCTATTCCTAATAGGCATAGCACCAGTGGCTGAGAGGACAAACCAAAGGAATTTTAGCCGGTCCCATGTGGATGACTTCCACAGCACACTCGTCACTCCCAAAACTCCAGCAAGCGATCAAGGCTTACCGAACAGCCCTCACCTCCGAGGCGGCAACCTACGGCTTCGAAATCGACCCCGACAAGTCCGAGACCCTGATAGTGGGGGTAAAGTCATCGGAGTACAGACTAGTGGGACTAATAGTGGATTGGGAATTGAAGTTTCAAAAACACCATGAAAAGTGCATATGACTCGACAAAGCAGCATGGAACGTAGCAGTAAGACTAACCCGCCTAACCCCAGACAGAGCGGCAAGGATAGGCACATACCTCCAATACCAGGACGAATGCATTACCGAAGCGGGGATAAGACAACTATCAAGAACCTGGAGAGCTGCGGAGAGGAACCGACTCGAACTCAGCTACAGACACTAACGAGACTGGGGCGGAGAGTATCAACACTAGCCGGCATACTGGGGGGAAAGGGCCTGAGAAAGTGGCAACACATAATCGGCAAAGCAGACAGGAATGCCGATGGTGCGGAGAAGAGGAGGAATCCACCACACACGTACTAAACAGGTGCAGGACATGGAAAGGAAAATGGCCAGGAGGGATGGCAGACCTGATTAAGCCACCCAAGAGCAAGGACAAGGACCCTTTCCTCGCCATAGCCCACAGCGCGGCATGCGAGTAATGATATTAAAAAAAAAAAAAAAAAAAAAAGGACCCTTTGACGGAGATATTAGAATGGGCGAGACTATAGCTATCATTAGCATCTTTTTCCTTACCATGGCGGAAATTTCCATATCACGGACTTCTCTTATATTACTGATTATGGGTGACGGAGATTATTTCCTTATTTTTTCCTTCTCTACTAGATGTACCTAATCTCGCCATAGCCCCTAGGGCGGCGCGCGAGTAATGATAATTAAAAAAAAAAAAAAAAAAAAAGCATTCACAGCAGGACTAGTACACAGGGTGCACCGACCGGCACAGGCAGCACTGACGACATGATTCCAGTCTGTCAACCAAACAAGCTGGTCGTCATCGAAGTGACGTGGCCGGGAGGAGGCTTCACGAGCCCAAGGAGGGGAGGACGGGGCAGGGCCTCAGGGGCCAGCCGCCGACGCCAGCATAGGGAGACACACACACAGACCAACTGCGGACCGGCGGAGATGACTCCAACCCCACGCCAGACAGCGCCAGCTGTAAGCTGAACAGTACCGGCGAAGACCACAGCACCTAAGTTGTACGCAGTGGCGGCGGCGGGGCAAGGGCCGGCACAGATCTTCAGGGTGGCGACGGGACCAAAGGAAAGGGAGACGGGGAACAACCAGGAAACGAACAAGGAGAAGGCTACGGAAGGGGAAGAACGGGCTCTGGCAAGCAAGGATATACAACGCGGTGAACTGGAGTAGCCTGGGCGAGAGCGAGGCCAGCAAAGACGTGAGAGACCACGTGGAGAGCACGAAAGAGTGAACAAAGCCCTCGGTCCGGAGGCGCCATATAGGGTCAGATTCGTGGTGCCGGATCCAGCGTTTCCAAAAGAGAGGATACTACTGATGGAGGACACTCCTTTCAAGAAGGGTCTTAGGGACCTGGAACAGTTGGAAGCGGCGGTCAGAGAGAGGCATCAACATCTTAGGGTAGATTGGGACAGTAGGCGCATAGAACTTGTGACGTTCGACCTGGGCGACAGGGAGGCCCTAGAGAGACTGGAGAAGGACCTCAGGATTGACAATCCCGAAGCTCATATCGGGCGCCACCCGCATTACGGAGAAGGACGCGGGCACCACATGTAGTTAGGTAGTTAGGATGAGACTGTTGTTTTATTTCTTTTAATAAAACCCTCGCCATAGCCCGTTGGGCGGCACTCGAGTATTGATATTAAAAAAAAAAAAAAAAAATCCCGAAGCTCTGGCAGGTAGAACCATCAGGAGACTGACGGGCGGCCAGATTCCGACAAAAAAGGACAACAAGGCAATCTGAGTTTTCGTGTCAGACATCGTGGTGGAGATCCTAAAGGACGAGCTGGCATTCAGGGGAGGAAAGATGAAAATGGACCTGAGGAAGGATCTGGGGCGGGAGACCACGAAGAACGTCAGGAGATACAGGTACACCGCACCAAACGGATACTGCAGACACTTCCTGCTAGGACAGGTTATAGAATGGGTCCCCAAGCAGAGAAACCTACCAGAATGGCTGAGAAGCTCGCCGCGACGAAGGACTGCACTGAGCCATGCACGTTGAACGAGGGCTTCAAGAAGGCATGCCATTGATGCGGGAGGATAGGAGAACACCACCTGGACTGTGGCAGAGCAAACAAGCGACCCCAAGTGGCACCAGGGAGGGAGGTGCGCCAATGTTAAAGATCGCATACCAGAACGTAGGGAGGTCAATTCTAAGCAGGAACCTGGCCCTACAGGAGGCGGCAGAGGGGAAGGTAGATATTTTGTTTGTGAGAGAAAATTGGAGGGCACCGGCAGAACCTCTCGGGACAGTCACATTCTGACTGCGGCTCTCGGACCGCATCAGGCGATAAACTTTTACGCCTTGACACTCAGCACAGGTAACATTGTTGGACATGTAGCTCGATTGTTGGCTTCGAAATTGTGATATCTACCCAGACTAGTGACGTAAGATTCATAGAGGCGACTAACCCCGTATATAGCTGTTCTGGCCTACCGACGAACATTGCGGTTCGCGAACCGGCCAGGCCCATTCGCGAACCGGCCAATTCGTCGGTGGGCTGGCTAATTCGCGAATGGGCCAGCCCACCGACGAACACTGGTTTAGTACAAGTACCACTAGGTACCTCTACGTACTACCAGTGATTGAGTATAGAGAAACATTCTGCTACCAACGTTAATTGACAAGCCAGTTACTGTGTGCTAGCACAGCCCTATTGCCACTGACAAGTTGCCACCTACAAGTTGCCACCTACAAATTGCCACTTGAAAGTTGCTGTCGGTGATAAGTTGCTACTTCTTACCCACATACTAGAAGATAATACAGACAGTTTAATTAATAATTCACTACGCTTCTAGACTGCTATAGTTAAGAATACCAATTTGTAATCATAACTTCATTATTGTTAACCGAAACACTAGAAGAAAATTACTAAATATGCTTCTATTACTCTTCTTACTCTAAGCGAAATTTTGGAGTGTTATCTTCATAGGTAGAGATTTCCGGAATCCTCCGCCATTCTGGTATTATATTGTGGCAGTAACAGGGAATGCGTTGATGCCAAGAATGAAAAGTTTGGTGGTTGTATTACCAGAAACAGTAGATAATAAGAGCCCTGCAAGTGCCAAGTACCCACTTTAAGCAACCTCATCATGATAAAACTTGTCAAGACAAAATTTCATGTTCTTGTCTAGGTACTCTTCGTTGTACATGCATATGTCAAAAGGTTAAATGTTCTTATTCTTGTAATAAAAGCAATGCTGGTCAATGTACTAACCAGGAGAATGAGAGTGAACATAGTGATATATATTTAGGGAAGGTCCGGAAATGGTTGGAGTCCGGGAATGATAGGCTAGGCAAGACCGTGGGGATAAGGTGGCTGAGACGAAAGAACGCGCTACTGGAAGAAGGAAAAATGACCAGCTCGGTCGTGGTGTACTTGGAGGCAGCGACGGGCGTAGACAGAGTTAGGTTAGGTGGGAAATGGTTGAGGACCACTCAATACGAGCCAGACAGGCGGAGGAAATAGGCTGTATTGACCAGTGTGTACATTCTACCCGCACCATGTATGAGTATTGCGGGCACCACATGTATTTAGTGACGGTTAATTTTCTTTCTTTAATAAATACCTCGCCATAGCCCATACTGCGGCATGCGAGTAATGATAAAAAAAAAAAAAAAAAAGTACTATTGTTTGTACATAGATGACTGCATAGGGGGATAGGAGACTGTGGAAATTGCTTAGCTGGCTGTATGATAGATCACTATTACATTAAATCATAAGCGAGTATATAGGGGGGGGGAGAGAACGTTGGCGGAGGTGATGGACTGGGCGGCGGAGTAACCGGTCATATTTCCACTTTATCTCCTTATCTGTTACTTATTTTTCCGTTGATTATCATTCATGTATCTAAACCCTCGCCATAGCCTGCAAGGCGGCATGCGAGTAAAGATATATAAAAAAAAAAATAAGCGAATATATATATTACATATAGGTACATCGAGGTACATCCATGTTCGCCGCTGGGCCAGGTGTTCGTGGCTGGGCTGGCCCCGTGAAAAACACCATATGTTTTTCACGGGGCCGGCCGGTTCACGAATCGGCTGGCCGGTTCGCGAACCGGAAAATGTTCGTCGGTGGGCCAGAACATAGCCCAATGCGGTGAGCCACATAATACTTTCAATACAAGATTACTTAATTAAGTAAAAAAAGAAAAAGAGAAAATAGAGCTGAAGTAATGAGCTGATGAGGAAACAAAAATTAAAATCTTACTACCAATTTGGTTTCTTAGATATAACGTTTACATGATACCAACGTTTTTTTTTCCTTTATATGCTCATGTGCATTCCTGCTGGACTGTAACCAGAGCTTAGTCACTACCTACTAAAGTCAGCATCAGAAAGAATGAGCTCAATTAACAGGCATGGTAGGTCCCTCTGGACAGTACGACTTCGACAGCGAGTGTAAAAAGCCGTAGTACGTTACTCGCAGGTCCCGGTCACAAGTTTGACAGGGCGGTTTTACGGTATCGGTACTGTTGTAGATATAGGCAGGGAACAAGACGTTGCTTGAGGACTTACGTACATGAGGGGAAGGCATGAATTAAATACAAAAACTGGACATGACATAGGAGACTATAGTTTCCTGTACTTTTCCCTGGACGTTGGTTTATTTCCTGAGCGGTGACTTAATTTCCTGAGCGGTGACTTATTCATTGGGGCGCGGGGCCTATCTTTTGATCCGCGGCGTCCGGGGCTTTATTTCCTTAATGCGGACCATTCCTGCTTGGCTATCTGTGACAGCGAGCGTATCTTGAGAGAGATCACTGACCGCTCCAATAGCCACCCAACATTGAGAGGCACTGTGAAGGAGTGCAGTGGAAAGCTATTTTTTGTAGATAGAGTAGATTAGTCATTATTTAATAAATTCATAATTTGCTGCATATTGGTATTTCTGAAAGCTTCGAGCGAGTTTCAAGCACGATAAGCGCCCTGCCATGGCGTACAGCTTCAAGCGAGGTTGTGTGATTTGAAAAAGATTAATAAAAAAATAAAAAAAACAAGCACGATATGTACAAGCACTGAAATAGGTAATTCTATTATGCTATAGGCGAGGACTAGATTCTAATATGCAAAGGGGAGGGATGTGGAGGAGTTGGACATGACTGCTTGAGTTTCGGGGGGGCTTTCGCTTTGTGTTTCCTCTGCATCACTGAAGTCGTGGTATTGTTGTGTGCTTTTACAGGGGATGATTTTGTGGGTAGTTGCACAGGTGCCTGTCTCCGGGCCATAAGGACTCCGATCTAGGGACCCTGCCATGGCGAACAGCTGCAAGTGGTGTTACGTGAAATAAAAATAAAAATAAATGAAATGTTGTCAAATGACACTGTAAGTCGGTATCTGACTCAACTCTTACACTGACTTGTTAACAAATCGATGTCTGCCGGGGTGTGAAATCGAACCGGAAGGCAAGTCGGTTTCTTGAAGATGGCCCGATTTGGACTGAATTAACCGACTTGGAAACCGAGCCGAGTACGGGCACTAGGTGGTTCAGAAGTTCTGGGTAGATGCCAAAATCTCGAAGCAATGATTCTGCACATTAATACCTCTCTTTCCATCTATTATAGTACTGAGTTACATCCCTCTTGGCGTCCACCTAACCCCTGTCAAAAAAGACCTTGGCAACAACCAACCATCTATTATAGTACTGAGTTACAGTCACATGGCAAAAGAAAGTGTACACCTAAATTTGCATAATTTGATGTCTTAGACCTGCATACGCACTATTACCACCACTAACGCCAATAAGGAACTTCGAAACGGAGTTGAAAAATATGAAGACGACTCTTGAAGGAGATTAAAGGTCAATAAGAAATATACTACCACTTATCTATAACTATATTACTAAAAAAAGAAATCTACCCTATTCATAAAGACTCTCAAGTTCATCTCTTCTGCCAAATATGGTATCTCTCATTACTAAACATGCTGCCTCGTCTACCAAAGTCATCTATAACGGATCTGGTAAATGCAGAGAGTTACAGTCCACCAGGTCAAAAAGACACTTGACTAGCGATACTCGCTAGTTCTCTGCGTAGCTCATAAAGCACTTATTTATGCGACTGCGACGCCGTTCCCGCTGCCGCATATCGCTTGTATCGCATATACACATTTCGTGCGCACGCATCCATCCACCGACCGCCCGCCCTACAGTTGCGGTAGACCCGTAACATTGGCCTTTTTCAAAGTCGGGCATCCGTCTCTTAGGAGCGGCAGTATTGGTACTAGTAGAAGAGGTGGCACTAGAGGCAGAACTGCTGGCAGTATTAGCTGAGGAGGCGGCAGTTTGAGTTGACATTATTAGGTAGGATTATGTAAATTCGGCTGTAACTCACCTGTAGGCAACTGTAGATTTTTTCTTGACTTCCGGTCCCCTTTAGGAGTCGACTTTATATTCTTCTATCCCCTAATCTTGAAAATTCTCACCAGCTTAGAATTCCCAATAAGCACAATGTTGTGAGACACACGCGCGTGTATGTCTTAATGCCCAAAGATTATGCAAAGGTGTACACTTTCTTTTGCCATCTATTATAGTACTGAGTTACATCCCTCTTGGCGTCCACCTAACCCTTGAAAAAAAAAAAAGACCTTGGCGTCTACCTAATCCCTGAAAAAAAAAAGACCTGTGAAATGTGCACATACTCCTAAACCTCAACATACCCCTGAACCTTCGTCATAAGGCACATATTAATGTGGAATATGCCAAACACCCGACAATACCTATATCAAGAGTTTCCATCACATTTCGTATGAAATCAACCTTCACGGAAATGGACACCATGACAATGAGGAGTTGCAATTGGCCGTATCTATCACTGCAATACCTTTATGTGAAATGTTCACATTCTTCTGAACCTCAACATTCTCGGCATAAGATACAGAAGAATGAGCCAAATTTTATAGGTATAGTATATCTCTCTTACCATCAGGAGATGAAGTATAACGAGTTCAATTTGACAGGTATAGCAGCAGCTTTCCATAGCACAATAGTAACAGAGTGAGCCGAATTTAACAAGTATAAGAGTACAATTTGACTGGTATTCGATGGCACGAGATGCAGCTGAACGAGTCAAATTTGACAGGTATGGTAGGTCTATTTCATCTCGCGAGATATAGCAAAATGAGCTGAATTTGATAGGTACTTTGTCAGGCATAACAGCTTCTCAATGGTGTGAGATGTAGCAGAACGAGTCAAATTTGACAGGTATGGTAGGTCCATTTCACCCCGTGAGATGTAGCAAAATGAGCCGAATTTGACAGGCACTTTGACAGGCATGACAGCTCCTCAATTTAACAGGCACGATAGCTCCTCAATTTGACAGGCACAATAGCTCCTCAATGGTGCGACCTCGCCGTAGCCTACCAGGCGGCACGCGAGTAATGAAATAAAAACATAAAAAAAAATCAATGGTGCGAGATGCAGTAGAACGAGTCAAATGTGATAGGTATGGTAGCTCTATTTCACCTCACGAGATGCAGCACAATGAGCCGAATTTGACAGGCACTTTGACAGGCACGACAGCTCCTCAATTTAACAGGCACGACAGCTCCTCAATTTGACAGGCACGACAGCTCCTCAATTCGACAGGCACGGCAGCTCCTCAATGGTGTGAGATGCAGCAGAACGAGTCAAATTGACAGGTATAGTAGGTCCATTTCACCCCGCGAGATGCCGCAAAATGAGCCAAATTTGACAGGCACTTTACAGGTATAATAGCTCCTCAATGGTGTGAGATGCAGCAGAATGAGCCGAATTTAATAGGTATAACAGTCTCCCTCAATGGCGTAAGATGTGGTCAAGTTGACAGATATGACCTTGACAGGGAAAAATGAGGCAGAATAAGCCCAATTTAACAGGTATGACAGCTTTCTCTCAATGGCGCGAGATGTGGCCGAATGAGCTCAAGTTGACAAGTATTACAGGACTCTTTCCATAGCGTAAGAGCAGCAGAATGAGCTGAATTTGACAGGTATAGTAGGTCTCTCTTGCCCTGCCATGGCGAACAGCTGCAAGCGGAAAAAAAAAAAAAGAGTAGGTCTCTCTTGATAGCACGAGATGCAGCAAAATGAATTCAATTGGACCGGTGTGTAGGTCTCCCTTGACAATACAAGATACAGTAGAATAAACTAACTTTAACAAGTATATAGGTATGACAAGGCTCTAAACGAACTCAATTTGATAGGTATAGTAGCACCTTTCCATAGGAGAGTAGCAGAGTGAGCCAAATTTGACAGGTATAATAGGACTCTTTCCACATTGTGAGATATACCAGAATGAGCACAATTTGATAGTTATTCGATAGCACAAGATGCAGCAGAACGAGAGTCGAATTTGACAGATATGACGGGTCTATTTCAGCCTGGGAGATGCAGCAGAATAAGCCGAATTTGACAGGGATTGGTAGATTTCTCTTTCCAACATGAGATACAGCAGAGCGAGCACAATTTTATAGGCATGACAGCTCCTCAATAAAAATAATGTGAGATGCAGCAGAATGAGCCGAATTCAATAGGAATGGCAGTCTCTCTCGATGGTGTGAGATGAGGCAGAATGAGCTCAATTTAACAGGGTATGACAGCTTCCTTTCGATGGTGTGAGATGAGGCAGAATGAGCTCAAGTTGACAAGTATCACCGGACTCTGTCCACAGTGTAAGAATAGCAAAATGAGCCAAATTTGACAGGTACGGCAGGACTCACCTGGCAATGTGGAACATGGTAAAATGAGCTCAATTCACAGTTAAGGCTGGCCCCTTTCTATGGTGCAAAGTGAGGCAGTATGGCTCAATTTGACAGATACAACAAGACCTGCTTTGATGGTGCGAGATATGCTAAAATGCGCCCAATTTACAATTTTACAGGTATGGCAGATTACTCTCGATGGTGTGAGATGGGGCAAAATGAGACTGCGCTGGACTGGTACAGCATGGCGGGGTGATAAAGGGGCACCTGCCAAAGGTTACAATCATCTGCTACTACAGTACCTACTGACTCAGGCTCCATTCTCCACCCTTTACTGTTTTTTAAATCGCAAGCACTCTATAGATAGCGATAGCTATGTCTACTCTTCATCATCACCCTCAGCCTTCAATTCTTCCACTTTCTTATATACTCTTGCCATCATTCCAGCTGTATTAGTTATATCCTTTTGTAACTTTTTAATTACCTTACAGCTATTAATATTCTCACTTGAATAGTATTTATATGTGGGTCTAGAGGGGGATAAGGAAGCTGGGTACACCTAAAAGGGCATATGCTGGACATCTGAGCAATATCATTGTGGGTAGACATTAACCGGAATTTAGGTAGGGTTTATGGGCTGTAACGAGGGTTTCGCTATCCATAGGTTCTACAATTATTAGCATTATACTCCACAAAATATATAAAATTTATACTAGAGCTCTCTGGATGCAGGAGTGGGATTACGTGATACTATAAATAACAATGAGAATATACTAATATGAATAAATGCAGAGAAACGAGTATTGTACGGTCATGGAACTGGTAAAGAGTGTACAGTCACTTGACGCCCACTTTACGGGTCCCTTATCCACTACTGCTACACCTACACTCACCCTCGCGGTCGCGAGGTGGCCACATGCTAGTATGCTTGTACCAACAATCGATCTACATGTCACTGGGGCACTGGGAGGGGGGACTACATTCCATGCAGCCTACGCCACAGTATATATACTGAAGGGATGCACTCCACCATAGCGTATCTATTCATTGGTTAATTTGTGAATCAAACCTAAATCCTGACTCCAACTTTGCAATCCTGTCTGTGTTCTCCAGTACACTTGCATGAACTATCCCTTCAAATTACAATCCTGGAGCTAAATTGAGATAGCCATTCTGTCAAACTCCAGTCATTATTAAAAATGCTCCAATTGGAGCCTGTGGGGACCAGGTGCTTCACATCTGGAGTAGATGCTAAGGGAAGAAGTGGTCGACTACCTAAACGGGGAATACGGCTTCGCGAAGGGTTTCAACGTGACGATGATACTCAAGAGAAACAGGCCTCGGGATGAACCCGGAAGCTGGCGACCTACCGTATTAACTCACTTAAGAGGTAACCCCCCCTTAGCGCTCTAGCGCGCATTTGCCGAGGTCTTGGCAGCCAAGACCGCGCTAGTGCGCCTATAAATTAGTATTAGTATCCGTACCTCCGAATTATAGGCTACCGGTATAATGAGGAAAATAACTACAGATCAATGTGCGCTCCCTATTGATAATATTCGAGATGAGGTACCGTCCAACCGTCCGCATTACATCAGTACTGGCATCTCATAACTGCGAATTTCGGCGATTGAAACATAGGAAGTTAATGATAAGCTCCTGATATTCCTCTGGTGTCTCTTGAGCTTTATTGGTGATGGAGCGAAGGGTGATTTCATTACGAGCTAGAAATCCCCGAAACCAGCCTTGAGAAAATCGAAATTGTGTAGGAGAATTAGGATAGAGTTCGCTAAATAACTGCTTTGAAGTTCGCTCAAACCATCGGTGGCGCACAACTCGACCTGCCTTTCGTTTTGCAGCAAAAGCAACAACAAGTGTCTTCTCAAGCTCTTTCCATCGTGCGAAACTATATCGTATTCTCTGGGTTTTTGCTTGTGCCTCTAGCAATAATTGTTCTTGCTAAATATTTAAAGGCTCAGTAAAATACTAATAAGCAATAAGTCTAGGTTACAAACCTTTTTCCACTTTGTTATTTGATTTTTTTGCTTAAGGCCGAATCTTTGCTGAACCTCCTTGCGTGTAGGTTTTCTAAACCCACCTTTACCATCATCAATTTGTGTATGAAATGCCCAAGATAAAACCCCAAGCTTAAAGGTAACACTTCTAGCACGTTTACTTCTAGATGGTGTAGCAATTGCTCTAGGAATCCAGCGTGGGGTTGCTGGTATCGGCTCTCTTCTTGGTCCAGGGCGGCTTTTTAATGCTTTTGAATAGCGAGGTGTATAAGGGGTTACGGGTGCTGGCTGCTGCTGCTGCTGCTGCTGTAATGATATGCATGAGAATATTGATGTAAGATCATGTACTGGGCCATCAAATATAGGATTATCAAGAACTGAAGGCATATTGTTAGAATTAAGGGTAATCACGGGACTATTTAGGTACCAGTAGTTTGTAACCAGACTAAAGTAGTTTATGATTATTGTACCTTACTATAGAGCACGCGTTTAGTACCTCAGAAATACATTAGCGCGTAGTCTTGGCACTATTAGCGCGGTACTGGCTGCCAAGACCTTGACAAATGCGCGCTAGTGCGCTAAAGGGGGGTACCTCTTAAGTGAGTTAATACGGTATAACGCTACTGAACACTGTCGCCAAATTAGGACAGAAGGTAATCGCCAACAAGATACAGAGAATGGACAGCCTATTCGGCGACAATCAACTAGGGAGTAGACCACATAGGGGATGCGAAGACCTACAGAGACAGGTACTGAAGGAGGTCGACAACCGATTGGGAAAAGGACACTGGACCGCGATTGTCGGGGATGACATCAAGGCTGCGTTCAACCACGTCCGGAGCGAGGAGGTGGTTAAACTAATCGAAGAAGTAAACCCGAACATAGCGGCGTTCGTCCAAGGATTCACGGAACCCACGGAGTTCACGATATCCTGGGACGGGAAAGAGAGAGGCAAAGGGATAATGACGGACGGGGTACCACAAGGATCCCCACTGTCTCCGGTCACGTTCCTGGTGGGGGTAGCCCCATTAACGAAGAAGACAGAAAAAAGACAATTCACACGCACCTATGTGGACGACTTCCACAGCGTGATCTCGAGTCCGTCGATACGGCAGCTGAAGAAAGCGATAGCGGAACACAGGAACGAACTCACTTCGAACGCCAAAGAGGCAGGCTTTGAGATCGACCCCAACAAGGCAGAGACGCTGATAGTCGGGGTGAAGGGGAAAAGCTACCGATTGGTGGGGCTGACGGTGGATTGGGAGCTTAAATACAACGAACACTTCGAGAAAAGGTTGAGACTGGGGAAAGCTGCCTGGAATATAGCCGCCAGGCTCACCAAGATACCCCCGAGCAAGAGAAGACAACTATACACCAGTGTAGCAAGGAATATAGCCACGTACGGGAGCTGGGCATGGAGGAACTACGCGAAGGGAGCACCCGCGGAATCAAAGCTACGGACCCTCGAAAAGTGGCAGTACACGGTGGCAAGAGACATCTCCGGAGCCCCTTGGGGAACAAGAAGACCAATAGTAGAAGGGATAGTCAACTTGGAATCAATACACACGTTCGTCAAAGGAGAAGGGGAACGGGTGGAGGCACGTGCACTAAGATTCCCCGGGGAGATGACACTCGAAGACCAGGATACCCGGTACCTGAGGGGAGATCTACGACATAATGACCCCCTGCCGATCTACATACATCCGACACACCCGAGCGACCTGGACAGGGAAGAATGGGAGAAAATCCTGGAAAAGGAAATCGACGAAGGGTGGCAGGGAGTGTACACGGACGGGAGTAGAATCGAAGAAAGCACGGGCGCAGGAGTATACCACCAGACGGGTTCCACATCACTTTTCCTGGGTCGGAGGAGTACGGTGAACGACGGCGAGCTGATAGCAATAAGCGAAGCAATGGAACAACAAGGCGAATTGCTAATAATCACCGACTCACAAACGGCGATAGCGAGACTACGGAGAATAGGGAAAGGGGACCCCACGGTCGACGGAGCATCCACTCTGGTAAGGAAGAGGTGGGAGGACCGGATAGCGAAAGGGGACCTAGACCTGGCGGTGATATGGGTGAAAAGCCACAAGGGGGTGAAAGGGAACACGGAGGCAGACTGGGCGGCTAAAGTCGGCACAGCGCTACAATACGAAGACGAAACCGTAACAGAAGCAGGTATAAGACAAGAGTATAAGGCACTGCGAGCCACGGAGAGAAAGCAGGCGGGTCTGAACTACCGACCTCTGCAAATCGCGGACCGAAGGCGATACCTCTCAACGCTGGCGGGGATCTTAGGAAATAAGGGACTGAAAGAATGGAGATACCACATAGGGAAAGCCGAATCACCGGAATGCCGATGGTGTGGGGAGGCCCCAGAGAATTGGGAACAAGTACGGCAAGACTGCAAGGCATGGGCTAGGAAATGCGGGGGGGCGGAAGGAATAAGACAGATTGACAAGGGGAGGAACGTGCGGGAAATTTTAGAGTGGGCAGGAGGGGAGTAACTCTGGAGCGGGCGGCGTGAATTTCGTATGAATTTCGTTATGTAACTAAACATCGCCATAGCCCTTAGGGCGGCATGCGATTAATGAAATAAAAAAAAAAAAAAAAAAAAATCACATCTGGAGTGAAAATGTGTAGCCGATTTCGGAAAATTTAAAGCCAGCTGTACGCGGACAAAATTTATGGCTGATGGCTATCTCCAATATGGAGATTGAGCCGAGATGTGGCAGAACCTCTCTGGGCAGGCACATTCCGCCTGCGGCTCTCGGACCGCATCAGGCTATAAACTTTGACGGTATGGTTGCAAGATAACGTCTACGTAGATGGATTGTTGGAATGTTACACTGACTGTCTCAATGATTGTATTGCACAGCTGCTACAGTAACACACTCATCAGGATTATACTAGTAAAATTACCTTTTACAGATGTATTGCCTTTTGCAGATGGGATGTTTCTGGACTGTCTGCGCAGATTGCTGAGTTTTACATTATTATGGAAAATAAACTGTCCTGGCTGTATGCATGAAGAATTTTCATTGCGCCCTTGAGATCATTAGAGACTTCGAACACTTAAAGTCACTAATACCAAGCCACTACTGCCATTGAAAAATTCCTGCAGGGTAGCTACTATGTGACGGGAGAACACGTGCCATAATAGTGCTTGGTGACCAAAATAACGTGATTGACGAAGATGCCGAAATCGTGGAAATGGGGTATTTTTTTTTATTTTTATTTTTTTTTTTTTTTTTTCATTACTCGCATGCCGCCTGTAAGGCTATAGCGAGGTGGAAATGCGCTATGGCATGATGAGTGAGGTAAACCTGGTCTATTTCCTTTTGCCTGCATCACAGAGAGATTCATGGGCATCACATTGGTTGTGTTTAGCTTGAATTTTATTTTCACTTCTCTTGTTTCCACCTACCTTACTAACAAGGGTCGTGGGTCTCTATGTGCTTTTTGAATGTCTTTGTGCTTATTTCATTATTTCCTTCAGGTCGGCATGCAAGTAATGATATTAAAAAGGAATGGAGAAGTTCATGTCTATTCATAGATATTCACTCATGTTCATACTTTCTCATCTATATATATACATATTTTGTCACGTAACCCCGCATACAGCTTTTTGCCATGGCAGGGCTCTCATCTACATATACCCTTGACCTGTATGTAGTTTTCACTGGTCGAGTTACACTCATTCACTCTCATACCGTGCCTCGTCTCTCCTGTCTCGTGTATCCATGATACCTGCAGCACTTGCAGCACCTGCAAGTGTGACTGACTTCCAGCTCCATCTTACACAGCAGCCCGCACAATACCAGACAGTCCCACGACATCTCCTCTGTAAAGAATACTTTTAGTACTACGTCGAGACTACCCATGCCCTCCTCATAGCAGAAGGGGCGATATGTGAATAATGGTGTTAAAAAAAACGGTCCATTAACGCAGCAGCGATGTAATACTATGCATAATGGCAACCAATTATTGACACAGTCTGTGCGACATTCCAAGAATCGATCTGCGTAGCGGTTGTCTTGCAACAAAGATTATGGCCTAATGCGGTCCGAGAGCCACAGGCAGAATGTGCCTACCTGGAGAGGTCCCGGAGATGTGGCATTGCTCGTGTTGAGGATAATCGTCTTGGATCCTCTGATTGCAACGCATCGTTTCATCATAACATACGAGTTTTTTCAACATCATTGAAATTATGATTCTGTTCTCCCACCCTATTAATTGGAATCATATCTTTTCTAAGTTGAGTTTTGTCTCTATATGTCGCAATTTGTTCTTATGAATTGCAATGCAATTAGCGACATGTTATTTCGTATAAGTTATCAATAATTGGAACGGGGTCATTTACTTGTTCACAACCACCAGACGGTTGCTATGATATGACGCTCTCAGGTCAACGTGGTATGACAGTCTAAGAGATTGACAGCAAATACTTGGTTGATCCAAGGCTGAAAGCTTTAATTTGAGAGAGGAGAATTTATTTGAGCCTACTTTATTGTGTGACCTATGCGGGTGAGGAGTTAGTTTCCTACAGAGACACGGCATCTATTCATACATGTGTCAATGACGCGTTCTTTAAGGTCAATTGCAACAGAATATAGTTACACCTTGCTATATTACAGAACTTTGAACAATGAATTCAAGATATAGAGAACACTTAATAAAAATACTACTATAAGACACAAAAGGTAAAAAAAGCAGTCTCATGATTTTGGCCTTCATCCAGTTCAGCTCACTAGTTTATATGTAATTTGAATTTAAATGTCTACAGTTTTGTTGTCCGGTAGGGTTTAACTGGGCATCCGGTATAGCATTTTGTTGTATGTAAATTGCAAAAACCGTCTGGTATAGCAAGGTAAAATTGTATATATGCTTTTGGTTGCGCAGTATGCGCAGTCTCTCCTTTGTATATCTCTTAGGTGGGTGAAAACTCCCCTAATTCGATGCTAGTGGGTTAACCCAGAACCCAGAATTTCATAGAAAACCATTGAGTACACAGATATCCGAAATCTCTAGCCAATGACTGCACAAATTCAAATGGAAGCGCCACTGTCATCGAATTACGCCAGATTTCTCCCCAACCAAGCGATAAGATTTAATAGACACTTTCATTATCAGAATAAAACACTATGCACTTTCCCGGTAACCAGACGCTCACTAAGCGGAATTTTCATGCGTGTGTGTGCTCCGCTAGGAAGCGTCGGCTCCGCCATGTTGGTTGATCCTGCAACTAGTCTCGGGACTTCTGCAATTCAACCATAGGACCTGCAACGTAGCTTTTCAGAAACTGGAAATACTCCGTACCTACGTCCCAAGCATGTAAATATTGAACTATTTCATAGCATTTTAACTCATCTTTATAAAGTTGAGATACTGCATCTATCAAAAGTTTAAATGTACTTCGCAATGGCTCCAGAAAAAATAATATCAATGACACTCTCCCTTAAGCTGGTGAAACTCAACTAGCCTTGCATTAGTGGCCCTTGGCAATATTCAACTTTGAGTTTCTGGCTGAGTCAAGAAGTTTCCTACATGTGGTTGCTATCTGAAGTCACTTTATGTTACGTCAGGTAACATGACATAAGCAAAAGCTCTCATTGGCTGATTTGGTAACGTCGCATTACCAACCATAACTTTGCGACCTTTGGGGATATCGATATGTGACTGGTTTAGCTGACTACAGGGGCCTTTGCCCAAACTAGCAACACACGGATGCGTATGCAGAAGAACGTGTCTACCACTTCATGAGCATCCCCAATCTACATATGAAAGCTCTCTACTAGTTTCTACCATCATGAGCCAGCACACGTCTGCTACAATTGCAGCAAGTTCACAAGCTGTTACTCCACGCTTTGCAACCCCCTCTGGTATCTGAAGTAAGTAGCATAGATATGGCATAAGGCTCGACTGCTGTCGTGACCACCTGTTGGATTTTGCGTGGGGGACATCAGCGACCCTCCTCTCATTTGGGCATCGCCATAGCCCTTAGGGCGGCAAGCGATTAATGATATAAAAAAAAAAAAAAAAAAAAAAAAATTTCATTTGGGCTTAGCAGGTTGACGTGGGTTATCTAACATAACGTAACATAATGCAAAGCTGATAACCACTATGGTAACATCGTAGCGACAACTACAGTCTACCCTTGCTATACCGGATCCCTAAAATCTGGCACTTTTCGTCCGGTATAGCAAGGTTCCGGTATAGAATAAAATGCTTGGCAGACAGGGGGGGTGATAAAATTTTGTAAATTCAAATAATTACTGAAATAGGAGATGAACGAAGTAAACATCAACTTGTTTCACACCCAGCCAAAGACATCAATGTGCATCAGTCACGAAATCTAGAAAAATGTCAGGCCTTGAGTGTACTTGAGAAGCATCAAATATGTAAACATTGACTAGAACCAAAATATGCTAAAGAAAAGTTAAATGAATTTGATAAACATCTTTGAGATGAATTGGTAAGATTACTGTACTTTAACTTAACTTTGGTATCCAAGGTATCTAATTTATTATTTTAAGCTGACCAGTAGCTGTATCTACTTAGTCAGGTATTTTGAAATAAAGTGGTAAGTGGTTAGCAATTAATCTCGGAACATGGAACAAGAAGCAACGAAGTGCCCAGTTTCCATTACGAACAACATTGTAGCAAGTGATGGTAGCAGTAGTAGCGACGGCATTAGCAGAAGCAGTGACAGCAATGGTGGCAGCCAAGTGTGAAATGGAGTAGTCTAAGATGTATTAGTATTAGCGCATCCGGTATAGCAAATATTATTTGTATGGAGACAGGGGGGTACTTGTCTGGAGGTTTCTGTCCGGTCCGGAATTGTTAGGGCGTCCGGTATAGCAAGGGCGATTTGTATGGGGAACGGATGTTGCAGCCAGAGGCCATCCGGTATAGCAAGGTTTCCGGTATAGCGAGGTCCGGTATAGCAAGGGTAGACTGTATATCGCCAACAGCCATTAATGCAAGGCTAGTTGAGTCTCACCAGGAAGGAATAGAACTAAAGCGACCGCTAATCTACTAGTACATACAACCCATGCGTATCCCATCGCTACATCGATCTAATTATTCCAACCTCCCGTCTGAGCACAGTTGCTGTGTCATCGTACTCTGGGCATCTCTTGATATTTAGCCAACTCCGGCACTTCAGCCACCTTCCTATGTGAGTACAGAACAACAACATTCCTGAGTGTGATTGCCAGCAACATCATTGCACTTATGAAAGCCTAACATTTAGCTAATCCACTTCAGCTACCTCAGTGCCAGAATGCCCATGAGCAGAGGTACAGCAATACCTTCAGATTTTGGGCTACGTGAGGTCAGTACAGTATGTCGGATGCTATTCGAACTATGTCTAGAAGTTCGGTTCTGGAGAAGGTAAAATAGCGCTTGGAAAACTAGGAGTTTTCAAGTTATTTTGCAATTCGTACTATGGCTATCTAGCAGACCATAGTAATAGCGAAGACCATAATAGTAGCGAAGACCATAGTAGTAGCGAAGACCAGAGTAGTAGCGAACCTTTTTTTTTTCCTTTTCTATTACTCGTGTGCCGCCCTGTGGGTTATGACAAGATTACGTAAAGAAGAAATAGTAGCCGCGAACTATAGTAAGCGGACTATAATGGCAGTGGACTACAGTGTCACGGATGTGGAGAATTACCATCTGCCAGGTCAAAAGAGACTTGGCTAGTGATTCCTACTAGTCCTCTGTGAAGCTCATATAGCACTTATTTCGCGAGTGCGACGCCTTTGCCGGCTGCCGTACATCGCATGCGTCGTATATATGCATATTGGCAGATTATAGAAGTGGTGGACTACAGTAGTGGCAGACTACAGTGGCGACAGACTATAGTGGCGATAGACTATGATTACAACTGGAATAATGGGAAGGTTATTAGCAAGAAACCGCAATTGGACATGCGTTTTGGGAAAGTTGTAGAGGTAGAACTTAGAGATGAGTAGATTTAGAGCACTCAATTGCATTTCGTGTCATTGAGTTTGGAGATATATAAACAAATAGTTGTGGTTGCCGTGACAAGCGGAATGAAGCCGAGGACCAATACACCAGCAAAACTTGGCGCTAACAAATTCGGGAGCTAATCACCCAGACGCTCCTAGCCGTCGAGACTAATCTATCAACTTGTAGAGAAATGTGAACATATTTATTTATGAAGTAACTGTATCAGCACCAGGTTTACTGCAGCAGGTGGTGGACACCTGACATAGGCATAAAGCCTAAAACCGTGATGCCACAAGGGATCAAACATCATCAAGCAGTCCAACCATCGGCAGCATGCAGCAATGCTGCTGGACTTCCCTTTGGCGACAACCTGTATAAAAAATCGGTTGGTTGCCCGTAGCAGTCCTACAACTGAATGTGGGTTTTCAGCAGAAGCATTTCTGGACTAGATATCAATTGCACATATCACATTGAGCATATACATGAAGGACGCCATCAGCAACTGCGATGTGAGATTGTTCCACAGCTCATAACTTTAAAACCTTTAGTTACTTGACTACCCACGAAATTGTCCCATTGCAGTACTCCTCTCATTCCTCAGGCACCTTATCCAGCTACAAAAAAATGGTCCAATGGCTACGCCGAGCCTACGAGATCACCTCATTGCAGGAATTGGCCGCAAATAATGGCCTTTTTTTTACTCCTCCCCTTGGATTTGAACGATCACACCATCCAAGTCTTTAAGTTTTTTGATCGCATCGTCAGTGAGGGGGGCGGGCTGTATTATATGAACAACTGAAGCTGCTTGAACTCCCGCATCGGGAAGAACAAGCAGAATAAGTCGCGACGTGGGTTAGTTCATTGTATTGCGAGTGGGAATTGGCGTGTACCCGCGCCAATTGTCATAGGGACAGGATTAATTGAAAGGAAGCTCATATATGCAAATGGAAATGGACAAACTCACTGGTAAATTGGTGGATATGACGGATTAGAAATGAAATTGTCAGTCCCAGTGTCTTCTTTGATGATGCTGATGACTCTATAAGTAATGTTAGATCGGTTGCCATCGTCCCGCAGTCTTCCACAAGCAAACTGTCGGGGCCTTTGCTTAGAAGGCATACTCAGCGTCGTGCTTGTTGTATGCTTCGGCAGAATCAAACCGGATCTGCAATAAAAAGGTGAGATGGTGCTGGTGCGTAACGATGGGATAGTTTGACTGAAACAAATGATAGCAAGGGTGTTCACTCACAATAACAGTTTTACGTGCCATCGTAGAATATTTGTTGGTCTGGAAAAGCGTTTCTATGGATGGTGTATTGAGTGACTATTATTTTGCGGTGAGCTGGAGTGAGTTGAGATTGGTTTGGAGGATTTTTCACTGGGGCAAGAGATCCTCTTAATTATACCGGTTAGCTGAGAGTCAAAAGAGTCCACGAGCTGATTTTTGCGTCTTTGCTTATCATTTGCAGTACTACCCCTGAAGAATAAAGAAGATAACATGCCAGCAAAGGAAAAACATAACCTTCGAGCTAAAATCAAAAACGACATTATCCTTGCGTATGATCTGCACTCGCATGACGTCACGATACCTTATACGGTATGTCCGGTTCTGCATGAACGCATATCGTTGAATGTTTAATTTTGCTCCCTCGTTTCCGAAAGCCCTCCGTCGGACACAATTGTTCTCAGTGAAAAAATTCAGGACGAACTTGGAAGTCTGGGACGTCGCGTATGACCTCATCGTACATCACAGTCAGCTAACCAAATTACTCAGTATTACAATAGCAAAAATGGATCGCGATGTAGACAGGGGAGAGCTTTGCTAGTATTCGAATCTCTATCCAGTCCGGTATTCGCGTGACATCCAAGTTTAAGAGGGATGATTTGTATGAGCATAGTTCGTAGGAAGGTGAGAGCGCCCGTTGTAACAAGGCAAGGCTCTACCGCTGATCCGCAGGCGATAAAGTTTTAGTGGCATTCGTATTCACATTTATATTCAAAGGATGGACGGTTGGATGCACTAATGGTGTAGATCATTGCTACCCACCATGTACAGTACAACGCTGCGCTGAGTGACTTGGATATCCTTAGATGCGCTACTTTTCTCGAAGTTAATTTTCTCAAATGTCCGGCCATTCCTAGGCCCAGATTGCCGCTGCACAATGCAATGGAAATGCCATTTTCGGATCAGAGATCTGCGTTGAAAAACCAAACAAGAGATGTTTCTGCATGCGGAACAATACCTTATGTAAGAGTTGGAGCAAGTTTAGCACCGATGCAGCGTCCCTCCACTTCAAAATCGTACTGCACTCCCCAACTACCTACAGTCAGACCTTGCTATGATGAATACATAAAATTCGGCCCTTTGTTTTCACTATAGCAAGGTTTTCAGTATAGAAAATTATGGCAAATTAGTCATAGTCTTGGCAGCTGAGTTCGTGAGTCTTGCTGAGCTTCGCTACTAATTAAGACTTACTAGTAATGGAAATAGCCACATTAAGATATCAATTCGAATGGGATGGTTGTGGTAGTGATGATTCGGAATGGAAATAGAAATGTAAGGAGCAGTGATGGTGGGAGAAAAATATAAATCAAAAGTAAATCAATAGTATAGTGACCCGTAAAAGGTCTTGGGAATTAATAGGCTTGCATGATAAACCACCCAATATTGCCCAATCCCCAAGACTTTTTGTGGGTCACTGTAGATTGACATCTGTGATCAGAGCTCTAACAGGCGAGATATCTACTAGCGAGCGGCGACAATTGTACCAGCAATATATGATACTCAGAAGCAACAGACACTCACAACTTGGTTTAAACCAACCTCTAGTGCTTAGCGACATACTGTGGTTCACCACTTTCCCGGACACCCCACTTTCCCGGACACCCCACTTTCCCGGACACCCCACTTTCCCGGACGCCCCACTTTCCCGGACACATTTACCACCAAAACTGCGCAACTTTCGCACTCAATATCTCAACAACCACAACAGCATTTGTGAATGCACTTTGTGTAGCTATTACACACAGTGTAATTCTTGCTATCTAGCACTTTTTCTTCATCAAAAATTGTGGTTGCAAAGGGATTATGGCTTGTCGCATTTTTGTTGGAAGGCTTGGCATTTATTTGTATGGGATCTCCATACAAATGTCACCACCCCCGAATTCTGCATGCTACACCTGCAATCAAGTCATGAAAAAAACTCAGACACTCACATTCAATAGCATCACTCAGTCGGAAATCATGAACAACGTAGTTAGGTAATAACTGTAGTGGTTGTGAAATTATTCACAATATTCATATTTCCCATAGAAACCATTTGTATGAGAACAACGCCCAAAAGTAGATAGTTGTACACCAACTCTACAATTCAACAAATGAAAGTAAACTAAATGCAGCACCTTACTATACCTCTTCAGGTGATTCTTGACCTATACTATCATAGCTATTGTAATTAGCGTTGAAGAGTAGGACTACATTCGAGTCTGATGAACATTTTGTATGGAGATCCCATACAAATAAATGCCAAGCCTTCCAACGTAAATGCGACAAGTCATAATCCCTTTGCACCCCCAATTTTTGATGAAGAAAAGGTGCTAGATAGCAAGAATTACACTTTGTCTAATAGCTACACAAAGTGCATTCACAAATGCTGTTGTGGTTGTTGAGATATTGAGTGCGAAAGTTGCGCAGTTTTGGTGGTAAATGTGTCCGGGAAAGTGGGGTGTCCGGGAAAGTGGTGAACCACAGTAGTTGCTGTTTTCTGGGCTGCTCAAGAATCACTGGTGCGCAGGAGGCAAGGCAGTAGCAGGGGTGTTTCTATGGATTTCATGAGCATCTTTTCATTATAGCAAGAACAATTTGTATGTAGATGAAAATAACTTCCTCTAGATTTTTTTTCATTACACTATTTGGTGTGATATCATTATAGCAAGGTCAAACTGTGTGGGGATGGAAATCCGAGAGTGTGGTGTGTTCATTATAGCAAGGTTTTCACTATAGCGAGGTTTATTATAGCAAGGTCTGACTGTACTTCGTGCTATAGCGCCTACATGAAGAAACTACATGCCTTACGGAACCGCAACGAATAGAGGGCAGGGATGTGAGTAGCCGATCCGATTTCCGGCATATGTACTGTACAGAAGAACAAGCAGTACGTCAAGGCTTGTGGTGTGGGGCCTTACTGTAAGTAATGATCAGCGTGTTTCACGCAGTTCGTGTTGCTCTGATTTCCTGCATCTGAAATTCCTCCTCGAATGTCATCACAGGCAATTGCAACAACGATGTACTCGAGTATGAGAATCGGGTTCCTGTTGCTCGTGATGGCGTGCAGCATGCGAGTAATGATATTAAAAAAGCAAAAAAGAAATCGTGATGGCATGAGGGAGAGGTGGGGGCCCGGGGATATGCTGCGCTTAGTTATTGCTGATATTGAGGAAGGAGTTATTGATTTTTTTTCTATCTTCTACTGTTGTGAAGTAAGTGGGACAATAGTCTGGGCACGACAACAGGGCCTTAGATACACCAGAATTAGAAAGTAATATCTTCGCTCCTCGGCGCCAAGACCCGAGACCAATAGGTGATTGCAGATTTCAACCTTACCAGAAGTTGCGTCAAAAAGCAGTTGTCGGAAGTCGTGCTCTATCCGGGACACTTTAGGACGCGATGGCGAACGAACATGATTCTTGGGTAGACCAGTCTATTTGCGAATAGACTAGTCCACTCTGGAACGCTGTTCCAGCGCAACTACCACGTGCACCAGGTACCTGTATGTGCCAATGCAAAGGTAAAGTACTTCAACTACTACGGTTGGTATTACGCCACTAGAAGCTACTGCAGCACCTCGGTAGCCGCGCCTGCTACCAGCACATTTACGAGAACATAATAGTGGTTATCAGTTTTGCGGCTCTTCAACAACCACTTCAGGACGAGCGTTTGGAAGCGACTCCACAACCACAACGTCCCCCCCGCTGAAACCTACATAGATCGAAAGCTCGCGACGAGCTGAGTCTTTTGATGTAATTTTCTTTCCCAAATACCCGACAGTACGTTTTTCCCCCGAGGGGTGAAATTCCGAGGATTTTTCAGCTCACCACCACCGTTGCCCACACCACTTCGGCGCCAAGCCCAGCCCAACGCAGCCAATAAGATACCGCCAAAAGACCCCCCGCCACAATCGGTCGTGTCACAACGGCGACTGCTCCCCGTACCCAACTGGGAAGGCGTGCAAAATGACATACACGAAAAGTTGGGCATCGGATATATCCGAGGATGGGGAGTATGGGGTCCATTACGCCTGCATGCACATCGATAGCTACGCTGGCGGACCGGAGAACGCCCCCCCCCCCTTGGCACTCCACGGCTCCCGCAGCACCACCACCAGCGCCGTTGGGGTTCAGCCCCATCACCAGCATTGACACACCTCCGTCTCCCACACCCGAAGCCCTAGGCTTCAGCCCTAACCCTCACCATGTTCCGTCACCAGAGGACATGATGCAGACTGCAGCGACCCCTACACAGAATACACCCCCAGTCGCGACCAAGACGAGGAAGCGAAAGGGCAAAACGGCGTCATCGCACCCGTACGCCTTCAAGCGAAGACTTGATGACGCGGAGGCAGAGAAGATAGCCACGGCACCTCCGGTTGAGACAGCATCAAGACAAGCCGACGGCAGTAATGTCGGCTCCACCACAACTAATCCATCAACCCCCACCCCCACCCCCACACCCGCATCAACCCCCGCGCCAAAGCCTAACCCAGCGCCCATGCCAAAGACAAAAACCCCCCACACACACAAAGCCAAATCCCCATCTCCGACCACTCACAATGCCAACACCACAAAAATCGGCATTGTAGTACACGGGATAGCCCTGAGAAAAGACCTTGGGAAGGTCCGACGATGGTTGGAGGCAGCCAACCAGGACCTAGGAAGGATCACGGGGATCCGATGGCTGAAGAAAAAAGACACTTTACTTGAGGAGGGAAAAAAGACAAGTTCGGTGGTGGTGTACCTGGATGAGGCTTCGAGGAGTAATAGGGTGTCACAGACTAGCCAAGCAGGAATGGTCCGCATTAAGGAAATAAAGCCCCGGACGCCGCGGATCAAAGGATAGGCCCCGCGCCCCAATGAAAAAGTCACCGCTCAGGAAATTAAGTCACCGCTCAGGAAATAAACCACCGTCCAGGGAAAAGTACAGGAAACTATAGTCTCCTATGTCATGTCCAGTTTTTGTATTTAATTCATGCCTTCCCCTCATGTACATAAGTCCTCAAGCAACGTCTTGTTCCCTGCCTATATCTACAACAGTACCGATACCGTAAAACCGCCCTGTCAAACTTGTGACCGGGACCTGCGAGTAACGTACTACGGCTTTTTTACATAGGGTGAGACTGGGAGGAAGATGGCTCCGTGCAGAGCAGTATGACTGGGAAAGAGGCAGGAAGTGAAGGGCCCATTCCGTACTGAGCTTCACCCGCATCACTGATTAGCAACGCGGGCACTACATGTATCTAGCCGTTAGTTCTTTCTTTTGTTCCTTTGATAAAAACCTCGCCATAGCCCATAGGGCGGCATGCGAGTCCTGATATAAAAAAAAAAAAAAAAAAAAAAAAAATATCAGTTTTGCGTTACGTTCCGTTCCGTTAGGTAACCCCTGTCAACCCTCTACAGTAAGCCCAAATGATCTTTTTTTTTTTTTTCTTTTTTTTTTTTTTAATATCATTACTCGCGTGCCGCCCTAAGGGCTATGGCGAGGGTCTTGAGTACATAGGAAATAAAGGAGAAATAACAGATATTTACATGTGGTGCCCGCGACACTCATTCACAATGCGGGTGGGTTGAGGTCAGTATGGTCCCCGTGTCCTCCAATGTATTGGGAATGCACATATGCCAGGGGAAAAGTCAGTACTAGGTTACTTCCGTCCTCCGTCCCACTTGTACTAGCTGGTCTTCAGCCCATTTTCCTCCCAGTCCCGCAAATGCGTATGACCTGCTAGTCAGGCTGAGTCAAACATTCACGAAGGATGCCCACATTACAGACCGGTCCAAGAGGTGGTTTTTTTTTTTTTTTTTTTTTTTATATCAATACTCGCGTGCCGCCCAACGGGCTATGGCGAGGGTCTTTATTAAAGAAAGTTAGTAAAAGAAAAGCCTCAACTAAATACATGTGGAGCCCGCGATTCTCGTGCATGATGCAGGTGGTTTGATAAGCAGGTGAAGGCGGCACGCAAGATGACGAGATACATACTGCGGAGGGGGAAGTACGCAGCAGGAGAAAACGAGAGACAGAAGGCTATTGAGAGACATCATAAGAGAAAAGAAGAGGGTGTACTGGGAAGAGTACATGGAAGAAGACAGGATAACGTCACCATAGGAGATATTTAGACTGGCACGAGACCCATTTAGGGAGCGCGAGCTAATGGACATTCCAGGCACAGACCAACAGATCACAGAGGCTATTATAGAACGCAACTTTATTACTGCGGAGCCCGGCGAGCGGCGGATTCCTAGGTTACCGGCCAGATCACTCATTGACAAGGAAGAAGCGACGCCATAGCCCACAGGGCGGCATGCGATTAATGATATAAAAAAAAAAAAAAAAAAAAAAAAGGAAGAAGCGAGGCGGGCGATAGACAGAGCCCTGATAAAGACGAAATCCAGGTCCGCGCCGGGACCAGACGGTATACAGTACGGAATCCTGAAGCTCCTGAAGGGGTCCATCCTCTGGACGGCAGTCAGGGAGGAGATAGTTGAATATATAAATGGAAGTTACCAGTTCGCCAGAGGGTTTAGCGTCGTGATGGCCCACAAAAAAGGAAGACCGAGAGATGATCACTCTGTTAAACACGGTAGCAAAGCTTGGTCAGAAGGTAGTGGCCGACCTCATCCAAAGGCGGTGTGGGATAATGAGAAAAATCGCCGGCGGGAGCTTGGTCATTTCTTGGCTTACGGCCAAGGTCTGGCTTAGTCATACGCCGGTGATATATAGGCGTAGGTGTGGATGTAGTGGGAGATGTCTAGGCAGCGGTTTTTCTCTTCTTCCTTCTGTGCTATCACTTGCTATGCATTGCTTATATTACATGCTATGAATTGATCGTTTTGCCTATCTTATTGCTCAGCCCACCAAGTCTAGACCCGGTCCTTTCGTGCATGCAGACGCGGTATCATTGTATACACTCTGCCTGTTCACAGCGGGACACGATGTTCCAGGATACACAGTTGGGGGCAGACTGATGCGCAGGGCGGAAGACTTACAAAGACAGGTTCTAAAGGAGGTAGCCAGGAGACTCCGAAAAGACAAGTGGACTGCCCTAGTAGGGGACGATATAAAATCGGCTTTCAACATTTACGGAGGGAGAAGGTAGTGAGGAGGATTGAAGCAGTTGACCCGAACATCGCAGCCTTCGTTGAAGAGTTTCTACAGCCAAATGAGTTCCAGATCTCTTGGGACGGGAAGACCAGAGGCAGAGGCAGGATGACGGATGGAACTCCCCAAGGCTCCCCCTGTCCCCAGTACGTTTTCTTGTGGGGATAGCACTGGTAGCGGAAAAGGCGGAGAGGCGAGAGTTCACCAGATCCTACGTTGATGACTTTCACAGTATACTGTCCAACAAGTCACTGAAACAACTGAACCCCTTACACAGACTGGTAGAGATGTTGGAGGAACAATAAATGGAGACGGGAGATTCTTCTCACTTTCATATTTCATTTTTCCTAAATCTGTACTTAACTGAGTTTTGACCTGTTTAGTTATCTAAATCTCACCATCGCCCATAGGGCGGCATGCGAGTAATGATATATAAAAAAAAAAAAAAGAAACAACTGAAACGGGACATACGGGAACACTGTGCAAAGATGACTGAGGAGGCACTGGAGGAGGGGTTCGAACTGGATCCCCGGAAGTCTGAAACCCTCATCATAGGCATGAGTGGACAAAGCTACAGACTGGTGGGGCTGGATATCGACTGGGAGATGAAGTTTGAAGACCACTTCAACAGAAGACTACAGCTAGGCAAGGTGGCATGGAGAGTAGCCTCCCGGCTAGGCAAGGTACTACCAGCCAAAAGAAGACAACTCTACACTGGCATCGCCAGAAACATAGTGACCTGGGGCAGCTGGGTGTGGGTGAGCTATGTGCAAGGAGCCCCTGTAGAATGCAACCTTCGACAGTTGGACAAATGACAATATTCAGTAGTGAGAGAGATTATTGAGGCCCCCTGGGGGACGAGAAGAGATGTGGTTGAAGGGCTGACGAATCTGGAACCGGTTGAGGCATTCATCGGTGAGGAGGTTGAGAGGGTAGAAGCCAGAGCATTGAGATTCAGAGAGGAACCGATCAAGGACCCACAACCAGACACGAGGTACATGAGGGGCTCACTCAAGCACCGCAAACCCTTGCCACTTCATATTCACCCATACCACCCCAGGGACCTTCACAGAGAAGACTAGGAGGCCATCATCGCCAAGGAAGAAGACGAAGGGTAGACGAGCGTATACACCGATGGCAGCAGGTTAGAAGACAGAATGGGCACTGGAGTATACCACGGCAGCAATGACACCTCTATATATCTGGGGAGTCGCTGCACGGTGAATGACGCGGAAATGATAGCCATGGGAGAAGCCCTAGGAAGAGAAGGGGAGATACTAATAATTACGGATTCTAGGATCACCATAATGAGAATGCAGGGGATAGCAAGAGGGGACCCAACTCCGGAGGGTGCCGCAAGATTCGTGAGGAGACGGTGGGAAGAGAGGACAGCCCGGGGCGACAGAGACATAGCGATATTATGGGTAAAGGCACATAAAGGCGTTAAAGGCAACACCAAGGCGTTAAAGGAAACACCAAGGCGTTAAAGGCAACACCAAGGCGGATATGGCAGCTAGGATCGGCATGGCACTGCAATACCAGGACAAGGTGGTTACCGAGGCAGGCATGCGGCAATACACCAAAGCATGGAGGGCCGACGAGAGGAAAAGACTACAGCTATCATACAGGCCCCTGGAATATCTGGGGAATAGGAGGAGGGTAGCCATACTCGCAGGCATGCTGGGGAACAAGGGTCTGCAGCAGTAGAGGCACCAGATAGGGAATGACGACTCACCAGAGTGTAGGTAGTGTGGCAAAGCCCTCGAGAACTTTGCTCACATTATAAATGAATGCGAGGCATGAAAGAAAAGACTACCGGGAGGGGAGATGGGGTTGAAGCAGCCAACGAAGCCAGAGGGGGAAGGAGGCATGCTGGTGGAGGTCTTAGATTTTTTTTTTTTTTTTTTTTATATCATTACTCGCATGCCGCCCTATGGGCTATGGCGAGGTATTTATTAAAGAAAGAAAATTAACCGTCACTAAATACATGTGGTGCCCGCAATACTCATACATGGTGCGGGTAGAATGTACACACTGGTCAATACAGCCTATTTCCTCCATCTGTCCGGCTCGTATTGAGTGGTCCTCAACCATTTCCCACCTAACCTGGCTCTGTCTACATCTGTCGCTGCCTCCAAGTACACCACGACCGAGCTGGTCATTTTTCCTTCTTCCAGCAGCGCAGTCTTTCGTCTCAGCCACCTTATCCCCACGGTCTTGCCTAGTCTATCATTCCCGGACTCCAACCATTTCCGGACCTTCCCCAAGTCTTTTCTCAGGGCGATTCCATGTACTACGACACCGAATGTCAGTGTGGTGGCGCCGGTATTTGGTGGAGGGGCGAAGGGCTTTCCGGTCTTGGGTCTTGGTCTTGGGGTGGGGTCTAGTGTAGGTCTTTGTCGTGTCGGTGTCGGGGTTGGGGGCTTAGTTGAGGTGGTGGTGCCGGGGGGGGTGCTAACCGTGGGTGTCGCCAGGGAGGTCTTAGATTGGGCGGCAGAATAATTTCCTTTATTCTCGTATTCCGTTATTCTTTATCCTCTTATCTCCTCATCTTCTTTAGCCTCTTATTTCCTTATTCTTTATCCTCTTACTCATCATGTATCTAACTCCTCGCCATAGCCTCACCCTCTTTGTCATTACCATTATTCTTATTCTTATTCTTATTCCCGTTTTCCTCCTATCGGTTTTTACTTTTCTTGTACCTAAGACATCGCCATAGCCCGGAGGGCGGCAAGCGATGAATTACATAAAAAAAAAAAAAAAAAATTTCCTCCCAGTCTCACCTTCTCCAGCTCAACCAGTGTCCCAAGGTATACCACGACGGAGCTAGTGGCTTTGCCTTCCTCTGTCAGAATCGCCTTCTTTCTTAGCTACCGAATTCCTTCCACCTTTCCTAGGTCACCTTTTGCTGCCTCCAACCACCTCCGGACACGCGATTAATGAAATAATAAAAAAAATAAAAAAAAAACCACCTCCGGACATTGCTTAGGTCCTTCCGAAGTGCAATTCCATGTACGGCGAGGCCGATTTTTGTCCTGGTAGTAGCCTCCAGGGTACTGGTTGGGGTGGACTTCTTTGTCGGGCAGGAGGTGGGAGTTTGGGTGGTGTTCTTTGGTCTTGTCTTGGGGGCGATGGATGGGCAGAGGGGGGGGGTTTGCTCGGCATTGGTTGCCACGATCGTTTCTGCCTCTTTGTCGTCTAGCCGACATTTAAAGGCGTACTCGGCTTGTGGTGCCAGTGCCTTGCCCTTGCGTTTCTTGGATGGCGTGGTAGGCGCTGGAGGAGGGGTGGGGGGTGACGCGGATTCTGGCGGAGACGGTGCTGCACACTCCGGGGACGGCTCCTCCGAGTGTATCGTTTGTATTGCGCTGAAGTCTAGGGTCTCAACGCAGTCTGCGTAAGCCCCGAGTGTCGTTATGGAGGTGATGGGGCTGAACCCTAGGGTCTGGGTGGTGGGGGGATGAGGTTCCAGGGCGGGGGGGCCTGGGGTACTCCTGGGTCGATTACATGAGTCCGGAATGAGGACATCGTTGAGTCCCATTGAATAGTCAGGCTGGCCCCTGGGGTGAGGCATTCCTTCTTTGTCTTTTCCTTCCAGAGTGATGTGAGTATCATGGCCCACGCGATGTCCTTTTTTTCTTGGATTGCCGTCCGCACGACGTCTAAGTCCAGTATGTCCACTTCAGGGCATACGATGGCTTTGGGGGCTTTGGGGGCGCTGGGAGAGGGTTTTTTTTTTTTTTTTTTTTTTTTTTAATCACATAACCCCGCTTGTAGCACTTGGCCATGGCAGGGTGCTGGGAGAGGGTTCCTCCGCCGTCGCGGGGTCTGGCGGAGTGTTTGTCTTTGTCTTTTTTCTCGGCATCCTTATTGGTGCTTGGCGTGGGGTTGATGTGTCGCAGCTCATTCTGCCTCATCTCGTGCCTCGTGTCGGGCCGGCTATTCGTGTCAACTTCATCTCATCTCACGTCGTCGGGTCGGCTCTGCGACACCTGTCAGATTGAGCTCATTCTACCTCATCTCACGCCGTCAGGCCGGACCTACCATACCTTTCAAATTCTGCTCATTCTACGCCATCACGTCGGGCCTGCTTACTTCACGTACCTCCGCAGCCGGAATTTGCCTACCTTACATATATGCGAGCAGAACTGCTGGTTGAGTTCACAACTGATGAATCAGAAACTAGTGGCGAGGCTTCACTTGCCTGCTGCACAGTGGAATAAGACTAGCGCCGTTTTACTGGACGCCATGTGTGGGGTCCAGGAATGGAGAGGTACTAACAATTACTCATGACACGGTGACTGCAATTAATTAGCACTATTCTCATTGGTTTTGTATTTTATTACGGATTACGTGACTATGGAGTCGCAGAACATGCCATTGGTTCCGGGCCCTAGGCTGTCACTGCATCACTGCATTTGGGGAGGGGCGGTGCAGCAATCAAGTTGGCTCTACTATTTGCCTAGTTGCTTACTGTTCTTGACCTTACCATACGCGAATATGATCAATTTTCGAAATTAAACGAGAACCTGAAGAGTAGCATACTCACGTTACCACCTACCAGAAATACCCTCGCTAGAGCCATAACCGTACGTTCGCTTTATCATTCACAACAAAACTCGATAAGGTTATCAGTCACTCCCACCCAGTTTGGAGTGGATATGGCAGATTTTTTTTTTTTTTTTTTTTTTTTTTACATCACGTAACCCTGCTTACAGCGCCAAGCCATGGCAGGGTCCCTAGGCAAGCCCTCAAAGGCTTGGAGACAGGCTTAACAAAGAAATTTCTATCTACTTCTAAAACCTGATTCCAGAAACTTCGGAGACAGGCTTAACAAAGAAACTTCTATATTTTTTAAGGATAACTTAGGAACTATTTATGGAGAAGCAATTCCTTCTAAATACACATCCCCGTTCCACCCCCCTCTCTCCCCTTCTAGAAACCTGATTCCAGAAACTCCCAGACGGCTCTTCCGGTTTCTGCATCAGGGAGGCTCCCCTATAAATCTCCCCCTCTCCCCCCTCTCCTCTTCTCCACACCGGGTATGGCAGAAGCTTTCAGCGTAGCAGGTGGCATTTTTGCCCTCTTGGCAGTCACCGCCCGACTTTGCTGTTTCGTTGACCAGATCAATTTCCAACTATCGAAGTTTCAGTACCGAACTTAGCTCCCTCTCCTCCGACCTCGTCTCCCTCAGAACAATTCTTGACCTTCTGCAAAACTGCACCTCAGACCCGCATGCCCTACTCTCGCATACCATGATTGCCGACCTTTCTCAAGATATCTCCTGCCAGAAGCCGAAGGGTGATCGAAAGTGCTGGTGTAGCACAGGCAAGGCAAACTGGAGGAAGCGACACCTCCCTTGTCCATTCCATAGGGGATGGAGTGGATGATGATAAGAATGTTATCTCTTCTGATATATCTGATTCGGAAATGAATTGCGAAGAAAGTCTGACAGGGATTTCCAACATGAGCATTGTAAGTCATATCAGAAGCTTTTGGTTGCATCTTTAGGTTCCCCAGGGTCTATGACTAACTCTTTGTTCATTGATTGAGTAGAACCCTGAGATGCCCTCGCGTCCCACAGGCTGCAATGATCCCACAGCAGTATTAAGTTGGACTGCCCAGAGGCAGATTTCAATTTCAACCCCACTCCATTACATCGCCATAGCCCGTAGGGCGGCCATCGATTAACGACATTAAAAAAAAAAAAAAAACCCAGTCCATTCGGCCCCACCATCTACGACCTTCCAGTGTCCTGCTCGGGAGTTAACAAGGTCCCTACCGATTTCAGAATCGTCCACCTTGAAATCAGCCTCTTACGCTCTGAGGTGGTTACGCTTTGGATGGCGTGCACGCCATCCGAAACGCAGCCAGCACCGCTGACACCGTCTTCCGTCTCACGAAAATCACTTAACCCACGTGAGAAGGAAGAAGGAAGCAAAACAGTTATCCCCGCAATTTAGCGAGCCTTTAGAAAGAGACGTTATTACATGTTAAACTGCGGAATTTCCCTGGCTACCTTCATTATTCATGTTTACTTGAATCTTCTAGTATACCGTCGCGCATAATATGCATTGATCCCCTATCCGGATACTAATTTTTTCGGCTAAGTATCTGCAGCCAAGCAAACCGAGCAGGGACCGACGAGAGGAGGTCCCCCGACGCAGCGGCAACATCAGGGTCAACTTGCCCGTCGAGTACGGTCGGGAAGCTTCCTACTACGAGGAGATCTGCCATAAGAACGGCGGCAGGGTCACCACCAAGTACTACCACACCGAGGCCCCTCACCCAGCTGTCGCACGCTCCAACAGCATCGCCGAACCCGCCGTCTCCAAGCCCACTCGCAAGGCCACCGTACACTGGGACCCGGAGGTCAAGTACTACCCATAAATCGTACTCACAAAACGGGGCAGTTTTACCTGGACACTGGGAAGATTTCGACGAGAGGGAAGGGGACAAAGAGTCGCCAGTATTTTAGCACTGTAAGATAGATAGATAGTATCAACTACTGCCTTGCGATGAACCGGAGCGGTGAGAACTGGCGGAGTGCGAAAAAGAAGAGAAGAGAAGGTTGTTGATTGTATGTGCTAGAGTACAGGAAATCTATATATATACTTATGCTAGAGTACAGGAAATCTATATACGAATTATCAAATCGGATGAACTGCAGGCTTCACTTTCTTATCCAGTCGGAAAACTTCCAGTGTCACGCCAAGAAGAGGAAAAATTTTATACTTATTAGATATCGACTCACGTGCTGCCCTTATCTCCACGTGCTACCTTATCCATGCCCAGCTTGCATTAACCCATTCCGTCGTCGTCACCACAGCACTTGCATATGTACATGCATGAGGCGATCATGATCAAATTGTGCTTTTCTCATCTTAATCAACCACAGACTGCAGAAGGAAAAAATCATTACCCTTAAGCTTCGCAAAGCAACTATGCTCTCGTTACTTTGTAGCCCCCTTCAGCCGGCAGAGCCAGGAATAAATACCTGTCAAATTCAGCTCATGTTGCCATGTCTGGCACCGGCGAATGAGACCTGTCATGCTTATTAGTTTGAGCTTAGGTTATAGGACTACTGTACCAAAAAGTGTGGTGTTATTACTTCGGTATGCATCGTAGCTTAACGGAACGACCACATTACATTAGTGAATTTCAAATTCAAAAATTGCCAGCTATAAATAAAGCCGACTTGGCGTACATACACGTTTCCGAATTTATCCGGTATTGTCTGCATTACATACTGTGCAGTTTGTAAAATATGCCCAAATCTTATAGTGCTAGCACAACCATAGCCATTTCGTAATGTGCTTTGTACTAAATTGAATATTATCATCATTACATATGGTATTCATACACTTTGCTGTGCAATCTATAGACAAGTATTTGGCTGCTAATAGCCGACAAGTCCACAGTTGCCGGCTACCTATAGGCAGTGTTAGAGATCTACAGTAATGTCGGAGTGTCGGAGGTGTCGGATATCAGAGAGGTCCGTGATAAAGGGTGGTAAGGGCCCAAGAGCAACCTCATGCTCTATGTATATAGGTGTATTACTTTGGCTACTCTCTCTACGAAGGAATAACAATCATCTCTTTCTACCCAAAGCTCAACAGGTTATGAGCCCGGATAGTGCCATATAGCCAAGCCGCATTCAAGTCGCATTACCATTACAGTCGCAGTCGTCGTCGCACTCAGAATTCCTCTGTCGTACTCCTGTTCCTACCTGCTCCTTTTACGTCCTCCTTTCCTCCTATACAATGTCTAGTCTTCATGGTCTTAATTCCCTTGTCCCCCTCGAGCAAGAATAGCACGTACAGCAATGTACTAGAGAAACATCATCTGTCTATGTTTCCACTTCAGTGAAGTGATGATGTGTCTGCACATGCTCTAGTTGAGCGAAGCAGTGTGCTCTAGTTGAGCCTGTCTACTCGGGTCGGGTAGTACATACGTCCCACTTCTGTGAAGTGATGAGACTGTTCTAGTTGAACAAGTCGCCTACTTGGGTCAAGTAGTAAGTCCCACCTCAGTGAGGTGATGAGTCCACTCTAGTTGAGTGGAGCTGTTTGTCTTTCTGTCTGTCTTGTCTGTCTTGTCTGTCTTGTCTGTGTTGAACACTCTTTTTCTCTACCACGATGCGTTTTTGTCCCACAGGGTTTTCGCACTGGAAAGGTTTTTATCGAGGTCAACAGTTCTGTATTACGTCTTGTGTTTGGCTAGAGCATTTCGGTTGAGGGGGTGTGTTAGAGATCTACAGTAATGTCGGAGTGTCGGAGGTGTCGGATATCAGAGAGGTCCGTGATAAAGGGTGGTAAGGGCCCGAGAGCAACCTCATGCTCTATGTATATAGGTGTATTACTTTGGCTACTCTCTCTACGAAGGAATAACAATCATCTCTTTCTACCCAAAGCTCAACAGGCAGCTACCCAGTTGCTGGTTACAGCCCTCCTGGCTCGAGATTCTTCTCTCTGTCTACATTGTACTCTGCTGAGTTGCTACAGTCTGTCACCACAGAACCACGTGCCCTCATGTAAGGAATACAGCGATAGCACATGAGCTATAGGATAATCCGAATTGTTCTTGAGTACGTAGGTACACAATGCGAGAAGAATGTAGAGAGAGTGGCTGTATCGTTACTATTTAGTTAACCGGTACAGAATTTGTTGCAGGAGAATGAACAGATATTGTAGACGATGTGAATAAGTACTGAACGATCAGGTACTGAATGATCAGGTAATGATGACATGCATACATACTTTACATGTAGTATAATGACGAGAGAGAAGACCACTAAGATGCTGCTCAACCATTGGTGCAATCCTTATGTTAGTACGCATCTAGGCTGTATTTGGCCATTAGCCTCATTCAGTAATCTGCTTCCGCTTGCCAGTTATTTGTTCTGGCCCACCGACGAACATTTTCCGGTTCGCGAACCGGCCGGCCCCGTGAAAAACATATGGTGTTTTTCACGGGGCCAGCCCAGCCACGAACACCTGGCCCAGCGGCGAACATGAATGTACCTCGATGTACCTATATGTAATATATATACTCGCTTATTTTTTTTTTTTTATATCATTACTCGCATGCCGCCTTGCAGGCTATGGCGAGGGTTTAGATACATGAATGATAATCACCGGAAAAATATGTAACAGATAAGGAGATAAAGTGAAAATATGACCGGTTGCTCCGCCGCCCAGTCCATTACCTCCGGCGAGCATGATGTTCCTCATTATTTGAGGCATGTAGCTCTGGATTCAGTACAAATCGTCTAATTGTACGTAGTCTGGTAGGGTCAATACGGTATCGGTTGGTATGATGTTGAGCTTGGATATAAAGTTGAAATTCTTGCCGGAGCTCTGGCGAAAAAGCGACAATATTCTCAATATCGTTTGCTGTGCCTGCCATAGTAAAATAGTAATAGCAGTAAGCGATAGCAGCGAGCAGTGGCAGCGAGCAGTGGAAGTGAGCGATGGCAGTGAGTGATGGCAGTGAGCGATGGCAGTGAGCAATAGCAGAGAGTGATAGCAGCGAGCGATAGCAGAGAGTGATAGCAGAGAGCGACTGATGGCAGGGAGCGATAGCAGGCAGTGATAGCAGCGAGCGATAGCAGAGAGTGATAGCAGAGAGCGATTGATGGCAGGGAGCGATAGCAGGCAGCGATAGCAGGCAGCGATAGCAGGCAGCGATAGCAGGCGAGAGTAATGGCAGTAGCAGAGAGTAATAGTGAGAGATAAAGAAAGAATTACTTATTGTAGTAAGTATCACAATGTCCAGGGGCCAGGGTCGGTAGTAACGTAGCATAGGAGTGAAAGCTATGTAAGGTACTGTACCGGATGCTTGTGAATGCTAGAGTAGCTACGTACCTCAGGTCCTTGAACTGAGCTTTAAATACTTGAAAAAATAAACAATATCAAATGAATTATACAAAATAGTCCATTTGATATTGCTTAGCACCAACTGCTGTAAACTTCAATGTACTTCAACATAGTCCTGTCATATATAATAGCCTGCGGTTTTATACTGCAGCCGAAAGTATCATAGCAGTGAGACATAGTACAACACGCTGACGGACTGAGATGTTTATTAACACCAGTATCGCAACACATATTTACAAGTGTGGCAGCCCCCCTGTTGACAGTATGAGATATGGCAGGTCGCACCCTACCGGCACGCGATGTGGCAACATGAACTTTACTCAACACCTATGAGAGGTCTCCTTTGACGGCGCGAGATATGGAAAGACGAGCTGACTTCAATAGATATAGTAGGTCCGACCCGACAACCCGAGAGAAGGCAAATACGATCAATTTGACACGTATGGCATGCCTGACCTTACAGCGTGAGGTGAGGTACAATGAGCTGAATTTGACAGGCATAGCAGGTCCAGCCTGATGGCGTGAAATGAGCTGAAGTTAACAAGTATTTCTGGGGAACGAGAAGAAACGACTTGCCGACCCGGGTCGGGGGATATCGTTCCGGGTTGCGAAGGTGTGGAGGAAACTGCGAAGGTGTGGAGAAGAGGGGAGGGGGAGAGGTGGAGAGATATAGGGGAGCCTCCCTGATGCAGAAACCGGAAGAACCGTCCGGAAGTTTCTGGAATCAGCTTTTAGAAGTAGATAGAAATTTCTTTGTTAAGCCTGTCTCCGGCCTTTGAGGGCTTGCCCAGGGACCCTGCCATGGCTTGGCGCTGCAAGCGGGGTTACGTGATTAAAAAAAAAAAAAAAAAAAGAGAAGAACCGACGAGCCACCTACTAGACGAATGCCGGGTCTGGAAAGAAAGGATATGGCCGGGTGGAAGGGGGGATATCTGCAGACCCCCAGAGGGCGGAGAAAGGGATCCCCTACTGACTCTGATTGGACAAATGGAGGAGTAAAGATCAGCACATTATTTGGGATATCCGGAGGGACAAGGGCATTATTTCCTTTTCATATTTTCTTTTCATAATACTCTCATTCTCTCTATTCTCCTTATATGTATTTAGGAATCGCCATAGCCCATAGAGCGGCACGCGATCACTGATATAAAAAAAAAAAAAGTATCCCTGGTACGGCCCGATGGCGTGAGATGAGCTAGAATGAGCTCAATTCTACAGGTATGGGTGGCCTGATCCGATGGCACGAGATAATGGAGCATGAGCCATTCTGGATTGGGAAGGAGGAAAGGATATGAGAAGAGTTGGGGAGAGAATTGCAGGAGTAGTCAGGGAGGTTGCGGAAGCTCACGGTCTACCACTGGAGACCTCAAAGGAGGAGGTCCTAGTCATGGGCAAGAAGGCCAAGAGAAGGGAAGATGTTGAGAGGTGCAAGTGGCTAGGGGTGATTTGTGACAGTACTCTTGATTTCGACCTCCACTGGAAAAGCCGGATCGAGAAAGCCAGAAAACTCATGGGCGCACTGTCTGGACTAGGCAACTCTCAATGGGGAATGAGACCTATCTCATGGAGAAAGGCTTATACAGGCATGGTAAGGGCAGTGGCCCTTTGGGGGTCCGAAATTGGGTGGAGAGGCCAGAAGCAGTGGAGAGAGGAATTTGAGAGGTTGCAGTATCAAGCACTCCGCAAATGCACTGGTGCAGTTCAAGGGGCAGCGAGAGTAAAGGTCGAGGCCATTGCTGGAGTAGAGAGTGTAACGACGATCCTCGATCAAGGCCAAGCAAGATATGCACTGAGATCAGTGAGGGACCCTACAGGAGTGGGGGACCTGTGACCTGAAAGCTTCAGTGGAATGGTAGCCTCAGACCCAGACTTTGAGGGTGAGAGGGGGAGGGACTGGAGAGACTTTAGCTTGGGTTATGCTACAGACAAAAATGATGGATTTGAGTCAGTAGCCGGAAAGATTGCCAGCACTCTCGAGGTCGATGAGGAGGAGAGAGTGTCCTAGGGACGAGATGTACACCTAGTGCAGGCAGACATTGAGGTCATTGACCTCAAGCTGTGCAAGGAAGACACCCCAGCCAAATGGGAAAAGGCCATCAATGAGGCTAAGAGTGACTCGGTAGCTATTGTCACAGATGGCAGCCGCAGTGAGGAAGGCAGTGTTGGTGGCGGATGGTGCTGGAGGCAGGTGGTAGCAGGTAAGTCAGAAGGGTCCCGGTGGGTAGGCACAAAAGCAACTGTGTGGGACGGCGAGGTCTCAGGAATGAAGAGTGCCCTAGAAGCAGTTGATGGCAGTGAAAAAGTGCTACTACTCGCAGACTCTCAGGCAGCTATCAGTGCAGTCCAGAAAGCAGGAAAAAGTGGCAAGGCAAGGACTGCAGACCTAGCACGGGTGATAGAGCTGATTGCAGAGAGGCGGCAAAGGCTAAGGGAGGCGGATGCAGTGAAGCTGGCATGGGTCAAGGCCCACGTAGGGATAGAAGGCAATGAGAAGGCAGATGAGTTGGCCAAAGAGGGGGCCAAGTGCATGAGGTATGATGGTGTTAGAGATCTACAGTAATGTCGGAGTGTCGGAGGTGTCGGATATCAGAGAGGTCCGTGATAAAGGGTGGTAAGGGCCCGAGAGCAACCCCATGCTCTATGTATATAGGTGTATTACTTTGGCTACTCTCTCTACGAAGGAATAACAATCATCTCTTTCTACCCAAAGCTCAACAGATGGGCAGGCCACTGAGGGTGGGCTGCGTCAAGAGTTAGTTCGAAAAAGAAAAGAGGAGAGGGAGCGTGCAGGGTTTGGGAAGGGCAAATTCGTGAAGTGGGGCAGGAGAGCACTCACAAATTACACATGGCTACGGACTGGAAAAGGCGGAGCTATGTGGAGGAGGATGGTCAGTGGCGAGGAGGTACAATGCACATGTGGTGAGGCATGGAGTGCTGAGCATGTGGTGTTCAGGTGCACCGAACTGGAGCGACCCCAGAGGAAGGGCAAAGATGGGGTGCATGTCACCTGGCAGCCTGGGAGGACCTAGAGGAGAAAGGGCGGAAGCAAGAAGGTGTGGAGGGCGACCCGGTCGAGTACTGGTTTGCCTGCCTCGATCTGGGGTTGCCGGGGACGGAGAGCACTGAGTGCTCAAGATGTGCATGTAGATTCCGTCGTTAGGTGTTCCAAACCTGGCCCGGGTATATGGGTCCCTGCCATAGGCTGATAGCCTGTATGCGGGGTTACGTGAATAAAAAAAAAAAAAAAAAAAAAAAATGCAGCATGAGCGGAATTTGACATATGGCCTGCCCGGTGACGTCAAATAAGGCAGAATGAGTGGAATTTGATAGGCACCACAGGTACGGGACGATGGCGTCAAATGAGCTCAAGTTGACAGGTATGTCTCTATGACCCGACGGCCTGAGATGAGGTAGAATGAGCTGAATTTGACAGGTATAGCAGGTGCAGCCCGATGGCACGAGATGAGGTACAATGAGCTGAATTTGACACGTATGGCTGGAATGGCCCGACGGTGCGAAATGAGGTAGGATGAGCTGAATTTCATAAGTATGCCTGGCACGGCCTGCCGGCGTGAAATGATCTGAAGTTGATAGGTATTTCTGGTACGGCCTGACGGCGTGAAATGAGTTGAATTCGTTAGGTACGACTGGTACGGCCCGATGGCACGAGGAGAAGTAGAATAAGCTGAAGTTGACAAGTATGCCTAGTACGGCCTGACACCTGAGATGAGGAAGAATAAACTGAATCTGACAGCTATAGCTCGAAAGAATCAGATGTTGAGATACTGTGTATTTTTTTTTTTTTTTTTTTTTTTAAATCACATAACCCCGCTTGTAGCACTTGGCCATGGCAGGGTCCCTGGGCAAGCCCTCATAGCCCGGAGACAGGCTAAACTAACTCTCTACGTACATGGCCCCCACGCGCCGTCGCCCCCGCTCTCCTAGCTTCTGGAACTTGACCCCGCATTCTCCTACCTTCTAGAACTTGACTCCAGCGAAGAAATTCTCCAAAACGTCATACTCCTCCCCATTCTCCGCCTTTCTCTTCCAATTCTTTTCCATGTCGCCCCACCTCTCAAAGCTTTCTGGACGGTTCTTCTGGTTTCTGCATCGGAAAGCGAGGTGCTCCCCGGTTTGCACCTCCCCGCACCTGCACTTATCCGACTCAGCCGCCCCTATCCTCTTCAACCACACTGCACACCTCCCTCTCTCCAGGCGCAAGGCAGTGAAATTGGATACTGCTATCCTATTCCACTCCATGACCTTTCCTCCTCCAAAACCCTCCACTTCTCTCTTCTCCTTCCTCCACGCCTTCACCCTCTGGCGCACCCCACTTCCGGTGGCCACCTCCTTCCCCTGCATCACCGTCCCCTTCTTCGCCCACTCATCCGCCTTCTCATTGCCTGCGATTCCGATGTGAGCTTTTACCCACAACAGTTTCGCATCCCCCCCCTTCCTCTTTCTTCTCGCCACTGCATTCACCACCCTTCTCACATCCTCCGTCTTTCCCTTTCCCTCCTTGCCTGCCTCCATGACAGCAGCTTCAGAGTCTAAGCAAACCAGGACCGGTACCTCCTCCGGTACACCCTCCAGCGCCCTTGTCACCCCCCTCACCTCCCCGTCAAAAACCGTTGCCGTTCTCCCTACTACCTCCGCCACCACCGCTGATCTCCCCCACACCCCCGCCCCCACCTTGCTGTCCCCGACCTTACTACCATCCGAGAAGAGAACCGCTCTCCCTCTTCCGGCCTCCTCAATCGAGGTCTCCCACTCCTCTCTCCCTCCCGTCTTTCGCCCCAGCCTCTCTGCAAACTCTACTTCCACCTTCTCGCATTCTCCTCCCCACGAGATCTCTTCTTCCTCCCCGGCGAATCTTGCCCACTGGCCCTGCCAGCGGTCTAGCACTGCCTCGTACCCGTCTTCTTTCCCCAGTGCCCACTGCATCCCCCAGTCTCTCCAATTTCTCGCCTCCTCTTCTCTCTCCTCACTCCCCATCTTGAAGTCACCCGTGCAGAGCTCCGCTAGCTCTGACGGCGCCTCCACCTCCCGGACGATCGCTCTCGCTTGCGCGCCATCCAGGACTGTCTCCACGTCTTCCACTCCGCATACCGCATTCACCCCTTCCACCCCGGCACCTCTCCCCCCTCCAGCTGCTCTCTTCAAAACCTGCAGCTGTACTCGCTCCATCTCCTTCTTCCACTCCTTCTGGCCTCTCCACCCGATCTCACTCCCCCACATCGCCACCGCCCTCACCATCCCTGTGTACGCCTGCCGCCAGCTCCGTGGTGACATCCCCCAATCCCGGTTGCCCAGTCCCGAGAGTGCCCCCGCCAGCCTCCTTGCCCTGCTCAGCCTATTTCGCCAATGCGCCCTGAAGGTCAGCTTCTCATCGAAAATGACTCCCAGCCACTTCAGCATCTCCCCCTCCTTCTTCCACCTTTTCCCCACTCCGAAAGTTATCATCTCCCACTTCGACTCTTCTAGTGGGATTTGATCCTCTTCTGCCACCTCCACCATCACCATCTTCACCTTCTCCCTGAGCCGCGCCATATCCCAATAGCCATGCCAGTCCAGGATTGTTGCCGCCAGGTCATCAACATACGATGGAACCTCCACCTCCGCCCCGGTTGCCACCCCCCTCAACCTCCTCTCCATCTTTTCTATGGTGGGTGCCATGAAGATCAGGAAAACAACAGGCGAGAGCGGCGATCCCTGTGGGACCCCCACATTCGACCTGCCCCTCCCCCTCTCCTTGCCGTCCCACCACACCTCAAATTCCCTCCCCCCATAAATTCCTCCATCCACTTCCGCTTCCTCTTCACCTCCTCACTCCCCCTCTCTTCTATCCTCCTCATCACCACCTCCCTCCTCACGATGTTAAAGCCTCCTTTAACATCCGCTGTCACCCACGCTGCTCTCCCCCCCCTGTGCAGACACCTCTGCACCTTGGTCACTGCCCTCGTCATCGCCTGGATCGCATTCCTTCCTTTCCGGGCTCCAAGCTGCAACCTGTGGAAGAGGCGGTCCTCCTTCTGAAGCCTACTGGCCATTATCTTCTCCCCGACCTTCCCGATACAGTTGATCAGGTTGATTGGCCTCCACGCTTTCGTGGTCTTAATATCCTTGCCTGGCTTCGGAATCATGACCACCCGCATTTCTCTCCACTCCGCCGGAGTCCGGTTGCGCATCCAGTTTTCGGCGATCTCTCTCACCACCTCGTCCCCAATTGGTGTCTTCAGGGCTTCCTTGATCAAACGGTATCCGATTCCATCCGGTCCCGGAGCTGAGTTGTTCTTGGTCCCCCTGATTGCCGCCCTCACCTCTTCCTCTACTTTCCTTCTCTCCTCCTCCCCGATTTCCTCCACTTGCGGCTCCTCTCTCCCTTCCATCCCCTCCTCTTCCTCCCTCCAGGAGAAGTTCCTCCTTACCAAGGCCTCCACCTTCTCCCTGTCCCCCTCCAGGTCCCTCCCCTCCTCATCCGCTAAAACCCCCATCTTCTCCTTCCCTCCGAACGGGTCCTTCGCCACCCTCACCACTCTCCATGGGTCGCTGAACCCCTCCTCTTCCACAAAATCTCTCCAACACTTCTTCTTCTCCTCCCGGATCTTCCACTTCAACTTCTGCACCGCCGCCTTCCACCCTCTCACCCTCTCACTGTCCGTCAACCTTGCCCTTGCGCCTACTCCGCCTCTCGCTAGCCTGTTGACCTCTTTTTCTCATCTCTTCAATCTCCTCCGTCCACCATCTCTTACTTCTCCCCCCAATTCTCACCTCCTTCTCGAGTGTCTTCTTCCACCTTTTCAACCTCTCATATGCCGTCCCCTCCCCCACCCTCTCTAGCCACTCCTTCTTCTCCTCCTCCCCCCACTTCCCACCCCACCCCTCCACCTCCTCTTCCACCCTGTCCCAGTCTATTCGGACGACTCGTTGCTCCTCTCGCTCTCTCCCTTCCGCTTCCAGGCTCACCACTATCGCCGAATGGTCCGACCCCATGTCCCACAGCTCTACTCCTCTCACCTCTACCCCCCTCACCCATACCAAATCTATTCTCGACTCTCTTACCACCCCCTCTATCTCTCTTCTCCAAGTCCCCACTCTCTCTCCCTCCAGTCGAAAACCTGCCCCCTCCATCATTTCTCTCAGAATCTTCCCTCTCCCGTTCTCTCCTATCCCTTCCAGACCCCACATCGGGCTGTGTGCGTTCCAGTCCCCCATGAGTACGCACTTCCCTTCTACTCCCACCACCTCCTCCAGCCATCCTCGAAACTCCTCCTCCCTCCAATCCCCCTCCACATACACCCCCCCCACTGTGACCTCTCCCACTCTGCCCCATACCAGATTCGCCCCCCCCCGCTTCTCCCCCTTCCCTTCTCCTCTTCCCCACCCAACAATCCTCGTCTCCTCCCCCACCTCCCCCCGCCTCCTCAGCCCTGGATGTGACCCTGTCTTCCACCCCCCTTCCTCCCTCCTCTTCCACACTTCTGCCTCGAAGCCCAGGTCCCACCCCTCCTTAAAGATATTCTCTCTCCATACATGTCCTACCACTGACGACCCCCCGACGTTTAGGTACCCCACCTTCACCATAAGGCTCTTGGTACCCCGCTGCTCTCTGCCTCCCATCCATCTTCTGGCAGGTCCATATCTCCAAACAAATCCCCTAGCACTACTCGCGGTCGGTGCCTCGACCCCTCCATATCGCTTCTCTCATCGATCTCCATCCTCTCTCCTCCTTTTCTTGCCTTGAGGAAGCCCCCTAGCTCCAGCAGCTTCTTCTTCTCGTCCCAGTCTTCCGACAGAAACTCCCGAGAACTTTACTCCAGCCTTCTTCTCAGTCTCCACCGCTTTCTCCTTCCCCTTCACCTCTACCACCTTTGCCGCCTTGCTTGGCTCCTCCTGCTTCTCCTTCATTGGAGTCTCCTCCACTCTCTCCCTCTTCTGACTCTGATTTGGAGTAACCGGTTTTTGGTCGCTCTGGACAGATTCTTGCGATATGGCCCCACTTGCCACATGCATAACATGCCATCTGGCCCTTCTGGAACCTGCACTCCCGCGCCAGATGCCCCTTCTTTCCGCACTTAAAGCAATTCGTCCCCTGGCTTCCCTGGCTGCCCAACTGCGTCCCTATTACCTGCACTTGCTGACCTGCACCCAGCGGTCCGAAACTTATTCCCGGAGGAATGACCTGTCCCCCTGAGTACCCGTTATACCCACCCCTCCCTTCCCCATCTGCTGCTGCTGCTGCCCTCCTACCCCCGCCGTTGCCGCCATGCTGGCGTAACTCACCCGCCCCTCCGCCTGCGTGTGCCCCCCTGGCTTATATCTTTCTACCACTCTCTTCTGCCCCCTCCACACCAAACCTTTCTTCAACACCCTCACTGCCTCATCCGCATCCACCACCTCAAACTTGAGCTGCGAAACTCGCGGTTTCCCCATGGGTGGTACTACACCGAAGCGCACTGGTGGTCTGGACCCGAACTTGACGTCCGGGTTTTCCTCTTTCAACTTCTTCCTCATCACCTCTATATCTTCCCTTCCCTCCTCATAGTCAGCTCCCTTCATTACCAGCGGGACTGCATCCCTGTTGTGGACCTCTACTCTCACGAGATCCTCCCCAAAGATCAGGCACATCCATGCCCCAAACTTCTCCATCACTTCCTTCTGGCTCTCCTTCTCTCCGATGTCTATCAAGAACCAAGTCCTCTCAAACTTGGAAGCTGCCGGGTTCCTCTCCACTCGTGCCACTCTCCACCCTCTCTCACCCTCCTCCTTCGCTGTTCCCTCCCACAGTGACTCACACCTCTTTATCAAAACATTTCTCTCCTCCACCCCCTCCTTTCCGAATGGTACTGCCGCCTTATGCACTGTCCTTAAAGTTCTCTTCCACAACTTCCTCCCCCTCACTATCGTCCAGTTCTCCCCTTCAATCCTCTTTTCCGCCTCCATTGCTGCCCTCTCTGCCTCCTCCTTCAACTTCTTCTCTTTCTCCTCTAGAGCTGCCACCTCTGCTTGTGAGCTCCCGGGTGTCTCCATCACCTGCGCTACCTCCTTCAATAGCTCCGCCCTCCTCACCGTTGCCCTTCTTTCTTCTGTGATCTTCCTCTGGCTTTCCTCTTCCGCTTTCTTGCGCCTCTCCTCCTCCCTCTTCTTCTTCTTTTCCGTCTCTTCCTGCCACTTCCGGATCTCCCGGATTTCTGCTTCTCTCTTCCTCCTCTTCTCCTCTTCTGCCTTTTCCTCCTCTCTCTTCTTCTTTTCTTTTTCTAGCCTCCTCTCCTCCTTCCCTGAGGCCAGCCCCATTGCTACATGCATCTCTCTCACCATCCCCTCCAACTCTGTCATTCTTTCCTCCATCTCCGTTTCCTTTGCCCTTCTCTTCTGCCTCCATGCCTCTCTTGCCTCCTCCTTCCACCTCTTCAACTCCTTCTCTGTTATCTCCCACTTTCTCGTATACTCCAACACCTCCCCCTCCTCCATTTTCTTTCTCAACTCCTTCCATCCTCCCTCGAATATAGTCGTTCCCAAAATGGCCGCTACCTGCTGCCACGCTGCCTCCACTGCCTTCGCCTCTCCCTTCTTCCCCTTTTCTTTTAGTACTTCCCTCTTCTTGTCCAGTACTTGCACCGCATGCACTAGTGCTAATACTGTCTTTCCCTCCTTACCTAGCCCCTGCCCCTGCTCCTCCTCCTCACTTTGCTCTTCGTTCTCCTCCTCCTCTCCTCCCTCCTCTCCGCCCTCCTCCATCTCTTCGTCCGCTCCTCCCTCAGTCTCCCCCTTCTCCTTCCCTCTTTCCATCTCTTCTCTCTCTTCCTGCATTATCGGCAAGTTTGGGGCTATCGGCTCAAAGTCTGGTTGTAAGTCTCCAATCTCCTCGATCTTCCTCCTCCTCCCCTGGCTCCTTCTGCTCCTCCCCTCACATGGTGAGGCACTCCTTTCTCTTTCTACCTCTTCCCTCCTCCCCCAGCTCATCATCACTCTCGTTGTTCTTGGGGTGACCTGTTGTTTCTTGAAAACCACTATAGGTCCCTTCTTCACCGTAATACATTCTCTGGTAGCATTTTCTAGGACTACTTCCTCCTTCTCGATCACAATCCCATCCTTCCCCTCCTCATACCTTCTAAACATCGCTGCATCTGCACTCCAGTGTCTGACTACTGCTGCTACTTCTCCAATCCCGGTCAAACTTCTAGTTTTTACCTGCATCACTTCCGGTACCCCCCTTCTTTGCGCTACTGCAATAGCATCCTTTCTCAACTGCTCGATCATATCGAGCTGCCCATCATACTCCCCGCCCTTTCTCCATGCTCTTCGTACCCTTTCTGCCACCGTAATTACATCCCCCGCCTCCCCTACCCTTGCTAACCACCAATCCTTCCTTTCCCATGTGTGGATCTCATCCACACACCATACCTCGTTTCTGTCCATTATATAAACCTCCCCCATCCATCCATCTCCTACTGGTCCTAGGAATTCCATTCCCTGTACTATTTCTTCCGACATTCTTTCTGTTTCCTTGACTTATTTCCGTTTCTGAAACCTGCCGCTTGTATCACTACCTTATATGGTATGTCGCCGCTGATCGCGCCTTGCTGTATTCGGCAGGTGTTGCCTGTTCTTAGCCGCTATTCCCTTTCCGGTTTAAATCGATGTCAGTCAGCACCACCGGGGTTGTGCTAGCACCAATTAGGTGCAACTGCCCCTATTCTTCAAAATTGTGTAGGGACTCTTCAGAAAAACTCTGAAAACTTGACCTTGGGGAAACGACTCGCAATCTTCTGAATTCTGTACAATGAAGGTGATATTCTTTCTCGGGCGGTCCCAAGCTTCGCTTTGATGTAACTCACGTCCTCTGGATGTGCCCGGAAGGTTGTCTTCTTCCAAGCGCTCGTTCTGTAGAAGTAGTTGTCGGTGCCAAACTTGGAGATACTGTGTAGCTATCCAGATAGCATGCTCTGCCGGTCTCAAGCTGCGATGCTGCTATTCTAGATGTGAGGGGACTGGCTCGAGGCCGAGGGCACGAGGCGAATGGCACGAGGCGGGTTCGCACGAGGCAAATGGCACGAGGCAGAGTGAGAGATGTATATGTCTTGAAGTCTAAAGCGAGAAAGAAAAGCCTAGGAGTTTCTCCCTCCTTAAATACCCTTCATCCCATCGCCCTCTTACCCGAACAGGTAGGACTCTACTTCCCAAAGAGGTAACCTCACACTAGAGAGTTGAGCTATCATGCTCCTCGAGCCGTCATATTATACAAATGATTAAGCTGTTAAGAGAGTGCACTGTCATCGTGTTATAACACTGGGTACAACATCTGTAGCTCAGAATGAATACTAAATGCCGATGGATACGAGACTTATGGATATAAAATACTAGTAGGGACCGTAGTATAGGGTTGAAATCCAGTTCGAGTCTTAGCATTTTTGCCTAATAGGGAAAGAAGGCCTTGTGGAAGTTTTTTTTTTAATTATTATGATTATTATTTATTTCACAGGAACCATGGCCACTCATTGTCAGCATAGTTAGTTATTTCTTGCGCCTCACTCGCCATAGCCCGCAGGGCGGCAAGCGAGTGTTGAAACCAAAAAAAAAAAAAAAAAAAAAAAAAAAAAATTTCTTGCGCCGGACTGAACCCAGTCGCATTTGATATAGCTTGGGCCTCAGCTAAAGGACCGAAGTGCCAACTACTGTACCAAAAAGTGTGGTGTTATTGCTATAGTTTTGATCTGGTTGTGATAAGGTTATCATGCTAATCGGGTATTAATTGACTTTCACGATTTAATCCACGTATTGGTACAATAATTTCTTGGCAAGAATTTTGTATCTTGTGAGTACGTATTTCATGAATTAGTATAGGCTGATACTATAATCCCAATAATTCCATTTGAATCCTGTAATGGTTGGAATACGTACATGTGTAACTTTGGTATCTATTCTGGATGTACCTTAGGTTGTATCATTCATTTTACATTCTCTACTTCCACATACATATGGTATCCTTCTCGCTTTAAGTATATTACCTATAGGCAACTATATGATTAGCCTGAACTTCGTTTAATTTCAACTATAGCAAAATGACAATACATTTAATGTGTATTACACCGTGCATGCAATACAGATGCAATGGAGTATAGTAAACAGAGAGTACGTTATGTGTATAGTACGTTTAATAGTGAGTACATTTGAAGAACAGCATATATAGTGAAGATTGCGTTTAAGCAAGAGTACATATAGTGAAGAGTACATTTGAGTAAGATTACATATAGTAAAGAATACGTTTGAGCATGAATACATATAGTGTAGTATGCGGGCTCAGGTTCAATACATATATTGGCTCGGGAAGAGATATATAATGCATATATCGGATATACTGCAAATTATACATTGTAGGTTTGTTGTATTGGATTTTCAATTGTATTAATGTATTAAGATATAGCATACATATAAATAATGAGGTATAAGCAAGCAAAGCTGATACTAATCATACAATGATTGGGTATATGCTTATTCACATATTAACATTCATCCTTATAACCAGCTTCATTTCTATTATGCATGCATAGGAATCTCCTAAAGTTTGGTTACCTGAATAGAACTCAGTAGTTAGAAAGGATAGAACGACTCATCGCTGTCTTTTGTAACGGATGTGGTAAACGCAGAGAATTACCGTCTGCCAGGTCAAAAAGACACTTGACTAGTAATACTCGCTAGTCCTCTGCGTAGCTCATATTTTTTTTTTTTTTTTTTATATATCAATACTCGCATGCCGCCCAAAGGGCTATGGCGAGGTTTTATTAAAAGCGAAAAAAGAAGTCGAACCCCAAACTATCTACTCCTAACTACATGTAGCGCCCGCGAAACTTCTCCATGATGCGGGTGGCAGTCCCGGTCCCGGTATCTCCTACTTCCGCCCCCTCTCCGACTCGTACCGGACCGATCTGAGCCAACGTCCCCCGAGCCTCACCCTCTCAACATCCGTCTCCTTTTCCAAGTATACAACCGCCGAGCTGGTTTTCTTCCCCTCCTCAACCAGCGTGGTCCTCTTCCTCAGCCAGCGAATCCCTGATATCTTTCCCAATTCCTTATTCGCGGCCTCCAACCATTGTCTGACCTTCCCTAGGTCCTTCCGTAGGGCGATCCCATGTATTACGATGCCGGTTTTTCCTTTGGTGGTGGCATCATATAGCATATTTCGCGACTGCGACGCCGGCGCCCAGCTGTCGTATATCGCCTACGTTGCATATGTGCATATTGTGCGGGACCTCTCGGGGCAGGCCAGACTGGCCTGCGCGGATGCAGGGGTATCGACAGGGGACTGTAGACTAACCTGCCCAGTTGCAGAGGTATCTACAGGGGACGGCACAGGTCTTCAGATCGCATGCCAGGCTTATGCATATGCGTGAGAGGCGAGGTATGTAGACATTCCTATTGGTTTTATAGACTACATACATACACCTTGAGTGTAGTATGCGATCTGAAGACCTGTGCCGTCCCCTGTACTAGCCGAAAAAATAATATCCGGACAGGGGATAATTGCATGTTATGCGCTATGCAGCATTTGGTGTAAACTAACATATGTTCGTAGTGGATACCCAATGAGACTAGTCCAATTTCGTAGATTGTCGAATTTTATTATGTCAGATTCCGGACAGCTGACATAACGAATTTGGGCCTATCATACAGCTGCAGAATAAACACATAACAGAAGAACAAGGTAGTATATACAAGGACGGTAGGCAAAAAAGGTCCAGGTAAAAACTCAAGTATCATTCTTAGTAACATAACAATATTCTCATAGGTGCTGAAATAACTCCCCAGAAAAGAGCAGCCATTGTGTCCTACATTGAGGTATTCGTATACCAAATAGCCCAAGCAAGCTTTTATCAATAAAACAATATCTACAATAATAAAGATACTGAAATCAACATACACTGACATCATTGAGAATGCAGTTTTGAGAGCTTCACATGCATCAGCTACAAATCTTGAAGTTGTGATAAAGTGCAGATGAGAGTACTGCCACTGGAGGTAGGTCACTACTGCTTGTTTTCACTGCTATTGCAGTGCTCTTCTGTAGCCTGTTCCAGAGGCTTTTCCGGAAGCTTTTGCGGAGGCTGTTCTGAGGCTGTTCCGGAGGTCGTTCCGGAGGTTGTTCCGGAGGCTACTTCGGAGGCCGTTTCGGAGGCCGTTTCGGAGGCGTTTCGGAGGCCGTTTCGGAGGTTGTTTCGAAGGCTGTTTCGGAGACTTTTTCGAAGGCTGTTTGAGCTCGAACAGCCTCTGGAACAGCTCTTGGAATGGTCTTGGAAAAGCTTCTAGAAAAGCCCTGAAGAGCAGTCGCGAAATCTTAGGATCTATCAGAATAGTAATTTCTGATCATTATAATGCCTGAACCTGTACTTATCATGGTTGCCTGCAGTGCCATTTTTATATTCCTAATAGAGGACTTATATCTATTTTCCTTGTCCTGATACATAGGTATAGGACTGTTGGTGTTACAAGTCCCAAATTCATTATGTCAGCTGTCCGGATACTTCTGACATAATAAAATTGGACACTTCCACGAAATTTGGACTGGTCTCATGAAACATGCACAGCCAAGCATACGAAAATATGCTAGTTTATGCCAACTACTATAGCGCATGATATGCATTTATCCCCTGTCTGGATACTTTTTTTTTCGGCTAGTAGATACCTCTGCAACCGAGCAGGCTAGTCTACAGTCCCCTGTCGATACCCCTGCATCCGGGCAGGCCAGACTGGCCTGCCCCGAGAGGCCCCGGCATATTGTGCGCGCATCCACCGACCGCCCGCTCTACGGCTGCAGTGAATCCGTAACATCTTTAAGTTTTATACATGCTGGGGGTGTACTTTGTTGGAACGATGTGAATCTAGCCCCTCATTCATGTATGACTGTAGAAGTTGCAGTACAATAGTTGTACTGATAGACAGTTGGGAGAAGGCGATGGGGATATAAATGGGCCAATGGGAAGGCGATGGATTCTAGTGTGAAGCAGAGAACTGTACTCTTATATATCCTGTGCAGTAGAATTAGTTGGAATCTTTCACTGCAGTGATGATGTACTTACATGTCAGAGTCTTTTTGCTAGCATGAGATAGAAAGCATCTAAAAGTTAGATAATTATTAGCCATTGTATAGAATATCATTGCAGAGCAAAAACTTACTCAAATTTGCTCAATGACATTGGCTATTTGAGCTTAAATAGTAGGCTCAGAACGGAGGGTCTGTAATAGGCTCAGAACGTAGGGGGATAGACTTAGAGCGTAGGCCTATAATAGGCTCAGAATGTAGGGGGATAGGCTCAGAACGTAGGCCTGTAATAGGCTTAGAATGGAGAGTTGTAATAGGCTCAGAATAGAGGTCTGTAATCTTATTAGTGGTATATTCTTAAGAACATTAATGAAGATACCTTTCAAGTGATTAGAATCTCTAGACAGAAATCAAGATCCATTAAGCTAACATACCATTAGAGAGAAGGGAGGAAGAAGGCCTACTAGCTCTCAAGACAAACTCTGTAAAACTGTTTCATTACGTTGGGACCTAAAAATCCTGGATCTAGAGAATAAGTTGGCTATGAGAAAGTATAGAGGAATAGCCATGTGGAGAACAACTGCTTCATCTTTCTAGTAGCGGAAAACATCAGATTAAAAGGAAAAGGATTAGCTGAAGCTATGAGAAAGTATCGAAAAATTAGCTATATGAAAGGAATCGACTTCTCGCTTCCTATGTAGTCTTCATATGGAAAGGTTCCTATAAAGAAGGTTTATTGAGAAGAAGTGCTGAATGAAATCTCCAGACTCGAAGTGTCGGAAGGTTCCCATAAGTGGGTGTGGAGGCCCCATGGTAGTAGTCTCATACCAAGGCGCTGTAGAGGAGGAAAGTGGACTAGAGGGAAGAAGGAGTAAATCACTGGAATAGAACGAGGTCTATGGATCTGACTTTCTTCAACCTTGTAACGATGATTGTTGTATGCTGCAGAGAAGGCCTCCTCCTCGCCCTCTTGTTATACCCGTAATTCTCAAGTACCCCCTTCCCCTTTTGGTAGTCTCCCAGTTCTTCAACTCGCCAAACCTTCTAGTACCCTCTCCTCTGGCCTTCCTTTACCAGGGCACGTGAAATGCCAAGGTCCTCTCTAGGTTTGCGACAGCGCTAGATTAGTATAGTACCGAAAATGGTAGTTACCACAACTACCGCCTCAATAACACTTGAGTCCTATCACTGAGCACTTTTTTTTTTTTTTTTTTTTTTTTTTTTTATTCACGTAACCCCGCATCCAGGCTACCAGCCTATGGCAGGGACCCATATACCCGGGCCAGGTTTGAGACAACTAACTATGGAATCTACATACACCCTTGAACACCCAGTGCCCTCCGTCCCCCAGTCCCCGGCTACCCCAGATCGAGGCAGGCAAACCAGTACTCGACCGGGTCGCCTTCCACGCCTTCTTGCTTCCATCCTTTCTCCTCTAGGTCCTCCCAGGACTGCCAGGTGACATGTGCCTGAGGTATGATGGGCAGGCCACTGAGGGTGGGCTGCGTCAAGAGTTAGTTCGAAAAAGAAAAGAGGAGAGGGAGCGTGCAGGGTTTGAGAAGGGCAAATTCATAAAGTGGGCAGGAGAGCACTCACAAATTACACTTGGCTGCGGACTGGAAAAGGCGGAGCTATGTGGAGGAGGATGGTCAGTGGCGAGGAGGTACAATGCACATGTGGTGAGGCATGGAGTGCTGAGCATGTGGTGTTCAGATGCACAGAACTGGAGCGGCCCCAGAGGAAGATCACTGAGCACTTATTTCCAGTGCCCCAAACCAGAATCCCAGTTCCTTGGCAAGTAGGTACTCCATGACCTTATTATATTCGGAGGTTAAATATGTTCTGGCCTACCGACGAACATTGCGGTTCGCGAACCGGCCAGGCCCATTCGCGAATCGGCCAATTCGTCGGTGGGCTGGCTGATTCGCGAATGGGCCAGCCCACCGACGAACACTGGTTTAGTACAAGTACCACTAGGTACCTCTACGTACTACCAGTGATTGAGTATAGAGAAACATTCTGCTACCAGCGTTAATTGATAAGTCAGTTACTGTGTGCTAGCACAGCCCTATTGCCACTGACACACCTACAAGTTGCCACTTGAAAGTTGCTGTCGGTGATAAGTTGCTAATATGAGTAGCAAGTTGCTACTTCTTACCACATACTAGAAGATAATACAGACAGTTTAATTAATAATTCACTACGCTTCTAGACTGCTATAGTTAAGAATACCAATTTGTAATCATAACTTAATTATTGTTAACCGAAACACTAGGAGAAAATTACTAAATATGCTTCTAGTATTCTTCTTACTCTAAGCGAAATTTTGGAGTGTTATCTTCATAGGTAGAGATTTCCGGAATCCTCCGCCATTCTGGCATTATATTGTGGCAGTAACAGGGATTGCGTTGATGCCAAGAATGAAAAGTGTGGTGGTTGTATTACCAGAAACAGTAGATAATAAGAGCCCTGCAAGTGCCAAGTACCCTGTTCCGGGCCACTCATTTCGAAAGTTTATTCATTACTGGCCCGGGCCACTGAATAAATGGCTGATTCACTACTGGCCCCGGCCATTCATTTCGCATGCATGCTTAGAATTCACGCGCGGCAAAATTAAGTATTTATGCGCGACAATGTTCTCGCTCCTAAGCGCGACAATAAATTACCGTAAATGACAATAATTAAAATGAGTTCACACAACAAAAAATTAAAGCATCTAAAACCCTCCTCCAGCAATTAATCTCCCTCTCTAACAGTTCTAGATAATACATCATGGCAAAATAAGAAGAGATAATAAGAGTAAATAGAACACACTGAGATTAGGAAATGCATGAGAAAAAATATATTAAAGGAACCAAAAAAAAAAAAACTGCCCAGCTCCATCAAGAATATAAACTTCAATACAAGATTAAGTTATACCAAAATTCTAATTATTAGTTGATGATGAAATCTGATTATTAAGGCACTGACTCTGAGACTGCTCACCATGACAATAAATAGAACATACTCTATTCTTGCGAACACATCCACATCGCTGAGTATCACATAACCCTGTACATGAACATTTTCCTAAAGGTACTATATTAAAATCTGAACCTAGCTCCTGGCGAGCTGCTTCACGTAAGGAAATAGATGGCAGTGCCGTGTTAGCTGGAAAAGATTCTAATACTTGAAGTTCAGGTGAGACTTTAGCAAGGTATTTCGCTGAATAGTAGCGATTTATAATACCATAGCGAGTTTGAAGTTTATATCGATCTCCATAAATCTTATGGATCACAAGACCAAAAGGACGTCGATTATTAATTGGGGTTCGGTCCAGTTGATGAATTTTGACTGTAACTAGCTCTCCAATATCAAAGGTGTCAGCAGATACACGATTGTTATAGCGAGTAGCCATATGAGCCCGATTTTGCTCTGTTTGCTGCTGAACTGCCTGCATCATTTGGCTATGTTGCTTTTGTAGCATATTATCAATCACACGCTGCTCCTGTCGAAATTGAGAATCTTCAAATGACTCATGTAATAGTGTTGCTGGAGATGGTAGATTGAGTTCATCTTCAGAACTACTACTAGACTCATCATGAGGGTCATTTGAAGAGAATTGGGTATTCGTATTGTCTCTAGATTCTCGTGAGGCTGGTAGTTGACCTATACGTCGATTAAATACAACTTCGTAAGGAGAACGTCGAAGTACTTCATGACATTGGGCATTGATTGCCATAGTCATAGTAATATCTGTCAATAGTGTAGACCATGCTTGTGTTCCTCGCTCTTGCATTAAGGCTTGTAGTTTTCGTTGAACCACAGAATTACCTTGTTCTACAAGGCCTTGGGTTTGTGGAGCACGAGGAGCTCCATTAATTAATTTAATACTATATTGTTGGAGTAACTAATAAATTAAATTTTAGTAATATTCTTATACTCAACTTTATAAATCTATAAAAGTACTTACCTGTCGTACAGGCCCCTAAACTCATTACCATTATCACATTGGATAATAGTAGGTGGTCCTAAGTATTGAATCCAGACAAGCAATTCTCTAGCTACCCCTTCTGCTTGCTTTGTCTTTAATGCTCGAATAATAGGGTACTTGCTATAGTGGTCTTTCATATGTAAGATCCATTTATATTCGCCGTCTGGTATATTTGACATGTCAATTAGGTCTATTTGAACCCGCTCAAAGGTTTGATTGACAACAATCGGCTGTAATGGAGGGCGTGTAGAAGATGGTCTATTCAAAGTGCATATTTTACAACGCCGGACCATCCATATAACCTATTATAGTATTAATTAAAGCTTTATATTTAGAAAATTACTAATGGTTCATACCTCATCTTTATTAATACCATAATAGCGGTCTTTAACTTCATGATATGTCTTGTTCTTTCCTGGATGAGCGAGTCTGCAATGAACTTCTTGAATAACATCAAATACATGCTCTTCCGAAATTACTTCTCTTTCATTAGGATGTTGTGGAGGTCGTGCCCGACGTAACAGAATTCCATCGTGGAAGCGGGAAGAAATAGGTTGCGGGAGTGTGAGTAACAGTAGGTTGAGTTGCCTTTTTTTTTTTTAAGATCATTATTTACAGGCCACCCAACGGGCTGTGGTGAGATTAGGTACATAAGAGACTAATGAAATACCCCCACCCCCCCTATGATGAAGCGTAGGCAAAACCCTGCCATGGCCAAGTGCTACAAGCGGGTTATGTGATTTAAAAAAAAAAAAAAAAAAAAAAAAAGAAGCGTAGGCAAAAAAAGGAATTGAAATGAAGTGAAATGCCATGAACCCATCCTGCTACCAACATGTCCCCGTTGTTTGAATTAGTCCCTTCCCGCCCATTCTAGCATTTCCACAAACAAGCGTCCCCATACCCGGCACTCTTCCCAGATGTGTGTTGTTGTTTCCTCCCTTCCCTGGCACCATCGGCACTCTGGGCTCTTCGCTTGGGCCTTTGCCCCCATTAGTCCTGCCAGCTGTGCCGTTAAGCTCCTAGGCGTTTTAGGGATATGTAACTTACCCCTAGTCTGTCTCTCTCCTCCGCTCATCGTGCCTTGCCCTGCATGCGCAGTCCGGCCTCTGTGATCATCTCGGTCTGGTATGGTGTCAGGGTGCCTATCTTTGCCACCCTGTCTGCTTTTTCGTTCCCCGCCAGGCCCTTGCGCCCTTTGACCCAAATGACTGTTTTGCCTGTTGTGTGGTTCGTTTCCGATATACCAAGAATGATGATATAATAAGTACTGCCAGGCCCTTGCGCCCTTTGACCCAAATGACTGCCACGTTTAGTCCCCCCGTCGTACCCTGCCTTCCCAGGCTCTCCTGGCTGTCCTGCCATGGCGAACAGCTGCAAGCGGGGTCACATGAAATAAATTACTGTAAAATAATATGAAAGGCTCCCCTGGCTATGTGTGCTGCTCCTCCTGGCGTCGGTCGACCTTTGGATATTGCTTTAAGGTACTGGATGGCCACCTTGGAATCTGTTAGCAGGAGTATATCCTCATCTCCGTCTTTTAGAGCCTTAGCCATTACAATGAGTTTTCCGGAAGTGGGTTGTGAATTTCAGTTCCCAGTCTAGGTGTAAGCCTGCCATTCTGTAGTCCGGCCCTTTGAGTCCGAAGATAATCGTCTCCCTCTCTCCCGAGTCCATTTCGAAGCCCTCTTGTCGCGCTTCTCCTCTAGCTCCCCTTGGTGGTCCTTATGTGATGTTCCTGTTGGATATGACGCTGTAGAAGTCGTCGACGTATGTCCTGGTGAAGTTTCTCCGGCACGAGGCGTCGACTACAGGCATTACGCCTATCAAGAATAGCACCGGGGATAATAGCGATCCCTGTGGTGTTCTGTCGGTTATTGTTGTAGAAAGCCTTCGTAGAAGGCTGCTAGGTTCCGGTCAACTTTTTCGATGTGCGCAACTACCTTCTCGCGCCTCACACAGTTCAATGCCGATTTGATGTTGTCCTCTGCTAGGGCTACCCATTCCCCCTGTCCATCCAAGTTCTGGTCTCTTTAGTGTCTGCCTCTGTAGGTCCTCCGCTCCTCTGGATGGTCGGCTGCATAGCTGGCTCGAAACGGACTTGCGCTCTCAGCCATGGTTGCTATTGCTTTTTCAAGTGCTTGGATAGATAAACGAAGTTGCTGAGTCCAGTGATCGATTACTGATGAACAGTCCTTTCTGCTGCTGGATGCGGATGCTAAGTATCGTATCGAGCAAAGATGAGGGCGATTAGTGCGAGAGTATGGCACAAAAGGTGCAATGCGGTGCAAATTTTTTTTTTTTTTTTTTTTTCTTTCATTAATCGCATGCCGCCCTAAGGGCTATGGCGATGTTTAGATACAGATTGAAGAGATTAATAGAGAAATGTGAAAGGAAAATGGAACTGTCAAATCCCAACTGTCAAAATCCAAAACCCAACAGAAAAATGGAACTGTCAAATCCCAAACCCCGCTTATGCCTTCTCCGCCCAGTCTAGTAGCTCCGCCAGGTTAAAGTCTTTTGTCCGGCTGTAGAAGTCCCTTCGCTCCACCTTGAATCCTTCTCCGCCACGGTGGGCAGTCGTTGGAGATGCGGTGCAAAGGTGCGGTGCAGTACGAAGGTGCGAGGGCGAGAAAGAAGAAGAGGAATTTGCGAGGAATGAAGGAAGAGTGAGATGTGCTTGTGGTGCTTATGATGCATGCGGTGCTGATGTTGTTGGCAGTGCGTGCCCTCTGAGCTCTCTGGTACCAAGATGGTTACCCTTATCACTTCTGCCTGTTGTGTGGTTCGTTTCCGATATACCAAGAATGATGATATAATAAGTACTGCCTGGTTTGCAAAGGTGCCAAATTGGCAATTGGCTGGTGATCGCTACTACCCCAACCCCAACCCCAACCCTGAACCCTAAGTGCCGGGAGTGCGAGGCGTGCGAGTATGCGAAAGTGGAGTTGTGTGAGAGTGTGGGACACATTGGAAGGATTGGGACACGGGGTGGGCGGTGGAGAAGAAAGATGGCTTTGGGTCGATTCCAGGCCGGATGCAGAGCAGAGCGAGCTTCGTCATGCCGGACGGCGCGGATGAGGTGTCATGGAGGGGACGGTCTGAAGTGGTCAAGATTGAGGAGGTCCAAGGAGAAGACGCAAGGGGGGGGGGGGGGGGGCAGAGTAAAGTGGGAGACATGATCCATTGAGTGGACCACGAAGGGGGCAGGAAAGCTATTCAACAAGAGGAAAATGGGGAGGTGGTGGACGTCGTGGAACAATTGTTCCACTCACTGAAGGCATGAGAGGGGGAAGGAGGCAGGTCTCCTTAGTCAAGATATTCAGGATTCCATTCGGGTAACAGGCGGGGCGGGGGTGAGCTGTCGGTTGTAGAGAAGGTAGCGGAAGAGCGACGATATTTTTATTGCCGCGGGATGTGCGGCGGGGAGGGAACGGAATTTTCGTGTATAGCGCAGGCGCTGGAAAAGCAGGTAGATATGCTTGCCTCCGGCATCGAGGGTCTAGACCCAGGGACCCTGCCATAGTGAACAGCGCCAGCGGGGTTGCGTGAAACAAAAAAAATAAAGAAAAAAAATTGTGAGAGTGTGAGAGTACGGGTTGTGCGACTTGTGCGAAGCGTGCGAGTACGCGAGATTGCGAGTTGTGCGAGTTGTACGAGGTCTGCGAGTTCTGCAAGTTGTGCGAGTTCTGTGAGATTGCGTAAGTTCTGCAAGTAGCCCAAGGGCGGTACGCGATTACTGATATAAAAATAAAAAAAAAAGAGTTCTGCAAGTTGTGCAAGTTCTGTGAGGTCTGCAAGTTCTGCGAGGTCTGCAAGTTCTGTGAGGTCTGCAAGTTCTGCGAGGTCTGCGAGTTCTGCGAGGTCTGCGAGTTCTGCGAGGTCTGCGAGTTCTGCGAGGTCTGCGAGGTCAACGAGCTTAGGGAGTGGCGCAAGTTCTGTGAGGTCTGCGAGGTCTGCGAGTTCTGCGAGTTCTGTGACTTGTGCGAGGTCGAAGTTGAGTTCTATGAGTTGCGTGAGTTTGGCGAGTTGCGTGCGTTGTGCGACCTCAGCAGTTGCCAAGGAAATGCCACCTTTCGGTATCTTCCGAATTCCATCTTTGTATGTTTGTTGACGTCTGAAACTCCATATGGTCCTGCCATGGCGAAGAGCCGCATGCGGGGGTCATGTGACAAAAAAAACAAAAACAAAAAAAAGAAACTCCATATGGATTTACAACACACAGTGTCTCACGACGTACATAGCAATAGGAAATGTGCTTGAAGTTCTATATTGGATTTGCCCCTCGCCTGGGTGCAGCACCTGTGTCGGATAGAACACCGACAACTTTAAGGCCTACTGTATGCTGTTTTTTGATCAGATCTGGCCTTTCTCGGTTCTCGAATTCAGAAAATCACGGTAGTAGCCAGCCACGAATACCTACATGTGCAGTCAGAACGCGCAGAGAAGGGCACGGACCGACGTGTATGTAAGCTTTTGATGGGCGTGCTCTAATTCGTGGATTATTACTGGGGTTGTAGTTGCCGCTTGCTCTCGCGTGCAGGATAGCCTCGAGCGTCTGTGCGCGCATGGCAAGGTCTTACCTATTTTAGGAGAGCGCTCTCTAATTCGGTCCGCAAGCGTCTTTCTACGCGGAGAAATCGCCTATGCTTAAGTATGCCAGAATGAACAGGCACCGTTCTGATGATGGACAATACTTTACTGAACGGTGCAGGGTTTCACCCCAGGAATGGGGAACCGGGACCAAGTGCGCCTATCAACGTTCCACCCATGTCACTTTTTGTTTGCAATGAGACATTGCGTTTCGGTTGTATTGTTTTTTTTTTCCCCCTCTCCCATGTCTTACAATCTTTTTTTTTTTTTGTTCCAGCGGTCGTGATCCCGAAACTGCGCAGTCACATGAAAAAAATAAAAACCCACACACACACACACACCCCCCCAAAAAAAAAAAAAAAAAGGTTATTCCAACCTCGCAATCCCGATCGATACAGTAAACTTACCCAGCATTATTAGCCGCGGAGCAGGCGCTCGCGAACGATTCGGAATGTGCCTAAAGTTGTAGTTGCATGATGCAGGAACCCGTGGCGAATACTGTGCTTTTGATAGCGTTGATGGCGGCGGCGAAGGCTTTTTTTTTTTCCCGACCAGTTTCTATTTTTTGGTTCTATGCGATGGGCGACTGGAAGCGGAAAGTGTTCAATTCAATCAACCCCAGCTTCGGAATGGGTTCCGGGGGAGTCGAGATTAAAATGAGAAGGGAGGGGAAAAAAAAAAAAAGAAAATAGAGTGAAATTGATCTGCGTGCTGACGTTGCCTTGGGGGATGGGGCGCGTACGGGGGAGGGGCCGAAGAGGGGTTTGTGAGATTTGATTTTTTGGGGGGGATTTGATTTGATTTGATTTGATTTCTCCTGCGGAATAATCTACGTTTGACAAGTAGATTTTGCTTTGTAACGATTCGCTGAATGCAAGATCCTCATCTCGAGCAACCAATCGGAGCGTGCAAAGAGACGGCTTGGGGAAGAGGATCTTCAAAAAAAAGATCTTGTCAAACTACCGGGTGAAGGGCATCAGTGTCATCTCGTTTCAAAATCTTATTTTCCTCAACACAATCCCGGACCTGTCCCTTTCAATTCCGTGAGCGTACGTCTCCATCCGGCGCAAGGAGTTGAGAGTAATCCACCCTCTGCATGTCTTTTGCCTGTCAGATCTGTGCGCAGAAACCCTTGCCACTCACAGGGGGGGGGAGGGGGGCGGAGGGGGGGCAGGTCGTCAAAGTTAAGTTACCTAAGGTTTCGTCCACCTCCCACATCCGGGCTGTGCATGCGCCCCCCTTGCTCCATCCATCTCAGATTCGATTTCCAATGACGCTAGTGGGCCACAGGAACGTGTCTATCCGTGCCTGCCCCTGGGGAACTAAGACATCCCTACAAACCATCAATCTTTGTGTCTGTGTGTGCGCATGCCAGCCCAACCACTCTCTTTCGCATGGACCCTTATATATACCCAACGACCCGCAATCTCTTTTGCCGGAGGGAAAAAAACGGAGATATATTACGTTACCACCATGAGATCGGTCATCATCAGTACGCAGTTTTTGTTTTCGTCAGCGGAGGTTGCGGTCGTTAGCTGAATTTTTTTAATTTTTAATTTTTTTATTTTTATTGTTTAATATTTATAATAGTTCGTAGGTTCCCGGATGATTGACGTACAGGGAGAACAGACAAGACTGACCTTTTAACTCTACTCAGGTTGCATACAGTGCAGTTGAAGTTCCACGATATATATTTTTCGTCCCACAAATACAGCATAGCACAAACCGGACAGAGAAAATGGATCTCACATCGCTCTCCTCCAGGATTCCTCCGCCGCTACATACGCGGCTCCTTACTGCTATTCGGCAGCTCCCTGCTCGCTCGAGAAATTTCGTCCGCGAGAACCCCGGGACGGTGAAGAGGATAGTAAAGTGCGCGGTAACGCTGGCGGCGGCGTTGGCGCTGACAATTACGAAGCCGCTCGTGCAGTGGCACGGAACGAACCCGTTTTTGTTGGGTACGACGGTGAGTGCAAATTAATATTCAGCACAATTCTTTTCTGCGGAAGGGTTTGTTCTTTATGCTGACAAGAAATTCATCTCCCGGTAGGCGATATACTTATTTCCCATCAGATCGGTGGGCGGACAAATCGTTTTCACTATCATCTCCTTGCTAGGAGCCCTCTTGGGGCTCGCATACGCCAACCTCGCTCTCGTCCTCGCGAATCTAGCTCAACCTACCCCCTCTGCCGACGAACTCGCCCCCCTCATCCCCACCTCCCGCCGCGTGGTCCTGTTCGTTGCAATGCTTCTCGCAGCCTGCCTGTGCGGCCACACCCGGTCCAAACACCCCCGTCTGTACCTCTCTACCGTGTTCTTCATGATCGTCAACATGTTCGCCCTCATCCGCGGTCTCGCCTCTCCCGTGCCAGTATTCAGAAATTATTTCCCCGTGATCTTTTTCGGCGCGGCGGTGGCAATGGTGGTTTCCCTGCTTCTGTGGCCGGAGGACCACTCACGAGTGCTGCGCGCCGGAGTCAAGGGCGCGTTGTCGGAGGCAAGACAGGCGATTCTGGACGTGGAGAAAAGCATTTGGAGCAGGGGGTTTGGAGAGGTGGATGTATCGGGATTGGCAAAGGAAGTCGGAGCGCTTGGGACGGCGTTCACAGAGGCCGATTATGAGATCTCGTTGGCAAGGGTGGACGGTGTGGAGCTGAAGCCGCTGCGGGCATGGCTGGAGAAGTTGCTCGAGTTGGTTAGGGTTTACAATTGTACGGTGAGGGCAAGACCGGGGCGGCTGCATCAGGAGACGGATGTACATCTCATGGGCTCGCAAGCGTCGTTGGAGGAGCGAAAGGAAGCCCCCCCTCCGACCCCCGCCTGTCCCACTGACATGAATAAGCGTAGGGCCATCAGCTTTGCATTCTTGGAGGCCGTCAGAGTCATGGATATGGTTGCGGACCGGATTGAGACTGCGTACACGAGCAAGACCGGCACCAGCGACAGCCCGATGGTGGAAATTGCCGCGTTCGCGGCAAACATGGCAGCGGTGGAGGCCGCACTTTCCGGAGAGCGGGCGAGACGCACCGATGCGGACATCCTCGCGGATGGCGTAGAGGAGGCGGCGTTTGTGGATCTGTTGCACGAAATTCTGGGAGCGCTGTTGGAGGCGGTGAAGGGGGCTGCGGAGGCCGGTAATGCGGTGTCGTCGACGGGCCGGCTGCGGCTGTTTCTGCCGATGAAGTTTCGGAGGGCTGCAAGGAAGAGTAAGATTGAGGATGCCGAAAAAATCAGGAGTAGCAGCAGGAGCGGGCCAGCAGATCCAGAGTCGCCGCATCCAGGTCCGGACACCCCCGATTTGGTATCCGGTGATGAGTTTGCGGTGGTGCAGGAGGACCCGGACACCGACGACACGGCGACAACACCCCTGGTTCATCTCCGCCCGCAGCAGACATGGTGCACACGGCTCGCGCTGACTCTGTCCCGTGCGCTTGCGCGGGTGAAGCACTCCCGGCACTTGAAGTACGCGGTGAAGTTCTCCATGGTGATGGGCATCCTCTCGGCTCCTGCATTCGTCGGCAGGAACTATATCTGGTACGAGAGTCTGCGGGTGCAATGGGCGCTCATCTCCGCGATGGTGGCGATGGAGACGACACGTGGGATGACCTTCCGCACAGCAGGGATGAAGGTGTGCGGCGCGGTTGGAGGGGGTGTTTGTGCGTTTGTGACGATGCAAGTGAGCCAGGGACATGTTTGGGCGAATGTGCTGATTGCGTTCGTGCTGGGCTTCGTGGTGGGGGGGTTAGTGAACAACGCAACATGCGTAAAGGCAGGCACGGTGGCGGCGCTGGCGTTCAACATCATCATCGGCGTCTCTCAGAGCTCAGCGGACCACAATACCACGGCGACACTGGCGCGGAGGCTGCTGACGCTGCCGGTGGGGCTTGCGGTCGCGATGATCATCCACATGGGCGTGTTTCCGTTCCACGCGCGCGCGCAGCTCGGCAGGGCGATCTCCCACAGCATGGACTGGCTGCACCACCTGCTGTTCGCGATCGAGCTCGCCGGGGACCCGGAGGCCGACGGGGGCGCGTACGCGCTGGGGCTCACGAGCGTGCCCAGCTCGAGCATCGTGAGCGAGGGGCGGTACGCGGACGTGGTGCGCAAGACGCAGCGGCGGGTGCGCTTCGCGGGAAGCCTAATGCCGGCGACGCGGTACGAGATTTCGCTGGCGGGGCGGTTCCCCGTGGAGCGGTTCCAGAGCATCCTGGACAGGCTGTCCGACATTGTGCTGCTGATCGTCGGGAGCCCGGACCCGGCGGGGCCGCGGACGCCGGTGCTGCTGGGCCCGGGCGCACGGGGCCTGATCGAGGCGTGGGGGCGCGAGCAGCTGCTGGGGTCGCTGTGCAACGACCTGCTGGTGCTGTCGCACACGCTGTCGGCGCGGCTGTACATGCCGCGGCACCGGTCGCACTCGTCGGTCGTGCTGGCGGAGTACATGCGCGCGTTCCGGCCGGAGAAGCACCGCGACGACGACGAGTCCGACGAGGCGCAGCAGCAGCAGAGGGTGCCGTCGCCAGAGTCGACGGCGAACTACGCGGACGTGGGGCGCCTGGCGACGCTGGTGCGCGAGATGGACCTGCTGCGCGAGGAGGTGGACGCGCTGATTGCGCAGAGCCACGTGAGCTCGCGGACGAAGGAGGTGCTGCCGGAGCTGGTGGCGAGCGTGTCGGCGTCGCGGGTGGCGACCGCGGTCGCGAGCAGGTGTCCGTCGCGCGCGGGGTGGGACGGGTCGACGGCGGGGCCGAGCAGGGCGGGGAGCGTGTTCAGGGGCAAAGAGGCGGATTTGGAGAAGGGGATGCCGGCGGCGGAGGGGAGGGAGGAGAGGAGGTAGATGTGGTGGGGGGGGGGGGGATTTAGGATTCTCTTTTCGTCTTTCGTGTTTTCCCGTCTTTTGATTTTCTCGACTTTTGTGTTTTCAGTTTCTATATATATCTTATTTTATACCCTTGACGATGGTTTTGGTTTTGCATTAGACTTTTTTCCGGTGCTGTTGTTGCTGCTGTTGTTGATTAACGTCTGCATTCTTACTTGTTTGTTCTTCTTTTTCTTTTTTTCTTTTTCCAAAATACAAAAGCGACAAAAAGTTAATGTTAAGGGTTATTGGGATTTAGTTATATTTCTATTTCTATTTATATTTGTATTTCTTGCGTTTTTGTTTACTTGTTTCATGAATGAGCGGTTAGGATATGTAATGAATTGATGGGGGTTATATATATATGGGGCATGGGGAACTGGGATGGGATGGCATGGGGTTTATTTTAATTTCTATTTCGATTTCTATTTCTATTTCTATTTCTATTTCTTTCTTTTTGGTTTCTTTGTTTGCTTCGTGCGATGTCGGAATATGTAACGAGATGATGGGGGTTATATATATGTTTCTGGGTATACATATGGCATGGGGAACTGGGACCGCATGGCATCGGATGGAATAGGATTGGTATGGAATGGGTTTTCTCTTTTGCATAAACGTCGGAATTTAGATTTTTTCCTTTTTTTTTCTTTTTTTTTTGTTCGAGTTGGGTTGGGATTTGTTTTAATTGGTTTTGGGGGGGGGGGGAAACGTTTGAGTTTTTTTTGTATTGTATTTGGTCTTTGTTTTTGTTTGGTTCTTATATACGATTTTTTTTTTTTTTTTTTCTTTTATAGAGAAAAGTCTAGTATTTTTTTAGAAGTGGGGGGAGGTTTCTTTCATTTTCAGGTTTTTGAATATCTTGTACCGTTGATGGTGGTTAAACTTCTATTTTATAATGTAATGTACTTAATATATAGTATGAATATATTTATTATATATAATATAGTTGGTTAGTCTCGTGCCCAGATGCTGATATAGGTAGTATCTACTTCCCCAAAGTATCGTTGTATTGTGTTGGAGAAAGTTCATTTTGATCCTATTTTGATAGCTGAGATACGATGCCATATGTGGATGTGATGTATGTATGTGGGGATATTGAATAAGTGAAGTCTGGAATTCCCTGTTTGAGGATGATGCGAGATAGGTGGTGGGGGGGGGGAGGGTGCCAAGATTTTAAGGTTGGGTTTGTTTGGGGTGGGGGAGTTGCGTAATAAGGATGCATGAAATGCGGGAAGCGGGAAGCGGGAGGTGGGAATGAGAAGTGGGAAAGAGGGGGTAACATGGTGAGAGAATTGCGAGTCTACTACAGAGTGATGAAAAGAGGAGTTTTCAGGTTCGATTGAGGAGATTCCTTATGCCCGCTTGTATTTTACAGTTTCCTTGTTTTATTGGTTGAATTTTTGTTACGTTGCGTTTTGTTGACGGGAAAAGTGAGATTGGCAGCAGTGAGGAGTGTAGAAGTTGAGAAACTAAAATATCATACTGTTGCGGGTTCACCGTAACCGTAGCCTACGGTGGGCGGTCGAGGGAGCTATGCGTATATTGCGACGTAGGCGATATATGACAGCCGAGGGGCAGCGGCGGCATCGCAGTCGCATACTAGCTAGTAAAATATGTATTCGGGCATCGCGCATAATGTGCATTAGTACCCCTGTCCAAATACATATTCTACTGGCTTAGTAAATGAGTGTTATATAAGCTACGCAGAGGACTAGCAAGCATCGCTTATCAAGTGTTTTTTTGACCCAGCGGACGGTAACTCTCTGCGTTTACCAGATCCGTTATACATACCCCCCCCAAAAAAAAAGAAGGGGGATAGTGAAGAGTTAGTGGAGTTGGATCTGTGAGTTCGACTTCGGAGGTTTTTAATATCACGAATTCTCATTTAGAGATTTTGCCTGCATACTAGCTGGTCTTGGCATGATGTGATGTACTGCCAAGATCCCAGTTGTGACACTAAATGCCAAGTCTCGTGAACCAGAACTATTTTCTGCTTAGTAAGCTCGCATCAGGATTGAGACTACCGTGTGCCCCCAAATTTATGCATGAATTGGGTAAGTATTCGGTATAGGTATCTGGTAAGTCTTTGCAAAAAAAAAAAAAAACAGAGCATATTCAAAGAACGGAAAATCTCCACGTCCAACGCGACAATTTCCGGAATACTTATTTGCAGTCTCGTTTCTATATTCATTAGGGAAGCGTGCTGTGGTGACGACGACGGATTGGGTAAAGTAAGCTTGGCACGTGGAGATAAGTGCAGCACGTGAGGCGATACCATAGACTTTCTGTACTGTAGCACGTACAATCAATAACCTCTTCTCTTCTCTTCTCTTCTTTTCGCACCCACGCTTTCGCACTCGTACTTGCATTCGCATTTGGCCGTACATTTGCTGCACTAGTTCTCACCGCTCCGGTCCATTGCAAGGCAGTAGTGGATACGATCTGTCTATCTTACAATGCTTATACATACACCTCCACAACCTCCTCGGGCCACGACTACGATGACGTGACCGAGCGCTTATCTCGACATCCAGACGTGATATCAAGGAGCAGAAAGCACCAGCAGAATCCCCTCGGCCCCGGGGGCGACAGTCGAACTCGGGGGACGGCACAGACAGTGACGGACGGATGGAAAAACAGCCTTTTCAGACAAATTCCAGCACTTCCCCACGACTCTCCCTTCACCCGACTTACGACGCCCACCTCACCCAGTTCACCCCAATTCACCTCAACAGCACACCCAACTGACCTAAACGTTCTCCCACACCTCCTCAGAACACATGACCAGCGTGGACCAACGGGATTAGACTGATCCATAGGACTATCCAGCACAAGAAGATGATCATAGACGGAGAATGCACCCGGGTGGAGGCACGCACATTGCGGTTTGCACGAGAACCCCTCAGGAAAGAGGAGCCGGACACCACCTACCTCAGGGGATCACTACACCACGGGAAGCCACTCCCCCTGGCACGGCTCCCCACATTACCCGCCGACACACCGACGGAGGAATGGGAAGCCGCCATTACGGGAGCAGAAGACCAGGGCTGGAGCAGCGTCTACACGGACGGGAGCCGCATGGATGGCTCCACCGGGGCAGGCTCGTTCTCACAGTCCAGCCAATTCTCAACGTGCCTCGGAGCACTCAGTACGGTAAATGACGCGGAGCTCATCGCCATGGAAGAGGCCCTCAGGAGCCAGGCCACCGAGATACTGATCATCACGGACTCCAAGACCGCCATATAGAGGTTACAGCGAATCGCAGAAGGGGACCCAACCTACAAAGGGGCCTCACAGCGAGTAAGAGAAGCATGGGACCGGAGAGCGGAAAGAGGCGACCTCGACGTGGCAGTTTTATAGGTCAAAGGCCACAAAAGAATACACGGGAATACCGAGGCAGACCTGGCAGCCAAGATAGGCACACAGCTACCATACCAGCACGAGACTGTCACAGAGGACGGAATGAGACAAGGAGCCAGAGCTAGGAGAGCCACCGAAAGAAACAGACTGAACATATCCTACAAGCCCCTACAAAGACTGGGCACCAGGGTCGCCACCCTAGCCGGCATCCTTGGGGGCAAAGGGCTCTGACACTGGAGATACAAGCTTGGCAACGCCGACAGCCCGGAATGCCGGTGGTGCGGAGAGGCAGACGAAACAACCCAACACGTTCTGACACAATGTAGAGCATGGAAACGGAGATGCCCAAGGGGCGAGGACGGACTGTGCAGACCAGAAAGCACCGACGAAGACGGCAACAACGCGGGAGACACCTTGGTGGAGTTATTGGAATGGGCAAGTCGAGAGTAGAGATGGGAGGGATTTCTCAGTCATTTTCTGATATGTCCTTATTTTGATATTCTAAGTTTTCTCCTTACATGTAACTAACATCGCCATAGCCTATAGGGCGGCACGCGATTAATGATATAAAAAAAAATAAAAAAAAAAAAGATGAACAGCCCTGAGGATCAGACAAATAGGACGCAGCCAACGACATACAGTTGCCGGCCCATCAGCCGGCCTCACGTACCCCAGCACACGCCACACGCCCCCAACCACCCCAGACATTGGGCCGAGCCGACGACCCGGACACAGCCACCCAACCTTGTCACACGGCACACCGACTCACCGGCGCACAAGATCGACAGCAATGGGAAGAGGGAGAAGAACATCAACAGACAGGGAGAGAGGCAGAGCGCGCGGGAGAGGGAGCAGGATTACAAGGAGCACGACAAGGGCCAGAGAGGCCAGGAGAACAGCGACGGTAAACGGGATCCAGTTCCATGCGGTCAAGGACTAGAAAGCACATGGAGATATGACCATCATCATAAAGGATCAACAATGGACCTTGCACCGCTTTCATGACATCCTCAAGCACTCAACGAGGGGGGAGGACGGAGACCAAATGGAGGAAGCCATGGGCAGGGCGGTGGCGGAGGGTGTAGCCCTGGGGGGACACTTTGAGCCCAAGGAGACCAAGAGAGTCACGCTGGAAGATATCGAAATGGGAAGGGTCTCGATGTAAGAGATAATTGACATCATCGATTCCGATGACATCGAAAAAGGAGTTGCTCATGACTCAAGACCTCCGGACCAACAGATGGAGGATACCATAGTCGCCACAGGGCCAGGCTGGGCGGTTATGAACACATACGATGATGACAGCCAGGAACACGCTTTCACAGCCACCCAGGAGGACAGCTAGGAACGTGCCGTCACAACTACCTAGGCGGATGAAGAGGAAGACAATGAGGACGATACAGGCAGTGACTCATCAGTGGAAACGGTCAGACAGGTCAATGCAACGCCCCCGGGGAGTTCAGGGATAGCGAAGGGTACACCCCGCTACCCCTTCTTGGGGGGAGCAATTCAGAGGTCCCAGAGACAAGACCACTGACACCAGACCGCACCCAAACGCCAGAGCAGGGCGGCAGTGGTCACAAAGAACAGTTCATGCTGGAAATAACAGTAGCTGCGGCGAACAAAGCAAGAGCCTGGGAGGCAAAGATGGCCCTGGGAAGAATGAGACAAGAGACCCCCTGCTACGTAGGTGCATCAGCAGCCGAAGCCCCACGAGGATTGGAGAAAAGGTTTGGCTTAGATAAGTGGGAGGAGGAAGTAGATTTAGATCTTCCGGCTTGGATTAGGGATATGATAGAAAAGTACTGGGCCAGGAGGGCAACTGGTGGATAAGACGAGGATGCTAGGGGAAAAACAGCCAAAGGACAGGAGACACAGGTCAAGGAACAGATAAAAGAACCGTAGGACCGGATGGAGAATGCATGGGTCGAGAGCATAGTCAAAAGACAGGAGGAACAATTGGAGAAACTAGGCAGGCTCGGACATCTCTCTCTCCCCGAACCACGGAGATTCACCTCGGGGCACACCTGTATCTAAGTTATTTTCCTTGTTTTAGGTAGCTTTAGTTTATAAAACCCTCGCCATAGCCTGTCAGGCGGCATGCGAGTAATGAAATAAAAAAAAAAAAGAAAAAAAAAAAATGGAGAAACTATGGGACGGGATGGAGAATGCATGGGTTGCCAGATTCAACGTGGCAGTAGAGGCCATAGCGGGGAGAGTAGAACACCTGGAAGAGGGCATGAGCGGGGCCATTGACAAGCTGTACCAGGGGTTTGCCAACTGACGGGCCCAAATTAAGGGAGATCACACCGGCATATCAACCATACGGGCTAGACTTCGCACCCAGATCCCAAACCACAGGTCTGGGGGGCGCACCTTTTTTGGATAACATATTAGTATACAAGCAAGAACAGGCACCCACTCAGAGCTCAGGCCCAACCCCATATCTTGCCAATCACCCTCACACATACCTCTACAACCTCCTCGGGCCACGACTCACTTCACCTGACCGGGGACTTTTCTCGACAACCAGACGTGCCACAAGGAAGCGGACAACACCAGGAGAACCCCCTCGGCCCCGACGGCCTCGAAGGCAGCGTTCGAACTCGGGGGACCACCACCAGCTCACGATCGACAGCAGACGGTCCGGAACCTCTCCGGACAGGCAGATTCTGCCTGCCGTTCCCGGACCTCATCAGTCGATAAACTTTACGCCATGACACTGTGACACAGGTACCAACATTGTGGGGCAGGTAGATCAAATGTTGGTACTTGTTACCAGCATTTAGTGATGCAAAATGGAGGTTGGGCATAGTCCGTGCGAGAGGTCAGTGACCTGGTGTGGCAACAGGGTATCTTCTCTGTTGAGAGGACTTTGTAGGGAAAACAGCTGGGTAAATAGCAATGTAGCCGCAGCCTTTCAACCAACGCGTGCTATTACAGCAACAAATGCTGGTAACGAGTAGTATTACTTACTGTACCAATACACGTTTCCATGTCACAACAAGCTTGGACCATTGTTTGAATTGCAGACCCCAATTCCAATCATTTTGATTCATCCTAGATGGCTATTAACTACATCAACCGAACCTACAGCGTGTCAATGTCTCAAGCTGCCAGATTGTGATCATTGCAAACGGCTGGATTATTGACCCATGGCCAAATGGCGCCATCTGGATTATCAACTTCATATATTCTAGTGTTTTTTTTTAGGTCCCTGCCATAGGCTTGGAGCTTGTATGCGGGGGTTATGTGAACAAAATTATTTGAACAGAGCAATATCATGTCAATCTTTCTAGCGAAGAAGCAGAGCGCTTTGCTTACTTTCAAGCCTGTAAAGCGGCGCAGCTCATCCAGCAGTTTCAAAATTGCCAGGCTTTGCAGGATATCCTGAAGCTTTTACTACCTACTCCTGCACCTCAATTGCACACCCTCAAAATGGTCCGCACTGCAAATGAATAAGCTCTTGTGCAATCTGGAGTGGTGTACTCCAAATGTAACATCCTAAGGGCAAGAGACACCTCAAGACGAAGCCTACTAGCAGTGTGACAGGAACTGATAAGCGAGTAATATCACAGATTTTTTTTTTTTATATCATTAGTCGCATGCCGCCCTGTGGGCTATGGCAACTTTAGTTACATATTAGAGAGGGGTAAGTAGAAAACATATAAGGAAATGTTTGAGTTAGGATGGATATAAATTAAAAAGAAAATGTCTGAGATCAATCCCGTCCTGCCCGTTCTTCGAATGGATAAGAAATTAAATAGGGAAATGTCTGAAATCAGTCCCGTCCTGCCCATTCCAGTAGTTCCATCAATTTGTCTCTTTCCTCATCCTTCTCTTGTTTGGGGGGTGCTTTCAGGTCTGCATCCCCTCCCGGCCATCTTTTCTTCCATGTCTCGCAATCGTTGAGGATGTGGGTAACGTTCTCGAGGGCTTTGCCACACTACCTGCACTCCGGTGAGTCCGCCTTTCCAATTTGGTGCCTCTACTGTCGTAGCCCCTTGTTGCCTATGATGCCCACTAGGGTGGCGACCACCTTTCTGGTGGCTAGCCGCTGGAGGGGCCGATACATCAGTTGTAGTCTGTTTCTTTCTTCGGCTCTTTGAGCCCTCACGAACTGGCACATTCCGGCCTCTGAAACTGTCTCGTCTTGGTACTGTAGGGCAGTGCTGACTTTGGCCGCCCTGTCGGCTTGGGTGTTGCCTTGGATGCCCACGTGCGATTTGACCCACATGATAGCTCTGTCTAGTTCGCCTCGTTTCACTCTTTTTTCCCACCGTTCTCTCACAATTTGCGCGGGTCTCTCATGGGTTGGGTCCCCATCCGTGATCTTCCTCAGTTTGGATATAGCGATTTTTGAGTCCGTGATGATTAGTACCTCTCCGTCCTGATTCATCGCTTCGCTCATGGCGACCAGCTCCACGTCGTTGACCGTGGACCAGGCGCCCAGGTAGAGTGATGTACTTGCCTGGTTGTGATAAGCTCCGGCTCCAGTGGTCCCATCTATTCTGCTTCCATCAGTGTAGACACTTATCCATCCTTCATCTTCTTCTTTGGCGATGATTCTTTCCTACTCCTCCCTTGAGGTATCTCTCGGGTGGGCAGGTAACATGTGTAGCGGTAGGGTGCCGGTGGCATAGGGAGCCTCTCAGATAGTTGGTGTCTGTTTGGGGGTCTCTCAGAGGTTCGTCGTAAAAGCGTAGTGTCCTTTCCTCCACTCTTTCAGACTCACTGTTGACAAACGTCTCCATGCTTTCCAGGTTTGCGAGCCCTTCCACCACATCCCGTCTTGTCCCCCACGGGGCTCCTCTGATCTCCCTGGCTACTGTGTATTGCCATCTTGTTAGTTGGTCGATTTTGGTCTTCCTGGGGGTGCCTTTCGCATAGTCCGTCCATGCCCAGCTTCCCCAAGTGGTGATGTTGGTTGTATTTTATTCCGCGGATGTAGGCTGTTCTTGATGATCAAAGGCCTAATTTCAGTTACTGATTGGTTGATGCTATTCAGGCCAGGCTAGTCCAGACTGCTCCAGGCGGCCCAGACCGGTCGAGACAGGTCCAGACCATTTAGGTATAACTTTTTAATTTTTTAAACCTCGACAAATCTCCACGCGGTCACATACCCGTCTATTCATTTCACCACCTATGGTTCTTTCAGATTGAAGTCTCATATCTCGTGAAACGTGTGTTTTTTCACCACCTCTCATTCTGTTCACGTGTATTTCTTTCCCTGCCCATTATTCTTTCAGATACCGCATATGTTTATTTCACCACCTTTTTTTTTTTTTTTTTATTTCACGTGACCCCGCTTGTAGCTGTTCGCCATGGCAGGGCATTTCACCACCTATTATTGTCTCATGTACATAGCCATGCTATTTCACTCTTTGTTCTGCACTGGCATGAATGGCGTGGCCTGGCCTGAATGGCCTGACCGGCCTGGACGGCCTGGACGGCCTGGACCGGCCCAGACCGACATCATGGCGGGCTCAGTTGGGAACACCGAGCGCTGAATCTCAAGCCGGACTGAATCTTAAGTCAGCTATTAAGACTCTATATTGCTGAGTCATCTCCATTCATGTTTTGACACTATTGGTATGAAGATAGACTCTCGCTCAATAAACCTCTCTCACTGGATATGAGGCGTTATTGGCTAGAAGGTCCATCCTCGAAAATATCCACTATGAGGGGTTCTTCTGTAGCTGCGAACCAGGGACTTATTCACGAGCATAGTCTTACTAAAGAGTAGGTCTTATTCGCGAGGCTTTACTTTTTTTTTTTTTTTTAATATCAATACTCGCGTGCCGCCCAACGGGCTATGGCGAGGGTCTTAGTTAAAGAAAATATAAAAACACCAATCCTAACTACCTAACTACATGTATTGCCCGCGGATCCCTCCGTGTTGCGGGTGGCGCCCAGTATAATCTCCTACTTCCGTCCCCTCTCCGACTCATACCGGGCACACTTGTGCCATCGTCCGCTCAGTCTCACCTTCTCGATCGCCACCTCCTTCTCCAAGTAAAGTACCACCGAGCTTGTCTGTTTTCCCTCCTCCAACAAGCTCTTCTTCCTGAGCCAGCGAATCCCCATAACCTTCCCTAGCTCCCGGTTCGCTGCTCCCAACCACTTCTTAACCTTCCCCAAATCCTTCCTTAATGGGATGCCGTGTATTACGACGCCTGCTTCTCCCTTGGTGATGGCGTCGGGAGTGGTTGGTGTGGACTTGGTGGTGGTGTCGCGGCCCTTTCGGGCGCGGTGTCGCCGGAATGCTTCTTCCTGTGTCGGAAGCTTTCCTCTTGTCTTAGGTGGCGACGGGGGTGGCGAGGCTTTACGGTAGTCTCAGAACTGAGGTCTCCGGTACTATCAAGATTCAGGCCACCGAATTTGTGGATCCAGCTGGAGAGTATCAATATTCATGCCACCGAATTTCTGAACCCCGCTGAAGAGTAACAATATTCAAGCCACCGAATTTGTGGACCCAGCTCAAGAGATAATTTAGGACATGCAAGAAGTGATGTTGGATCGCTTAATTCACACTTATCGGCCGAGCTTATAGCTGAAGACTCAGCTGGTCAAGACCAATATGGCTCCGAGGCGCATGGGCCAGTCCTTGAGGCAGGCGATGCATTGTCTGGAATCAACCACCTCGTTCAACCCAGTCCCAGACTCCAGTTTCAGAGGACGAACAAGCCGCACTTTCACTTCAACGCTTGGAAAAGCACTTGACCTTGTTAGGCTTAAAATGCCCTCTGAAATAGGCATGTTTTACCTCTTAACTTGCTCCTGTAAGTTATACATGTACGTATCTGCTATAGTTCTGATTGCGCATGCATGTATATAGCACAAGAATTGACCTCCGCTCCAACCTGTCTAAGCGGATCGCCTGCCTTATTGGAAAACACGCTGGTCCTGGCGTTATCCAATGTGACTGGTTTCACTGTAGGTCGGAAGGAGTCAAAGCCGATGTGTTCTGGTCCACTCGCGAGTTCAGTCCTGGAACGGTTCCCCCGTGCATGAAGCGGCCCGCTCACGAATCACAACTTTAGCGTTTTGTTTCTTTTTTTTCCGCCTCTTCGCTCAGTTGGAGGTGAAAAAATAAAAAGAAACCTATAGCATATACATAATTTAGCACATAACTACTTCATGGCGACTGTGAAGGACACAGCGAGTTTGATAACTGTGGGCACAATTGGTTTGATCTATAGATACAGGTCTTATAACCACATGAAGCCAGCAGGTGTAAAGTTTTTCACTTCCAATGCGCTAAAGTTCTTAACACTTGGCAGCGATGGCTTGGTTGCTCAGCGCTTGAGCTTCCTAAGCGTCGTCAAGTTATAAGCTGAAGCAAGACATTGTCATCATGGTAGCTGAATTTCACCTCCAGTACAATACAACCATGTCTTGGCTCAGGCACTCTGCGTTCAACAGTCACACGTGCTCTGAGCCAATTACTAACGCAGACCATACGCAGATGCATGTGACTACCTCCATAACGGGGTGATCGGCTCCATGACTGCCTGTTTAGTCCTCCTCCAGTGCGTCCTGCCACAGTGAGTAGCGATAAGCGGGGTGTTGTGATATAAGAAAAGGAAAAAAAAAAAAAGGAAGTCCTCCAGTTCAGAATTTCTCCGGGTAGGCACATTAGGTGGGATGTCTTGGGATTTTCTGTGTGGACTGTCTGGCATCGTGCAGACCACTCAATGTCGCGGGTGCTGTACGTGCTGCAGGTTTCACGGATGCATGAGACGGGAGAGGCGAGGCATGCAGAATGAATGTAAGTTAACCCGTGAATACTACATACACCGAGCAAGTGAAGGGGTATCGTTACCGTAGCACGTTTTCCATGATTGCGGTGGTATTCGTCAATTATGTTATTTAAATCGCCATAGCCTATAAGGCGGCAAGCGATCAATGATATAAAAAAAAAAAAATAAAAAAATAAAAAAAAAATATGTTATTTTGGTCGCAAGCAGTGTTGTTTTCCCGTTACACAGTACCTATACCGCAGGGCATTTGTCGACGGCGGTGGTGGCTTAGTATCAGTGACTGTGGGTGTGAAGTCTCTAATGATCTTGAGGGCATGATGAAAATTCTTCATGCATACAGTCCAGAGACTCTATTTGCCATAATTCAGCAACCTTGCAGGCATTCCCGAAATATCCCAACTGTAAAAGGTAATTGTACTAGTATGGTCCTGACGAGTGTGTTACTGCAGCAGCTATGCAATAGCAGATAATCATTGAGACAGTCCTGTACGACATTCCAACAACCGAACTACGTAGACTTTGTCTTGCTGTTATGGCGCCAAAGTTTATGGCCTGAATGCGGTCCGAGAGCCGCAGGCAGAATGTGCCTGCCCGAAGAGGTTCTACCTCAAGTGATATTTACTATTTAGGCGATATTTCCTATTTTTTTTGGGCCGGGACACAAGACTATGTGATACTACACAATGCGGATATGTTCGGGAAACATCGATATGCGTGGTGAAACAGAAAGTGATAGTATTAACTTAGGCTATTGGCACCATGAGCCTATGACCTGCATGCAAGCTTATAATATGTGTTTTTCTTTGAGAATCGATGTGTAGATGACAGAAGAGAATCAAAGGCATAACACTATGTAAAAAATCCACTATAGTAGAAAACCTTTTGCCTGTGATCAGAAAAAGATTTATTCGCAACTGGACTGGTTCTCTCACGAACTCATCCTGCTCATGGATGGAGAGGTCCGTTTGCGAGCGGACCTGAATATTCCTCATCCCCACATGAACCGAATTTGCTATGCCTCTATTTAGGGAGGATTTGATAGGAATACGCCCCTAAGCCCAATCCTTCATGTCCGAATTTCAATGCTTTAGGTAATATTAAATGAGGTGAATTATAAGCCAATCGTTCCAATATATTTCTACAGGATCCGAATACCACATTCATCCCATCTAAGTATGGGAAAGTAGTTGACGTATATCCCTCCTTACACAAAAACATTTCTGGGAATAATTAGGCTGCCGAGACAAGATTGAGCGGGATCTGCAATCTAACTCACGTCAAATATGAACGTAGCTGAAGCGATTGCGAAATGATTTGTAAAGTTTGACTTTCAGTTTGCATTGGACACCGTAATGTGCAGCTGAGTATCATGAACTGCAACAAGCGCAAAAAAGCTGCAGTACTCAGCTGAGTCCAAGTCATTTGGAAAGAGCAGCTGAAGCAGCAAAAAGAAAAAAGCAAGGACCATAGAGCATGTGAACTTACGAATATGTGTGCAATCAGTTACGTTTTGGAAACTGGCGTTTCGAAGCAAGGGAAGAATTCGTCAGTGTAGCAGCCCGCAACAGGCTGAGATTGTATAACTAACAGCGAGCGAGGTGTAGAAGAGGCCTCAGAGAATATAAAAGTAATCCCAACTGCCCCGAACAAGTCCACATCCATCTACTCAGCATCCTGCGTTGTTCCAAATCAACTCTCCTCGAGCTTTCTTCCTCAATTCATTATTTTAGGCCTTAATCTCCTTCTAAAACTCTTGCCGAAAGCCATGGCCGACGTAGAAAAAATAACGCCTCTCCCAGGTTCATACGTCGCAGCGATTGATCCCAATATCCCAGAGGAGCAGGAATCTGGAAACTCAGATACAGATCTCGTTATCTTTTGGCAAGGTCCCGACCGTACAATTTACAGATCACCTCTTGCCGACAAGAAAGACATTAAAAAATTCCATTATATCCCCGAGCTGCCAGAGGGACCTACCCCCATCACAGCTACTCTCGGAAGTATAGATTTTTGTCCACCTAAGTTCTGGCCGGCCCCGATTGAGGTATGTTCGACATTGTTACTTTCTTCTTTTTTTTTCGTATTTTTCATCTCTCACTACATGTATCCCAGCATAATGTACATTACAACTAAATTTCTGCTCGCCGTCTCAATCGCTCAGCTTACATAATTCTGGGGAGATGGTGCCATCTTTTCCTAGAGCCATTTCCCAATGTTTTCATAGCTCTTGAGTAGAGGTGGAAATGCTAACCATAATCAAACTCACAGCAACTTGTTTACACTATTGCAGAACTGAAGTCGGGGACAGGGGATGTCGATAAGATGGCATCTCAATTGCTGGAAGTCAGCTGCAAATGTTATCATACAATTGGTATCCCGACCGCCGACTCAAAGCTTGCACTTACTTCACAGGATTTCTACAAGACTCGAGTAGTCTACCAGATCCCAGGGTATGATATCGCACTCCCGGGTTGTCGTTATAACATTTTGCTGCTCATGTGCTGAATTCCAAGTTACGTGTACGCAGGGGTTCAACAGTTGAGCAAGATGTCAGAGGCGTTGCATACATTCAATTTTCGGACCTCAAGTCTGATACCAATATGGCGGCATGTGTATATGAAGGAAAGCGTTATATTGTTTATAATGCAGTGGATAACAACATGAATGTGCTTGTATTTCGCCAGCTCAAAGGTATGTAGTAAACATGGTGTGGGGTACAACCACGGTGGTTTCTATTAACCAGTTACAATGGTAGACCCGAACGAACCGCCATCATCGGGAGAAATTATTCCATTTCTCCCTAGTGTGCGCTTCAATTCTCCGGTAGCGATAGTTGCAGGCCCAGGGCACAACACGATTACAGTTTACTACTTACATAACGACGGTAGTGTTTGGGGTACCTCTCGAGTCGATTCGAAGTGGGATCACAGGCCGCATCAGGTGGTCGGCTTTCAAAACGTTCTCAAAGAGAGCAAACTTGCAGCTTACAGGGGTAAACAATACAACGTTGTTATCTACCAAAACAGAGAATTCGGCAATTACTTCTCTTACGTTTATGACTCACCGTAGGCCAACCTTGTCCTCCTACAGTTAAGTTCACAAGCACTAACTTCCTTATCATCACAGCGAGAGACACCCGCATTAGTAGAATCTAGATTGAAGGAAGACCTTGTCTACTAATAGGATTACCAGCGGCATTCGTTGACTTCGTTTCAGGGTTGATCGGAAAGTCTATTATCCTTTTTGCTTGGGCGGCACAAGTACGGAAAAAAAAAAAAAAAAAGTAAAAAAAAAAAAGTAAAAAAAAAAAATTTATATAAAAAAAAAGATGGAAGCATTGGGAGCAATGGTTTGGTCTAAAGCTTTTGGCTTTTGAAGGCGGCAACAGAAATCCTGGCGGGGATAATTTTGGACTTTAATGTTGTATTCAGTTGAAGAAGTTCTTTTCAATGACATCAGTTCCTTCTCTGCATTGCATCAAAGAAAGTGGTTTTATTGTACCTGTGAATTAGTCTGGACCTACTGTAATTCGCCACAACACGACGTACACCACGTCCTGAGACATGTTTTATACCAAAACGGACCATGCGCAGCAACATTTACCTCAACCACTAGAAAAGAATTTTGTATGCACTTTTCAGGGGAATAAATAAGGGTAATTCTTCATCTTTAATACCTCTACTTGCTCCGAAAAGACATTAATGGTACAATGACATTTTCATTGATGTACTGGCATCCATTTACATGCAATTCTCATACAAATGCACTACTTCCCTTCAACGCTCACTATAAATGCCATAGAATTGTAGCTAGACTGTATCCTCAATAGGCCTTGTAATATTTAAGGCTTTAATTGGGTAAATGTTGTATAATGCCTAGTTCATACATCAAATTGCTATTGTCGGTAGTTTTCCGATACAATTATTACATACAATTTCTATGAGAATTTTTTTTTTTTTTTATATATATCATTACTCGCATGCCGCCCTTTGGGCTATGGCGAGGTTTAGTTACATAAAAATAATGGAAAAGGAAAAACCACAATAAACTAGATAACATGTAGAACCCACGACTCTCACTAGTTTTGTGGATGGAGCATTGAGTAGTCTGAGCCGATACGAGGGACATCCTTTGCCTATCTTCGTCCTCTGTCCCACTCGTACTTGCAAGCTCTCAGCCATTTTCCGCCTAGTCTCACCTGGTCTACTTGCACTGTGTCCTCCAGATACACGATTACCGAACTTGTCTTCTTACCCTCCTCCCGCAATGTCGTCTTCTTGATTAGCCATCTGATCCCCGGGACCTCTCCGGGCAGGCCAGACTGGCCTGCCCGGATGCAGGGGTATCGACAGGGGACTGTAGACTAGTCTGCCCGGTTGCAGAGGTATCTACAGGGGGACGGCACAGGTCTTCAAATCGCATGCCAGGCTTATACATATGCGTGAGAGGCGAGGTATGTATATGTATTGGCTCTATAGACAGCATACATACACCTTGAGTCTAGTATGCAATCTGAAGACCTGTGCCGTCCCCTGTGCTAGCCGAAAAAATCAGTATCCGGACAGGGGATAAATGCATATTATGCGATAAGCAGCATTTGGTCTAAACAAGCATATGTTAGTATGCTTGGCTATGGATATCTATGAGACTAGTCCAATTCGTGATAGATTGTCCAAATTTTATTATGTTAGAAGTATCTGGACAGCTGACATAATGAATTTGGGCCTATTATACAGCAGCAGAATGAACACAAGAACAAGGTAGTATATATAAGGACGGCAGGCAAAAAAGGTCAGGTAAAAACTCAAGTATCATACTTAGTAAGATACTAATATTCTCATAGGTGCCCCCAGAAAAGAGTAGCTATTGGGGCCTACATTGAAATATTCGCATACCAAATAGCCCAATATTGCTTTTATCAATAAAAATAATATCTACAACAATGAAGGTATTTGTTTTCACTGCTATTGCAGTGCTCTTCTGTAGCCTGTTCCGGGGGCTTTTCTGGAAGCTTTTGCGGAGGCTGTTTCGGAGGCTGTTTGAGTAGCTGTTGACATGCTACGAGCAGCTGTTCGAGCAGCTGTTTAAGAGGGTGTCCCAGAGGCTGTTCAGAGGCTGTTCTGGGGCTGTTCCGGAGGTCGTTCCAGAGGTTGTTCCGGAGGCTACTTCGGAGGCCGTTTCGGAGGCCGTTTGAGCTCTAACAGCCTCTCAAACAGTATTTCAATGGCCTCTGGAACAGCCCCTGGAACAGCTCTTGGAATAGCCTTGGAAAAGCTTCTAGAAAAGCCCTGAAGAGCAGTCTCGAAATCTTAGGACCTATCAGAATAGTAAGTTTTGATTATAATGCCTGAACCTGTGCTTATCAAGGTTACCTGCAGTGCCATTTTTATATTCCTAGTAGAGGACTTATATCTATTTTCCTTGTCCTGATATGTAGGTATAGGACTGTTGGTGTTGCAAGTCCCAAATTCATTATGCCAGCAGTCCGGATACTTTTTTTTTTTTTTTAATATCATTAATCGCGTGCCGCCCTATGGGCTATGGCGATCCAACTATCCGGATACTTCTGACATAATAAAATTGGACACTATCCACGAAATTTGGACTGGTCTCATAAACATCCACAGCCAAGCATACGAAAATATGCTAGTTTATGCCAACTACTGCATAGCGCATGGTATGCATTTATTCCCTGTCCGGATACTTATTTTTCGGTTAGTAGAACCTCTGCAACCGGGCAGGCTAAGTAGTCTACATTCCCCTGTCGATACCCCTGCATGCGGGCAGGCCAGACTGGCCTGCCCGGAGAGGTCCCGTCTGATCCCCGTAATCCTTTTTATGTCCTTGTTGTCTGCTTCCATCCATCTCCAGACATTCCCGAGGTCCTTCCTCAGGGCTATTCCATGTACAACGATGCCGTATTTGGGAGTGGTAGCACTGGAAGTGGATGGGTATGTCAGGAATCTGGCTCTTGTGGTTTGAGAGGTTTTGGGTTTCGGCGTGGGCATGGAGGTGGGCGTGGGGGCTGAGGGGGTCACCATTGTGGTACTGACAGGGATGCTGTCGGCAGCTGAGGTCCTAACCTATGGTGCGGTGGCTATTTTCTGTACTTCCGTGTCGTCAAGTCTTCGCTTGAGGGCATACGGCCCTTGGGCTGACGCCACTTTACCTTTTCGCTTCCTCATCTTGGCCGTGACCTCTGTGGTTCGAGTGACGGAGGTGTTTGCGGGGCCCGGGGCGGGCACCGGTGTGGTTCCGGGAATCTGCTCCACAGGTGGCTCTTCCGAGCAGGTGATGATGGTGCTGAATCCCAGCTCTTCCGTGGTGGGTTGCACCGGAGGCGTGTCAACGATGGTGGTGATGGGGCTGAGCCCCATTGTGTCGGATGAGGGGGTTGTGGGTGGGGGGGGGGGGGGGGCAGCCAGCCAGTCTGGGAGTGGATCTTCCGGAGATCTCTCGTGGATCTCGAATTTCTATTTTTTTTTTTTTTTATACCAATACTCGCTTGCCGCCTGTAAGGCCATGGCGAGGTATTATGTTAAATACATAGGTCATACTAGTAATGTTCACTAAACAGAACGGAAAGAAAACCTAGTCCCCCGTTCCGTCCTCTCCCAACATCTCCATCAGCCCCTGTAGCGGATCATCCTCCCCTTCCCCCCGTTTTGGTGGTTTTCGAATTGCTGCCATGCCACCTGGCCATCTCTTCTGCCACGCTCTGTAATCGTTCAGCGAATGTCCAGTGGTCTCCTCCGCCTCTCCGCACCACCTGCACTCCGGGTCTGTCGCCTCCCCTATGTGGTGTCTCCAGGCGCGTAAGCCTTTCGCCCCCAGCAACCCCGCTAGTCGTGTCACCTGAGCACTAAGTCTATCCAGGGCCGGTATGTCAGGCCCAGCCGGTTTTTCTCTCGTGCTCTCTCCCGCTTTGCCTCCTGTCTCATCCCTGCTTCTGTCACCACGTCTGTTGCCCGCTCTAATGCTGGCCCTATTCTCGCTGCCTCATCTGCTGCTTCGTTACCCAGTATGCCTACATGACTCTTCACCCACATTACTGCCATGTCTAGGTCTCCTCTCTTCAGCCTCCTTTTCCATGCTTCCCGGAGCTGCCTCGTCGCTCCGTCTGGTGTAGGGAGTCCCCTCGCTATCACTGACATCCTGGAGATCGCCATTTTGGAGTCTATGATGATGAGTAGCTCTCCTTCTGCCCGGTCTGCTGCCTCGCTGATCGCGTATACTTCTGCATCATTGACAGTGGCCTGGGACCCAAGATAATATGATTCCGGCTCTCCTCCGAATAGTATGCCTGCCCCCGCCTTCTCCCCGATCAGGCTGCCATCTGTATATGCTGGGGTCCATCCTTCTTCCACTGTGTCGTCTATATGTCTCTCTCATTCTTCCTTCTCCGCGTCTTTGGGCAAGGTCGGCAGGATTGCTAACGGCATTTCCGTGATGTGCTTCAGGTCCCCCCTCAGGTACATGCATTCCGGGTCCCTCCTCCGTATCTCCTCCGCTTCGAACCGGGGCGTTCTTGCTTCTACCCTTTCCGCCTCGGATCTCACAAAGGTCTCTATCGAATTTCTATGAGAACGCAAACTCCGTGAACAACTCCACCACTCCTCCTCACAACTTTGAATAAGGTTAAATGTTACATTTAAGTGTCCTACTGTTTTTATTGAATTTAATTCAGGTGTGATAAGTTGAATTCAATACAAGTGGTATTACAGCGAAAAATATATACCCAGCCTATACCAATATACTGTGGTTCACGGACACCCCACTTTCCCGGACACATTTACCACCAAAATTGCGCAACTTTCGCACTCAATATCTCAACAACCACAACAGCATTTGTGAATGCACTTTGTGTAGCTATTAGACAAAGTGTAATTCTTACTATCTAATACTTTTCTTCATCAAAAATTGTGGTTGCAAAGGGATTATGGCTTGTCGCATTTTTGTTGGAAGGCTTGGCATTTATTTGTATGGGATCCCCATACAAATGTCACCACCCCCGAATTCTGCATGCTACACCTGCAATCAATTCATAAAAAAAACGCAGACACTCACATTCAATAGCATCACTCAGTCGGAAACTATGAACAATGTAGTTAGGTAATACCTGTAATGGTTGTGAAATTATTCACAATATTCATATTTCCCATAGAAACCATTTGTATGAGAACAACGCCCAAAAGTAGATAGTTGTACACAAACTCTACAATTCAACAAATGAAAGTGAACTAAATGCAGCACCTTACTATACCTCTTCAGGTGATTCTTGACATATACTATCATAGCTATTGTAATTAGCGTTGAAGAGTAGAACTACATTCGAGTCTGATAAACATTTTGTATGGAGATCCCATACAAATAAATGCCAAGCCTTCCAACGTAAATGCGACAAGCCATAATCCCTTTGCACCCACAAATTTTGATGAAGAAAAAGTGCTAGATAGCGAGAATTACACTTTGTCTAATAGCTACACAAAGTGCATTCACAAATGCTGTTGTGGTTGTTGAGATATTGAGTGCGAAAGTTGCGCAGTTTTGGTGGTAAATGTGTCCGGGAAAGTGGGGTGTCCGGGAAAGTGGTGAACCACAGTAGCTTTGGGGGGACACTTTGAGCCCAAAGAGACCAAGAGAGTCACGCTGGAACATATCGAAATGGGCAGGGTCTCGATGTAAGAGATAATTGACATCATCGATTCCGATGACATCGAAAAAGGAGTTGCTCATGACTCAAGACCTCCGGACCAACAGATGGAGGATTCCATAGTCACCAGAGGGCCAGGCTGGGCGGTTTTGAACACATACGATGATGACACAGGAACACGGTTTCACAGCCGCCCAGGAGGACAGCTAGGAACATGCCGTCACAACCACCCAGGCGGATGAAGAGAAAGACGATGAGGACGATACAAGCAGTGGGGCATCAGGGGAAACGGTCAGGCAGGTCAGCGCAACGCCCCCCGGGGGTTTCAGGGATAGCGAAGGGTACACCCCGCTACCCCTCCTTGGGGGGGGCAATTCAGAGGTCCCAGAGACAAGACCACTGACACCAGACCTGCCCCCAAACGACAGAGCAGGACGACAGTAGTCACAAAGAACAGTTCATGCTGGGAATAACAGTAGCTAAGGCGAGACAAGCAAGAGCCTGGGAGGCAAAGATGGCCCTGGGAAGAATGAAACAAGAGACCGGCCTGCTACGTAGGTGCCTCAGCAGCCGAAGACACCATACTTGACAAGCTGGAAGAGGTGGAATTAGACATGGGAATAATCATGGCTGTCAGATTCATGCGTTCCTGGGGAGAAGACATCACCCCGATAGAAGGGTGCACCCTCGCCGTGGAATTTTTGGACAACAAATACCAGAAGATCCGTTATACAAGCGGAGGTCCTTCCACCCCATTCCCTCCGCACGGAGAACCACGGACACCGAAACTGGGTTTTAGCCCCGTCACGAGCATCCAGGCGGAACCGTCGCCACCCCCACCACAGACATTGGGGTTCAGCCCTATCACGTCAATCGAGACAGAGCCGGTCCCAGAGCCGACGCCGGAAACACCGAACACCCCGTCAACGAAGAAGAGGAAAGGCAAACAGCCGTCGCAGACAACACCGCACCAGATAAAGAGACAGCTGAACGGGAAAGAAGCCAAAAAAATCGCCTCCTCTCCTGCGATCGACAAACAGGGGGCTCCCTTGGGAGCCACCCCCACCACACCACCATCTATCGACGACCACAACACAAGGGACACGGTCCCACCGTCGGCCAAAACCCCCTCACCAAAACCCAAAACCCCGACCCCGAGCCTCCCAAGACCTCCGAGGCCCCCAAGACACCCGAGAAGACAACCCCACCGAAGAAGACCAAAAAACCCACCGGAAAGACTGCCAAGCAACCCGTTCCAACATCGAGTCCCGACGCCACCACCTCGAAACAAGGCGTCGTTGTCCACGGAATTGCCCTCAGAAAAGACCTGGGGAAGGTGCGACGATGGCTGGAAGATGGGAATCCGGATCTGGGAAAAACGGTTGGAATAAGGTGGTTGAGAAAGAAGACGCTGTTGGTGGAGGAGGGGAAGAAGTCAAGTTCAATCGTGGTGTACCTTGAGGGAGAATCCAGCGTGGAGAAGGTGAGACTGGGCGGGAAATGGCTGAGGGTCAGCACATACGAATCGGACAGAGGGCGGAAGTGAAGGGAGACCCTTCTGTATGGACACCCGCAACATGTATAAGTACCGCGGGCACTACTTTTAGTTAGGCATAGTTACTCTTTTTTTTCCTTTCTTCTAATATATACCTCGCCATAGCCCATAGGGCGGCACGCGAGTAATGAAATAAAAAAAAAAAAAAAAAAATCAGCAGCCGAAGCTCCACGATCCCAAACCACAGGCCTGGGGGGCACCTTTTTTGGATGACCTATTAGTATACGAGCGGGAACAGGCACCCACCAAGCTTCCTCAGAGCTCTTTTTTTTTTTTTTTTATTTTATTTCATTACTCGCATGCCGCCCTATGGGCTATGGCGAGGGTTTAAGACAAAATCAAAACAAAAACTGTCTTAAGTACATGAGGCCCGCGGTCTTTTTTTTTTTTTTTTTTTTTTATTTCACGTGACCCCGCTTGTAGCTGTTCGCCAGGGCAGGGCAGGCCCGCGGTCTTGAGGAGGTGTTGCGGGGAGAGCGGTCAGCAGCCTGAATCTTTCATCTCCGTCCTCTTTCAGACTCATACTGACTCGCCTTGAGCCATTTCCCCCCGAGTCGCACCGTGTCCTTGCCTATTTCTTCCTCCAAGTATACAACTACGGAGCTTAGGGCCAACCCCCATATCTTGCCAATCACCCTCACACACACCTCTACAACCTTCGCGGGCCACGACTCTGCCCTGCCATGGCGAACAGCTACAAGCGGGGTCAAATTCACACCTCTACAACCTCCTCGGGCCACGTCTAACGTCACGTGACCGAGGCCGTATCTCCACCGCCAGACATCGCATCGACTAGCAGACAACGGCGAACGACGCCCCCCGGCCCGACGGGCACGGGAACCCCAGGAAACACGCGAGAATCTACGGAATAGACACTTTCCCCTCGAATATTCGTCAGAACACTCAAAAGAGCCGGACTTACACAGCACACACCTACCTTCCAACTTCAGCGCAGTCGCGGAAACCCTCGACGGCGGGGGCCCCCGAAACCCCCTCGACGACAACCCACACCTCGAATAACACACCCGACGTGGCCCAAAGAGACTCGCACGATCCAGACTACCTGGAAGGGATCGGACTAACAAGAACAGACCCACCCCCGAACGAATAGAGAACAGCCCTCACATTCTGACACACCACATCCCATTCCTCAGATCACATATCACAATTGAGACCACGACCAATAGGCAACGGCGACCACACAACCACCCAGCCACGCACACAGTTAGGTCACGACATGACAAAGGCAGCAGCCACCGACAGGGGCCGCCACCCCACCCGCACAAGCACTCGCCTCCGCAACCGCACCCAATCCACGGCAAGACCAGAAACCCGGAAACGCACCGGGAAAACCAAAGTCAATGGACTAGACTTTCACTACATTCGAGACTGGAAATCTAACGCAGACCTGACCTTCATACAGGAAGACAGCCAGTGGACCCTCCACAGATACCAGGACATATTCAAACACGCAGCGGAGACGGACCCACAAGCCGGTCAGAGGCTGGAAAAGGCGACAAAGATAGCCGCCGCAAGAGGAAGACTAGCAGCGGACAGAGACCTGAACACATCAATCCGGGTCATCAGCATTGAAGACATCCAACATGGGAGAGTCTCCACACAGGAGATCATTCGATTCATCGAGGAGAGCGAAGCTATGGACCCCAGACCCCCAGAGGACCAAATTGAGGACACAATCACGGTAGGAGGCCAACATATCCTTCTCCCTCTCCACGACTTAGTCATCCCAGGCACACCACCCTACGGGGACACCTCGAGCGAGAGCTCCGAAAGCACAGTCGTCCCAGTCCCTATGACAGTACCCGCGGATCACTCAGTCATCCCAGACACAACCCCCTACGGGGACACCCCGAGCGAGAGCGCAGGAGGATCAGTTATCCCAGCTCCGACAGCATCCTCGGAACACGGGTACACCCCAGTCCCAGAAGAGGTCCGAGTCCGGGGAAGGGAATGGTACAACAGACAGGACGAGATCGCAGACAGTCAGCCCTCCGGGCCACCCGACAACAAGATACTCGAGAGACTTGAGACCCTTGGGGAGAGGATCGTCACATCCGAAAACATGATAATCGGGAGAATCGAGGCACTAGAGAAATCATTGAAGTCGACACATGAAGACCTTGACAAAGGAACCCAAGTGGCGCACACAGTCACGAGACAGGAAATCTCCGGGATAGTTCGAAACGCGGTCGTTGAAGAACGATACAGGAGAGAGAAACGCCAGACCGTCTGGGAAAACATGGTCAACGAATCCATGGACCACGTCATCAACATCCTCACCAGACTGGAACACAGGTTCCTTTTTATCCCAGTCTCACCCAACGACGTCCACAACACGAAGAAGATCCTGCCCTCCTACCCAGCGAAAGAAGGGAAGCGGCACAAGGGACCCCCCCGGAACAGGAGGAGGAATCCCCAACAGGCCCCTCTCCCTCGTCGGGGGGAAAACCAGACAAGATGAAGGGAATCGTTTACGACAACAGCAGCTCATGCGACAGCCACCACGCACACCAAGCCCAAGACCCGAAGACACCACCCAGGCCCCCATCCCCCAGCATGGACTGGGACTACGAGAAACAAGGCACAAGCAGTAGCAAGTACGCACAGACAGCCGAGATGGAGAGGGGAGGAAAAGCAGGCACAGCCCCAGCCCTCCCGAGAAGCAACCCGCCCACCGGCAGGCCTCCCCCGCCCTCCCCGCCATGGAAAAGTCAGGCACAGCGGCAGTCACGCCCAAAGCCGACACAGAGACACCACCCAAAGACCCGATGGACTACACGCTTCAGGACGAAGGGATGAGCGGGAGCCAGCACGCATTCCAAGCCAAGATGGAAAAGATGAAGAAAGACTCAGAAGGGTCTCACTCGACCACGCCCCACCCCTCCCACAAGGTCACCCTACCGAAAAGACCACAAGCACAAGCTCCAGCCACCCAGAAGGAAACGGTCACACCGGACAAGGAGACAAAGGAACAGGCCAGCACACAGTCCACCGCCCCCCCGGAAAAAAAACGGGAAAAGAAGGAAAAGAAACCCCCAACGGGCCCCCGAAGACGCTCGAACAGAACCTACGCACAGGCGGCAGCCACCCAGAAAGAGAGAATGGAACACGAGACAGACGAGGGCCCCTCACACAGCCCCAGAGAAGGGTCAAGCGCCGAAGGCCCAGAGAAGAAGAAGGCAGTAGAAGCCCAACCAGAACACGGCTCCCAAGGAGGGAAGAAACCCCAAGCGACCGAACCCCAGGCGACCCATAACCTCCGAGAGTCCGATCTCATCCCCAAGGAAAGACTGTGGCAGGCCAGGATCCACAACGAGGACAACTGGAAACAGCACGGTTGGACTCATCCCCGGGAAGGCAATTCGGAGATGGGGAAAACCAAGGACAGGATCAACGCACACCTCGGAAAGGACGCCCCCTACCTAGTAAGAAGGGTCATCATTGACCAATCGTTCCCGGAGGAAAGGATTCTCCTGATGGTCGACACAGAGTTCAGACAAGGCCCCAGAGACCTATCTCACTTGGAGAAGGCGGTCAAGAGGGTCAACCCCGGAGCGAGAACGGACTGGGACAGCCGCTTGGTCGAACTGGTCACCTTCGACATCGGGATGCACGAGAACCAGGGCAAAGTCGGCAGGGACCTACGCATTGAGAACCCGGGAGAACTCTCCTACCGAAACGTCCGAAGGGTACCCCACCACATCATCCCGGCACGGGAAGGCAAGCCAGCCTTCTCGATCTTCGTATCGGACAACGTGGTGCAAATACTTAGAAAGGGACTACAGTTCCGAGGGGAAAAAATAACCTGCCTCCTTAGGGCCGACCTGGGAAAAGAAAAGTCAGACAAAGCCAGGAGGTACCGCTATACCGACTCCGAAGGGTACTGCAACCACTTCGTGGTGGGCCAGGTTATCGAATGGGTACCCAAACAGAAATCTTTGCCGGAATGGGTCCGAGGCTCCCCGAGGAGAAAGGAGATCGAAGAACCGGTGAACCTGAACGGACGCCCGTTCAGACAGACATGTCACGGATGCCGTCAGAAAGGAGGACACCTACCCGACTGCCAGCTCCCCAACCGTCCCCGCAGGGCACCAGAGCCGAAGATCCTCCGCAATGATTAGAGTCCTATACCAGAACGTAGGACGGGGGATCGTGGGGACGGACATCGCGCTACAGGAAGGGGCTTTCAGAAGGGCAGATTTCGTTTTTATAGGAGAAGGTTGGACAGCACCAGGAGGAGGGACCACATTCCACCCGGCATTCACCACCATTCACACGCCCTCGAAAACGGGGGACTGGCAGCATACGCCAGGAAAGACATAGCCGCAGACATACGGGTGGAAGGGAACGACAAACTAGTTTCGATAACATACAAAGACAGGAAAATCACCGGGGTCTACTGGAACAAAGACACCAACGTGGACCTCGAACTCGACAACTTAGGCTCGGCAGACCTGGTAATAGGGGACTTCAATAGCCACCACCGGGATTGGTCCGACAGACAAGACACCCGAGGAGCTAGTATCCAGGGCCACATGGAAGCGCACGGGCTAAGCCAACAGATAAAAAAAGGGACGGTCACCTGGACCAGACACATCCAAGGCACTCAGAGATCAGCACTCCTGGACCTAGTATTCGCAAGGGACCGGGAATGGAAAACCCAGGAGATCTCGTGGATCGCCGGATCCGACCACGCCATGATCATCGGACACCTCATCACTCGGGACCGAGGCCCAATCCGGAAGATCAAGGTAACCGACTGGGAGAGATGGGAACAGTACGTCACAGAACATGGAGAAGACGACATCGACCTCGGCAGCGCATACGAGACGATCACCAGACTTGGTCAGGAATTCACCAAGGACGCACACATCATGGACAGATCCAAGAGGTGGTTCGACAAGGAGGTTAAGGAGGCTCGGAAGATGACGAAATACATCCTACGAAACCCCGGGAACACCACCGCTGAGCGCACCCGGGCACGCAGACTCCTCCGCAACATTATCCGAGAAAAGAAGAAGACATACTGGGAGAGATTTCTCGAGGGAGATCGAATAGAATCCCCGTGGGACATTTTCCGCATAGCACGAGACCCCTTTCGAAGCCGCCCCCTCATGGGCATCGAGGGCTCGGACCCACAGATCGCCGAGGCGCTAATCAGACACAACCTGATCACGGATCCCCCGGAGGAAGAGGCCCCCCGAAGACCAGAAGGCACCACGATAGACAAGGACCTCGCGAGGATGGAGTTAGACAAGGCTCTAGCCTCGGCCAAATCACACTCAGCTCCAGGACTGGACGGCATTCAATATGGCGTTCTAAAACTGCTGCGGAAGACCACACTGTGGAAAGCCCTCAGAGAAGAGATCGTCGATTACCTGAACGGGAACCACGGGTTCGCCAAAGGGTTTAACATGGTCATGATACTCAAAAAAGGGAAACCCCGAGATCAGCCGGGGAGCTGGCGACCCATCACTCTCCACACGGCGGCCAAACTAGGACAGAAAGTCATGGCCAACGCAATTCAGAGAATGGACAGCCTGTTCAGGGACTCACAGCTGGGCAGCCGACCCTTCAGAGGCAGCGAAGATCTCCAAAGACAGACCCTGAAAGAGGCAGACAAACGCCTAAAAAAAGGGGAGTGGACAGCCCTGGTAGGGGACGACATAAAGGCCGCTTTCAACCACATCAGACGGGACAGAGTGGTTTCGAGACTGGAACGAGCGAACCCGAACATAGCCAGCTTCGTCCAAGGGTTCCTTCAACCGACACCATTCTCAATCGCATGGGACAGGAAGATACGAGGCACCGGGACGATGACGGACGGGGCCCCCAGGGCTCCCCCCTTTCCCCGGTATTATTCCTGGTAGCCGTCGCTCCCGTCGCCGAGGCAGCGGAGAATAGCCAGTTCACACGCTCTTACGTCGACGACTTTCACAGCGTGATATCCAACCGCTCCATGAAACACCTCAGGAAAGATATAGAAACACACCGCCGGACCCTGACACAGGCAGCACGCAAGAAGGGCTTCGAGCTGGATCCACGGAAGGCCGAGACCCTAATCATAGGCACCCAAGGACCGAGCTACAGACTGGTGGGCTTGACAGTCGACTGGGAGCTGAAGTTCAACGAACACTTCCGGAAAAGGATAAACCTAGGCAAGGCGGCATGGGGGGTAGCAAAGAAACTCTCCAGAGTTCCCCCGAGCCAAAGACACCAACTATACACCAGCATAGCCAGAAACATCGCCACTTACGGGTGCTGGGCTTGGCAGTCCTTCGCCAAAGGCGCCCCGGAAGAGAAGAAGTTCAGGCAACTGGAGAAGTGGCAATACGCAATCGCCAGGGACATCATAGGCGCTCCATGGGGAACCCGGAGGGCCATAGTAGAGGGCCTGACTAACCTAGAGTCGATCCAGACCTTCGCACAAGGAGAACGAGACAGGGTGGAGGCACGCACATTGAGATTCCCCCACGAACCGTTACTGGACCCATCCCCGGACACCATCTACCTGAGAGGGGATCTCTCACACCGAACCCCCATCCCCATACACACCTTTCCGATACAACCCAGCGACACGAGCCGGGAGAGGTGGGAAGAGATCATCCAGGCAGAGGAAGAGGAAGGATGGCAGGGGGTTTACACGGATGGGAGCCGAATAAACAACGTCACCGGAGCGGGCACACACTTCCGAGGGAACGAGGAATTCATCTATCTCGGCAGAGTCTGCACGGTCAACGACGGTGAGATGCTAGCCATCGCCAAGGCCCTGGATACGGAAGGGGAGCTTATGATCCTAACCGACTCCCGCACAGCCATCTCCAGAATGCAAAAGATAGCCAACGGAGACCCGAACGTGGACGGCCCATCCATGGCAGTCAGGCGCGCATGGGAAGAAAGGACCCAAAGAGGGGATCTAGACACGGCAGTCATGTGGATCAAAAGCCATATAGGAATACAAGGAAACACCAAGGCGGACAAGGCAGCAAAGATAAGCACCGCCATCCAGTACGAAGACGATACGGTCACGGAACCGGGGTTAAGACAAGAAGCCAAAAGCCTAAGAGCAGAAGAACGCAATCGCCTAGGTCTAACATACCGGCCACTCCAAAGACTCGACAACCGAGAAAGACTAGCCACCCTAGCGGGAATCCTGGGCAACAAGGGCCTCAAGGAATGGAGGTTCCACATCGACAAAGCCGACTCACCGGAATGCAGATGGTGCGGAGGAGCGTTGGAAAACCTGACGCACATCTCCAACGACTGCCCACCGTGGCGGAGAAGGATTCAAGGTGGAGCGAAGGGACTTCTACAGCCGGACAAAGACTTTAACCTGGCGGAGCTACTAGACTGGGCGGAGAAGGCATAAGCGGGGTTTGGGATTTGACAGTTCCATTTTCCTTTCACATTTCTCTATTAATCTCTTCAACCTGTATCTAAACATCGCCATAGCCCTTAGGGCGGCATGCGATTAATGAAAGAAAAAAAAAAAAAAAAAAAAAAAAACAAGCGGGGTCACGTGAAATTAAAAAAAAAAAAAAAAAAGGGCCACGACTCACATCACGTGACCGAGGCCTTTTCTCGACAACCAGACGTGCCACAAGGAAGCGGACAACACCAGGAGAACCCCCTCGGCCCGACGGCCTCGAGGGCAGCGTTCGAACTCGGGGGACGACCACCAGCTCACAATCGACAGCAGACGGTCCAGACCCTGACGCCCTCCCACATACTCTACAGCACACGAGCAGGATCACGGCACACCGCCATCTAACCAACGACTACACCCACCCCACATACCACACCCCCATCGCCACTCACCACCGCCTTACCGCCACCCAGTGACACCGCCACACGGACACTCGACTGCACCCACCCGCCACAATCACTCACATGACTAGCCATAGCCATTAGCCTCACACCACATCAGCTCCCAACACAATGCCTGCCGAAAGGGGTAGGAAGAAGGACAAGGAGACATCCAAGGGACAGACAAGGAGCGCGACTAGGGAGAGGCACGAGTGCCAGTCACATCACCGACCGGTTTGCACGAGACGACCGAGTTGGAGCAGGAGAGCATCATGGTGTGATTGATCATGCCCGCCAGATCTCTAATGCTGGGAAGAGAACCTGGTAGCAGGGCCTTTCATGTGCTGGTTACATAGGTTGGTGGGAATTGAGATATCTGCAAACAAATGAAGCCGCAGCTTCTGGATTAAATCTGCCAATATTAAAAAAGTTGATTCCACTCAGACATCGGCATATCCTCTCTTGAGGGAGTATACAGCAATGTGTCCCACCCACGAGAACCGAGACTGCGATTCCTGGATATTGGGAGGCTGGAAATAGGCCTGGAGATTGGGTGGGGTTAGTACGCATCGCAAGTATGTCTGTGAGTCTCGCCATAACCCATAGGGCGGTGTGCGAGTAAAGATATTAAAGAAAAACAAAAAAGTCTGTGAGTGAGCAATTGGCCATTCGCCGCGAGCAGTTGGCGCTATCTCGGGCTGATATGTGTGGCCCGGTCCTTTGAAATTCGGTAGCTTAGGCACCGTAGCATCCACCAGGAATTGATTCAGGAATTTTTTTTTTTAATATCATTGATCGCGTGCCGCCCTAAGGGCTATGGCAATGTTTAGTTACATAAAGACCCCTCGTACTTAGACCATCCCCTGTAGGAGTGAGAGGAAAGAAAAACATGAAAGGTAGAGAAATTCTCGTCCGTCGTCGTCCCTGCCATGAACTTCCAACCTTACCCGCCTATCATTCCGTCCAGTCCAGCAGTTCCATCAGGATGTCCTTGTCTTTACTCTTGGGTGGCCTTACCAGGTCCACCCTTCCTCCAGGCCATCTTCGTTTCCATGTTCTGCATCTGTCCAGGATGTGTGCGGTGGTTTCCTCCTCCTCGCCGCACCACCGGCACTCCGGGCTGTCCGCTTTTCCTATACCGAACTGCCATTTTCTCAGGGACTTGGCCCCCAAGATACAGTCGCCCCTATTGTTTCTGGCTTCCCATGCGTCCCTTGCTAATTGTGCTGCGCCGTCGTGAGTGGGTTCACCCTGGGCGATCTTTTGTAGCTTGGAGATTGCGATCTTGGAGTCGGTGAGGATCAGAATTTCCCCGTCTTGTTCTGCGAGCGCTTCGCCCATTGCTATTAATTCTGCGTCATTAACTGTCGTTTGCACCCCTAGGTATATAGAGATCGGTGGGCGCCCTCCACTAAAGGCTCCCGCTCCAGTGATGTCATTTATTCTGCTTCCATCGGTGTAGTGTGCGGTCCATCCCTCGTCTTCCGCGTCCGCTATGGCTTTCTCGAAGTCCGCCGAGTCTGCATCCCCTGGGAGGGCTGGTAGGGTGGACAGCGGGAGAGGTGGTCTATAGTGCAGTGACCCTCGGAGGTATGTGGTTTCAGGTTCCACCTTTCGCAAGGGTTCGTTGTTGAATCTTAGGGTGCGTGCCTCGACTCTCCTGCGCTCCGCCTCCGTGAAAGTCTGAACCGATTCCAAGTTGGCGAGTCCCTCGACTATGTCCCTTCTCGTGCCCCATGGGGAGCCGGTGATTCTCTGCGCAACCGTGTATTGCCATGCCTCCAGTTCTCTGATTTTGTTGGATGCCGGGGCGCCTTTTGCGTACTCCTGCCATGCCCAACAGCCCCATGTCGCTATGGTGCGGGCAGTGTTTGTGTATAGTTGCCGTTTCTTGTTTGGGCTGTGAAGGGTTAACCTTGATGCTACTTGCCTGCCCTGCCATGGCGAACAGCTACATGCGGGGTCACATGAAAAAAAAAAAAAAAAAAAAAAAAAAGATGCTACTTGCCAGGCGGCTTTCCCAAGGTGCAGGCGCTTTTTATGGTGTTTGTTGAACTTCATTTCCCAGTCTATTGTCAGCCCAGTCATTCTGTATTCCGGACCTTTCACGCCGACGATGAGTGTTTCAATCTTTTCCGGGTCGACCTGGAAACCGTGTGCTGCTGCTACCGTGGTGGGGTTATCCCGGTGGTTCTTGATCGCGCGCCGTAACTTTGTGAGTGACTTGTGCAATATAACGCTATAAAAGTCGTCTACATATGTCCTAGTAAAGTTCCGCTAGTCTGTTTCCTTAACTACCAAGGCCACTCCTATTAGGAACAGGACTGGTGAGAGTGGCGATCCCTGCGGTGTGCCATCCGTCATCGTACCCGTAGTTCTCCGTTTCCATCCCAGACCATATTGAAATGGTTCGGCATGAGAAACGCCTCCAGACAACATGCGAGGTTGTTATCGGTCCTTCTTATCTGGGCTACTACTTTGTCTCGTTGTAGGAAGTTGAAGGCTGACTTGATGTCGTCTCCTACCAGTGCGACCCATTCATTCCTTGCCAGTCTTTTGTCTACCTCTTTGAGTACCTGTCTTTGCAGGTCCTCGGCACCTCGGTGGTGTCTGCCTCCGAGCTGGGAGTCCCTGAACAAGTCGTCTTTTCTTTAGAGTGCGCTAGCGATCACTTTTTGTCCCAGTTTGGCTACCGTGTTGAGGAGTGTTATAGGTCTCCAGCTGGCTATTTGGTCTCTGGGTCTCCCTTTCTTCAGTATCATGACAACCTCAGAGCCTCTTGCGAAGTTGTAGTCGCCATTTATGTAGTCCACTATTTTCTCCCTGACAGCTGCCGATAGTGTTGTGCCTTTCAAGAGGTTCAGTAGTCCGTATTGTATCCCGTCCGGTCCAGGAGCGGACCTTGACTTGGTCTTGGTGGGAGCCCTGTCGATTTCCCGCCTGGCCTGTTCCCTGTGTATTGTGAGTCCTGTCGGTCTTGTTGTGATCTCCGGGCTGTCCCGTCCCTGTGATATGAAGTTGCGTTCGATCAGGGCTTCGGCTATTTCCTCATCTGTACCGGGTATCCCCATCAAGTCTCTCTGTCGGAAGGGGTCTCTAGCTAGCCTGAAAATGTCCCAGGGTGAGGTGATCCTACCTTCCTCGAGGAAGTCTTCCCAGTATTGCTTCTGTTTGTCTCTTATTATGTCTCTCAGCAGTCTCCTGGCCCTCGTCTTGTCGGCGCTGCTGGCGTTGCTCTGTAGGATCGCTCTGGTCATCCGTCTTGCCTCTTTTACCTCTTTGTCAAACCATCGTTTCGTGCGTCCGGTGATTCGTGCCTCTTTGGTGAACTTTTGGCTTAGTTCGCATAGTAGGTGGTAGCCGTCGACACCCTCGGCTATCCTTTTGTTTCCGTATTTGTCGACAAAGGCTTCCCATTTGTCCCAGTCTGTCACTTTGATGGTCTTGACTGCCGTCCTCTCCCTGGTATTTAGTTTTCCAGCGATCATTGCGTGGTCCGAGCCAGCTATCCACGTTGTTCTTGTGGTCTTCCATTCCCCGGGTTTTGCGAACACTGGGTCGAGGAGCGCCGTTCTCATTTGTCCACTGATTGTCCGTGTCCATGTGATTGTGCTTCTGTCTATTTGTTGGATCAGGAATTGAGGCAGCACGGGTGACTGCTGAGGCGGCGAGTGGCTGCTCGGAGAACTGTAGGCTGGCGTTGATATCGGCATCACTGCTGCTTGCACTGCGGGTGGCACCCCTGGTGAAGCTGAGGTTGGGGGTTGGGGAGAGCTACAAGCTAAAGAAGAAGTGGGGATACCAAGACCACCCCGAGACAGCCGCTGCCACCGGACTGCCGCCACGAGAATGATGTCAAAGAACCAAACCATTCTCCCTGAATGACTCGGAATTAAAATACACTTTGTTGCCAGCAGGTTTGAGTTGCTTTGTGCAAATGTTCTCTTGTAGGATAAACGGTTAGATGTCAATTGGAAGGGCATGCCATGGTGGTGTGGACTAGAGGTTGATGCCCAGCAGTCTCGAACCAGACTATGGCTTAGATGCCCCGTAGAATCGCTGCAACGGCACCTTGTGGGCTGGTGCAGCAGGGCTGACAGCTGGCTCGCTACGAGGATTCAGAGACATGAGTCGTAGGGCATATATAATGGTCTTCCGACTATCCTTATAATGCTAACCCCTCTGTCGACGATTAAACACAAAAAGATGACTTCCAATACATTAAACTAATGCTAGATAAAACCAAACGTGTTTCCACGATTGCTGTTAAGCCTTGCCCACCTTCAGCAAGCTCAACATTACCCATATTGCCATTCCTCCATTCAAGCTCTCTCAAAGCTCAGGATCAAAAGCCAGATAACCCATGCACGTTGAATACATAACACTATCGAGCCAACTATTTGCACGCCACAGGAAACCGTACTGATTGGTCTCTGGGCCGTTGACAACCTCTGCCACAACCCTGAGGTTTGCTCCAGCAAGGAAATCAAGGGAGCTTATACCGAGGAAGATTCTAGGGGTTCTCAAAAAAGCCACCTAATACGATTGGAAAATACTTTATTTTCCATGTGGATTATAGAGAACCAGTCATGAGGACAAGGACAATACGGCCTAGTGACTTACCTCCCCGACAAATGACTGGTACCATGCGTTATAGTGTTGTGGTGCCATCCAAGGTCTCAATGAACCTGTGCAGACGACTCCACTGGTGACACCCGGGGTCCCCTCTGGATATGCAACCCATGTTACCCCCAAACTCTGCACAATCGTGTCCCACCATGCTTCTAGAATAAGTGTGAACCCGTTTGCGGTTTCATCAACCGCATGTATATTCACCCTCGGATTATATCTCTTGTCAAAATCCATTCCATTCAAAAACAGGGCCACTTTCGCCTTTTTGATAAACGGCTCGGAAAACTGGATTAGAATGCGTCTGGGACTACTTGCTAAGGTAAGCGGTTCCGTCATGGTATAAGTGCCAGTACGGAGAACCGGGTGGTTTGCGGGGATTTCGAGCCAGCTGCAGGTTGCAGAGAAAATAATATTGTTACCGGAATCGAGAATGACGTTGTAGATGTCACCTTCCGTGACCCATTTGTAGGAAGCGAAGAGGTGGATATTAGTAGTGGGAGAGGCTTCAATGCTGGTCAGAGAAATAGCCAGGGAGGGGAGGGGAACCTGCGCTTTCTTGGGTAGGACCCAGTGAATGGGGGTCGCAGCGTGGTTCTCTTGGTGCCAGGTGTGGATATTGACAATTGAATTTTGGAGCAGATATTTCTGATAAGGAGGGAGAACTACTAATAGAATAATCAGAAACGTGTACAATCCGAAGAGTCCCATATTGCCTCTACATGTGCTGCAGGATATTCAATTTACCGTCGCACATCGCCAAGAACAATACAGCCTCAAGTATGCTCCAAAGAACAGGGACTTCATAATGTAAGTTAATTTTTTTTTTTTTTTTTTTTTTTTTTATGTCATTACTCGCATGCCGCCTTGTAGGCTATGGAGAGGATTTAAATACATAACAACGAATAAACAGAGTATAACATCACAGAAAAGGTAAAAAACAACGTCGCAACATCGAGCGTGTCCTGCACCAAGTTGATTGGTGGTTCCTACATGCATTTCGGAGGTGTGCTTTCACAAACGAGAAGTAGTTCTGACAACGCACACATTCCAGGGATGACCAGGCAATGCGGTTTCGATGCGGATACATAATGTTCCGCCCATATCTAGATGTTAACATTCAAGAAAGAACTTTTTTTTTTAATTTTTTTTTTTTTTAATCAGGTAACCCCGCTTGCAGCGCCAAGCCATGGCAGGGTCCCTGGGCAAGCCCTCGAAGCCCGGAGACAGGCTTAACAAAGGCAAGAAAGGATATTGGGATTGTAGGACGGTTACAGGTTATCGTATGCGAAGGATTTGTGCTTTGTTAACGGGGTCTAGTATAAAGACCATGTATGCTCAGTAGTTATTCAATTCAGCAACGTTGTGATCTCGCCCCCCCGCGTCCTCAACAGAAGCATATTCTCGTGGACACAAGTCTTTGTGTGTTAGTTTCACCAGTTCCATTTTCCAGTCACCAGAAAGGAAATATTGGAGCCGCATGTCTTGTTACAATGTACCGATAGGGAATCGTCTGCTGGCTGTAAACCGCCTGGGCGGCCCCGGCGGAGCTTCTAATGGGTGGGCCGGTTCAGGCAGACCTCTCGCGCAAATACTAATAGCATCACCAGTTTGAGCCTGTGAGGAGTTCAGTTCACTATGCTGTCTGTTGTTAACTGTGTTCTATGTTCCGTATTCTGTGTTCTTGTGCTGATTATCTATGTAGAGGTGGGAGACTGCCGAAATCTAACTCACATGTCCTGCTACAGCAGAGTACACTACATTCTCCTTCCACTTTCATGACAACTTTTTTGAACTATCAGCCCTTTGGCATCCTCTCTGCAGCCAGCTCAGTGGCCAGCTCCCTCATCAACAACACGGTCCACACCTCGACAACCACCTGAAGGGGACGAGGCAGAAGGGAAAAGAGGTGGCCGGCCACCGGGAGTCGGGTGCGCCAGAGGATCAAGGCGTGGAGGAAAGAGAAGAGGGAGGTGAAGGGGTATGGGGAAGGAAAAGTGATGGAGTGGAATAGGGTGGCGGTGTCCAATTTCACAGCCATGCGCCTGGAGAGGGGGAGGTGCAAGGCATGGTTGAAAAGGATAGGAGTGGTGGAGTCAGATTTTTTTTTTTTTTTTTTTTTTTTTTTTTTTTTTTATATCATTACTCGCGTGCCGCCCTGGGGGCTATGGCGAGATTAGTTACATGAAATTAGATACATATGAAGGTAGAAGAAAAGGAATAAGAAAAGATCCTGTGTGTCTCCTATGCCCCTGCCCACTCCAAGATGTCTCTTAGTGGGTCTGTGTCCTTGCTCTTTGGAGGAGTGACCAAGTCTTGCATGCCTCCTGGCCACTTTCGTTTCCATGTCCTGCACCTAGTGAGCACATGTTCAGTAGTCTCCTCCTCCCCCCCACACCGTCGACATTCTGGGCTGTCTGCTTTCCCGATTTCGTACTGCCATTTCCGTAGTAACTTGCCGCCCAGTATTCCTGCTAGTGTGGCTATGTGTCGACTTCCAAGTCTTGTCAAGGGACGGTAGCTGAGCCCTAGCCGGTTTCTCTCTGTGGCGCGCTGATGTCTCGAGGTTTGTCGTATCCCATCTTCTGTTATGGTTTCATCTTGGTAGGGGAGGCATGTGCCTATTTTCGCAGCTGTGTCTGCCTCGGTGTTCCCTTTGACTCCTATATGGGACTTGACCCACATCACTGCAACGTCCCAGTCACCTCGGTCTGTTCTCGCTTTCCAGGCGTCTCTAACCAGTTTTGCCGGTCCTTTGTGGGTGGGCTCTCCCTGGGCGATCTTTAGGAGCTTGGATATCGATACCTTAGAGTCGGTTATGATCAGGAGTTCCCCAGCTTGATTGCGTAATGCTTCGCTCATGGCAATGAGTTCTGCATCATTGACAGTAGTCTGTTCCCCTAGGTATGTGGAAGTAGAGGTGTCTTTTGTGTAGGTGCCTAGGCCTGTCTTGTAATCTATCCTGCTCCCGTCAGTGTAGACGGATTTCCACCCCTCGTCCTCGGCATTGGCTATGGCATTCTCGAACTCGAGCTTGTCTGCGTCCGCAGGTAGTGCTGGTAGGATGGCTAGTGGTAGGGGGTTGTTGTGTGAGAGAGACCCCCGTAGGTACCTGCACTCATTATCCCTGTTTTGGATTATCTCATCGTGGAACCGTAGGGCCCTGGCTTCTACCCTCTGGCGTTCTCCTTCTAGGAATGTTTGGGCTGATTCTAGGTTGGCTAGGTGGAGTCAGAGAGGTGTGGTTGCGGGGAGGTACAGACTGGGGAGCATCGAGCTTTCTGGTGCTGTCAGCAGAGGTACCGTCCAGAAGGCTTTAAAGAATGGGGAGACATGGAAAAGAACTCGAAATGGACAGCAGAGGATGGGGAGGAGTGGGATGAGTTGGAGAGGTTCTTTTCCGGAATAAGGTTTTAATAATCAGCGGGCGAGGTCATCTACTTAGAAGTTTTCTTTTAGCCTGTCTCCGGGCTATAAGGGCTTGCCTGGAAACCCTGCCATGGCTTCGTACTGTAAGCGGGGTTATGTGATATTAAAAAAAAAAAGATAACCACCTCAGGCCACGTACTCGATCACGTGACTGAGGCCATACCGCACCGCATACCGCAAGAACTGACCAGCTACAGACACGCCGGAAGAAGCCCGGAATTTCTTCCTTTTCCTTTTCCTTAATTTTATCTTATGTACCTAACACCTCGCCATAGCCAACAGGGTGGTACGCGAGTAATGATATTACAAAAAAAATAGCAATCCTACCCTCGTTACCAGCCAGCGCCGAGAAGGAGGAGTGGAAGCAAATCATCACCGAGGCGGAGAACGAAGGATGGATGAGCATATACACAGACGGCAGCCAGATCGAAGGTAACACAGGCGTCGGCTTATACAGACTGGGGTCCAGGACCTCCACTTACCTAGGAGAAAAAGCGACCGTCAACGACGCGGAGCTGATATCCATAGGACAAGCGTTGGAGGAACCGGACGGAGAAATCCTCATAATTACCGACTCGGAAACTGCGATGAACAGACTCCAAAGGTTAGCGGATGGCAAACCCACACACGAAGGAGCAACTCAAATGGTCAAGGAAGCGTGGGAAAGAAGAGAAGCGAGGGGAGACAAAGACGTGGTAGTAATGTGGATAGAAGGTCACCAGGGAATCTAAGGCAACGAGGAGGGCTGACAAAGCAGCCAAAATCGGTGTCTCCCTGCAATACCAAGAAGAGACGATCACTGAAGCAGGCATGAGACAACAAGCTAGAATCTTCTTCCTGCTCTCAATTTCAACGCCATAGCCCCTAGGGCGGCATGCGATTATGATATATATAAAAAAAGAAAAACAAGCTAGAATCTGGAGAGCGCAAGAAGGAACAGACTGGGTCTGAGCTACAGATCACTCCAAAGACTAGGTCACAGGACATCAATGCTAGCAGGGCTCCTCGGCGGCAAGGGCCTCCGACAATGGAAATACAGCCTAGGAAAGGCAGATGGCCCAGAATGCAGATGGTGCGGAGAAGAGGAGACAACGGCCCACGTGCTAGACCGATGCAGAGTATGGAAGAAGAAGTGGCCCGGAGGACGCGACGCTGGGTTATGCTACAGACAAAAATGATGGGTTCGAGTCAGTAGCCGGAAGGATTGCCAGCACTCTCGAGGTCGATGAGGAGGAGAGAGTGTCCTGGGGACGAGATGTACACCTACTGCAGGCAGACATTGAGGTCATTGACCTCAAGCTGTGCAAGGAAGACGCCCCAGCCAAATGGGAAAAGGCCATCAATGAGGCTAAGGGTGACTCGGTGGCTATTTTCACAGATGGCAGCCGCAGTGAGGAAGCCGGTGTTGGTGGCGGATGGTGCTGGAGGCAGGTGGTAGCAGGTGAGTCAGAAGGGTCCCGGTGGGTAGGCACAAAAGCAACTGTGTTTTTTTTGTTTTTTTTATCATTACTCGCATGCCGCCTGTAAGGCTATGGCGAGGAAGCAACTGTGTGGGACGGCGAGGTCTCAGAATGAGGGGTGCCCTTGAAGCAGTTGATGGCAGTGCAAAAGTGCTACTACTTGCAGACTCTCAGGCAGCTATCAGTGCAGTCCAGAAAGCAGGAAAAACTGGCAAGGCAAGGGCCGCAGACCTAGCGCGGGTGATAGAGCTGATTGCAGAGAGGTGGCGGAGGCTAAGGGAGGCGGATGCAGTGAAGCTGGCATGGGTCAAGGCCCACGTGGGGATAGAGGGCAATGAGAACGCAGTTGAGTTGGCCAAAGAGGGGGCCAAGTGCATGAGGTATCATGGGCAGGCCACTGAGGGCAGGCTGCGTCAAGACTTAGTTCGAAAAAGAAAAGAGGAGAGGGAGCGTGCAGGCTTTGGGAAGGGCAAATTCGTAAAGTGGGGCAGGAGAGCACACAAATTACACATGGCTGCGGACTGGAAAAGGCGGAGCTATGTGGGGGAGGATTGTCAGCGGCGAGGAGGTACAATGCACATGTGGTGAGGCATGGAGTGCTGAGCATGTGGTGTTCAGATTCACCGAACTGGAGCGGCCCCAGAGGAAGGACAAAGATGGGGCGCATGTCACCTGGCAGTCCTGGGAGGACCTAGAGGAGAAAGGGTGGAAGCAAGCAGGCGTGGTGGGCGACCCGGTCGAGTACTGGTTTGCCTGCCTCGATCTGGGGTAGCCGGGGACGGAGGGCACTGGGTGCTCAAGGTGTGTATGTAGATTCCGTAGTTACTTGTTCCAAACCTGGCCGGGGTATATGGGTCCCTGCCATAGGCTGGTAGCCTGTTTGCGGGGTTACGTGAATTAAAAAAAAAAAAAAAAAAAAAAAAAAAAAAAAAAAAAAAAAATCACGAACCCTCCTGAAGGCGACAAGGGGACAGAAGCCGGAGATTGACTGGTAGCACTGATTGAATGGATGGAAAAGTGACGGACATTCACGGACATCGGGGACGGGAGTAGTCTCACCCTTTTTTCTCTCAGACTTTTCCTTTTATTTTTCCTTTTACTTCCTTCTCTTTTCCATAACTTATCTCCTATGTAATTAAATCACCATTGCCCCTAGGGCGGCACGTTATCACTGATATTGAAAAAAACAAAAACAACAGTCAATATCTGCGCGATTCCACTTTCTCAGTTTTGCACATACAGCACCTAATCAAAGGTTATCACGACAACTTTACATGTATAAACAAAGTTGCAACATGACCTCGTGCTGGCTGTACCACAATGAAAATTACTCAATTCGGTCAATCATTAATTATATTACATGGTCTGTAAATACAGACATCTTTCCAAGGCAGTACTTCAGCTGCTAGTTCGTTGTAGTTAATTCCGCGGATGTAGGCTGTTCCTGATGATTAAAGGCCTAATTTCAGTTACTGATTGGTTGACGCTATTCAGGCCAGGCTAGTCCAGACTGGTCCAGGCGGCCCAGACCGGTCGAGACAGGTCCAGACCATTTAGGTATAACTTTTTAAGTTTTTAAACCTCGACAAATCTCCACGCGGTCACATACCCTTCTATTCATTTCACCACCTATTGTTCTTTCAGATTGAAGTCTCATATCTCGTGAAACGTGTGTTTTTTCACCACCTCTCATTCTTTTCACGTGTATTTCTTTCCCTACCCATTATTCCTTCAGCTACCGCATATGTCTATTTCACCACCTATTATTGTCTCATGTACATAGCCATGCTATTTCACTCTTTGATCTGCACTGGCATGAATGGCGTGGCCTGGCCTGAATGGCCTGACCGGCCTGGACGGCCTGGACCGGCCCAGACCGACATCATGGCGGGCCCAGTTGGGAACACCAAGCGCTGAATCTCAGGCCGGACTGAATCTTGAGTCAGCTATTAAGACTCTATATTGTTGAGTCATCTCCATTCATGTTTTGACACTATTTGGTATGAAGATAGACTCTCGCTCCATAAACCTCTCTCACTGGATATGAGGCGTTATTGGCTAGAAGGTCCATCCTCGAAAATATCCACTATGAGGGGTTCTTCTGTAGCTGCGAACCAGGGACTTATTCACGAGCATAGTCTTACTAACGAGTAGGGTCTTATTCGCGAGGCTTTACGGTAGTGTCAGAACTGAAGTCTCCAGTACTATCAAGATTCAGGCCACCGAATTTGTGGATCCAGCTGGAGAGTATCAATATTCAGGCCACCGAATCTGTGGACCCAGCTCAAGAGATAATTTAGGACATGCAAGAAGTGATGTTGGATCGCTTAATTCACACTTATCGGCCGAACTTATAGCTGAAGACTCAGCTGGTCAAGACCAATATGGCTCCAAGGCGCATGGGCCAGTCCTTGACGCAGGCAATGCATTGTCTGGAATCAACCACCTCGTTCAACCCAGTCCCAGACTCCAGTTCCAGAGGACGAACAAGCCGCACTTTCACTTCAGCGCTTGGAAAAGCACTTGACTTTGGGCATGTTTTACCTCTTAACTTGCTCCTGCAAGTTATACATGTACGTTTCTGCTATAGTTCTGATTGCGCATGCATGTATATAGCACAAGAATTGACCTCCGCTCCAACCTGTCTAAGCGGATCGCCTGCCTTATTGGAAAACACGCTGGTCCTGGCGTTATCCAATGTGACAGGTTTCACTGTAGGTCGGAAGGAGTCAAAGCCGATGTGTTTTGGTCCACTCGCGAGTTCAGTCCTGGAACGGTTCCCCCGTGCATGAAGCGGCCCGCTCACGAATCACAACTTTAGCGTTTTGTTTCTTTTTTTTCCGCCTCTTCGCTCAGTTGAGGTGAAAAAATAAAAAGAAACCTATAGCATATACATAATTTAACACATAACTACTTCATGGCGACTGTGAAGGACACAGCGAGTTTGATAACTGTGGGCACAATTGGTTTGATCTATAGATACAGGTCTTATAACCACATGAAGCCAGCAGGTGTAAAGTTTTTCACTTCCAATGCGCTAAAGTTCTTAACACTTGGCAGCGATGGCTTGGTTGCTCAGCGCTTGAGCTTCCTAAGCGTCGTCAAGTTATAAGCTGAAGCAAGACATTGTCACCATGGTAGCTGATACCTCCATAACGGGGTGATCGGCTCCATGACTGCCTGTTTAGTCCTCCGGGGTGTTGTGATATAAGAAAAGGAAAAAAAAAAAAAAAGGAAGTCCTCCAGTTCAGAATTTCTCCGGGTAGGCACATTAGGTGGGATGTCTTGGGATTTTCTGTGTGGACTGTCTGGTATCGTGCAGACCACTCAATGTCGCGGGTGCTGTACGTGCTGCAGGTTTCACGGATGCATGAGACGGGAGAGGCGAGGCATGCAGAATGAGTGTAAGTTAACCCGTGAATACTACATACACCCAGCAAGTGAAGGGGTATCGTTACCGTAGCACGTTTTCCATGATTGCGGTGGTATTCGTCAATTATGTTATTTAAATCGCCATAGCCTATAAGGCGGCAAGCGATCAATGATATAAAAAAAAAAAAAAAAAAAAAAAAAGAATATGTTATTTTGGTCGCAAGCAGTGTTGTTTTGCCGTTACACAGTACCTATACCGCAGGGCATTTCGACGGCGGTGGTGGCTTAGTATCGGTGACTGTGGGTGTGAAGTCTCTAATGATCTTGAGGGCATGATGAAAATTCTTCATGCATATACAGTCCAGAGACTCTATTTGCCATAATTCAGCAACCTTGCAGACATTCCCGAAATATCCCAACTGTAAAAGGTAATTGTACTAGTATGGTCCTGACGAGTGTGTTACTGCAGCAGCTATGCAATAGCTGATAATCATTGAGACAGTCCTGTACGACATTCCAACAATCGAACTACGTAGACTTTGTCTTGCTGTTATGGCGCTAAAGTTTATGGCCTGAATGCGGTCCGAGAGCCGCAGGCAGAATGTGCCTACCCGAAGAGGTTCTACCTCAAGTGATATTTACTATTTAGGCGATATTTCCTAATTTTTTTTTTTTTTTTTTTTTTTTTTTTTCCCATGCCCACGCCCACACGACCCAGGACAACTACCACCCAGGACGAGCGTTTGGAAGCGACCCCACAACCACAACGTCCTCCCCAGCGAAAACCACATAGATCGAAAGCTCTCAGCGAGCTGAGTCTTTTGATCTAATTTTTGATCCCAAATACCCGACACCACAAATTTCCCCCGAGGGGTAAATTTCGAGGAATCGTTCAGCTCACTACCGCTGTTTCCAACACATCCACCCTCAACTCCGCGCCAAGAGCCAATAGAAAAGACCTTAACCGGCGCCACCACCTAATAAGAAAATGCCCAGAAGCAAGAAGACACGGAGAGGGCCTCCGCCGCCTTTCCCCCGCTCCCGGACTGGGAAGTCTTAGACGAGGAGTTACAAGACCATAAATTCGATCTGGGCAAAATCGCCGCATCGCTTTGGAGGTACTACTCGGACTATGGCCAGTACCTAACGGAGGGTTCGATCCTAAGCATACGCTTCGAAGACAATGAATGGGGCAGGTTGAGTATACAGACAGATCCACACCCGCCCGCCACACCCCCACCACCACCACTGCCATTGCAGCCACTGGGGCTTAGCCCCATCACGTGCATAGACATACAACCGATGGAGAGCACCTCTGAAGTCCTCGGCTTCAGCACAATTGACATCGTGCATTCGGAGGAGCCCTCCCCGAGCCCACAACCCACTCTGCCCCTGCCCCTGCGGTCAAGACTGAGACAAGAAAGCGGAAAGGCAAAGCGGCCTCAGCGCAAACGCCGTACGCCCTTAAACGCAGACTTGACGACGCGGAGGCTAGGAAAATAGCCACTGCACCACCGGTTGGGAACCCAGCCGCCGACAGCACCCCTGCCAGCACCACAGCAGCGACCCCATCGGCCCCCAGACCCACCCCTGCCCCACGCCCGCCCCGCCGAAACCCAAAACCCCTCAAACCACAAAAGCCAGACCCCCGACACACCCATCCAACCTCGGTACCACCACTCCCAAAGAAGGCATCGTAGTACATGGGATAGCCCTGAGGAAGGACCTCGGGAATGTCCGAAGATGGATGGAAGCAGACAATAAAGATATAGGAAAGATTACGGGGATCAGATGGCTGAGAAACAAGACGACATTGAGGGAGGAAGGGAAAAAGACAAGTTCGGTAGTTGTATACCTGGAGGACACAACGGAAGTAGACAGGGTGAGACTAGGAGGAAGATGGTTGAGAGGCTGCCAGTACGAGTCAGACAGAGGACGGAAATAGGCAAAGGACGCCCCCCTGCATCGGCTTGGATCATCCACCCATAATACCAGTGAGAGTCGTGGGTTTCATGTAGCTACATTTTAGTTTTCCTTTACTTAAATAAAGACCCTCGCCATAGCCCATAGGGCGGCACGGAAGTATTGATATAAAAAAAAAAAAAAAAAAAAATTCCTATTTTTTTTGGGCCGGGACACAAGACTATGTGATACTACACAATGCGGATATGTTCGGGAAACATCGATATGCGTGGTGAAACAGAAAGTGATAGTATTAACTTAGGCTATTGGCACCATGAGCCTATGACCTGCATGCAAGCTTATAATATGTGTTTTTCTTTGAGAATCGATGTGTAGATGACAGAAGAGAATCAAAGGCATAACACTATGTAAAAAATCCACTATAGTAGAAAACCTTTTGCCTGTGATCAGAAAAAGATTTATTCGCAACTGGACTGGTTCTCTCACGAACTCAGCCTGCTCATGGATGGAGAGGTCCGTTTGCGAGCGGACCTGAATATTCCTCATCTCCACAAGAACCGAATTTGCTATGCCTCTATTTAGGGAGGATTTGATAGGAATACGCCCCTAAGCCCAATCCTTCATGTCCGAATTTCAATGCTTTAGGTACTATTAAATGAGGTGAATTATAAGCCAATCGTTCCAATATATTTCTACGGGATGCGAATACCACATTCATCCCATCTAAGTATGGGAAAGTAGTTGACGTATATCTCTCCTTACACAAAAACATTTCTGGGAATAGTTAGGCTGCCGAGACAAGATTGAGCGGGATCTGCAATCTAACTCACGTCAAATATGAATGTAGCTGAAGCGATTGCGAAATGGTTTGTAAAGTTTGACTTTCAGTTTGCATTGGACACCGTAATGTGCAGCTGAGTATCATGAGCTGCAACAAGCGCAAAAAAGCTGCAGTACTCAGCTGAGTCCAGGTCATTTGGAAAGAGCAGCTGAAGCAGCAAAAAAAAAAGAAAAAAAAAAGAAAAAAAAGAAAAAAGCAAGGACCATAGAGCATGTGAACTTACGAATATGTGTGCAATCAGTTACGTTTTGAAAACTGGCGTTTCGAAGCAAGGGAGGAATTCGTCAGTGTAGCAGCCCGCAACAAGCTGAGGTTGTATAACAAACAGCGAGCGAGGTGTAGAAGAGGCCTCAGAGAATATAAAAGTAATCCCAACTGCCCCAACAAGTCCACATCCATCTACTCAGCATCCTGCGTTGTTCCAAATCAACTCTTCTCGAGCTTTCTTCCTCAATTCATTATTTTAGGCATTAATCTCCTTATAAAACTCTTGCCGAAAGCCATGGCCGACGTAGAAACAATAACGCCTCTCCCAGGTTCATACGTGGCAGCGATTGATTCCACTATCCCAGGGGCACAGGAATCTGGAAACTCAAATACAAATCTCGTTATCTTTTGGCAAGGTTCCGACCGTACAATTTACAGATCACCTCTTGCCGACAAGAAACACATTACAAAATTCCATTATATCCCCGAGCTGCCAGAGGGACCTACCCCCATCACAGCTACTGTCGGAAGTATAGGTTTTTGTCCACCTACGATCAGGCCGGTCCCGCTTGAGGTATGTTCGACATTGTTACTTTCTTCTTTTTTTTTTCGTATTTTTCATCTCTCACTACATGTATCCCAGCATAATGTACATTACAACTAAATTTCTGCTCGCCGTCTCAATCGCTCAGCTTACATAATTCTGGGGAGATGGTGCCATCTTTTCCTAGAGCCATTTCCCAATGTTTTTATAGCTCTTGAGTAGAGGTGGAAATGCTAACCATAATCAAACTCACAGCAACTTGTTTACACTATTGCAGAACTGAAGTCGGGGACAGGGGATGTCGATAAGACGGCATCTCAATTGCTGGAAGTCAGCTGCAAATGTTATCGTACAATTGGTATCCCGACCGCCGACTCAAAGCTTGCACTTACTTCAACGGATTTTTACAAGACTCGAGTAGTCTACCAGATCCCAGGGTATGACATCGCACTCCCTGGTTGTCGTTATAACATTTTGCTGCTCATGTGCTGAATTCCAAGTTACGTGTACGCAGGGGTTCAACAGTTGAGCAAGATGTCAGAGGCGTTGCATACATTCAATTTTCGGACCTCAAATCTGATACCAATATGGCGGCATGTGGGTATGATGGAAAGCGTTATATTGTTTATAATGCAGTGGATAACCACGCGAATGTCCTTGTATTTCGTCAGCTCAAAGGTATGTAGTAAACATGGTGTGGGGTACAACTACGGTGGTTGCTAATAACCAGTTACAATGGTAGACCCGAACGAACCGCCATCATCGGGAGAAATTATTCCATATCTCCCTAGTGTGCGCTTCAATTCTCCGCTAGCGATAGTTGCAGGCCCAGACACGATTACAGTTTACTACTTACATAACGACGGTAGTGTTTATGGTACCTCTCGAGACAAAAATTCGAAGTGGGATCGCAGTCCACATCTGGTGGTCAGCTTTCAAAACGTTTTCAAAGACAGCAAACTTGCAGCTTATAGCTGTGAACCATACAATATTGTTATCTACCAAGACAGAGAACCCGGCAATTACTACTTCTCTTACGTTTATGACTCACCGTAGGCCAACCTTGTCCTCGTACAGTCAAAGTTCACAAGCACTAACTTCCTTATCATCACAGCGAGAGACACCCGCATTAGTGGAATCTAGATTGAAGGAAGACCTTGTCTACCAATAGGATTACCAGCGGCATTCGTTGACTTCGTTTCAGGATTGATCGGAAAGTCTATTCTCCTTTTTGCTTGGACGGCACAAGTACGAAAAAAAAAAAAGGTAAAAAAAAAAAATCTATATATAAAAAAAAGATGGAAGCATTGGGAGCAATGATTTGGTCTAAAGCTTTTGGCTTTTGAAGGCGGCAACAGAAATCCTGGCGGGGATAATTTTGGACTTTAATGTTGTATTCAGTTGAAGACGTTCTTTTCAATGACATCAGTTCCTTCTCTGCATTGCATCAAAGAAAGTGGTTTTATTGTAACTGTGAATTAGTCTGGACCTACTGTAATTCGCCACAACACGATGTACACCACGTCCTGAGACATGTTCTATACCAAAACGGACCTTTTTTTTTTTTTTTTTTTTTTTTTTTTATTCACGTAACCCCGCATACAGGCTACCAGCCTATGGCAGGGACCCATATACCCGGGCCAGGTTTGAGACAACTAACTACGGAATCTACATACACCCTTGAGCACCCAGTGCCCTCCGTCCCCCGGTCCCCGGCTACCCCAGATCGAGGCAGGCAAACCAGTACTCGACCGGGTCACCTTCCACGCCTTCTTGCTTCCATCCTTTCTCCTCTAGGTCCTCCCAGGACTGCCAGGTGACATGTGCCCCATTTTTGTTCTTCCTCTGGGGCCGCTCCAGTTCTGTGCATCTGAACACCACATGCTCAGCACTCCATGCCTCACCACATGTGCATTGTACCTCCTCGCCACTGACCATCCTCCTCCACATAGCTCCGCCTTTTCTAGTCCGCAGCCAAGTGTAATTTGTGAGTGCTCTCCTGCCCCACTTTACGAATTTGCCCTTCCCAAAGCCTGCACGCTCCCTCTCCTCTTTTCTTTTTCGAACTAAGTCTTGACGCAGCCCACCCTCAGTGGCCTGCCCATCATACCTCATGCCCTTGGCCCCCTCTTTGGCCAACTCATCCGCCTTCTCATTGCCTTCTATCTCCACGTGGGCCTTGACCCATGCCAGCTTCACTGCATCCGCCTTCCTTAGCCTCCGCCGCCTCTCCGCAATCAGCTCTATCACCCGCCCTAGGTCTGCGGTTCTTGCCTTGCCAGTTTTTCCTGCTTTCTGGACTGCACTGATAGCTGCCTGAGAGTCTGCGAGTAGTAGCACTTTTTCACTGCCATCAACTGCTTCAAGGGCACCCCTCATTCCTGAGACCTCACAGTCCCACACAGTTGCCTTTGTGCCTACCCACCGGGACCCTTCTGACTCACCTGCTACCACCTGCCTCCAGCACCATCCGCCACCAACACCGCCTTCCTCACTGCGGCTGCCGTCTGTAAAAATAGCCACCGAGTCACCCTTAGCCTCATTGATGGCCTTTTCCCATTTGGCTGGGGCGTCTTCCTTGCACAGCTTGAGGTCAATGACCTCAATGCCTGTCTGTGGTAGGTGTACATCTCGCCCCCAGGACACTCTCTCCTCCTCATTGACCTCGAGAGTGCTTGCAATCTTTCCAGCTACTGACTCAAACCCATCATTTTTGTCTGTAGCATAACTCAAGCTAAAGTCTCTCCAGTCCCTCCCCCTTTCACCCTCTCTCTCTGGGTCTTAGCCCGAGGTTTGGCCTCGAACGCTGGGAAAAGGAGGTGGACCCTGAGTCCCTGACACCAAGAACTGGACACGTAAGATGATAGCCGAATATTGGAAATGGAGGGACCAAAACGACTAGTGGGACGATCGAGAGGAGACTATAAGCAAGGTCAAGGCAGTGATCCAGACACAACTGTAGAGATTCTTACACTCCATCATAACCGGGCCGGCAAAGATGCTAGACAGCAGAACAGCGAGAATAGAGGAGAGAATCGCACAAACGAATCAAAAAATCCTCTACCTGTCAGGGACAACGTTGGTCAGGACCAACTACATCATGCATCAACTGCGACACGTCTATGACACACCGAAACAAGCAAGCACCCCGTCAACCAGCCCCACCGATGCAGGGAACCCCGACCGTCGCCACAGGGAGCAAAAGGATGGAGTATGATCTCAGGGACACCTCCTTGGGAGGCAGCCAACACACCTACACAGCATTACAGGCGAGGAAGGAGAGCGAACCAAAACCAGCAGGACCAAAAACAATTACCCCGGTGGTACCCACTTACATTCCAACACACCCAGTCAGTGAGACAGACAGGACACTGGTCCAAGAAGACCCCGAAACATCCGGAAGAATAAAAGGGGTAACGCTATCCAACATCAGAATGTGCGACAGCAAGCACTGACTAAGGGACATCGAAGAACCGATGCCAGACATCGAACCCGAAGCACCAACGCTGGACGTCGGAACCGACACCGCAACGAGATCATCACAGGCCACAATTTTTTTTTTTTTTTTTTTTTTTTTTTATTTCATTACTCGCATGCCGCCCTATGGGCTATGGCGAGGGTTTTATTGATAAACTAATAAAAGAAAAACGGTCTTAAGTACATGATGCCCGCGGTTTATATGGTATTGCGGGGGAAGCGGTCAGTAGGTCCAAATCATCTCCGTCCCCTTTCAAACTCGTACTGGCTCGCCTTGAGCCATCTTCCTCCGAGTACAGGCCACACAAGGAAGAGGAACCTATAGAGGGAGAGGCATACGGGGACGACAGAACATACAAGGAAGAGTGCACCAAGGGGAGAACAAAGCCACAGCCAGTGCATCGCTCCTCGCGACAAATACCGAGAAACCCGCCACCTCCAAAAAGAAAGAGGAGGCAGAGAGAGATACCCCCACAGGAACAAACATGACAACTGAGACCACTGTGCTGAAGGCAACAGAACCGGATGGACCAGTGACTACAATGCCCAACTTATACGCTATGGCAGCCAAGAATGCTCCGGTCAAACAACAACACATGGCTCTGAGACAGACTACAACTAGCAAGATGATCAGGAGCTCAGCTAAGGACGAGGGAATGGGAAGAAATAAAAACTATTGGCAGGTGCGCATATACACTGGAACTGCGCCACTTGAATGGGGGTTTCAAACAGACATGTCAATGCTGTGGAAGACTGGGGGAACACCACACTGACTGCAGTAGAGCAAACAGCAAACAACAATGAATTCGACTACCGAAGAACACACGACCCCACAGGGCACGGGGGAGGAGGTGGGGGAGGGGGAAGCGGAGGAGGAGGGGGATGAGAGGGAGAGGGAGAGAGTAGAAGGAGAAGTGAGGGCTGCGTTGCAGGGCACCAAAAACAATTCGGCACCGGGACCCGACGGAATCGGATACCGTTTGATCAAAGCTGCCCTGAAGACTCCCATCGGGGATGAGCTAGTGAGGGAGATCGCCGAAAACTGGATCCGGAACAGGACCCCAGCGGAGTGGAGAGAGATGAGGGTCGTCATGATACCGAAGCCGGGCAAGGACATCAAGACGGCGAAAGCGTGGAGGCCAATCAACCTGATTAACTGTATCGGGAAGATCGGGGAGAAAGTCATGGCCAGCAGGCTACAGAAAGAAGACCGACTCTTCCACAGGCTCCAGCTAGGAGCACGCAAGGGGAGGAATGCGATCCAGGCGATGGCGAGGGCGGTAACAAAGGTGCAGAGGTGCCTGCACAGGGGGGAGAGAGCAGCGTGGGTGACGGCGGATGTTAAAGGAGGCTTTAACATCGTGAGGAAGGAGGTGGTCCTGAGAAGGATTGAGGAGAGGGGGAGCGAGGGGGTGAGAAAGAAGCGGAGGTGGCTGGAGGAGTTTATGGGAGGCAGGGAGTTCGGAGTGTGGTGGGACGGCGAGGAGAAAGGGAGGGGCAGGTCGAACGTGGGGGTGGAGACGGTCCTGGATGGCGCGCAAGCGAGGGCGATCGTCCGGGAGGTGGAGGCGCCGTCAGAGCTGGCGGAGCTTTGCACGGGCGACTTCGGAGGGAGTGAGGAGAGAGAGGAGGAGGCGAGAAACTGGAGAGACTGGGGGGTGCAGTGGGCGGTGGTCGAGAATGAGGGGTATGAAGCAGTGCTGGACCGCTGGCAAGGTCAGTGGGCGAGGTTCTCGGAGGAGGGGGAGGAGATCTCGTGGGGAGGGGGGTGTGAGAAGGTGGAGGTGGAAGTGGTGGAGAGGCGGAAAGGAGAAGTGGAGACGAGGGGGGAGTGGGAAGCCGCGATCGGGGAAGCCGGAAGAAAAAGGGCAGTCCTTTTCTCCGACGGCAGCAAGGTCGAGGACAGCAAGGTGGGAGCAGGGGTGTGGGGGAGGTCGGCAGCCGTGGCGGAGGTGGTGGGGAGAACGGCGACGGTGTTCGATGGGGAGGTGAGGGGAGTGAGAAAGGCGCTGGAGAGTGTGGAGGAGGAGGCCCCTGTACTGATCTGTTTAGATTCTGAGGCTGCCGTCACGGCGATCCAGAAGGCAGGCAGGGAGGGAAAGGGGAAAACCGAGGATGTGAGGAGAGTGGTGGATGCCGTAGCGAGGAGGAAGAAGAAGGGAGGGGATGCGAAGCTGATGTGGGTCAAGGCTCACATCGGAATCGCAGGAAATGAGAAGGCGGATGAGTGGGCGAAGAAGGGGACGGTGATGCAGGGGAAGGAGGTGGCCACCGGAAGTGGGGTGCGCCAGAGGGTGAAGGCGTGGAGGAAGGAGAAGAGAGAAGTGGACGGCTTTGGAGTAGGAAAGGTCATGGAGTTTTTTTTTTTTTTTTTTTTTTCTTTCATTAATCGCATGCCGCCCTAAGGGCTATGGCGATAGGTCATGGAGTGGAATAGGATAGCAGTATCCAATTTCACTGCCTTGCGCCTGGAGAGAGGGAGGTGTGCAGTGTGGTTGAAGAGGATAGGGGCAGCTGAGTCGGATAAGTGCAGGTGCGGGGAGGTGCAAACCGGGGAGCACCTCGCTTTCCGATGCAGAAGTCAGAAGAACCGCCCAGAAGGTTTTGAGAGGTGGAGCGACATGGGAAAGGATTGGAAAAGAAAGGCGGAGAATGGGGAGGAGTATGACGTTTTAGAGAATTTCTTCGCTGGGGTCAAGTTCTAGAAGCTAGGAGAGCGGGGGCGACGGCGCGTGGGGGCCATGTACGTAGAGAGTTAGTTTAGCCTGTCTCCGGGCTATGAGGGCTTGCCCAGGGACCCTGCCATGGCTTAGTGCTACAAGCGGGGTTATGTGATTTAAAAAAAAAAAAAAAAAAAAAAAAAAAAGACCCCACAGGGCAACAGAGAGGCCTGACCGATCATGATTAAATTGTATACCAGAATGTGAGCAGGTCGGTGCTGGGGACGGACCTGGCACTCCAGGAGGCGGCGGACAGCAGGGTAGACATCTTATTCATTGGAGACAACTGGATGGCACCAGGAGGAGGAACGACATTCTACTGACATACACAATGGTCTATATACCGCCAAGGGAATGGAGGGTAGAAGCATACATAAGGAAGAACAGGCTAGAGAGGGTAAGAGTCGACGGGAAGGATGGACATGTAACGGTACATATGAAAGGCAGGGCCATTACAGGAGTATACTAGAACAGGGAGGTGGACGTGGGGAAAGAAGACATAGGAGCAACAGACTTGGTCATTGGAGACTGCAACACCCACGACTGGAATTGGGCAGGGAAACAAGACCGAAGAGGCACACACCTAAAGGATACACTGGAGGCATAAGGACTGGTATAACAAGTGGACAGAAACACAATCACGTGGACCCGAAGGGTGGATGGACAGGTCAGATCAGTATTACTGGGCCTGGTATTCGCGAAGTCCGGAGAATGGAAGACCACAACAATGACCTGGATTGCAGGATCAAATCACGCTATGGTCTGGGACCGCCTTAGGACAGCGGATTCAGGGAAAGCCAAGGCCATTAGGGTAATGAATTGGGACAAATGGGAGGAATTTGTGGAAATATGGGAAGATATACCACTGATGGAAGGGGGGATGGATACCAAATACTTCGGGACCTCAGTGAACGATTCATGAGAACAGTAAACATCACTCAGAGATCCAAACGGTAGTTCGATCGGGAGGTCAAAGAAGCATGGCGGATGACCAAGAAAATCCTCAGGCTAAACAGTAGGGTGACAAGAGAAAGAAGAATAAGAGCTAGACGAATTCTTCAGGACATCATCCGGGAGAAGAAATGAGAATACTGGGAGGAGTTCCTAGAGGAAGAAGTGTACACCTTACCATAGGACGTCTTCAGACTAGCCAGAGACCCCTTCAGGCAGAAGGAGCTGATGGGACTGACAGGGACCGACCAAGAGATAACTCATGCATTGATAGAAAGGAACCTCATCACAGAGAAGTATCATCAACGGCCCGGGCTCCCCCGTCCCAGCAAGAACCTCATCGATAGGAAAGAGACCAGGATCGCCATAGACAGAGCCCTCACTAAAACAAAATCCAGTTCCGCATCAAGACCAGACGGGATACAGTACTGCCTACTAAAACTCCTCAAAGGAACCAAACTTTGGGAGGTAGTAAGGGAGAAGATCATAGACTACGTCTTTTTTTTTTTTTTTTTTTATTTCACGTAACCCCGCTTGCAGCTGTTCGCCATGGCAGGGCCCCTGGACCGAAGTCCTTCTGGCCCGGAGACAGGCACCTGTGCAACTACCTACAAAATCGTCCCCTGTAAAGACACACAAAGATACCACTACTTCGGTGATGCGAAGGAAACACAAAGCGAGAGCCCAATGTCCCATGAGAACAATCAAGCACGAATACCCAAATATCCCCCCAGACAATCAAGCAGTCATGTCCATCTCCTCCACATCCCTCTCCTTCCGCTTTCCGTCCACCTTTGTAGTTCTGTCCCAGTCATACAGGCACGAGTGGTGCCATTTGCCTGATAACCGTATCTTCGCTGGTGTTTGACTATCTGATTCTACCTCCCCCTCTAGGTAGATAACAATCGAGCTAGTCTTCTTTCCCTCCCTCCTTTCTTTATTCACCAACCATCTTGCCGCGACAATCCTCCCCATCCACGGGTTCGCCTTTTCCATCCAATCTCTTACTTTCCCAAGTTTCTTCATCACCGCTATTCCATGTACCACAACTGCTCGGCCAGATTGCGGGAGTCTTTCTTTCTGTGATGTTCTTGCTTTCAGAGATGATGTTGGAGGCTTCTTTTCCTTCTGCTTTGGGGGGTGGGCACTGGACCCCCTTTCTGCGCTTTTGGATTGGGGAGCGGTGGACTTTGTCCGGCTTTTTGGTGGTGCCATTGGAGGTAGGTCAGATTTCTTTGTAGGGGGTGTGTTTGGTGGAATGTGTTGAGAAACAATTGCTGCATACGACAGCGGAGGTGGTGTTTCTGGTGGGATGTGTTGTGAAACTATTGCTGCGTAAGACAGCGGAGGTGGTGTTTCCGGATCAGTCTGTGTGCCCGCTTCCTTTCGCAAAAAGCTTCTCCGCTCATCTACTTGCTGGGTACAAGTCTCCGCCCCAGAGGTTGCTGCATGTAGCGTTACCGATATGTGTAGGAGATCAATATCGCTGTAGGAACCTGTTCGTTGGCTCGGAGTTCGGTCTTGTCTTTTGGTCTACAATACATTGCTTAATGTGTTCAATGACGTCATCCACTGCTGCAAGCATCTCAGTCAGATTGATTCCACCGAGTCTCTCACTGATCGACTTGAGTAGTGGGGCCTCGATACGGGTACTTCTGGCAAGCATCGTTCTGGCACCTGTGCTCATGCTTGTGTCTTTCGGTGCTGGGCTGCCCAATGCCATGAATCTATTGGTCCTATTCATGGTGGGCGTGCCAAGAAGTCAGGGATAGCGGTGTGCTGGCAACAGAGGGGGGAGCTGAAAATTTCCTCGAAACTTCACCCCACAGGGGAAATTTGAGGAGTTGGGTATTTTGGAATGAAAATTAGATCAAAAGACTCAGCGCCTTAAGAGCTTTCGATCTATGTAGGTTTCGCTGGGGGGGACGTTGTGGTTGCGGAGTGGCTTCCAAGCGCTCGTCCTGTCAAAGTGGTTGTTGCTTGATAGACTACGTCAATGGGGACTACAACCTCGCTAGAGGGTTCGACACAGTCATAGGAGACGACGTCAAGTCAGCTTTGAACTTCCTAAAGAGGGAGGAAATCACCGCCCATATTCAGGAGATAGACGACAGTGTGGCGGCCTTTGTAGAGGGCTTCCTACAGCCTACGAGTTTTAACCGAATATGGGATTTTTTTTTTTTTTTTTTTTTTTTTTTTTTTTTTTATTAATCGCATGCCGCCCTATGGGCTATGGCGATGTTTAGTTACAGTGGTATGATGGAAAAATGATAATGAAAGAGTAAAGAAAAATCGATAATGAAAGAGTAAAGAAAAATTGAACCGTCCTATTCCTCCCCCGCCCATTCCAATATTTCCGCCATGTTTGTGTCCTTATCTAACTGTCTTATCACGTCTGCTCCTCTTGCGGTTTTCCTGTTCCATGCCGAGCAGCTACTCTTTAGAGCTAACCGAATATGGGATGGAAAAAGGCGCGCAATGGCTAGAATGACGGACAGTATACCACAAGGCTCACCTCTATTACCGGTACTATTTCTGGTAGGAATAAGCCCAACGGTGAAAGATGCAAGCCGGAGAAATTTTATACGGACCTACCTGGACGACTTACACTGTGTCCTCTTTAACAAGTCACTAGCATTTCTAAAGAAGGATATCAAGACCCATCAGAGACACCTCAACGACAAGGCTGAGCGACAAGGCTACATACTGGACAAAGGCCAGAGCGAGACACTAATCATTGGAGTTAAAAGTCCGAGCTACCAGCTGACGGGCCTCCAAGTCGACTGGGAACTGAACTTCAGAGATCACCAGAAGAAAAGGCTCAACCTGGGAAAAGCGGCCTGGGCGGTAGCATCAAGACTCACGAAACTCCCACCCACCAAGAGGTGACAGCTACACACTGCCATCGCACGACCCACCACAACCTGAGGGATATGGGCCTGGTCGAACAGAAAGGGAGCCGATACCGGACTGCGAGAGCTCGAAAAGTGGCAGTACACGACCGCAAGGTCCATCACCAGGGTACCGTGGGGCACCAGAAGGGACATAGTGGAAGACTTAGTGAACGTGGAATCGATACAGGCATATGCGGAAGGCAAACGGATCCGAGTGGAGGCACGAATATTACGATACGACGACGAGCCCCTGGAGGACTCGGAAGAGGGGCACCAATACCTAACACGATCTCTGCAACCCGGGGACCCCTTGCCACTAGCTGTCATACCATCGCTTTCGGCCGACTCTGAAAGAAGAATAGGAATGGCACTTTTTCCTTTCACGTGACCCCTGCAGCTGTTCGCCATGGCAGGGCAATAGGAATGGCACATTGCGGAGGAAGAAGATGAAGGATGGACAAGCATATACACGGATGGTAGCAGGATGGAAGGGAGGGCAGGGGCAGGCACATTCTCCTCAGCCAGAACCTCCCATAGTGTCATATCACACCGGACATTCACAGGACTACGCCGTATGATCAAGGAACACCGGGATAATCTAACCACGGAGGCGGCAGCGCACGGCTTCAAGATCGACCCCAAGAAGTCCGAGACTTTAATCATCGGCGTGAAAGGACCAGACTACCGAATGACCGGATTGACAATAGACTGGGAAATGAAGTTCACTCGACACCACAAAAAACGCTTGCATCTCGGCAAAGCCGCCTGGCAGGTAGCCTCAAGGCTGACCCCCCTCAACCCAGTGAAGAAAAGACAGCTATATACAAATATAGCCCGCGCAATAGCGACATGGGGATGCTGGGCATGGCAGGACTACGCAAAAGGCACCCCGGCATCCACCAAGATTAGAGAACTGGAGGCCTGGCAATATACGGTCACACAAAGGATCACCGGCGCACCATGGGGCACCAGAAGAGACATAGTGGAGGGCTTGCCAACCTGGAATCGATCCAGACCTTCGCGGAAGGGGAATCCCGGAGAGTCGAGGCACGCACCCTACGATTTCACAACGAACCCCTGCGAAGGGAAGAGCCAGAAACGACCTACATACGGGGATCATTACACCACAGACCACCCCTCACGCTAGCCACCCTTCCAACCCTCCCAACGGACGCAGACCCAGTGGTCTTCGAGAACGCAATAGCGAACGCAGAAGACGAAGGCTGGAACACATATTATACCGACGGAAGCAGAATGGACGACGTCACCTGGGCGGGCGTCTACAAGAAGCACCACCCACCGACCTCGATATATCTAGGTGGACAAACCTCAGTGAACGACGCAGAACTCATAGCAATGGGTAAAGCACTCTCACAGCAGGACGGGGAACTCCTAATCATCACAGACTCCAAGGTCACGATTTCCAAACTCCAAAAGATCGCCCAAGGCGAACCCACCCACGAGGGCGCAGCACAACTGGTAAGGGACGCATGGGAAGCCAGAAACCACCGGGGCGACTTGGACACAGTAGTAATGTGGGTCAAGAGCCACATAGGCATCAAGGGCAACGAATCCGCCGACACGGCAGCACAAATCGGCACTCAGCTCCCCTACCAGAACGAGGTCGTCACGGAATCGGGAATCAAACAACAGTCGAGAGCTTGGAGGGCTAAGGAGAGGAACAGAGTGGAACTGACCTACAGACCACTAACGAGGCTCGGACGAAAGGTTTCCACACTAGCCAATATCCTCGGGGGTAAGTCCCTGAGGAAATGGCAATTCGACATCGGGAAGACAGACAGCCCGGAGTGCCGGTGGTGCGGCGAAGAGGCGGAAACCACCGAGCACATCCTGAACTGATGCAAGACATGGAAGCGGAGGTGGCCCGGCGGAATGGAGGACTTGATTACACCACCCAAGAACAAAGACAAGGACACCCTGGTAGAATTGCTAAATGGGTCGAATCATAGGTTTTCTTATTTCATTTTCATTTTTCGGGGACGGCGAATGAGATTTCATATACGGGGACGGGAAGACGGACTATTCTCTTAACTTATATTTATTTCTACTTCCCTTTCATCACATGTACCTAACATCGCCATAGCCCACAGGGCGACACGCGATCAATGATATTTAAAAAAAAAAAAAAAAAAAAATTCAGCCAGAACCTCAACGTACCTGGGGACCAAAGCCACCGTAAACAATGCGGAACTGCTAGCAATCGCTATATCTCTCGAATCAGAGAAACCCCAGATCCTAATCATTACCGAGTCGAAGGTGGCGATGGGCAAGATGGTAAAGACGGCACAGGGCTACTCGACTCCAGACGGCGCCACAAACGCATTTTTTTTTTTTTTTTTATCACATGACCCCGCGTGCAGCTGTTCGCCATGCCAGGTCGCCACAAACGCATTAAGAATGGCCTGGTGGACAGGATAGCACGTGGAGACCTTGACGTGGCTGTGATGTGGGTGAAAGGCCACAAGGGCCTAAGCGGCAACGCGGAAGCGGACAAGGCGGCTAAATTGGAAACGCACCTCCAATACCACGATGAACGGGTCACCGAACCTGGACTCCGACAGCTCGCGAAAGCAAGAAGAGCCGATGAGAGGAACCGCTTGCAGCTGAACTACAGACCCTACAACTCTTGGGCACACACATGGCCACCCTGGCAGGGCTCCTAGGGGCAAGGGTCTACACACGTGGCGGTACAGCATAGGCAAAGGGGACGGACAAGAGTGCCGGTGGTGCGGCGAGCGGGATTTTTTTTTTTTTTTTTTATATCATTACTCGCTTGCCGCCCTAGGGGCTATGGCGAGGTGCGGCGAGCGGGAGGAAACCACCACGCACCCATTGGATAATTGCCGGGTATAAAAGGACAGAGTATGGCAAGGGGGGAAGGGAACACTTGATGAGACCACCGAAGGACGACGTGGGGTCAGTTTTTTTTTTTTTTTTTTTTTTAATATCATTAATCGCTTGCCGCCCTATGGGCTATGGCGATGTCCTAGATACATGAAAAGGAAAGAAAAGTAGCAAAAGTAAGATAATCTTCACCCGCTTAGTCCCAGCTCTTACATTAGAAAATATCTCCGGATTCTCGGCTCACTCCCCGAGCATGTCTATCATCTCACTCAACGAGTCCCTCTCCCCCTCCTTTCCCCGGGGGGGCCGCCTGACATGCTCCTCCCCTCCTGGCCACCGCCGCCTCCACACTCTGCACTCCTCTAGTAGATGTCTCGTAGTCTCTTCCTTCTCTCCACACCACCTGCATTCGGGGCCATCCCCTTCGCCTATGTGCCACCTCCAGGCCCTCAGCCCCTTACCCCCAGGAGGCCCGCCAATCGTCCTATCCTATTGCCGAGCCTATCTAGCGGTTTGTATGTCAATCCCAGCCGGTTCCTCTCCTCGGCTCTCTCTCTCCTCCCCTTTTGTCTCTGTCCGGCCTCCGTTACCATCTCCGGTTTGTATTGCAAGGCGGTGCCCGTGCTCGCTGCCTTGTCTGCCATCTTGTTGCCGGGAATCCCCTTATGCGCCTTCACCCATAGCGCCGCCATGTCCCAGTCTCCCCTCAGGATTCTCTTTTCCCACGCTTCTCTGAGCCGCCTCGTCGCCCCGTCGTGAGCAAGATCCCCCTTGAGGCCGCCGTCATCCTCCGGATGGCATATCTTGAGTCAGTTATGATCAGCAACTCCCCTTCCACTCTCTCTATCGCCTCACTAATCGCAATCAACTCCGCATCATTCACTGTAGCGTCTTCCCCCAAATATACTGACGTCGATCTGCCCCCCAGGAAATTCCCGCTCCCGCCTTCTCCCCCCTCATGCTCCCGTCTGTGTATACTGGTACACACCCCTCGTCCGTGACATCGTCTATGTGGACGTGGGGTCAGTTGCGAAAGTGTTGGAACACTTGGAAAAGTGAAAGGCTATTTATTTTTCTCATCTTCTATAGCATTGCTATTGTGTTCTCTATCATTATCGTCATCTTTTATTCTCTATTCATTTATCTCCTAGGTATGTATAACCTCGCCATAGCCCTCAGGGCGGCACGCGAGTAATGATATTAAAACAAAAAGAAATTACCCTCACACACGCACTTCGGGAGTCTCCACCACCGGCCCTCTCAGACAACACCAAGAGGATGGAAGGGGTAGAATACTCAAACGTCAAACTAAATAGGCCCCCCACAAGAAGCCCTCCAGATGAGATGGACCCATCGACAGTGCCGAGTCCCCAGAACTCCAGTGATACTATACCTGTTCAGCGCGAACACAAGCTGGAATCAGCTAAGGCAAAAGAAATCAACATGGAAGGGGCGAAACCCTGCAGCACCAGGAAGATATCTACAGGCCCCAAGAGGAAGGGAAAAACCACGAAATGACCAATGAAGTCAGCCACACCCCAATCTGCAGTGCCTATGGCACCAGCAGCGAATACTGACAAGTAGCCCATGCTAGTACCTGGAACATACAGCACGGCATCCGCAGAGAAGGGGCTAGCCAGACCATCAAGTTGGTACCCGAAGAACCACAGAGAGGCAAGACACAGCAAAAGTGTTGAGCTTTGGGTAGAAAGAGATGATTGTTTTTCCTTCGTAGAGAGAGTAGCCAAAGTAATACACCTATATACATAGAGCATGAGGTTGCTCTCGGGCCCTTACCACCCTTTATCACGGACCTCTCTGATATCCGACACCTCCGACACTCCGACATTACTGTAGATCTCTAACAAAAAGAATGGAGGCGAGATCGCGGGGAAGGGTTTATGGCAGGCTCGAATATACAACACAGAAGAAGGTCAAAGAAAACATGGAGGCCACCGAAGAGAGAGTGAACAGACTACTTCGCGCCCTACAGGATTAGGTTCGTAGTACCGGATCCGGCGTTCCTAAAGGAGAGAATTTGTAATATGATGGATGTGATTAGTATAGATATAGTATAAATATTTGTATTTTATATAATATAGTTAGTCTCATCTTGATCCTATCTTGATGGGTGAGATACGATGCCATACATGGATGTGACCCACATATGTGAGGATATTGAGCAAGAGAAGTCTGGAATTCTCTTTTTGAGGATAATGCGAGACCGGTGGTGGATGGAGTGCCAAGATTTTAAGGTGGAGTTACATACTTAATAAGGATGTATAAAATGCGGGAAGTGGGAGGTGGGAATGAGAAGTAGGAAAGAGGGGATAACATTGTGAGAGAATTGTAAGTCTACTACAGGGTGATGAAAAGAGAAGTTTTCAGCTTAGATTGAAGCTAGTGAGGGGATCCTTATTCCCGCTTGGATTTTGTAGTTTCCTTGTTTTGTTCATTAATTTTTGTTACATTATATTTTACTGTGGGGAAAAATGAGATTGGTAGTAGTGAGGAGTGTACAAGTTGAGAAACTAAAATATCACACTGTTACGGGTTCACCGTAACCGTACCCTACAGTAGACGGTCGAGGAAGCCATGGGCATATGTGAGGTAGGCGATATATGACAGCTGAGGGGGAGCAGCGGCATCGCAGTCGTATAAACTAGATACTTACCTACCGTATTAACTCACATAAGAGCAAGAAAACAAACGCGCGCTAGTTCAGTCTTGGCAAACCTCTCAGCGCCAGTGCGCGTGTATCACGCACGGGCCCTCACGGTGGTTCAAGGTTTAGGTGTAGAGTAGAGGTTTACACCCGTTTTTGGTGTCGGAAACACCGGAAAAGGGTGTATAGTAGGCTCGGCGGTGTCAAGGGACACCTTTAAAGGAGTTCGTGCAGGTCAGGCAAATCGGGTTTACACCCGTTTTGGGTTTCTCATACAAATTGCGAAAGCGCAGAAGCTTCTAAGAGGTGTTGCGGGTATAGCAGAGTTGATTGACACCTGAATAAGGAGTATGTGAAGACACCGATGAGAGGTGTCTACAGGGAAACCCAGAAAAAGCATAGAGTGGTTCACAGCGAAACCTGTAGGAAGGTGTCATCTGCAAAATGCAATAGGCAGTACCTAGATATCCAATGAACACTTTATCGAGGTGTTTAGTGATCATATGCAATAGATCAGGCAGAACAAACACCTGTCATAGGCTTCGCACTCTTTTGCCAAAATCAAGTAATACCAATAAAGGTGTCAGAGGAATTGTTGAATAATAAGTCGGAGGTGCATGCGTGAATTACACAAGGAGAAACGAGCCATAATATCATAGTGAAGAGAAATAGAACTTGGGATTTGTATATTATATTGATGGTGCTATCTATATATATACATGTTTTTGTTTTTGCCCATTTGTGAAAAAGTGATATACGGCTTTGGTAGAGAAATGGGATAAGAGTAGTGAGTGCGTTGGTTATTTCGGAAAGTACGCCGTGCGTCGACGAACAATATATGTTCGGCCATTCTTATTCAATAAGCCAATGAGCTCCTGGAGCTGGGTAAGTTTTATAAAGCATGAATCACCTTTCGATGCATGACCTTTCTTGAGGGAGGCGAGCGCAAGTTGTTCGTGGTCAAGGTTGAGGTTTTGAATATATGCGAGGGCATGTATAGACCCCGCAAACCGTAAGGTTATTACCTTGATGACTCGTCCACAAGCATATACTTCATAATCATTGGTATATGTAACATATGATGCATCTCGAGTGTGTTGACGTGTAATCTTGGTGGGGGTGGTCGGATTACCTGACCTTGTGCAGTTGTGCATCCGTACCAACTGAGAACATTCCTGCCAATTTTACGGATGTTTATTGTACCTTCACCCTGGGTAGCAGTGTTCTCAAAATCGTCGGATCCATCGCTGTCGGAACGATCTACCGTTTGTGGATAAGAGGTAAAATGTTTCTTGAGCTTGATGAGTTCTCCACGTGAGAGCTGGGTCGACTTGGATGGGCCTATAAGTCTTAATCTAAGGACCTCTTCATCATGGAGGTGCTTCGAGAGTCGAGGGGCCTTGTAGCTTTCTGGGTTTTTTGAGCGTTTAAGTCTATTGACACATACCTTCCACAACTTGGATTTACCTATTTGGGGTCCGTCATCGGGGTCTTCTTCATCACCTTTGCTAAATTCAGCTTCGTCGATTTCGTCCCAATAAATGAGATAGCGAATGTGGTTCTTGATCTCCTGGTTGTGTAAATTAATAGACATATTACGGTTGGTTTGAACTTTGCTTGTGGTAGTTCGTGCAATCGCACCACAAAACCTTTCCATGGTCCACTGAGAGTAGACGTTCATGGGACCAGCCCAGCGGATACATTGGCTGACATGAGCTAACATATGGAAGGTTGAGCGAGCAGCAGATAAACGTTCCCATTTCTTTTGATAATATTCGGTTTCATAATGTTGGATGAAAGCAAAAAGAAGCTTTTCAGTGAGCTGCAGATCGGCCTTTGTGATTTCATCCAAGCGACAGAAATGGATGGCTCGAACAAGCCCTAGGTATGCATGGTAGTATTTCTTAGGGTTAACCCTCGATTCCACTTCTACCAGTCAAATCCTTTCTATTCCCTCCAGATCTCCTCAACCCTCGGGGCCTGCGGAGACAAATTCCTCGGCCACTCCACCCTCACCGGACCTTCCTGCTATTCACAATCCACCTGTATATCTACCCTTTCTCTTTTTGCACTACCTTTGCTAATTATTATACATTTTCAGAAACGTAGAGGTAGAGCTCGCAAGGCGGCCCCCCCGGCCAAAAAATCCAAAACTACTGATACTCCTGCAAGTATTACACCTACCTCTAACGAAAACCAGGGGGGTCCCAGTAGTCAGGCTTTCGAAGGCGAATCACAGCCTAATGGCGATGCAGTGGCCACCAGACCTCGACGGACTCCTCGCCAAACCAGACCGACCAACCGTAAAGCCGATGCCGATTCTCAGGTCTAGGAGGCTAAAGAGAAAAAAGCCAATCAGGTACAGATATCTACTGCCAAAGTACAGCTTGCATACAGGAGGGCGATGGAATGTCCTCCCCGCTTCTAATACCATTTGCTTCTTGTCTCTATCTAATGTCATCTTTCCTTGCGCATATCTTTCTTTCTCATACAGAGCATTGCTTTATAAATCGTTGCATTTCACTTCCGGAACACTATGGCAATAATACTTTTTGTTTTTTTTTCTATCATCAACCACTTTAATTTGTATATTACCCGCGAGTCGTCTCTCTGTCTTGAGATTGGACAGTGATTCCTCATTGTGGTGTTTCTTTACCCTTTTTATCGGTTTCACATGCATTGCAAAGATAATCCTTTTTTCTGGCGTCGTATACTCATTAGCCCGCCTTTCAAGTTGGGTGTTCCATTTTACACTTTTACTAGGTGTTCTATGTATTTCTTTTTGTTGCTTCCAAATTGATCCCATTTTTAGGTATCCTGGTACACCTAATTCCGGAATCAATGTCATACTAGTAGACTCTCACTGTAAACCTTAATTGGGCGTAGTTAGGTAAACCTTTGTGAGGTTTGTGTTTAAGCCTATGTGAGGTTTCTCTCTAGTGGTATATTCAATCCCTTTGTAAGGCTTTATATGGAATGCTTCGGAAAGGTTTCATTAGGTGTCTTGAGAACCTTTCTGGAGGTATCGCGGTGACACTTGTTGTAGGTGTAGCACCCATTATCCTTTCTTGAGGTATCACTGCTGATACCTGTTATTGGTGTTGCAACTTATCCTCTCTTGCGACGCTTGATGTGGGTGTCAATTGCTACCCTTTCTTGAGGTATCATCGGGACGCCTGTTGTGGGTGTCGCCCTGGATGGCATTATGCACAGGTGAATACTGCATCCGGGGCGACACCTATAACAGGCTTCACATTTGCTTAACTTTACACCTCAAAAGGTGTGAAACGATACTTCTACGGGTGTAGCCCCCCAACCTAAGCCCCGACACCCAAATCGGGTTTCGATGCTGACACCCGACGCTTTGTACGTGCCCGCGGGCACGTAATGATCCCCGAATTACCGCGATGCTAACCTCAACACCACGGAGATTGATATTATGAAGGAAATGCGAAAAATGCAATGCAAATGCGTCGCAGTCGCACAATGGCTATATGAGCTACATAGAGAATTAGCGAGCGTCACTAGTCAAGTGTCTTTTTGGCCTGGCGGACGGTAATCTCTGCGTTTACTACCTCCGTTACAGATAGTCTCATGCCAAGACCCTCTAGGCTGCGAAAGCCGAGGAAGAAGAGCAGATTTGGAGTGGAGCACAGGTATGGTATACAGATGGGAACCGCTCAGAGGCCGGGGTAGGGGCCGCAGCAGTCAGAGTCCGCAGACCGACATCAGGAGCATATGGGGGTGTGAGGGAGCAAGAGTCAAACAGATATGAGGCGTACAGGGTAGCATTACCGGGTACATATGACAATGACGTAGCTGAGCTAGCTGCGGTCCTGGAGGCATGCCGGGTGGCGCTCTTGCAAGCTGATAGAGGCTTTGGAAAAGGAAAAATGTACATTCTAACAGACTCACAGTATGTGGTACGGACAGCGTTGGACGGACAGTATAAAGCGCGCTCAAGGTTAGAGCATGAACTTCTCAGGATGAGTGGCAGGTTGGCGAATAAAGGTATAGAGGGATATATAATCTGGATTCCGGCACATTTGAGGATTGCTGGGAACGAGAGAGCAGACAAAAAGGCCAAGAGGGCAGTAGTAGAACCAGGATGGAGGATGCAGGGGATACCCGGCCAACTTACGGTGGCAGAAGTCAGGGCACGGGATAGAGCAGAGTTTACGAAGGACTTGGGAGCAGAGGCATGGGGTCTAGGGCTGCGGCACTGGACTAACAAAGGAGTGAGAGCGTTTATGGCAATCTCTCGCAAGAGGATAGCATGCCCGCTCTGTGGGAAGGACAAGCCGGCGATGAGAGACCATATCATGCGGAAATGCAGGAAGCTCAAGAGGGAGAGGCTAGAAGAAGGCCTCTATGGGACGCGTAGGAATGGGCGGGTAGTACCTACAGGTTTTGATATCTGGTTTGGGAAAGAAGAGTGGCTTAGGACACAGAATTTCTGCATGAGGGCAGCAGAGCGGATTCGGCCTGCCAACTTTGGGAAGCAGGGCCGAGGGTAGATGGGTGGAAGAGGAGGAAGGGGACGATGGAAGGATTGCTGGTGGGATTCATTTCTCTCTTTTTTTGTTTTTGTTCCTGCTTTTCTTTCCTAGAGGGGGTAACCCCGTTTCCTATGTAAGTCTTATATCGCATACAGTCCCGGAAAAAGTGCAATAGCCAGGCACCGTCGGGGACATTAAATAATAACAAATTGAGCGCAGCGAGGGTCTTGATTCTTATGTATTTTTTTGTTAGCTAATTTGAATCTAAGCACCCCTCCTGCAAATGGGGCGCAAAGTTCGTCTAAGTAGACTAGTAACCATGCCAACGCAGCTACCTTGGCCCACATAGATCCATGCAGCCTACCCTAGACCTAAGTACATAGCCAAGTGCCTACCACAATAATCATCACATCACATCATATCACATAGCATTCGCACTCGGTGTAAGTTGTGAGTTGGTTTTTCTGAGTGAGTCGGTTTTCGGGTCGGTTTGTCATGCCGGAAAATGTACCCGACTTGGCTGCCGAGTGAGCCGGTATGAGTTGAATATATGGCATGACTGAGTCGGTATGAGTTATAGGTACAGCGTAACTGAGTCGGTGTGATAATGTACCACTACTACTCGGCTGCCGAGTGAGCTGGTATGAGTTGTATATGCAGCGTAACTGAGTCGAGTGATAATGTAGAACTACTACTGTGTTCTACCGGGATATTGCGCATAACCGGTATATTGCGCATTTTCGGGTGACTAATAAATGACTTGTCAAAATTCAACGACTTGTTCAATTGACTTCAAATTAAATAAATGCGTCTAGATACATGTAGAAACCTATTTCAGACCTCGTTTAAGCACACAGAAATTTTTCAGGTGGGGTGATTTTGGTAACATACCTATTTGGGAAGGACAGACACTTGAAGGTCTAACTTTTGCAGAATCATTTCCTAAGTCTCGCAGCCATTGTGGTAGATGCTCTTGTGGGTCTAGATGATGGGTGCGAAGTAGGAAAGAGCTGGCGTCTTGTGGGCGGAAGTGGTGTCTGAACAACTATAGTATCCAAAGTGGTATCTGAGGCAGCATCAGATGTTTCAGAGTCATCTGTATCAGACCAGGCTTCTGGTGACTCTGAAGCAATTCTAGCTTGTTTGCGAGTACGTTGGGATGGTTGACGCTTGTTTTTGGCCTGTGGTTGCTGTGACTTCGGCTTGGATGTTCTTTTTTTTTTCGGTTTTTGCTTCTTTTGCTCTTCCATCTCTAGCTGCTTCTTGAGCCTGATAATTGTTGGAGAAACGTTAATCTAGCCCCTCGCCCATGCATGAGGCTTATGCGGGTCGGAGGAATTGTTGTGCCGTCGGATGGTTTGTGAGTGCGACGGAGGGATGGTTGGACCGATATGGAGAACTGTAGGGAGGACTGTGGGGAGCGGCCTTCAGCCAGTGTGCGGGTATATGTATGGATTGACTTCTCATTCTGTTTTTTATCATCATTATGTGGAACACGGATAGTTGCTATTGAATGCAGTATTATTCCTGTCATAGCAGCGTGAACTTTACAATAATATCCTTTCCAGTGATTGGCCCAATGACTGGAAGACGTCTTTGGTCCTTTGTCTTGAGTTTCATATTGATATCTCTCTCAATATCAACCTCAGTCATTGCTCCTAATGCTGCTGATGAGAGTTTAAGAAATGACTTTTTGATTTCTGACTGAGAGGCATTTGGAAGTCGTTGAATGAAGCGAATGGTACGTCTTTTGAGTGCTCTTGGTGTCCTAGGAGTATAGACACTATGGGAGGATATTGGACGTACTGGAGAGAGGTCATACTTGCTAGGATATATTCCAGTCCCTGCCCATCCAGACTTGATATTCTGCTCCGTAAAGGCACGCTCTCGAGCTGTCTTAAGCATTGGCCAAAAATTTCCTTTTCTAATAATATCAAAATTCTCTCTAGTAAAGGTATCCACCTCTTGACTACAGGCATGTTGTAGAGGTGCAAATAACCCAACATCTAAAGGCTATAGAAGATGCGTTGAGTGTGGGGGAAGACAAAACACTAACATATCATGCTCCAAACACCATGAAAGAAATTCCCAAGAGCAATGAGAAGCATGTCCATCTAGAAACAATACAAGACGATGAGTTTTTTTAGACAATTTTATTGCTAGGGGGTAAAAATGATTCTGCTAATAGTCTTGACCAATTTTATTATCTGTCCATCCCTTAGGTGAGTGGTTAAATCTTGCTTCCTTATCTTCTGGAGTTATACCTGCATACCATCCTGCTACATGAGTTTTTCCTTTTTATATAATATATGCAGGTAATACTTTACCGGCTGCATTAATTGTCTCAATATCTGTAATTGTTTCTCTGTTTCCATCAACCCTCTTTCGCACATGCTTTCTCCCAGCTCTACAAATCACTTTGCATTTGCTTCCTCTTCCTAACATAAACCCTTTCTCATCCATATTCCATATATTCTCTGTGGGTATCTTATTCCTTGCTATCACTTTTTGCGCTGCCTGAATAAACCTTTTTACCACTTCCGGATTATTTGCTGCTGCCCGCTGGCGCTCCTGAGCTGTTGCTAACTTCTGCTTGACCTTTGGGTGTCTTTTCACAAACCTGCGTACCCAATTTTTACCTAAATCTTGCTTAATACCCCCCTTACATTTAATTATTAAACTAGTAGCAATCTCTCTCAAAGTTTCTATCTCAATAGGAAATCCCATATCATCCATTCGCTCAAGATATCTTACCACTGCCTTCTCCTGCTCTTTATCTAGGTGCTGCTGACTCTCATGACTAACTTTACGAGTAGTAGTCTTCCCCTTATATCTATTTCTCACTGTAGCTTCAGCTAGTCCTAAAAAGTCTGCTGCTCTCCGAACTGACTTGAACTTACCATCTTTGAGGCCCTTAATAGCCTCCTGGATTTTCGCTTCTTGATCTTTTGCCATGGCTGGGCTCTATAGACCTCCGGGAATGATTGTTGTTGTGTTGCTGTGCCCCCACAATGCCCCGCAACTGTAGTGTTATCAAGTAAACGCGCTAGCGCACTAGCGCCACGCTAGTGCGCAACATCCCGGTCGTGCGCAATATCCCGGTAGAACATAGTACTCGGAGTTTAAAGTAGGGTCGGAGGAATTCTATTAAAGGCTTACACCGACTCAACTCACACCGATGCGAACACTAGTAGTTCTAATTAATTGTCGATATTTTAAAACATGAGTACCCTCTTAGAAGAGCCGCATCAACCATCTATAGAGACTCTTTTGGCCAGTCTATGGGGGGGTCTGCCATAGCAAAGCAGTACTTCGACGCAGCAAAGCAGTGCTTCGATGCAACCAAGCAGTGCTTCAACGCAGCAAAGCAGTGCTTCAACGCAGCAAAGCAGTGCTTCGACGCAACCAAGTAGTACTTGGACGCAACCAAGCAGTGCTTCGACGCAGCAAAGTAATACTTGGACGCAACAAAGCAGTGCTTCGACGCAGCAAAGCAGTGCTTCGACACAACCAAGTAGTGCTTCGATGCAACCAAGCAGTGCTTCGATGCAGCAAAGTAGTACTTCGACACAACCAAGCAGTGCTTCGACACAACAAAGTAGTGCTTCGACGCAGTAAAGTAGTACTTGGACGCAACCAAACAGTACTTCGACACAACCAGCCAGTTTGTCAACAGTGTAAAAAGCTGATTTTATATCATCTAAGGAGATAGATTTGGGGGTAGAAAAGAGAAATAAAAACTGGAGACTTCCATGGGAGCATGAAAGTCTAAAAAGAGTAGAAGCTGCTAGGTGCATGATCGACGAAGGGCCTGAGAACTCCGGAAAAGATGTCCTTGGTCCAGATCTAAGCAACGATGCTCCATATAGTGACAACCTATTCATAAAAATCGACTATAATGACCGGAATAAAAGGGAAAGACAAGCAACAAGAGTAAAGCAAGCAGAGAGCATAGCGGAGGATTTATACAAGATTAAGCTAAAAAATTGGCAAGCTGGTATACCATGGGATCTATTCAGAGGCAGGCATGTCATGTGTGTTGTAGCTACTAGAGCAGGTAAAACTATGATAGCTGTCATGTATGCAGCATTATTTGGATCTAGTTATATCCGAGTCCTCTTCATCTCTCCCTTAATAGCACTGTCACGGCTTGGCGTGCCATGGCGGCAGAGGGAAGCTGATTACTAGTACGTGTGGACGACTAAGGGAGCCAAGATCCTTGACCACGTGCGCAAACGTAAGCGAGTCGCTGACCGGCCCGTACGGATACTCCTATATATACCGACCGCACTACCGGGTGGTACCGGTAGTTCTACCTTTTGGTGCAACGGTTTGCAAACGGTCGGTTGCAATCCGTAACAAGCACTTATAGAGTCATAGATAAAGGATGTAGCCAAACATTATGAATTACAACTAATAAAGATAAGTTACACATTGTGTATTAGGATCCATGAATTCAAGTTCAGATTAGATTTATAAGGGTAAAGGAGTTATAAAGAGGTTGGTGGTTGATTGTTGTGTTCTGGATGTAGAAGAATGGTATTTTGTATGTGTGTAGATCTATCTAGCCAAACTGTGGCTAGCTAGGTATGCTTAGCTCTAACATTCGCTTGGCTAGGAAACCTAGTTGCTAGGCACCCAAAAGTGCGTTGCCAACATAAGAATCAAGACCCTCGCTGCGCTCGGCTTTCGCAGCCTAGAGGGTCTTGGCATGAGACTACGTTACAGAGTAGAGAAGCTGGAGATTAGCCGTGCTTAGTAATGCCAAGATTGCACGAACAGCGCGCTAGTGCGATTAATGGGGCCTGAGTCCTGCCAAGACCGAACTAGCGCGCGTTTGTTTTCTTGCTCTTATGTGAGTTAATACGGTACAGTCTGAATATGCCTAATAACTCCATCGTAGTATAGATTAACTGATAACAAACAGTAGAACTGTTTATAAGTTTGGTTAGATTGTGAACCGAGTTCATGAAACGATATTTTTTTTCATTTGTCTTTTTTTTTTTTTTTTTTTTTTTTTTTTTCAGTGATTGCGTGCCACCATAGAAGCTATGGTGATATGAAACGATAGGCTTAAATGAAAAAAAAAAAAAAACCTCAATTTTCGCTATCTGTCGCTTGAACAGTGGCAGATTGATTGTCATGGGGAATTGAGGGTCATCAAAACCTGGCGGAAGTTCCACGCGATTTGCTTTTATATTGTAAATTAGCAATGATAGATAGAATTAATCCTAGTGAGCGATAGGCGATTCAATATTAAGCTTTCTAATGGTGCAAAAGTCATTTCAGTCGGATAAAATCTCGTAGTCATGGGCCTGAAATTGTGGGGCTTCTAACCTTAAGTGCTATGCTTGGCACCTGGAGAGGCGCATTGACTACCGTATATAGTAACACCATAACCTAAATCGGCATGCTTGATGTCAATGCAATCCTTGTCAGGGATATCGAAATTTTTTTTCTTTTTTTTTTTTCTCATTACTCGGGTGCCGCCTTATAGGCTATGGCGAGGTAGGGATATCGAATGACACTGGACCGGCCTGAATGGCCTGTTGGATTCATTGAGTTCACTATGCTGTCGGTATTTTACTGTGTTCTGTAGACTGTATTCAGTGTTCAGTGTTCTTGTTCTGATCATCTGAGTACAGGACCTACAGGTGGGCACCTGCGTAATCCCTCTCACACCATAGCGGAGTTTTTTTTTTTTTTTTTTTTATATATATATATCATTACTCGTATGCCACCCTAAGGGCTATGGCGACGTTTAGTTACATAAGGGATAAACAAATCACAACAATGTCAACTACAGTAGATAACGGAACATAACAAAGTAAATCAAGCTGATGACGGAAATGTGAAAGGTTCCTATTGTCCTGCCCATTCTAAAATCTCCACCAGAGCGTCCTTGTCCTTGTTTTTTTTTTTTTTTTTTTTTTTTATATCAATACTCGCTTGCCGCCCGACGGGCTATGGCGAGGCTTGTCCTTGTTCTTGGGTGGCTCGATTAGGTCTGCTCTCCCCCCTGGCCATTTCTTCTTCCAGGTTCTGCATCTAGTGAGCAAGTGGGTGGTGGATTCCTCCTCCTCGCCTTACCACCGGCACTTCGGGCTCTCTGCTTTGCCAATCGTGTATCGCCACCCTCTTAATCCCTTGCCCCCTAAAAAAGTCCCTTGCCCCCCAAGATGCCCCCCAGTGTCGCTACCCTCCGCACCAGTCATCATAGCGGAGTAAACTACATTCTCCTTCACTTTTCGCAGTCAATATCTTCCCAATTCCACTTTCTCAGTTTCGCATCTACAGTACCTAAACTCTGTGAAACTGTCTAAAAGCTATTCTAATAATCTTACTGTGTAAGCACAGTCGCCAGATGACCTGCTGCCAGCTATATCATAATGGAGATTACTCAATTTAGTCAATTATTACGTATATTACATTGTCTACAAATATCATATAGATATGTTGCCAAGGCAGTTCTCCAGCTGTTGATTGGTTGTAGTCATTCCAGGGATATACGCTGATCTTGATCATCAAAGGCCAAAATTCAGTCACTGATTGGTTGATGCTATTCGGGCCGTTTCAGACGGTCCAGACGGGCCCAGACCATTTAGGTTAGTATTTAAACTCCGACAACTATCCACCCGTAGGGACTGCGGTCACATACCTCGGCTATTGATCTCACCACCTAATATTGTTTCTGCGTGTATTTATTTCACCCACCTATTATTCTTTCAAATTGAGGTGGGTTTCATAAACTGTGAATCCCTTTTTTTTTTTTTTTTTTTTTGTCACGTGACCCTGCGTGCAGCTGTTCGCCATGGCAGGGCCCCTGGGTCTAACCCCTCAATGCCCGGAGGCAGGCTTGAACTGTAAAACCCTAACATGGTAATAAATTAGAGACTCGGAGCTCATTCGAACCTGCCAACAACTTGTATAAATATCAAGAGTGGTTCAATTAAATAGACCGCAGCGAGGAGGATGAAGCCGTGGAATAGTTTAGATTACTTATCATTATCATGTAATCAAGGCTCGCTGCCAGTGGCTCGAGCTCACTTACCCACGAGGTGGCTCGAGCTCGCCCTCCAGCTCGGCTCGAGCTAGCTTGTGCCGCTCAATACGGGCCGGGTCTTTTTTTTTTTTTTTTTAATTTCACGTAACCCCGCTTGCAGCTGTTCGCCATGGCAGGGTCCCTGGACCGAAGTCCTTATGGCCCGGAGACAGGCACCTAAAAACAAACAACTCACTATATACACCGACATTCATAAGGGAATAGAGGAAATAAAACCCCTGAGACAACCCGCTCCTCCAAAAATGAAAGATTACGCCGTCAAGTCCATTTCCTCCACGTCCCTCCTCTTCCCCTTTCTGTCCACCTTTGAATTTCTGTCCCAGTCATACAGGCACGAATCGTACCACTTGCCTGACAACCTTACCTTCGCTGGTGTTTGGCTATCCGATTCCACCTCCCCCTCCAGGTAGATGACAACCGAGCTAGCCTTCTTTCCCTCCCTCCTCTCTTTCTTCACCAACCATCTTGCCGCAACAATCTTTCCCATCCAGGGGTTCGCAGTCTCCATCCAATCTCTTACTTTCCCGAGTTTCTTTGTCACCGCAATTCCATGCACTACAATGGCACGACCGGATTGCGGGAGTGTCCTTTCCTTTGGGATTGGCTTCAGAGATGGTGTTGGAGATGGTTTTTTTGGACGTTTCCTGCTTGGGGGGACTGGTACTCTGTCCCTTTTTGCTTTTTTGGATCGGGAAGCGGTGGACTTTGTTCGGCTTTCTGGTGGCGGCGCTGAAGGTGGGTCCGATTTGTTCCCTTCGGGAGTGTGCTTGGCGGAATGTTTTGGGAGATGACTGCTGCATAAGATAGCTTTGGTGGTATCTCCGGATCAGTCTGTGATTCCCCTTCCTTTGAGGGTTTCCTCAGGTGCATATTGTGTATTTCTGTGCATGATTCCGTCTTCACCGCTAGTGCAAGAGCAGCAATGACGCGATGCACACTCCTGATTTCACACAGGAACCTGTCTGTTGGTTCAAAGTTTGGTCTTGTCTTCTGGTCTTTTATGCAAGCATATATGTGTTCGATGACATCCCCCACGGCATCAAGCATATCGGACATATTGACTCCGCCGAGCCGATCTGCGATAGACTTGTACAGTAGGGCCTCGAGACGGGTACTCTTGGCCAGAGTTGTTTTGGCACCTACGGGCATGTTTTTTTGGTGCTGGGCTGCCCAATGCCATGAATCTATTGGTCGGATCCATGGTGGGAATGCCAAGAAGTCAGGGATGGTGGTGTGCTGGCAACGGAGTAAGGAGCTGAAAATTTCCTCAAAACTTAACCCCCAAGGGGGAAACTTGAGGAATTGGGTTTTTTGGAATAAAAATTAGATCTAAAGACTCAGCGCACTGAGAGCTTTCGATCTATGTAGGTTTCGCTGGGGGGGACGCTGTGGTTGCGGAGTGGCTTCCGAGCGCTCGTCCTGTCGAAGTGGTTGTCGCTGACGGGCCGGGTCCAGGCCGGCCAGGCCGTACCCTTGGCCTGGCCTGGCTGGCCCGTTGGGAACACTGGCACTGCTGGCTGGACCACAATGAAAATTACTCAATTCAGTCAATCGTTAACTATATTACATGGTCTATAAACACAGACATCTTACCAAGGCAGTACTTCAGCTGCTAGTTGGTTATATTTTATTCCGCGGATGTAGGCTGTTCTTGATGATCAAAGGCCTAATTTCAGTTACTGATTGGTTGATGCTATTCAGGCCAGGCTTGTCCAGATTGCTCCAGGCGGCCCAGACCGGTCGAGACAGGTCCAGACCATTTAGGTATAACTTTTTAAGTTTTTAAACCTCGACAAATCTCCACGCGGTCACATACCCGTCTATTCATTTCACCACCTATTGTTCTTTCAGATTGAAGTCTTATATCTCGTGAAACGTGTGTTTTTTCATCACCTCTTATTCTTTTCACGTGTATTTCTTTCCCTGCCCATTATTCCTTCAGCTACCGCATATGTCTATTTCACCACCTATTATTGTCTCATGTACATAGCCATGCTATTTCACTCTTTGTTCTGCACTGGCATGAATGGCGTGGCCTGGCCTGAATGGCCTGACCGGCCTGGACGGCCTGGACCGACATCATGGTTGGGAACACCGAGCGCTGAATCTCAAGGGAATCTTGAGTCAGCTATTAAGACTCTATATTGTTGAGTCATCTCCATTCAATGGCATTCATGTTTTGACACTATTTGGTATGAAGATAGACTCTCGCTCCATAAACCTCTCTCACTGGATATGAGGCGTTATTGGTTAGAAGGTCCATCCTCGAAAATATCCACTATGAGGGGTTCTAGCCACCGAATTTGTGGACCCAGCTCAAGAGATAATTTAGGACATGCAAGAAGTGATGTTGGATCGCTTAATTCACACTTATCGGCCGAGCTTATAGCTGAAGACTCAGCTGGTCAAGGCATTCGTGGATGCCTTTCTGAGACCTACAAGATGCGGGATGGGTGGGACGGGAAAAGGAGAGCGGAGTTCACAATGACGGACGGTGCGCCCCAAGGGTCGCCGCTGTCACCGGTCCTATTTCTGATAGGCGTGGCTCCGGTGGCAGAAAAGACAGGGAAGAGAGTGTTTACTAGGTCGTACGTGGACGACTTTCATAGCGTGCTATCGGACAGGAACATGAATGGGTTGAGGAAGAAGATAAGAGAGCACAGAGAGGCACTGAGGAGAGATGCGGGAGGGGAAGGGTTCGAGATAGACAAGGACAAGGAGGAGACGTTGATAGTGGGGGTCAGAGGACCGGCGTATAGGTTGGTGGGCCTGAGGGTGGACTTGGAATTGAAATTTAACGAGCACCATACGCACAGGCTGAGCCTGGGGAAGGCGGCATGGGCCACGGCGGCACGCCTCACGCGAATGGCTCCGGCGAAAAGGAGGCAGCTATACACGGGGGTGGCACGGACCATCGCGACGTGGGGGGCATGGGCGTGGCATGAGTATGCACATGGGGCTCCGAGGGAGAGGAAGTTGAGAGGCCTGGAGAAGTGGCAGTATACGGTGGCGAGAGGGATCACGCACGCTCCATGGGGGACGAGACGGGATGTGGTTGAAGGGTTGGCGAATCTGGAGTCGGTGGAGACGTTTGTGGGCTACGAAGCAGTGCGAGTGGAGGCGAGAGCATTGAGGTTCGAGGGAGAAGAGCTGAGGAGAGGGGACGAGGAGAAAGTCTACTTGAGGGGGTCATTGAGACATGACGACGAGATACCGCTGGTTACCTTGCCCTCATTGCACCGAGATGCCGAGAGAGGGGAATGGGAGAAACACATAGACGACATAAAAGAGGAGGGGTGGGTACCAGTATACACGGACGGGAGCATGAGGGAGGAGAAGGCAGGGGCGGGGATTTTCTGGGGGGGCAGATCGGAGTCGGTATTTTTTTTTTTTTATTTTATTTCATTACTCGCGTGCCGCCCTATGGGCTATGGCGAGGTATATATTTCAAGGAAAAAATAAATCATAACTAAATACAAGTAGTGCCCGCGGAGTCGGTATATTTGGGAGAGGAAGCCACAGTGAACGACGCGGAACTGGTGGCGATAAGCGAGGCGATGGAGAGGGTAGAAGGGGAATTGATGATTGTAACGGATTCCAGACACGCGATTCAGAGGATGACGGCGGTTGCGAGGGGGGACATAGCACACGACGGAGCGACGAGGAGGATGAGGAGAGCATGGGGAGAGAGAATAAGGAGAGGAGACTGGGACATAGCGGTGATATGGGTGAAAGCGCACAGGGGGATCCCGGTAATGAGAAGGCAGACAGGGCAGCGAGCACGGGGACCGCCTTGCAGTACAAGCCGGAAATTATAACGGAGGCAGGACAGAGACAGAAGGGGAGGAGAGAGAGAGCGGAAGAGAGAAACCGGCTGAAATTGACATACAGACCGCTGGAGAGGCTAGGACGCAGGGTAGGGAGGTTGGCGGGCTTGCTGGGGGGTAAGGGACTGAGGGCATGGAGGTGGCATATAGGAGAAGGTGACGGACCGGAGTGCAGGTGGTGTGGAGAGAAAGAAGAGACAACGAAACACTTGCTGGAGGAGTGCAGAGTGTGGAAGCGGAGGTGGCCGGGGGGGGAGGAGCACGTGAAAAGGCCTCCGAAAGGGAGAGAGGGGGAGAGAGATCCGTTGGGTGCGATGATAGAAATGTTGGGGGAGTAGGGGAGAGAGGTAGGGTCATGTGACGTAGAAAGCAGTTAGTGAGGACATCGCCATAGCCCGTGGGGCGGCAAGCGATCAATGATATAAAAAAAAAAAAAAAAAAAAAATCAGCTGGTCAAGACCAATATGGCTCCGAGGCGCATGGGCCAGTCCTTGACGCAGGCAGTGCATTGTCTGGAATCAACCACCTCGTTCAACCCAGTCCCAGACTCCAGTTCCAGAGGACGAACAAGCCGCACTTTCACTTCAGCGCTTGGAAAAGCACTTGACTTTGGGCATGTTTTACCTCTTAACTTGCTCCTGTAAGTTATACATGTACGTATCTGCTATAGTACTGATTGCGCATGCATGTATATAGCACAAGAATTGACCTCCGCTCCAACCTGTCTAAGCGGATCGCCTGCCTTATTGGAAAACACGCTGGTCCTGGCGTTATCCAATGTGACAGGTTTCACTGTAGGTCGTAAGGAGTCAAAGCCGATGTGTTCTGGTCCAGTCGCGAGTTCAGTCCTGGAACAGTTCCCTCATGCATGAAGCGGCCCGCTCACGAATCACAACTTTAGCGTTTTGTTTCTTTTTTTCCGCCTCTTCGCTCAGTTGGAGGTGAAAAAAAATATAAAGAAACCTATAGCATATACATAATTCAACACATAACTACTTCATGGCGACTGTGAAGGACACAGCGAGTTTGATAACTGTGGGCACAATTGGTTTGATCTATAGATACAGGTCTTATAACCACATGAAGCCAGCAGGTGTAAAGTTTTTCACTTCCAATGCGCTAAAGTTCTTAACACTTGGCAGCGATGGCTTGGTTGCTCAGCTCTTGTGCTTCCTAAGCGTCGTCAAGTTATAAGCTGAAGCAAGACATTGTCATCATGGTAGCTGAATTTCACCTCCAGTACAATACAACCATGTCTTGGCTCAGGCACTCTGCGTTCAACAGTCACACGTGCTCTGAGCCAATTACTAACGCAGACCATACGCAGATGCATGTGACTACCTCCATAACGGGGTGATCGGCTCCATGACTGCCTGTTTAGTCCTCCTCCAGTGCGTCCTGCCACAGCGAGTAGCGATAAGCGGGGTGTTGTGATATAAGAAAAGGATAAAAAAAAAAAGGAAGTCCTCCAGTTCAGAATTTCTCCGGGTAGGCACATTAGGTGGGATGTCTTGGGATTTTCTGTGTGGACTGTCTGGTATCGTGCAGACCACTCAACGTCGCGGGTGCTGTACGTGCTGCAGGTTTCACGGATGCATGAGACGGGAGAGGCGAGGCATGCAGAATGAATGTAAGGTTAACCCGTGAATACTACATACACCGAGCAAGTGAAGGGGTATCGTTACCGTAGCACGTTTTCCATGATTGCGGTGGTATTCGTCAATTATGTTATTTAAATCGCCATAGCCTATAAGGCGGCAAGCGATCAATGATATAAAAAAAAAAAAAAAAAAAAAAAAAATATGTTATTTTGGTCGCAAGTAGTGTTGTTTTCCCGTTACACAGTACCTATACCGCAGGGCATTTGTCGACGGCGGTGGTGGCTTAGTATCAGTGACTGTGGGTGTGAAGTCTCTAATGATCTTGAGGGCATGATGAAAATTCTTCATGCATACAGTCCAGAGACTCTATTTGCCATAATTCAGCAACCTTGCAGACATTCCCGAAATATCCCAACTGTAAAAGGTAATTGTACTAGTATGGTCCTGACGAGTGTGTTACTGCAGCAGCTATGCAATAGCTGATAATCATTGAGACAGTCCTGTACGACATTCCAACAATCGAATTACGTAGACTTTGTCTTGCTGTTATGGCGCCAAAGTTTATGGCCTGAATGCGGTCCGAGAGCCGCAGGCAGAATGTGCCTAACCGAAGAGGTTCTACCTCAAGTGATATTTACTATTTTAGGCGATATTTCCTATTTTTTTGGTTGGGCCGGGACACAAGACTATGTGATACTACACAATGCGGATATGTTCGGGAAACATCGATACGCGTGGTGAAACAGGAAGTGATAGTACTAACTTAGGCTATTGGCATTATGAGCCTATGACCTTCATGCAAGATTATAATATGTGTTTTCTTTGAGAATCGATGTGTAGATGACAGAAGAGAATCAAAGGTATAACACCATGTAAAAAAATCCGCTATTGTAGAAAACCTTTTGCCTGTGATCAGAAAAAGATTTATTTGCAACCAGACTGGCTCTCTCGCGAACTCAGCCTGCTCACGGATGGAGAGGTCCGTTTGCGAGCGGACCTGAATATTCCTCATCCCAACATGAACTGAATTTGCTATGCCTCTATTTAGGGAGGATTTGATAGGAATACTCCCCTAAGCCCAATCCTTCATGTGTGAATTTCAATGCTTTAGGTAATATTAAATGAGGTGAATTATAAGCCAATCATTCCAATATATTTCTGCAGGATGCGAATACCACATTCATCCCATCTAAGTATGGGAAAGTAGTTGACGTATATACCTCCTTACACAAAAACATTTCTGGGAATAATTAGGCTGCCGAGACAAGATTGAGCGGGATCCGCAATCTAACTCACGTCAAATATGAATGTAGCTGAAGCGATTGCGAAATGGTTTGTAAAGTTTGACTTTCAGTTTGCATTGGACACCGTAATGTGCAGCTGAGTATCATGAACTGCAACAAGCGCAAAAAGCTGCAGTACTCAGCTGAGTCCAAGTCATTTGGAAAGAGCAGCTGAAGCAGCAAAAAAAAAAAAGAAAAAAAAAAAGAAAAAAAAGAAAAAAGCAAGGACCATAGAGCATGTGAACTTACGAATATGTGTGCAATCAGTTACGTTTTGGAAACTGGCGTTTCGAAGCAAGGGAAGAATTCGTCAGTGTAGCAGCCCGCAACAGGCTGAGGTTGTATAACTAACAGCGAGCGAGGTGTAGAAGAGGCCTCAGAGAATATAAAAGTAATCCCAGCTGCCCCGAACAAGTCCACATCCATCTACTCAGCATCCTACGATTGTTCCAAATCAAATCTTCTCGAGCTTTCTTCCTCAATTCATTATTTTAGGCGTTAATCTCCTTATAAAACTCTTGCCGAAAGCCATGGCCGATGTAGAAAAAATAACGCCTCTCCCAGGTTCATACGTGGCAGCGATTGAGCCCACTATCCCAGGGGCGCAGGAATCTGGAAACTCAGATCTAGATATTGTTATCTTTTGGCAAGGTTCCGACCGTACAATTTACAGATCACCTCTTGCCGACAAGAAACACATTGATAAATTCCATTATATCCCCGAGCTGCCAGAGGGACCTACCCCCATCACAGCTACTCTCGGAAGTATAGCTTTTTGTCCACCTACTTTATGGCCGTTCCCGATTCAGGTATGTTCGACATTGTTACTTTCTTCTTTTTTTTTCGTATTTTTCATCTCTCACTGCATGTATCCCAGCATATTGTACATTACAACTAAATTTCTGCTCGCCGTCTCAATCGCTCAGCTTACATGATTCTGGGGAGATGGTGCCATCTTTTCCTAGAGCCATTTCCCAATGTTTTATACCACTTCCTGTGGCATTCATAGCTCTTGAGTAGAGGTGGAAATGCTAACCATAATCAAACTCATAGCAACTTGTTTACACTATTGCAGAACTGAAGTCGGGGACAGGGGATGTCGATAAGACGGCATCTCAATTGCTGGAAGTCAGCTGCGAATGTTATCATACAATTGGTATCCCGACTGCCGACTCAAAGCTTGCACTTACTTCACAGGATCTCTACAGGACTCGAGTAGTCTACCAGATCCCAGGGTATGACATCGTACTCCCTGGTTGTCGTTATAACATTTTGCTGCTCATGTGCTGAATTCCAAGTTACGTGTACGCAGGGGTTCAACAGTTGAGCAAGATGTCAGAGGCGTTGCATACATTCAATTTTCGGACCTCAAGTCTGATACCAATATGGCGGCATGTGTATATGAAGGAAAGCGTTATATTGTTTATAATGCAGTGGATAACCACGCGAATGTGCTTGTATTTCGTCAGCTCAAAGGTATGTAGTAAACATGGTGTAGGGTACAACTATGGTTGTTGCTAATAACCAGTTACAATGGTAGAGCCGAACGAACCGCCATCATCGGGAGAAAATATTCCATATCTCTTTGATGTGCGCTTCAATTCTCCGCTAGCGATAGTTGCAGGCGCAGGGGACAACAGGATTACAGTTTACTACTTAGACAACCAAGGTAGTGTTTGGGGTACCTCTCGAGACAAAAATTCGAAGTGGGATCGCAGTCCACATCGGGTGGTCAACTTTCCAAACGTTTTCAAAGAGAGCAAACTTGCAGCTGTTAGCCGTGAACCAGACAATGTTGTTATCTACCAAGACAGAGAAACCGGTTACTTCTCTTATGTTTATGACTCACCGTAGGCCAACCTTGTCCTCCTGCAGTTAAGTTCACAAGCACTAACTTCCTTATCCTCACAGCAAGAAACACCAGCAGTAGTGGAATCTAGATTGAAGGAAGACTTTGTCTACCAATAGGATTACCAGCGGCATTCGTTGACTTCGTTTCAGGATTGATCGGAAAGTCTATTATCCTTTTTGCTTGGACGGCACAAGTACGAAAAAAAAAAAAAAAAAAAAAAAAAAGGTAAAAAAAAAAAAATCTATATAAAAAAAAAGATGGAAGCATTGGGAGCAATGATTTGGACTAAAGCTTTTTGAGTTTTGAAGGCGGCAACAGAAATCCTGGCGGGGATAATTTTGGACTTTAATGTTGTATCCAGTTGAAGACGTTCTTTTCAATGACATCAGTTCCTTCTCTGCATTGCATCAAACAAAGTGGTTTTATTGTACCTGTGAATTAGTCTGGACCTACTGTAATTCGCCACAACACGACGTACACCACGTCCTGAGACATGTTCTATACCAAAACGGACCATGCGCAGCAACATTTACCTCAACCACTAGAAAAGAATTTTGTATGCACTTTTCGGGGGGAACAAATAAGGGTAATTCTTCATCTTTAATACCTCTACTTGCTCCGAAAAGACATTAATGGTACAATGACATTTTCATTGATGTACTGGCATACATTTATATGCAATTCTCATACAAATGCACTACTTCCTTCACCGCTCACGATAAACGCCATAGAATTGTAGCTAGACTGTATCCTCAATAGGCCTTGTGATATTTAAGGTTTTAATTGGCTTAAGGTTGTATAATGCCTAGTCCATACATCAAATTGCTATTGTCGGTAGTTCTCCGATACAACTATTACATACAATTTCCATGAGAAATTTTTTTTTTTTTTTATATCATTACTCGCATGCCGCCCTATAGCCTATGGCGAGGTTTAGTTACATAAAAAATAATGGAAAAGGAAAAGCAACAATAAACTAGATAACATGTAGAACCCACGACTCTCACTAGTTTTGTGGATGGAGCATTGAGTAGTCTGAGCCGATACGAGGGACATCCTTTGCCTATCGTCGTCCTCTGTCCCACTCGTACTTGCAAGCTCTCAGCCATTTTCCGCCTAGTCTCACCCAGTCTGCTTGCACTGTGTCCTCCAGATACACGACTAGCGAACTTGTCTTCTTACCCTCCTCCCTCAATGTCGTCTTCTTGATTAGCCATCTGATCCCCGTAATCCTTTTTATGTCCTTGTTGTCTGCTTCCATCCATCTCCAGACATTCCCGAGGTCCTTCCTCAGGGCTATTCCATGTACAACGATGCTGTATTTCGGAGTGGTGGCACCGGGAGTTTTTTTTTTTTTTTTTTTTTTTATTTCATTACTCGCATACCGCTACGGCGAGGTGCACCGGGAGTAGATGGGTATGTCAGGAATCTGGCTCTTGTGGTTTGAGAGGTTTTGGGTTTCGGTATGGGCGTGGAGTTGGGCGTGGGGGCTGAGGGGGTAACGGTTGCGGTGCTGACGGGGGTGCTGTCGGCAGCTGAGGTCCCGACCTGTGGTGCGGTGGCTATTTTCTGTACTTCCGTGTCGTCAAGTCTTCGCTTGAGGGCATACGGCCCTTGGGCTGACGCCACTTTACCTTTTCGCTTCCTCATCTTGGCCGCGACCTCTGTGGTTCGAGTGGCGGAGGTGTTTACGGGGCCCGGGGTGGGCACCGGTGTGGTTCCGGGAATCTGCTCCACAGGTGGCTCTTCCGAGCAGGTGATGATGGTGCTGAATCCCAGCTCTTCCGTGGTGGGTTGCACCGGAGGCGTGTCAACGATGGTGGTGATGGGCTGAGCCCCCGTGTGTCAGATGAGGGGGTTGTGGGGGGGGCAGCCAGTCAGTCTGGGAGTGGATCTTCCGGAGATCTCGCATGGGTCTCGAATTTCGATGAGAATGTAACCTCCGTGAACAACTCCACCACTCCTCTAGAAATTTTCTTGGTCTGCCTCTCACACCTCTGAATAAGGTAAAATATTGATATTCAAGTGTCCTACTGTTTTTATTAAATTTAATCAGGTGTGATAAGTTGAATTCAATACAAGTGGTATTACAGCGAAAAATACATGCCAAGCCTATACCAATATATGATGTGAATTTCATGGAATCATAAGCCCCTTGGCGGCGGCCCTTTGAAACATCAATTCTGAAGAAGATAACGTGCAGAATGAAGACTAGTCCTTCGTTTAACTCCTCCACAAGCTGGATGCCATACTCTATTCTGGTGGTTGAGATATATGTTGTGTAAAACATGCGTCGGGATATGGTGTATACCGCGTTGTGGTGAATTACAGTACGTCCTCGCTGGTTCGGAAAGTATTGGAACGCTGCATAAAAATTTGCAGTACTTCAAAAGGCGAATAGCGCATACGCTTTATGCGGCGTTCCAACACTTTCCGAAGCAGTGAATAATGCACCAATTCTAGGATCGGGGCGCAGTGATGATGATGTAAGCTTAGAAGTAAACTGCGCACGTACATGGTATGCCATCTGATACTAGTACTAGACGGGATTATCACTTTCGGTACTTGAAGCTCACCGAACCTTTTTGTCCCTCTCTCAATTTGATATCTCCGATACTGCATAAACTTTAGTAGGCAATTACAAATTGGTCGGCAACAATTTGTCACACAACGTACGTGACACACTACTGTCTTTGGTCATGTGTTTATATAACCACCATTTAAAAACATAAAAATATAATATTGTGAACGAAAATTAAAAGATTGATAAAATAAAATAGAATAAAATAAGATAAAATAAATAAAATAGTTCTGAAACGAGGAGAAAAGAGCTGAAATTGTTGCGATGCAGTTAGAAGACCGCCAAGCGTTGGTTAATTCCGAGCACGACTGTATGCCGGGCCATTCGTAACAGACGTTCCCAGCGACGACTGAATCCCTGTTACGAATGGCTCGGCACAACTGCATCTCTTGCCGGCGTTCCAAACATTATGTTCCTAGTACGGAGTTTACACGACGGATGACATCACTTATTATTACAGGATGTACGCCGCAAGACACTGTATCAGATTCGGGAGCCAAACAGATCATCACTGAGCCTAATCGTGAAACACAAAGCTTTGCGCTGTCTCTCTCCGCATCGTGAAAAATTCGCTTCCTGCAACAACCAGGCTATTTTTACTAGTATCCCGCCCGACCATGCAGGTTGTGCATCTCGAATTAATATGCGTCCACGTTCCCCGGTACATGTGCGCTACAGCCATACAGATTGATAGTTGGCACACAGTTTGGTCTTGTTGTCGCACAAGTAAACACTCTATCCTGACGTTCGCTACGTGATTGGTTGCAATGTGCAAAGTTTGTTTCAGGGCAGGTTATGTTATGGGGTTCGGACAGTTAGCTGCCGGTCGGCACTGGAATAGTTGGAGCGCCCTGGGGCGACTGCCCTGAATACTGTATCTACAAAGGAACGTTCGCGAACGAACAGTACAGTCAGCCTTAACCGTCACAAGTTCATTTTCCCGGTGGCGCTGTCAACCGCCTTTTCGTATGACTTCACGAGATGTAAGTAGTAAAATTTGACAAAAAACTTGTACAAAGCCCAATCGCGGGGTTTCGGAAAACCTCACGGTGAGCGTGCCAAGCCTTCGGCAACTATTCAGGTACAAGAACATTTTCCCTGCATTCAACTTACGGGAGCCCTGAAAAGCTGTGCCGTATCTGACATGTTATTTTGTGGGGGGCCACTGGCTGGTTGCTCCTGCCCCTGTGTTTGATCGCCCCTTGTTTCGCATGTGGATCAGCAAGATGACATTACATTTCGCTAGCCGAAAATGGAAAAAGAGCATACCGGAAACAGCTATGATCAGATTGGCAGCTATTGGGGCGGGTTATAATTACTTACCTATATAAAGTATGGACCTTCACCTGGATTTGGGAGAAACAAAACAAACAAACAACGACAGTTATCAATATACGACTGATTAGAACAGCTGCTGGGCAGTGACCTTATCGTTCTTTCCCTCCTTCATTGATTTTCGCATTCAATTCGGATCTGAGATCCCAGCGGTCTGGTACCAGCATTATACTTCACATTTACATTCTACACTGAACATCTCGCACGCAGCAAGAAACTCGGTCTCCTCTCTTTACTTCTGTTCCTTTGCACATCATAATAATGTTTGGACAACGCATCGCTCTTCTCGCCGCTGCCCTTTTGTTGGCTACAACGTCCGCACACATGCATCTTACTTACCCCAAGCCGATAAATCTCGATACGGACCCCAACTATGACTTCTGGGTCAACGAGAACACTTTCCCCTGCAGAGGACACCTAAAGGATCTTGGTATTGCGCCGGTAGAGGCTACGTGGCAGGCAGGGACCCAGCAACGGTTTACGTAAGCATTCGTCCAGTCACTTTCCTAGAAGTATCCCAGCAGCCGTTGTTTCTACAAACGAGTACTGACCGCTCATTCACAAATCAGCCTCGGGGGTTCCTCTCCTCACTACGGCGGCTCCTCACAAGTCTCCCTGTCCTACGACCAAGGCCAGACCTTCCGGGTCCTGAAGTCCTTCCCCGGCTCTTGCCCCCATCGCACCAACGATCAGGGCCAGGACTTTCTCTTCACCATCCCCGCTAATGCTCCGTCGGGACAGGCAATCTTCTCATGGTCGTGGTTCAACAGGGAGCAAGAAATGTACCACAACTGTGCTGTGGTTGAAATCACCGGCGGCACCCCAACCCTCGAGGGTAGTGGCTGGGAGGAGTGGCCGGAGATGTTGGTGGCGGATTTGAAGGCCCCAGGACATGGACAGCAGTCCGAGAGCGCAGGGAACCAGTGTTTGACGCCCTGGAGGGAGGCGGAGGTGTTGTTCCCGAACCCGGGCCCAGAAGTGGAGGAGGGAGATGGGGAATATCCCCTGGTTTTGCCTCAAGGGGACTGTTAAGTGGTCGATATGGATGCGTTAAAACTATGGCTTTGGGGAGGTAGGGTTTATGAAGGATTCTTGGATGTATATATGTACAAATGTTTATTGCGCTCGTGAAATATGGGAATAGCTCAACTTTTTTTTTTTTTTTTTTTTTAATTTCACGTAACCCCGCTTGCAGCTGTTCGCCATGGCAGGGTCCCTGGACCGAAGTCCTTATGGCCCGGAGACAGGCACCTAAAAACAAACAACTCACTATATACAATTCATAAGGGAATAGAGGAAATAAAACCCCTGAGACAACCCGCTCCTCCAAAAATGAAAGATTACGCCGTCAAGTCCATTTCCTCCACGTCCCTCCTCTTCCCCTTTCTGTCCACCTTTGAATTTCTGTCCCAGTCATACAGGCACGAATCGTACCACTTGCCTGACAACCTTACCTTCGCTGGTGTTTGGCTATCCGATTCCACCTCCCCCTCCAGGTAGATGACAACCGAGCTAGCCTTCTTTCCCTCCCTCCTCTCTTTCTTCACCAACCATCTTGCCGCAACAATCTTTCCCATCCAGGGGTTCGCAGTCTCCATCCAATCTCTTACTTTCCCGAGTTTCTTTGTCACCGCAATTCCATGCACTACAATGGCACGACCGGATTGCGGGAGTGTCCTTTCCTTTGGGATTGGCTTCAGAGATGGTGTTGGAGATGGTTTTTTGGACGTTTCCTGCTTGGGGGGACTGGTACTCTGTCCCTTTTTGCTTTTTTGGATCGGGAAGCGGTGGACTTTGTTCGGCTTTCTGGTGGCGGCGCTGAAGGTGGGTCCGATTTGTTCCCTTCGGGAGTGTGCTTGGCGGAATGTTTTGGGAGATGACTGCTGCATAAGATAGCTTTGGTGGTATCTCCGGATCAGTCTGTGATTCCCCTTCCTTTGAGGGTTTCCTCAGGTGCATATTGTGTATTTCTGTGCATGATTCCGTCTTCACCGCTAGTGCAAGAGCAGCAATGACGCGATGCACACTCCTGATTTCACACAGGAACCTGTCTGTTGGTTCAAAGTTTGGTCTTGTCTTCTGGTCTTTTATGCAAGCATATATGTGTTCGATGACATCCCCCACGGCATCAAGCATATCGGACATATTGACTCCGCCGAGCCGATCTGCGATAGACTTGTACAGTAGGGCCTCGAGACGGGTACTCTTGGCCAGAGTTGTTTTGGCACCTACGGGCATGTTTTTTGGTGCTGGGCTGCCCAATGCCATGAATCTATTGGTCGGATCCATGGTGGGAATGCCAAGAAGTCAGGGATGGTGGTGTGCTGGCAACGGAGTAAGGAGCTGAAAATTTCCTCAAAACTTAACCCCCAAGGGGGAAACTTGAGGAATTGGGTTTTTTGGAATAAAAATTAGATCTAAAGACTCAGCGCACTGAGAGCTTTCGATCTATGTAGGTTTCGCTGGGGGGACGCTGTGGTTGCGGAGTGGCTTCCGAGCGCTCGTCCTGTCGAAGTGGTTGTCGCTGGCGCTGAGCACGTGGTGTTCGAGTTCGGAATAGCTCAACTTGCCTAACGCTCTCGTGATGTTCTCTTGGTAATCCTACTGTTATCCAGCTGTGGAGTGTTCAGCAACTGCAACTGCACGGAGAAAGCAGATTCAGAAGATGCAATCGCACTCGTGGAGGGCGAGTGCCCAGGAGCGAACTCAGCTTGCTGAGGAGCGGTGGGTTAATTACAAGCGGCCCAAGGCCTTCTTTCCCAATTAGAAAAATGCCAAGACCTGCGGCTAGCATATCTGCCAAGTTCAGCTCATTCTACCTCATCTCATACCATCTGGTCAGGCCTATAGCTACCATGACTGTCAAATTCTGCTCATTCTACCTCATGTGCCGTGCCGTACCTGCCATCCAAGTTAAATTAAGCTCACTCTACCTCACCTCACGCCCGTCGGATCGGACCTGCCATACCTGTCAAACTGAGGTCATTCTACCACATCTAACGATGTCGGGTCGGACTCTGCCACGCCTATCAAATTTGACCTTATCTCACGCCGTCAGGCCATACCTGCTATACCTGTCAGCCATACTGATACGTGTGAAATTCAGCTCACTCTGGCTCATCTCACGCCGTCGAATAGGGCCTGCAAAACCTGTCAAGTTCAACTCATTCTGCATCATCTCGTGCCTGGGGTCTGGGCTCCCATACGTCTCAAATTCAGCTCATTCTACCTCATCTCACGCCATCGGGTCGGGCTAACTCTACATGTCAAATTTAGCTCATTCTGCATCATCTCATGCCGTCGGGTCGGGACTGCCATACGTATCAAATGCAGCTCATTCCACCTCATCTCACGCCGGCAGGTCGGGGCTGCCACATCTATCAAATTCAGCTGATTCTGCATCACCTCGTGCCGTCAGTTCGTGTGAAATTCCGCTCATTCTGGCTCATCTCACGCCGTCGAATAGGGCCTGCCAAACCTGTCCACTCAGACCCGGATCACCACCCACCAACGAATAGGATGCCGAAGGGAAAGAAGGTCCGAAGGACAGAAGTCCCCCCCGCCTCGCCTTCACCCACGCCTTGTAACGGGATATTGTATAGCGAGCCGGGTAAATAGCTTCACGCTAAAAGGTGACCTCTGACAAGCATTTCGGGATGTCGGTACAATATATACGGGTAAAAAGGATGCGACCTGAGTGCGTATTGCAGTCTCAAAAGTGTATATAAGTGGTGTTCATGGCTGTGTGTTCCCCGTTCCTTTTCTCTTTACGCAACCTCTTGTATTTAGTTTCTACTAAGTAGACCTGCTGTGCCGACCCGCTGAACTGCTGTACTGCTGTGAACCGCCTTACCGCTGCGAACTGCTGAATCGTCGCCTGCCGCCTCCTGCCTGCCTGCGCTCCGTAGACCGCCGTCATCCACGGGCACTAGACCACGACTGCCGTTACACGCCTTCACCCACGATCCCTCTCCCGCCCCCTCCGGTGGTGAAGAAGAGACAAAGCGCAGCCTCCCCCTCTCCCTCCCCGGACTCTCCCCCGCCACGCCCGCCTCCTCCAGCGGCGGAGGAGAAACAAAAGACATGCCCCCCGACATACCAGACTGGGAGTCCCTCAGGTAGATGCTGCATAGACATGGCATTACCTGGGGCACGGTATTAGCGGCAAGGTGGAAACGGACCATGCAAACTGATGCCGACCCGACGGAAGTGTCGTTTCTTTTGGTGGAGTTCTGTGACGACATACACGAGGAGTTCGAACTTCAGGCCGGAGGTCCAGATGACCCTTTTCCAGAGTCCTCCCCACCACCACAACAGCCATTGGGGTTCAGCCCCATCACCAATATTGACATACCTCCGGTGCAGTCCACCATGGAAGATTTGGGATTCAGCCCCGTCACCACATGCTACGAAGAGCACTCGGCGGAGCGGATTCCCGGAACCACGCCGGCGCCCACCCCAGGGCCCGCAAACACCAGGAAACGAAAGGGTAAAGCGGTGTCTGCCACCCCGTACGCCCTCAAGAGACAACTCGACGACAAAGAGGCAAAGAAAATTGCCACAGCACCTGCGGTCACCCAAGACGACATCCGCCCCACGGTGCCTGTCGTCAAGACACCCCCTCCCCCAGGCGCCCCTGCCACCACAAAACGAAACCCACTCACACCCCCTCCCCCCGCCCCAAGACCTCAACTCCGCGCCCCCAGACCTCACCACCACGCTCCAAAGCCAGATCACTCGCCCCAACCACCCCCGACTAGCTGTTATATAACTAAACATCGCCATAGCCCCCAGGGCGGCCCGGGATTAATGAAATAAAAAAAAAAAAAAAAAAAAAAAAAAAAAAACCACCCCCGACAACACCACCACAAAACATGGCATTGTCGTCCACGGCATAGGCCTGAGGAAAGACTTAGGGAATGTCAGAAGATGGTTGGAGGCTTCCAATACAGAAATAGGAAAGACTATAGGAATTAGATGGCTGCGGAAGAAGTCAATTTTATTTTATTTTTATGTTTTTTGTCACGTGACCCCGCGTGCAGCAGTCCGCCATGGCAGGGCGAGTCAATTTTATTGGAGGAAGGCAACAAGGCAAGCTCGGCGGTAAATAGAAAGGTATCGGTACTTGGCTCGGAGGTTACTCTTTTCACTTCAACCCGCACCATTCATGAGCATCGCGGGCACCACTTGTACTTAGTTATTACTTTTCTTTTCTTTAAATTATACCTCGCCATAGCCCCTAGGGCGGTATGCGAGTACTGATATAAAAAAAAAAAAAAAAAAAAACCTGTCAAGTTCAGCTCCAAGAAGAAAATGAGGACCGCCTCCCCCCTACCGCCACCTCCACCCGCCGCGGTGGACAACCGGATCTCTACTTCTTATCTGTCTTTTTCTTTTATTTCATATGTAACTAAATATCGCCATAGCCCTTGCGGCGGCAAGCAATTAATGATATTAAATCGCCATAGCCCACAGGGCGGTAAGCGATAAATGATATAAAAAAAAAAAAAAATAATGATATTTAAAAAAAAAAAAAAAAAAAAAAAAAAAAAAAAAGTTCAGCTCATTCTGCATCATCTGGTGCTAGCAGGTTAGGCCTGCCATGCCTGTCAAGTTCAGCTCATTCTGCCTGCTCTCGCGCCGTTGGATAAGGCCTGCCAAACCTGTCAAATTCAGCTCATTGTGCGAGATCTCGCGCCCTCAGGTCAGGCCGGCTATACATGTCAAATTCAGCTCATGCTGCGTCATCTCGTGCCGTCAGGGCAGTTCTGCAATTCGTGTGAAATCAGCTCATTCAGGCTCATCTCACGCTGTGGAATAGGAGTCATAGGACCTGCAATTCCTGTCAAATTCAGCTCATTCTACCTCATCATGTGCCGTCGTGCATACCTGCCATACCTATCAAGTTCAGCTCACTCTACCTCATCTCGCGGCGGTGGGTCGGGCCTACTATACCTGTCAAATTGAGCTCATCGTGCGTCACCTGACGTTCTGGGGCCGGACCTGTCAAATTCAACTCATTCTGCCTCATCTCACACTGTCGGGCCGGACCTGTCATATCTATCAAATTCAGCTCATGGTGCCATGTCTCGCGCCGGCGAGGGAGACCTCTCATGCTTGTTAAGTTGAGCTCAGGTAGCAGGACTAGTTGGCACTTCCACCCTTTAGCTTAGGCCCAAGCTATTTCAAATGCGACTGGGTTCAATCCGGCGCGAGGCGTAACCAGCAGTACCTACGATAAGTGGCCGCGATTCCTGTATATATATCTACTGAAGTCTGCGCACCAGTGGGTTACGGCCATACACCTTGGTGGTATATATATAGTGGTATTCAGAATTCTATTTTTCATTTTCTTGTCACATCTGGAAGTACGACACCAAAAATTCTTGGGAAGGGTAGCCTTAAGTCTGCGTGAGTACACACATGTACCTTGTAGCTGGTCAAAGGTCCGCAGATGTGGACGGATATCTGTATTTCGTATCCCCTTGTTTTCTACCAAATACGAAGTATCAATCGAATATAGTGCGAGTGATGGCGAAAGCAGTGCTTTCATGAGAGGGTCTACGCTAGTGCCAAGCAACTGCGATCTTCGCGCCCCCGTTTCGACCTACGCCGCTCTTACCTAGTACAAGTGCGTCAGTCATATATGGTTTGTCATGCGGGTATGGCCTGGCCGCACCGGACTTTTGTAGCCCAAATTCCATAAGCCTTAATTTCGGCATCAGATTGACTGCAGGACATCGCCGACGTAAAATTAAAACTTGGACTGCGCTATGGAGAGTGAAGAAAGATTGCTGAGGGAATTGTCATCTCTGGCACGGGTGGTTGGAATATCTGTCGCCATGCTGTACTAATAGAGGACATTATTAGACGGTCAAGCGATACTAAAAATTACTCACCTGAATATATACCTGCAAAGTGCTGCTTAATAAATAAGTCTACATAGCTATCCGAAGATATAGAAAGCTTTATATTAAATCCGCGTGCAAGTGACCTGAAGGCGGCCCCTGGTTCTGAATAGTCTCGCCTCCCTGAATGGCCTGGACCAGCCTGAGCGGCCTGGGCGGCCTGGGCTCTTTCAGGCCTGCCAAAAGCAGACCGCGCCGATCAGGCCAGTCGGCGGCCTGGTCCGCGGCCTGTCATGCAGTAATATGAACTCACTTTTCTTGTTAGGTACTTTTTTTTTTTTTTCTTTTTTTTTTTCGGTCAAGTAACCCCGCATACAGCTGCCAGCCTCTAGCAGGTATATTACTATGTGATGTTAGACCATCAATCTTATACTCACCGACTACAAACATAGGGGTACAATCAAGACGTTGTAACGAGTATCTAGACCATTCGATCTTGATAATTGGATATTTCATAAGTCTTCTTACAGTACACTCTTGTATAACACGTGATACTCATCGGTTTTTGTGTGCCCAGATCGAGAATAACTGCAGCTAATCCCTTCCTAGTCTAAAACCCATGCCGCCAAATTAATTTACCCAGCGCAGAATGGGAGCGGCTGGATTTGAGTAATGCTGCATGCTACATATGAGGTCTGTGCTAGTACACACCTCGTTAGGCCTTCCACTTGGCAAGTCAGTTTACGTCAAGTACTTCAAGTTGCAACCCACAGGTCTATCGATCCATAAATACCGGTTGTTCCCATCTTACAGACAAGAACAGATTTTACCAAACTCGGAAACTTCTTTCACCGCTATCAAGCTCAAGCTCTAGAGCGCAGCTTTGTGTGACCACATGGACAACAGACGTATCGAACTTTTGGAAGCGAATGTCAATGAAATCCTCTCCAAACTCAAACAGGTTGGAGATATTCTTCAAGGCTTAGCTGCGCCTAAGGTACATTTTCGTCTTTACATAATTTTTAGACTGAGCAAACTCCATTGTAGTGTAGGCGGTATTACGCGCTAACTCGATAATATATTCTTGGGTAGAGATCCTTGGAGACTAAAGAAGACTATCTTCGAAACCTCGAGGACCTCATTGAAAAGTATGGCCTATCACAATTTTACCCACGAGGGGATGCACGTTTAGCCTATCTCGCACAACAAGCGGCCGATCGCCTTAAGAGCCCATACACAGATGGGTATCTCGACCAACCAGAAGAGGTTGCAGGTTTAACTGAACTTGGGCTTTACGACAACATTCTGTTCTGCGGTATAGCCTTCTTCTATCATGGTTTCTATCTTTACAATAACTTCGCTAATGTAGGCCGAAATAGATGACAGTGGCTCGATGGACTACGACGGTCGCAAAGATGCTTTGCGCACTCTAATCGGCCGTATTGCTAAAATCACAAATTATCTGGATACTGATGGAATCGATGTTCGCTTCATAAACTACCACAATGACAGTGGCTACAATAATTTAGCCGAGCCTGCGGATGCGGATACGATCATTCGCTCGGTTCCATTCCAAGGTAGCACTCCACTTGGAACCAAGCTCATGGAGAAAGTAGTGAAGCCAATGATCCTTTCTAAAATCACATCCGGGACCCTGAAGAAGCCTGTACTGGTATGCATAGTCACGGATGGCGAGGTAATCCTGAAAAGCTCTATATTGTCCCAAAATTGCGAATTTCACCTAGGTGATAGACTAACAGGTTTGAATTTGAGGAAAGCCAAACGATGAGCCTCCAGACAGTGTGAAGCGAACTATTCTCGAGTGCAAGAGTTCCCTCATCCATCACGGATACGATCAAAATGGTGACTGATCTCAATGATCCTCGCGCGTTTGTGTATTAGTGCTCACAGTCGTTTAGCTGTGTTGTTTCATATAGGCAAGGTCGGGAATAGCGAAGAGGCCAAAAACTTTCTTCTGAGCCTGCAGCAAGACCTATCTGTCAAGAAACATATTCATGTCACAGCAGGTTTGTCTTCTCTGGATTGATGCCTTTGATTCGAGGTCAATGCAATAGTATAATCCTTAGAGAAACTGGATGCGCAGCTTTCCTTGTTGAATGATCGACATCGTGATTTGGAACGCTGGGTGCGTACACCTCTCGAGAGACAGCTGACATAGTCCAAATTTGTACTGATTTGCTCGAAGTTACTCGGTTTGCTTCTACGACCAATTCGCCTCTTGAGGCCTTAGTAAGATATACTGCGCTTTTACTTCTTTTTTTTTTTTAAATCAAGTAACCCCGCATACAGCTGTTCGCCATGGCAGGGCATATGCTGCGTTTCATTCAGGGGATAAGAATGGCACGTGAGGAATTTCAGGGTGCATATAAAATGTTGCGTGTAGAAGTATAAAAAGCATTTGTTCTTCCGCGCCGGAAATCTCACAATAGTAGTCGTACATTCGTTATGCTAGCTCCAACCGCTCCGGTCAATCGAAAGACCGTATGGATACTTCTCGCCATCTTGCAATACCTATTTAGGTTTAAGTCTCCAGAAATCCTGCATAGGGATAGAAATTCAGTCTATGAACATTCGGTAGAGGTTTACTTGATTCTTTGTGAAACATGTACCCAGAATAGTTACCTGTATAGAGCTTGTAGGTTTGACCGCCCACATTGATGTATTCTTGTCACAGGTTTCTTGTTTTCAATGCAATTGAAGTACAATATGTTATAAGAAAGCATGCGCACTGTGTAGTAATAAAATTTCAGTTCAGCTTCTAGAGTTCATCAGGGCGGCACGCGAGTACTGATATAAAAAAAAAAAAAAGAGTTCATCACCAAGCAGCACCGTTTGTATCCTGTGTTCTAGTGAAGGTGCACTGGATGTTTCATGTATTAAGTATACTAGTTCGTGCGTCATTGGCAGCATTCTTATGTTGTTATAAGCTTCGATAGTCGCGAATCGCAATGCCAGTTTGTACTAGTGGCAGGACAGTAGAATCTGACTTCCCTCTAATTAGTCTTGCTGCTTGCATATGTACTCTTAACCTTCTAGATGCGCCCAGCTAGACTCACCTAAACAGAAGCAGGTTGTGGCAGTTGATAGTGCTGAAGCTAGTGCCATATAATTAGGTGCTGAGTGGGCTAGCCGTGTGTGTGATGTTGAGTGGTGATCTTCGTGCTAGGAGGTAACAATATGCAGATGTACTTTCTCATGCTGGTTGGGAATATAGTACTCAGAAATCTGTAGTAGAGGCCTGGACGAAGCCGAACTAAAGAATTCAATATTAAGTCTCATCGTAGCCCCCGGAGTACTTTATGAAAAAAAAAAAAAAAAAAGGGGAAATACTTCCAGTCCATTGCAAACTCAATACTTGACACTATCTCCGCAACTCCATTAGGCTCATGGTGATCAGCGACAACCACTTCGACAGGACGAGCACTCGGAAGCCACTCCGCAACCACAGCGTCCCCCCCAGCGAAACATACATAGATCGAAAGCTCTCAGTGCGCTGAGTCTTTAGATCTAACTTTTATTCCAAAAAACCCAACTCCTCAAGTTTCCCTTGGGGGTTAAGTTTTGAGGAGATTTCAGCTCCCTGCTGCGTTGACAAGCACACTACTACCCCTGACTTCTTGGCACTTCCACCATGGATCGAACCAATCGATTCGCGGCATTGGGCAGCCCGGCACCGAAAAACACATCTTCGGCTGCCAAGACAACACTTGCCAGAAGTACTCGTCTCGAGGCCCCACTGCTCCAGTCAATCATTGAAAAACTTGGTGGAGTTAATATGACTTGTATGCTTGAGGCAGTGGGAGATATCATTATTCATATCCAGAAATGTATAGAAGACCTTATGAAAAGACCAAACTTCGAGCCATCAGACTTGTTCCTAGGCTATCTCGGACACGTACACCAGCGCATAGATTTACTCGCAGAAGCAGCGAAAGGGGAACGTTGCAAGAACTATGCTCCCACACAGCGAAGTTATAGGCAAAAGGAAGGGGAAACACAGACCGAGCCAGACACAATACCTCCGCTGTCATATGCAGCAATCGTCTCTCAAAGCATTCCACCAAATACACCCCTAGCACAAAAAACCAACCCACCTCCAGCAGCACCACCGAAAAACCGAACAAGGTCCACCGCTTCTCAATCCAAAAACGCAGCAAGGGGGTCCAGTACCAACCCCCCCAAGCAGAACAAGAAGCCTCCAACATCATCTCCGAAAGCAAGAACATCCCAGAAAGAAAGGCTCCCGCAATCTGGCCGGGCAGTTGTGGTGCATGGCATAGCGGTGACGAAGAAACTTGGGAAAGTAAGAGAGTGGATGGAAAAGGCGAACCCATGGATGGGGAAGATTGTTGCGGCAAGATGGTTGGTGAGAAAAGAAAGGAGGGAGGGAAAGAAGACTAGCTCGATTGTTATCTGCCTGGAGGGGGAGGTAGAATCAGATAGTCAAACACCAGCGAAGGTACGGTTATCAGGCAAATGGTACCACTCGTGCTTGTATGACTGGGACAGAATAACAAAGGTGGACGGAAAGGGGAAGGGGAGGGATGTGGAGGAGATGGATATGACTGCTTGATTCTCTGGGGGGATATTTGAGTATTCGTGCTTAATTGTTCTCTTGGGGGATTGGGCTTTCGCTTTGTGTTCCTCCACATCACCGAAGTCATAGTATCGTTGTGTGTTTTTACAGGGGACGATTTTGTATGTAGTTGCACAGGTGCCTGTCTCCGGGCCAGAAGGACAAGATGTGCACATAAAGAGGATCAAAGTTAATAACGCTGTGTGAAAACTCCATTATTGTAGAATAATTTTCACCTGCGAATACAAAAAGTTTTAATCGCGAGCGGACCAGATCTTTTTTTTTTTTTTTTTTTTTTTTAATATCAGTACTCGCGTGCCGCCCTAGGGGCCACGGCGAGATCAAGGTTAGTACAAATAGACAGGTGAACAGAAAAGTGTACTAGAAATAGAAAATAGAAGTCAAGTGTTGTAAGTAGGAAGAATGCTCCACCCTCCATCGCACGTAGGAAAATGATCCACCGTCCATCTAGAGTTGTCCTGCCCATTCTAAAATATCCACCAAAGGGTCTCTGTCCTTGTTGTTGGGTAGCCTGATCAGATCTGCTCTACCCCCGGCCATTTCCTTTTCCATGTTCTACACTTGGTGAGCACGTGGGTGGTAGATTCCTCCTCCTCTCCGCACCACCGGCATTCCGGGCTTTCTACTTTGCCAATTGTGTGTTGCCACCGACTTACCCCCTTACCCCCCGTATGCCCGCGAGTGTCGATACTCTTCGTCCTAGTCGTGCCAGCGGTCTGTAGCTGAGTTCTAGTCGGTTCCTCTCAGCGGACCAGACCACTTCAAAGCTCCTGACATACTTACCTACTTAAAAACGAGACTGTTTTCATGGCAAGTTTTCGTGATAATATCAGCACCGAAATAAAGAAAACAAAAGAAAGCACAAATATTCTCATCCTCGATAACGTGACCAACCCAGAGAGTTCCTAGAGGAAGAAAGATTACAGTCGCCGTGGGACATATTCAGACTCTTTTTTTTTTTTCTTTAATCAATACTCGCATGCCGCCCTATGGGCTATGGCGAGGTTTTATTAAAAGTAAAAGGAAAAATAAGAAAGAAATAAATACATGTAGTGCCCGCGGTGCTCATACATGATGCGGGTTGAATGTCAACACAGGAGCCAGCATGTTCAGGGACCTTTTTTTTTTTTTTTTTTTTTTTTTTTTTCATTACTCGCATGCCGCCTGACAGGCTATGGCGAGAGGTTAAATACATAATGAGCATATAAACAAAACGTAATGTAACTCGATGTTAAAGGAAAATTACTCCGCCACCCAGTCCAAGACCTCCGCCAGCATGTCTCCTTCCCCGCCTGGCTTCGTTGGGTGCTTCAACCCCGTCCCCCCCCGGAGTCTCTTCTTCCACGCCTCGCATTCATTCATTATGTGAGCAAAGTTCTCGAGGGCTTTGCCGCACTACCTACACTCCGGTGATTCGTCCTTCTCTATCCACTGCCGCAGACCCTTGTTTCCCAGCATGCCTGTGAGGGTGGCTACCCTCCTCCTATTCCCCACATATTTCAAAGGCCGGTACGACAGCTGTAGTCTCTTCCTCTCGTCGGCCCCCCATGCTTTGGCGTATTGCCGCATGCCTGCCTCAGTGACCACCTCGTCTTGGCATTGCAGTGCCGTGCCGATCTTGGCCGCCATGTCCGCCTCGGTGTTGCCTTTGACGCCTTTGTGTGCCTTCACCCATAATATCGCTACATCTCTGTCGCCCCGGGCTGTCCTCTCCTCCCACCATCTCCTTCAGGGACCATGTCTTCCTTCCTACTTCCGTCCTCTGTCCCATTCATACTGGTCCGCTCTCAGCCATCATCCTCCGAGCCTCACTCTCCCAACCTCGGTAGTTTTCTCCAGGTAGACTACCGCTGAACTGGTTTTCTTTCCTTCGTCAACCAGTGTGCTTTTCTTCCTCAGCCAGTGGATCCCTGTTGTCTTGCCTAGATCCTTGTTAGCTGCCTCCAACCAGTAGATAGAAATTTCTTTGTTTGTTAAGCCTGTCTCCGGGCTTCAAGGGCTTGCCCAGGGACCCTGCCATGGCCACGTGCTACAAGCGGGGTTATGTGATTTAAAAAAAAAAAAAAAAAAAAAAAAAAAAGGAATGGACGGCAATGGTAGGGGACGACATAAAATCAGCATTCAACTTCTTAAAGAGGGAGAAAGTGGTGCCGAGAATATGGGTCAATGCCAACCTGGCGGCATTCGTGGGAGCCTTTCTACAACCCAACAAGTTCAACCTAAGCTGGGATGGAAAAGAACGGGCCACGGGAAGGATGACAGACGGCACCCCCCAAGGATCCCTCCTATCACCGGTCCTATTCCTGACAGGTATAGCTCCAACAGCCCGAAAAGCGGACAAAAGAGGCCTCGCCCGCTCTTACGTCGACGGCCTCCCCTGCGCCATCTCCCATAGATCACTCCCCAAGCTACGACAAGCAGTCAGGCACACAGAGAAGCACCGGCAGCGGAAGCAGCGTCGGAGGGCTACGAACTCGATCCAAGCAAGTCGGAGACGTTGATCATCGGCACAAAGGGTCCAACATACCAGCTCACAAGATTACACGTGGACTGGGAACTCCAATTTGACGGACACCATAGGAGAAGGCTACACCTCGGCAAGGGGACCTGGCCAGTGGCCAACAGACTGACCAAACTGGCCCCGGCCAAAAGACGTCAACTATACACCAGTACCGCACGAAACATAGCTATGTGGAGTTGCTGGGAGTGGGAGGACTATGCAGGAGGCTCCAAGAGGGACTCCAAAGTCAGAGACCTGGAAAAGTGGCAATACACCGATGCACGTGAGATTACCGGGGCCCCCTGGAGCACGGGGGGGTAGTCTAGCCTTCCGAGAACCCCTACCCCTAGACGAGCTATCTACCCTCCCACCCGACTCCGAGAAGGAGGAATGGAAGAGAGCCATCACCGAAGCGGAAGACGAGGGATGGGTAAGCATCTACACAGACCGCAGCTGAATCGAAGGGAAATCCAGGCCAACATGTTCTTTGAAGGGGACCAAGACTATCACACACCTAGGCACATGAGCAATGACAAACGATGCAGAACTGATAGCCATGGGACAAGCGCTAGAGACATGCGAAGGAGAGGTCTTGCTATTAGCGGACTCCAAGACAGCAATCGCGAAACTGAGAAGAATCACCGGTGGAAAACCCACACACGATGGAGCATCCCAGACGGTGAGAAAGGCCTGGGAAGCCCGAGCTGCAAGAGAGGGGACCTGGACATAGCAGTCATGTGGGTAAAGGGACACAAAGGCATCGAAGGAAATGAGGAAGCTGACAAAGCAGCCAAGACAAGCGTCTTCCTACAATATCAGGATGAGACCGGCCGTCACAGAGGCCGGCATGCGACAATACGCCAGAGCCCAAAGAGCAGAGGAGAGGGACAGGCTGGGTGCGAGTTACAGACCACTACAGAGACTAGGCCACAAGGTAGCGACACTGGCAGGCATATTGGGAGGCAAAGGACTACGATTCTGGAGATACGACACCAAGACTCACCCTGGGAGGTGACCGAGTAGACTCCACTATGGCGTGGTAGACAAAAGAGTGGAAAGGAAAGAATGGGTAGCGCTGTTAGGGGACGACATCAAGTCGGCGTTTAACTTCCTACGATGAGACAAGGTAGTAGCCCAGATAAGAAAGACCGATGACAACCATGCGTGCTTTGTGGAAGCGTTCCTCGCACCGAACCGCTTCAACATGGCCTGGGACGGGAAGCAGAGAGCCATAGGCACCATGACAGATGCCATACCGCAGAGATCACCACTCTCACCGGTCCTGTTTCTGATAGGAGTGGCTGCGGTAGTCTAGGAAACGGACTAGCGGAACTTCATCAGGATGTACGTGGACAATTTCCGCAGCGTCATATCGCACAAGTCACTGTCAAGATGAAGACACACGATCAAGGACCACTGGGACAACCTCACCTTGGCAGCAGCAGTCTACAGATTCCAGATCGACCTAAAAAAGTCCGAGTCAGGGCCGGACTACAGGATGAGTGGACTGATAATAGACTGGGAAATGAAGTTCAACGGACACTACAGAATGCACCTACAACTTGGTAAAGCCGCCTGGCAGGTAGCGTCAAGACTAACCCCGCTCAGTCCAGACAAGAAATGACAACTATACATGAACACCACTCACACAATAGCGACATGGGGCTGCTGGATATGGCAGGAGTACGCCAAAGGCTCGCCAGCATCCAACAAACTCAGGGAACTCAAGCGGGGCCTCAAGGCATGGCAGTACATAGTCGCACAAAGGATTGCCGGCTCCCCATGGGGCACGAGAAGAGACATAGTCGAGGGACTCGCCAATTTGGAATCGGTTCAGACCTTCGCCGAGGCGGAGCGCAGGAGAGTAGAGGCTCGTATCCTACGGTTTGACAACGAACCCCTGCGGAAGGAGAACCCAGAAACCAGATACCTCCGAGGGTAACTAACTACAGACCACCCCTGCTGCTGGCGATCCTGCCGACCCTCCCAATGGACGCAGATATGGCGAACTTCGAGAAAGCCATAGTGGACGCGGAAGACGAGGGATGGACGGCACACTATACTGATGGAAGCAGAATAAACGACACCACCGGAGCGGGCGCCTTCAGCAGAGGATGCATGCCGATCTCAAGATACCTAGGGGAGCAGACGACTGTGAATGATGCGGAACTCTTAGTAATGCACAAAGTGTTCTCACAACAAGATGGGGAACTTCTGATTATCACTGACTCCAAAATAGTGATTTCCAAGCAACAAAAGATTGCACAGGGCGAACCCACTATCGGCAGCGCGGCACAGTTGGTAAGGGACGCCTGGGTGGCCAGGAACCACAGGAGTGACTTGGACACTGCGATAATGTGGGTCAAGGGCCACAAAGGCATCCAAGGCAATGAACTCGCCGACTAGGCAGCCAAGATCGGAGCCCATCCGCCATATCAGGACGAAGTCATCATGGAGGCAGGCATCAGACAGCTATTAAGGACGTGGAGAGCCTCAGAGGGAAACAGACTACAGCTGACCTACAGACTACTACGAGACTCGGACGTAAGGTTTCGACACTAGCCGGCATCTTGGGGGGCAAGGCCCTGAGAAAATGGCAGTTCGAAATAGGGAAAGCGGACAGCCCGGAGTGCCGGTGGTGCGGTGAAGAGGAGGAAACCCCCGCACACATCATGGGACAATGCTTGGAACTTGACCTTTGTATAGAGGCCATGTAGGCCTAAATATATAGGCATCCAGCAGGTCAGTTATTTGCATTATTTTATTTACCATTGAGGGCTAATTAATAAGCTTCTCTCTTATCATCATGGTATCATCATAATAGTATCATGGTCTCAACATGTTAGTATCATGGTATCATCATAACTGCATAATAGTATCATCATAATAGCATTATGGTATTATCATCATGGCGGCATTATAGATGGCATCATTACCACATATCATCTCTCATCATCATGGAATCATCATTGATACTTTGTTCAGTCACCCTGACATAGATGATGTGGGAATCGAGGGGGAAGATACCACACATCACGGACCGGACAGGTGCAGGACATGGAAAACCAAATGGCTCGGAGGCAGAGACGTACTGCTCAGGTGCTATCAAAAAGGGGAAGACGACGGTCTGGCAGCAATACAGTACTCGAATTGGGCCGGACAAGACTGAATCACCTTAATGACAGTCGCTTTTCGGGGGCTATCCTTCTACATTTTCTTCTATGTTTATGATAATTTACTTCTCCGCTCTTATTTCTTATCCTATCTCATATGTACCTAAATCGTCATAGCCTACAGGGAGGGAAGCCATCACTGTTACGGAAACAAAAAAAAAAAAAAAGACCAACCCGGACGAACTACCCTCGTCTCCCACCTAGTTATTGGTAATATCAACAAAGACCAACCAAGTGACATCATCCCCAAACTTGTCATGCCCCCGCCGCACGCTCAACTTTACCTGCTTCCCACCTCCCAGGGGCTTCCTCACCCTATCCAACATCAAGTCTCCTTGCACCACTCTCTTTGCACCATAGGACCTATAATACGATAATGCAACCTGCTCCAATGTCTCATCCGGGTCCGTGTCCTCCTCTGTATCGACCACGATGTCGGACCAAATGTTGTAGTTATGCACGCCCAACACGATTGCAAACCATCTCTTTGTCTGCGGATTTGAGAAGCGGATCGCCCCGTTGTACCCACTATACAAAAGGTACAGCAGCCGCTGATGTTCTGCAACAATCGACCAATTGTCCTTATCGTAAAAGACCCACGTCTCTGTAACCTCAAACCCGTGCTCTGCCCCAGGGAACCCCTTGATTAGAAACTTCCAGTGGGGGAGAGAACGCATCCAATTGTGGACGTTGAATTGGGAAGGCACTTTCTCTTTGATGTATACCGCTGTTGGCTCCAGGGCTTCAACTTGGCTGCGGGGTAAGGTTGCAAGTGTATCTGTGCGGATGCGGATGTACTGTCCAGTTTCATTGTCCCGCTGCAAAAAGACCCCATAGAACTCATCTCTGCCGTAAACCTTGCAGTTGATCACTCCGATAGACACACCATCCTGCTCGTCGGGCACAAGTGGAAGCGATATTTTCAGCCCGCCGTTTGTCAGTGTGTATTCCGACACCTGCTTGTTTATCTTCATGTCACTCGCGCTAAAGCCGCGGAAGGCGTCAGGCGACTCTGCCAGGAGACCGCCCCCAGATCCCGGCTGGCCCGTCCATGCGAAGATGGTCTGGTCGTCGGAGGTTTTGATGAGCTCCTGCTGGAGGCGGACAAACGCATGCGTGCCCTCACCGTAGAGCACTGGCATCTTGACTTGTAGGAGACCAAGCAGCGAGTACGCCAGGTCCTCCACCTTGGTCGTCTTCCTGCCTGCTGCCCATGACAGCCGCTCCCCAACACTGACAGTTCTTGAATAGCTCACCAAGAGCACTCCACTGGCGATCCCAGTAACTTCGCTGACGGCTTTCATTAGGGAGGCTTTGGTACCGATTTCGATCCAGTTTTTCCCATAAAACACAACTGTCAGTGGCGCCAGGAGCTCCTGCAATGTCCAACCCCTCGTGAACCACCTTGCCTGTCGAAACGCTGAGTTTGGTGCTAGCGGATCCTCGTCCTCGGGGACGTCAGCGAGGTAGGCATAGCACACTGTGGCGTCCCCGTACCAATCGTACATTGAGTTAAGTGCCTCGGAGAGCTCAGTTGAGTTGGTCTTGTCGATGCAGCACGTATCAACCCAGCCATACTGGAACCCGTCGGCGAGAGCCCGCGCGCAGAATTCCTGGATCTTGCGAAGGCCCCCCGCTTGCTCCTCGGGTGTGAGCTTACTGTGATCGCCCGTGAATTGCTGCAGGTTAATCTCGTGCGAGTCCCACGTGTGGGTCAAGATCGCGTAAGGCGGGATGTCCTTGTCAAAGAGTTTGACTTTGAGGGTCGTGGTATCAATGAGCCGCATACTCAAATTGTTATGGTGAAAGTAAACGAAGGTTGTATAGAAGGAGATTGAGATTGTAGGTAACGTATGCCAGGAGAAGTTGAGAAAGTGTGTACCGCTTGAGCTGGGGGCACTTGTTGGATTCGGGATTTTTCCTCACATAGAGACAACTTCGAGGGGTATTTGTAGGCCTAGGGATACGCCTGACACACTGAAGACACATAGTGGCTGCGTTATCGGAGGTGAGACCTGTTCTGGGCGAGCAACCCCCGCAATTACCTTCGCAATTGACAACCTGTAAACTCCATGGTCCCATAATAGTTCTGCAGATCGTCACAGCAAATAGTAATGGCACATATCTGACACGAGAGACATTATTGGTGTTGATTACGTGCGTCTACAACGGGGGCATCTATTGCACCATGCGGCATTGCGACCCCGGCCCGCAGTAGCTGAATTTCCGCATATCGTTAACCTCGTCTTCTGTGCCTCACATGTACACATTCGAGTTTGGAAACCGCGGAGCGGGCCGCCTCGCGTGCATCTACCGTACCCTACACACACTTGGCCCGCAGTAGCTGAATTTCCGCATATCGTTACACAAGTCTTCTGTGCCTCACATGTACACATTCGAGTTTGAAAACCGCGGAGCGGGCCGCCTCGCGTGCATCTACCGCACCCTACACACACTTCCCCCCTCAGTCTCTCGCTCACATCCCAGTGATTGTAGGCAGGGTCTTTGGTGACTGTTCTTTGCTGATTGGGATTTGGGATTAACAAGGTCCCGAAACCAGTGTCTCCCTAGTTCGCATGCCCCACATTGAATGCGGTAATTTTTTTTTTTTTTTTTTTTTTTTAAATCACATAACCCCGCTTGTAGCACTAAGCCATGGCAGGGTCCCTGGGCAAGCCCTCATAGCCCGGAGACAGGCTAAACTAACTCTCTACATACATGGCCCCCACGCGCCGTCGCCCCCGCTCTCCTAGCTTCTAGAACTTGACCCCAGCGAAGAAATTCTCTAAAACGTCATACTCCTCCCCATTCTCCGCCTTTCTTTTCCAATCCTTTCCCATGTCGCTCCACCTCTCAAAACCTTCTGGGCGGTTCTTCTGACTTCTGCATCGGAAAGCGAGGTGCTCCCCGGTTTGCACCTCCCCGCAGAATGCGGTAATGACGTGGCCACTGTAACGCAACTCCCTCTTGGGACGACGCTCTTCTTGCGGTTACCATGCCTGGGCACAAGGCCGCAAAGAAGGGGTACGCTAGTTGAAAATTAGAGCATTCAGAAGTGCAGAACCGCCTGAGCAAGTGTAGGATGGTGGCAGGGGTGCAGGAAGGCAAGGGTTCTTTGGGTACAGTTTTACAGAGCTATATCGGACCTCGTTAAACCGGATCATCACACCACACACATGCAGCAACAAGAGTCAGTCACCCGCCGCACCGACCCACGACACCCGGCAGCCGCACGCACCGCACGCCCCGCACGCTTCGACGCCACAAGCGGAAAGCCCCGAAAAAGGCGGGGAAAAGGAGAAAACCTTTTTTTTCCCCTGTTTTATGACGCCACTGAGATTTTTCCCCTGCTCAAGTTTCGGTTGATCAACTAATACTATATTACTAGCATGTGGCCACCTCGCGACCGCGAGGGTGAGTGTAGGTGTAGCGGTAGCGGATAAGGGACCCGTAAAGTCGGCGTCAAGTGACTGTACACTCTTTACCAGTTCCATGACCGTACAATCTCGTTTCTCTGCATTTATTCATGTCAGTATATTCTCATTGTTATTTATAATATCACGTAATCCCACTCCTGCATCTAGGGAGCTCTGGTACCAAATGTAGCGTCAGAAGGTTTTGTAGAACTTATGGATAGCGAAACCCTCGTTACAGCCCATAAACTCTACCTAAATTCCGGTTAATATCTACCCACAATGATATTGCTCAGATGTCCAGCATATGCCCTTTTAGGTGTACCCAGCTTTATTATCCGCCCTATAGACCCACGTATAAATGCTATGCAAGTGAGGATATTAACAGGTATAAGGTGATTTTTTATTTTTTTTATTTTTTTTATATCATTAATCGCTTGCCGCCCTGGTATAAGGTGATTAAGAAGTTACAAAAGGATATAATTAATACAGCTGGAATGATGGCAAGAGTATATAAGAAAGTGGAAGAATTGAAGGCTGAGGGTGATGATGAAGAGTAGACATAGCTATCGCTATCTATAGAGTGCTTGCGATTTAAAAAACAGAAAGGGTGGGGAATGGAGCCGGAGTCAGTAGGTACTGTAGTAGCCGATGATTGTAACCTTTAGCAGGTGCCCCTTTATCACCCCGCCACGGCACGCGAGTAATGAAATTAAAAAAAAAAAAAAAAAATCACCCCGCCATACTGTACCAGTCCAGCGCATTCTCATTTTGCCCCATCTCACACCATCGAGAGTAATCTGCCATACCTGTAAAATTGTAAATTGAGCGCATTTTGGCATATCTCGTACCATCAAAGCAGGTCTTGTTGTATCTGTCAAATTAAGCCATACCGCCTCACTTTGCACCATAGAAAGGGGCCAGCCTTAACTGTGAATTGAGCTCATTTTACCATGTTCCACGCTGCCAGGTGGGTCCTGCCGTACCTGTCAAATTTGGCTCATTCTGCTGTTCTCACATTGTGGAAAGAGTCCGGTGATACTTGTCAACTTGAGCTCATTCTGCCTCATCTCACGCCATCGAAAGGAAGCTGTCATACCCTGTTAAATTGAAATTGAGCTCATTCTGCCTCATCTCACACCATCGAGAGAGACTGCCATTCCTATTGAATTCGGCTCATTCTGCTTCATCTCACATTATTGAGGAGCTGTCATGCCTGTCAAATTCTACTCGCCCTGCTGTATCTCATGTTGGCAAGAGAGATCTACCAATCCCTGTCAAATTCGGCTTATTCTGCGGCATCTCCCAGGCTGAAATAGACCTGCCATACCTGTCAAATTCGACTCCCGTTCTGCTGCATCTTGTGCTATCGAATAACTATCAAATTGTGCTCATTCTACTATATCTCATAATGCGAAAAGAGACCTATTATACCTGTTAAATTTGGCTCACTCTGCTACTCTCCTGTGGAAAGGTGCTACTATACCTATCAAATTGAGTTCCGTTTTACTACATCTCACGCTGGTAAGAGAGGGAAATTTGGCTCATTCTTTTGTATCTCGTGCCGTAGAAGAGTCTTGCCATACCTATATACTTGTTAAAGTTAGTTTATTCTACTGTATCTTGTATTGTCAAGGGAGACCTACACACCGGTCCAATTGAGTTCATTTTGCTGCATCTTGTGCTATTAAGAGAGACCTACTCTTTGTTTTTTTTGTTTTTTGATTTCACCTAACTCCGCTTGCAGCTGTTCGCCATGGAAGAGAGAGAGACCTACTATACCTGTCAAATTCAGCTCTTCTGCTGCTCTTACGCTATGGAAAGAGTCCTGTAATACTTGTCAACTTGAGCTCATTCGCCACATCTCGCGCCATTGAGAGAAAGCTGTCATACCTGTTAAATTGAGCTTATTCTGCCTCATTTTTGCCTGTCAAGGTCATATCTGTCAACTTAACCACATCCATCCTCATCTTGCGCCATTGAGGGAGACTGTTATACCTATTAAATTCAGCTCATTCTGCTGCATCTCACACCATTAAGGAGCTATCATGCCTGTCAAAGTGCCTGTCAAATTCGGCTCATTTTGCTGCATCTCGTGAGGTGAAATAGACCTACCATACCTATCACATTTGACTCGTTCTGCTGCATCTCGCACCATTGAGGAGCTGTCGTGCCTGTTAAATTGAGGAGCTATCATGCCTGTTAAATTGAGGAGCTGTCGTGCCTGTCAAAGTGCCTGTCAAATTCGGTTCATTTTGCTGCATCTCGCGGGGTGAAATGGACCTACCATACCTGTCAAATTTGACTCGTTCTGCTACACCTCACACCATTGAGGAGCTGTCGTGCCTGTCAAAGTGCCTATCAAATTCAGCTCATTTTGCTGCATCTCGCGAGGTAAAATGGACCTGCCATACCTGTCAAATTTGACTTGTTCAGCTGCATCTCGTGCCATCGAATACCAGTCAAATTGTACTCTTATACCTGTTAAATTTGACTCACTTTGTTACTATTGTGCTATGGAAAGCTGCTGCTGTACCTCTCAAATTGAACTCGTTATGCTTCATCTCCTGATAGTGAGAGAGATATACCATACCTATAAAATTTGGCTCATTCTTCTGTATCTTATGCCGAGTATGTTGAGGTTCAGGAGAATGTGAACATTTCACATAAAGGGGTTGCAGTGATAGATACGGCCAATTGCAACTCCTCATTGTCGTGGTGTCCATTTCCGTGAAGGTTGATTCCATACGAAATATGATGGAAACTCTTGATATAGGTATTGTCGGGCGTTTGGCATATTCCACATTAATATGTGCCTTATGACGAAGGTTCAGGGGTATGTTAAGGTTCAGGAGTACCTATGTGAACATTTCACTCGGTACATTGATATGGCATTCGCGGTTGTCGCCAAGGTCTTTTTTGACAGGGGTTCGGTGTACGCCAAGAGGGATGTAACTCAGTACTATATAAGATTTAGTCTATGCATATTCATAATACAGTCACTGGTCAAAGTCTTGGTGAAAGCGATCTGAGTACCAAGCGGCGACAATGTCCATAAGAACAAAAATTGAGATATCTGCACGAGAAGTGACCCAATTAACCTACAACTTGAACTGGTGATAGTGTAAGCCGTATGGTTTATGCTACAGCACAGGATATACTTATAGCACACTGATTGCAGTGTAATATCTACAAAAAGTTATTAGTGACTAGGTATTCCATACAAAAACTGTGACTTTTTGAAATGTGATGTATCTTTAGCACCACAACTAGATAGACAAACAGGATTTTTTCTATGATCAGTACTACCTGAAACTTCATGGTTCCGGTTGTAGAACAGATGTTAGGGTCATGTGGCTGCCGAGATAAAATCGCAAACTTCAAAGAACGCCAAGATTGCCAAATTTCTATACAAAATTGTCATTTTAGGTCAAATATCGGTGTCTGGAAATAAATAGCTCCACACAGAACTCGCAACACAACATAAAAAATATCAAAAATATGAAATAAGATGGACTCAATATGTATTTGCATAGACCAGTGACTGTATTACATAGCATTGTATGCCAATGCAATAAATCCTTAATTCTACTCATTATAGTGAAATATGCAACCATTGAACCTTCAATACAGTTGCATATTCAATATATAATTTCTAGTCACATATTGTTTTTCAAGTTCGCAATAAAATATGCAACTAGATATAAAATATGCGACAAGATATATTGTATTAAATTTCAATATGCGACTACATTGAATTTCAATGGCCGCATATTTCACTAGAATCAATGCTAATTGCATTGAAGTGTGAAGATATCATGAATAGACTAAATGAAATAGTATTAGTTGATCATCCGAAACTTGAACAGAGGAAAAATCTCAGTGGCGTCATGAAAACAGGGGAAAAAAAGGTTTTCTCGAATATATACTGACAGAAGCTAAATTGAAGACTCCAAGCATAAGTTTCATCTGGATGGCTGCCGCGTATTCTCCTTTCCGCCTGCTCCCTTGGCCGCCAATGCGTCCACGCAGAACTTGGTTTTCACCGCCCGATGTTTCCAACGCAAATCTTTAACAAGGCTAACCGCGATTCCGTTGAGACAGTTCGCAAATACCCAAAGCACAAGCTGCAAGGAGCCTGGAGGCACAATTGGTGGCCACAAGGTGCCCTGCAGTCCTGCCGCTCACTAGCATGGAGTCATGATCACCCTAAAGCAGGAATCTGGCACAGTGCGCGGTGCGTATATTTCGTCAAAAGTTGCACATAAAGAAAAAGCTATAGTGTCTATTCATGCACTACAGCAGGTGCTTCCGAGACGCCAACTTCTTGCGAAGGCCATCGTGGGCCCTTGAAAGTGGGAGCTTTCTGCCTCGCTACGGTCCTCCCGGTTCCCTTCGGGTACCTTGAGGTTAACCCACGCGCCGTCGGGAAGCCAGGACCTGTGCGAGCTTTGGGAATCGTTGCTGGTCTAATCCAACTACTCGCTTGCTACTCACCATAGCCCACAGAGCAGCATGTGAATAATGATATATTAAAAAAAAAAACTCGTTTGCACGCTGTGTTCATTGGGAGTTTTTCTATCGTTTCCTTGACTACCTGTCGTCGTGTTTGCTCCAACTGCAGTATTTGATGGCTTGGGGCAAGCCCCTCTTGAGTTCGCTTGTTCCTGAGAGCACACTGCTCGCAGCAGGAGATTAGGCCACCTTATTCGCCCCATCCCTTGCTGCAAGATGCGTCTTGTTACCAGATTTTTCTGAAAGAGCTCTTTTCTTTTTTTTTTTTTTTTTTTTTTTTGATCACGTAACCCCGCATACAAGCTCTCAGCCTATGGCAGGACCCCTTTATTACCCGGAGGCAGGTCTGTGACACCGGATTGTGGGCCGGATCACCCATGCTACTTATCTATCTACACGACTTCATTGTGGCTGCAGTTGAACAAATGCAGACAGACAGTGGACCAAGCACAATAATGCATACAATGGGTTCTTAATCAGTCTCCATTGCATCCTCCCCAGCCCTACCCGCCCGCTTTCCTTTGTCTTTCCTTCCCCTATCCCACTCATACGCATCCTATCTGTACTTCTTATCTCCGATGCGTAGAGTCTCTGGTATTTGACTAGTCCTACCTGCCTCCTCCGCCCTGCCATGGCGAACAGCTGCACGCGGGGTCAAGTGACAAAAAAAAAAAAAAAAAAAAAAAAAAAACCTGCCTCCTCCAGGTAAACAACAACAGAACTAGTCGCCTTTCCCTCCCTCCTCTCTTGCTTCAACAGCCATCTAGCCCCAGCGATTTTTGTGCCCAGTTCATTATCCGCCCCCAGCCACTTCCGAAGTCTCTTGGTCACTGCTATCCCATAAACTACCATTGCGGAAGTCGCAGGTCATAGTTCCGGCTTATTTGGTAAAAGGGCTTGCTCTTTGTAGTAGAAGTGGCCCTGGAGGTGGTGGTCTTTCATTCGGCACAGGCAGGTGGGTCTCACTTCTTAACCCTGGATGGGATGGGAGGGTCTGGCCTGATCTTTGGGGGGAGCTGTGGAGGTTTGGGCAGCCGCTTCTGCATATGAGGGTCGCTTTGTTTGCGTTGCGTATCCACATTATGCATAGGTAGAGTAGACCTGTTTAGTTTGATAGAGTCTGGCTCAACTCCATAGTACTTTTTGTGAAATAGAACTTACGAAGAGTTTGGATAATTCCTAAGGTACAGATTGTGCCAGCTCATACCTCTCCTCAAGATCCACTCTTTTCTGCCACTGCTATCTCATACACCATTTTGTGTGCCATATTCTAAGACAAAAAGCTGGACGATATCTTTCTGAAGTTGGGCTGCCCATTTCCTTGGCTGAGGAGTTGAAGTTTAGTGGTAGGCGAGCATGTGGCGGTATTGATTGGTTTGATGGTGGCGGTGGTGGTGGTGGTGTTGTAGGTGCTGGTGGCTGTGGAGTAACTGGTACGAACCGATTTCCTCGGTGGCCACCCCTTGAGCCTCTATGATTTATTAAACTAAAAGAACGAAAAGCAGTAACTGTCACTAAATACATGTGGTACCCGCGATACTCGTACATGGTGCGGGTGGAATGCAGGGGCCAGTGTATCTATCTTCTCGTCGACTCGTACCGGCATGCCTTCAACCACTTCCCTCCCAAACACACTCTCTGAATTTGGACGTCTTTTTCCAGGTACCCCACGGCTAAGCTTGTCTTCTTCCCTTCCCCCAGCAGCAGCGTCTTGCGTCTTAGCCATCTAATCCCGATTGTCTTGCCGATTTCCTTATTTGTACTCCTCCAGCCATCTGCGCACTTTCCCCAAGTCCCTTTCTCAGGGCGATTCCGTGAATGACTATGCCTTCTTTCCTGGTTTTTTTTTTTTTTCATTTCGTTACTCGCATGCCGCCTGTAAGGCTATGGCGAGGTGTTAGGTACATGGCAGAACATTTTCAAATCCAGAAAAAAAAAATAAACGAAATGGTCAAGAAGCCTCTCCTCCGTCACCTCCCTTGGGTACCCATACCAGAACGGAAAAATTATCGCGCTGCCCAATCCAAGATCTCCACCAGCTTGCCGCCTTCCCCGTCCGTTCTTCGTCGGGGCTTTCAGCTCGGCTTCCCCCCCTCCCTGGCATTCTTTTCTTCCATGTCTCGCATTCATTCATGATGTGGGCGAAGTTTTCAAGTGCTTTGCCGCACCACCTACACTCCGGTGAGTCTTTTTTTTTTTTTTTGTTTGTTTTATTTCATTACTCGCATGCCGGCTAACAGGCTATGGAGAGGACTTAAATACAGGATGGTTGGGATAAGGAATATAAGAAAGAAATCTGTGGTAACATAATGATAAAAGACTAAAGGAAACTACTCTGCCGCCCAGTCTAACACCTGCGCTAATGTATCTCCTTCCCCTTCTTTTCCCGTTGGCTGCTTCAACCCCATCTCCCCTCTCGGTAATCTTTTCTTCCAAGCCTCACACTCACTCATGATGTGCTCAAAATTCTCCAGGGCCCTACCACACCAGCTGCACTCCGGTGAATCTTCCGTGTCTATCTGGTGTCTCCACTGTCTCAACCCCTTGTTCCCCAGTATGCCTGCGAGAGTAGCTACCCTCCTCCTGGTCCCCAGATATTCCAGTGGCCGGTACGATAGCTGCAGTCTTTTCCTCTCCTCGGCCCTCCACGCTTTGGCGCATTGACGTATGCCTGCCTCGGTGACCGTCTCATCCTGGTATTGCATTGCCGTGCCGATCTTCGCTGCCATGTCCGCCCTGGTGTTGCCTTCAACCCCTTTATGTGCCTTCACCCACAAGATCGCTATGTCTCTGTCGCCCCGTGCTGTCCCCTCCTCCCACCGTCTCCTCAGAAAGCTTGCTGGCCCCTCCGGTGTTGGGTCTCCCCTCGCTATCCCCTGCATTCTCGTTATGGTGACCCTAGAGTCCGTGACAATTAGTAGCTCCCCTTCTCTCTCCAGAGCTTCCCCAACGGCTATCATCCCCGCGTCGTTCACCGTACATCGTCTTCCCAGGTACGTGGAAGTGTCATTGTCCCCCTGGTGCACTCCGGCGCCCGTTCTGTCTTCTAGCCTGCTCCCATCGGTGTACACGCTCGTCCATCCCTCGTCTTCTTCCTTGGCGATGATGGCCTCCCACTCCTCTCTGCTCAGGTCCCTAGGATTGTACGGATGAATGTGAATCGGCAGAGGGTGCCGGTAACTGAGCGAGCCCCGCGTGTATCTACTCCGGTGAGTCAACTTTTCCTATCTGGTGCCTCCACTGCCGCAGACCCTTGTACCCTAACATGCCTGCGAGGGTAGCTACTCTTTTCCTATTCCCCAGGAGTTGTAGGGACCGATACGACAGCTGTAGCCTCTTTCTCTCATTGGCCCTTCTGACTTTGGCGTGTTGACGGATGCCCGCCTCCGTAACCACCTCATCCTGGTACTGTAGTGCCGTGCCAATCTTTGCGGCTCTGTCCGCCTCCGTGTTGCCGTTGACACCTGTATGGGCTTTCACCCATAGTATTGCTACGTCTCGGTCGCCCCGTCCTGTCCTTTCTTCCCACCGTTTCCTTACTGCTCGTGCGGACCCTTCCGGAGTTGGGTCTCCCTTTGCGATCCCCTGCACTCTGGCTATGGTTACTCTCAAGTCAGTGACTATCAGAATCTCCCTCTGCTTTTTGAGGGCTTCCCCCACGGCTATCATCTCCGCGTCGTTCACCGTGCACCGCGTTCCCAGGTATATGGAGGTGTCCCTGTTGCTTTGGTGGACTCCGGCGCCGGTGGATTCTCCTATCCTGCTTCCGTCTGTGTATACCCCTGTCCACCCTTCATCTTCCTCCCTGGCTATGATGGCTTCCCATTCTTCCCTAGAGAGGTCCCTGGGATGGAATGGGTGGATGTGTAGTGGCAGGGGTTTCTTTGCTAGTGACGGGGTTGGGCCTGGGGGAGCTTCTGGTTTTGAGGCTAGATGTAGTTTTCCTGGGTTTTGGGGGGGCATTCTTCGGGGGGTGGGGGCTGGGGTAGTGTATCGGGGGTGGGTGGGTGGATGTGTAGTGGCAGGGGCTTCTTTCCTGGTGACGGGGTTGGGCCTGGGGGAGCTTCTGGTTTTGAGGCTAGATGTGGTTTCCTGGGTTTTGGGGGGCATTCTTCGGGGGGGTGGAGGTTGGGGTAGTGTCATCGGGGGTGGGGGGGCTTGATGATGGTGTAGCGGCTGAAGCAATCTTCTTTGCCTCCGTGTCCGTAAGCGCACGCTTGATGGCGTATGCATCCTGGTTGGATGGCATCTTGCATTTGCGCTTTCTCGTTGGTATGGGGGTGGGGGTTGGGGTGGTAGGAACGGGGGAGGATTCCTCCGAGTGTAGGGTGAAGACAGGGCTGATGCAAACGTCCTCCAGGGTGGGTTCCACCAGTTCTGTTTGGATGGTGATAATGGTGCTGAGCCACATCGTCGGCGCCATGATGGGTGAGGTGTCCGTGTCGGGGGTCGCGTGGTAGTCGTCTGATGCATCCTGGTTGGATGGCATCTTGCCTTTGCGCTTTCTCGTTGGTGTGGGGGTAGGGGTTGGGGTGGTGGGAACGGGGAAGATTCCTCCAAGTATAGGGTGAAGATGGGGCTGATGCAAACGTCCTCCGGGGTGGGTTCCACCGGTTCTGTTTAGATGGTGATAATGGGGCTGAGCCACATCGTCGGCGCCGTGATGGGTGAGGTGTCGGTGTCGGGGGTCGCGTGGCGGTCATCTGGACCCCCGGAATGACCCTTTCTTCGGGTCCTCCTCGCTGGCCATTGATGTTTTCCACATTGAGGCGACTACCGTACCCCACTTAAGTCCTCTCTCTTCCAGCTCCGACTTCACGGTCTGCCACCCTGGTATTCCTTTGGAGGCCTCCCTCTATAGAGGGGAGGGTCTGTTTCTACCTTTTGGTGACATTGATTGGTGGAGAGGTGGTGTTTCGCATATTCCTACTAGGTCTTGGTGCGGGGTTGATGTGTCGGCAATGGCGTGGTGGCGAGTGGAAGATTTCCTCGAGATTTCTCCCCTTGGGCGAAATTTGCGGTGTCGAGTATTTGGGAATGAAAATTAGATCAAAAGACCTAGCCAGCTGAGAGCTTTCGATCTATGTGGGTTTTGCTGGGGGGAACGTTGTGGTTGTGGAGTTGCTTCCAAACGCTCGTCCGGGAGGGACGAATCACCGGAGTGTAGGTGGTGCGGCAAAGCCCTCGAGAACTTTGCTCACATAATGAATGAATGCGAGGCGTGGAAGAAGAGACTCCCGGGGGTGGGGCGGGGGGAGACGGGGTTGAAGCATCCAACGAAGCCAGGTGGGGAAGGAGACATGCTGGCGGAGGTCTTGGACCGATCAGTGAGTGCGTGATTGTGGGTAAGTCACGTCGCGTGCGGAGGGGATGCGTCGCGTATGGCCGACGTCGCAAAAAAAACTTTTTGGGATGAAAACTTGATCAACAGAATCAGTGTACGGAGAGCTATTGAACCAAGTAAGGTTGGTAAGTAATCCTGTTGTGGTTGCGAAGTCGCTCCAAAAACTTGTTCTGTGGAGGTTGGTGTCGGTGTTTGGAAGAGCAAGGGTGGAGTCTTTGAGAAGGCATTCTCTCATTCTTCCCGCGGGGCCCTCCTTACATACCTCCCCTCGCACGACCCCTTCTAAACTACCCACCTCGGTGTAGGGGGGCAGCCTTACATCAGTTTTCCGGGTCGCTCACTAGCGCGGTGTATCACCATGTATGTGCCCGTAGCCGGCATTCACAACTTTATACGGGTGTGAGTCTAGAAACCAGGAATGTACTTTCACACAAAAGTGCCATACATGTGCACGTTGCCAATAATAAATTTAAGGTTTGCATTCCACGAAGCTAGAAGTGCCATCGCCGAAGGGTCTTAGCGCGGGTTATATAAGGCCATCGTCATACCACTCACCCGCCCACTCAGCAAATTGCAGTTTAGAATCGACAACCCCACACAGTCCAGCAGTTGCATCAGGGCAACGAGAATTGGGAAAGCGATTTTGAATACCAGGATGTCGTCATCGATGAAGAGAAAGTTGGACGAGGCTGAGCAGGAAATGGCTCAGAAGATGGAACCGCCAAAATCTACCAAGCCGCGACCAAAAAAAGCCCGCTTGCCCTCGCCCGCGGTCCCCATCCCCGGCTCGACCTACATCATCTGCAAACGCGGCTCCGACTACAGGCCTTGCCCACTGCAACAGTGGCGAAACTCTGACCTGGACCGCTACGACTGTGAAGAAGGCTTCTGCTACTCGAGGCCGCAGGGGCGTGTGTTTGCGGTTTTTCACGATAACTTGCCTGGGGCGCTCAGAGTGTTTGAGGAGGAGGCGCAGAAGATGCAAGAGGAATTGGACAAGCTGCGTAAATACACGGCGAGGGTGTTTGTAGAGACCGAGGCGGGCGGGAACGGTGGCGGGATGGTGAGGGCGTTATTGGCGCGGAGAAGGAGGAAGGTTCGTGGGGCAGCGGAGAGGAAAGCTGGGGATGCCATCCCACCGAAGGAGGACCCCGAAGCAAAGGAGGGGAACGAGAACGCCGCGGGTTGCAAAGAGAGGAAGGAAAAGAATAGCAATGGTAACATGAGCAAAGAGGACGAACACGACGATAACGTCGAGTGGGAAATTGACGACGACGATGGCCAGCGGGGTGTGGGTATGGTCTTTATGTGGATTGAGCGGTGGGACAATGCCGCGGAGGAGGACGGAGCCAGGACGGGATGCATGTTGACCAAGTCCTACCTGGATGATAAGTTCAAGAGACGGAGGCTCGGAACGGTGAGATATAGGAACGGGGAGGTCACGGAGGCTGATGATCTCGACAGTGTTATGGTGCCTTAATGCACAGCAAATGGTAATTGTAACAGTTTCTGCGCGATCGTGTTACATTTGGTCCGTTTGATATAGGGTTCACATATAAAATTGAGACACCGGTGCAATAACAGCTCAAAAGCGGAGCCCACAATGTTGTATGTAGATTCAACAGTCCAAATAACATGTAACCAATCCTATACAAGTCCATATTTAGAAAAACCTAAGAAGGGTAAAAGTTATAGGCCAAATTGTTGAGAACCGCAGTCGCCTTAAATGTCACTTGCCACTTCGTTTAGATAGTACTTGGTATTGGAGTATTTTCGCTGCTACAGGGGCAGGTTACACTGTATTGCATTGATATGCTAAAGCATGAATGGCAAGCTGCATCATCTCCTATTTATGAAGCTTCTGATTCTGCCGGAAATATGGAAAATGTTGCATGTACCACATGCTTAAGTATTCTTCAAAAAGCTATTCCTTGTCACCATGTTCTATGTATATTTTATCTTCTTAAACAGTCAATACCACTATTACTGATTCATCCTTGTTGGAATCTTGACAAGTCCGCATGGGACCCTCATTAACAGTAGACTATGATGCTTGATACCACCAAGAGTTTATTATCTGCACCACTGATGAGACCAAACCTCCTTTCTGATATCCAAGGCCAGCATAGCTTTGTTCAGACAGCATACAATCTCGAGAGCCATTCCACTGCACAACCTTCTCATCTAGCAGCACATCAAATTCGACAGTTTCAACATACAGTCCAAGAGGTACAAAATTGTTGAAAAACTCCTAGTTTTCTAACCACTATTTTACCTTCTCCAGAACCAATCATCTGGTTACAGTTTCAAACAGCATCTAGCACATCGACCTCACGTAATCCAGAACGCATTAATTCAGCTCATGGGCCTACTGGGGCTGAGGTGGCTGAAACAGAATTAGCTAAACGTCAAGCTATTCAAGAGCACAATGATATTGTCACGGTGCTGTACTCGTGTAGAAAGGTGGATGAAGCACTGGAGTTAGCTGAAGAGATACCAGAGTTCGATGATGGAGACAATTACACTCAGGATGTTATTGTCCTACACTTACATAGAAAGATGGATGAAGCGCTGGAGTTAGCTGAAGAAATACCAGAGTACGATAATGCAGATGTTATTGTTGTGCACTCACGCAGGACCTTGGAATAAGTGGATCGATGTAGGCATGGGATATGGACATGGGTTGTACGTACTAGTAGCTTAGCGGTCACTTTAGATATATATAGTTTAGTGTCACTTATCCCGGCTTCTGTCCAGTCAGAAAGTGACTGGACAGAGACATTCCGTGCTCTATGTTTTTTCCGAGAATATCTTTTGTACTACCCCATCTGGACTGCACGTGCCAAATACTTATATCCCATGGCTTGTTTGATTTCTTCCCAGGAGAACCGCCGTGTATTTCAATCTCGTGTAACGAATTCCATACATCATGTACCGGTGTAATGACGGCTCAACAGCATCCACTATCTTGCACAGGGTACCGGTGTTTAGAGCTGGCGGAACGAACTCTATTAGGGCGGTCTCAATGGTCAAATGTCAAGGAGAGGATCACAAAAGAAGAGTAATAAATTGTCTTGTCTGTGCGTGTCTGGTCTGTCTGATCTATCCATATCTGCGTATCCATGTATTGCTCCGCTGTCTCTTCTGCCCATACAGTCCTATCTACATCAATTTATAGATCACCTTCAGCTTCCAACCAAACCTATACATCCACATCTCGCTTCTTGAATATGAGCTCGCTTCCTTAGCATAGATACGCATCATCACATACTCCTACCGATGAGTGGCGTTCCGGCCCACGTTTAGCCTTATGCTTTCCATCGGTACTGTGGTTACCACGGAAGGCATGCGAAGCGTGTAGGAAAGTATGCGAGTAGAAGTAAACGGTGCTCACTGCATAAACAGCTGATTCTACTAGACAGAAAAATAAGTATTTGGACAGGGGATAATGCATATTATGCGCTATGCGGTATTTGGCGGAAACTAGCATATTTTCGTATGCTTGGCAGGTGTAAAAGTCCAAATTCATTATGTCAGCTGTCCAAATTTCATCACGTCAGCTGTCCAAATACTTTCTTACATAATGAATTTGGACACCCTATCACGAAATTGGGACTGTCTTATGGCTATCACCAGCCAAGCATACGGAAATATGCTAGTTTCTGCCGAATACTGCATGGCGCATAAATATGCATTTATCTCCTGTCCAAATACTTATTTTTCTGTCTAGTATCCTAGCAACTACGATAGACATCCTTGTCGCATTGTATGTAACCTTTCGTGCTTATTTTTTTTTTTTTTTTTTTTTTATTTCATTACTCGCATACCGCCTATCAGGCTACGGCGAGTTTCGTGCTTATGAAGACTTACCCCTACCCTCCGAATACACAGAGCAACCCCACTCCACTCCATGTGATTGTATCATTGGTATGGTAGGTAAGTAGTTGCCAGCTGTATGGATTAATCTATAACACAAAGCGGGCACTGTACTTGGAAGGGAATATAATCGTAAAGTGATTAGACAATTAATGCCAAATATAACGAAGTAATTTCACAGTTTATATGCAGGAAGCATATTGATGATGCCACGAGCTATACCGACTACGCCAGGACGTTGAGACACTAGTGACATTTCCCGGATGGGCTGGGAAATTGAATCGGTTTCAACGTGGTATCATAAGCATTTTGGTGCGCACTAGTAGGTGTCTGGTTGCGGTATCAGGTGAGCAAGCTCGCATGGTAACTGCTCTTAGGGGACAGATAGGTTGGATAGATGCCCTGCGATTTGCAAGCGGGGTAACGTGACGAAAAAAAAAAAAAAAAAAAAAAAAGGTTGGATAGATCAAACGGGGCAAATACATCAAACGGTATGGATGGTAACGAACAGTCACTTGTTTGTGCTATGACGTTAGACGCATTTAGTAAGCGCCTTCTGTGGGGGACTTTGCAGAAGATCATCCCGCTCCCCGTTGTAGACTACACATCCGCAAGCTATACCAAATCAGTGAACCCTGTGCTTCTGTGCCTGTTTTTCTGTGTCTCCGTGTTATTGCCCTGGCCGGGGAAAGCTTTCACTGACACCCCAATGAATACGATTGGTCACAAAGTGGCCTATCCACCAATATTATTTGCATCGCTGGATAGCAATAATTCAACCTATTCACTAGACCTGCCATAGCGAACAGCGGTCAGCGGGGTTATGGAAAAGAGGGGTAAAAAAAAACAAAACCTGTTCACTAAGTGGCGCTGGCCCCAACGATTCACCAATGCAGTGGAACACATGCATGCGCAAGGTTGACGATACGGCTTGGTTACACACTAGCTGCAATAGGATTCTTGTGCAGGATGGCACGGATGCATATCATGAGATCTTGTGTTTTAAATGATATTATGAATTGTTTGATACTGAATACAAAGAGGATGAAGAGACGTTATATACGCAGGAGAAATAGAACAAGCTATTTCATTATCACGAGTATGAGTTTTGCCATAGTAGCTGAGTGAAGACATGCATGCCGGTAAAAGTCAGCTCCACGGTGACAGTGTGACAGGTAACTAAACATAACGACATCTGAGTTAATGTCTTGCATCAGCTCGTATCATTCAAATGGATAGGCTGTGCAAGAATATTGAGTTCAGCACGAATAAACAAGGATATTGGAATTTGCAGGGATAGGCAGGGCTACTGGATCTGCATAGATAGCTATGTGGTACGAAGGGTGAGGGGCTCAACATTTCGGCATGCGAGCATTGATATAAAAGAAAAAAAAAAAAGTTCAACAACACTTGCAGAAGTCGGCGTCGTATATGTACTCGAGTACATAGCACTACATCATTGATAATAAACGCCGGCGGTGGACACAGGACAAGAGTTGCTTACCTGTTGTGAAACTACAGATTACGAGATCATGCGGTGGGATAAAGTTGACAGATTCTTGCAGAATTTGCTGGTGGACGTTTCTCAGGATCCTTATCCCAGCAATCTCGTTTATAATGACCAGTACGATTGCAGTGACCACATTGTGTAGATAATCGTGGCTTTTTTATGGAACCTAGCTGCTAATGTTGCAGGTCCATCTTCTGTGACAATTTGAGTATCGGATGACATTGCAGATTTTCGTCGGTTTTGGTCCAGACGTAATGTGAATAGATTTCTCCAGCCTGAACATCCTGTCGCTTTATAAATCTTTCGAAGCTTTTGCCAAACTTCTACTGGGTTCCGAAGATCATGTATATGTTTTTTGGCAGATTCACTTGAGGAAGATAGTACCAGTGGCTCGCTTAGCTTCTTCATCCCATTCTACAGTAGCAGTGGCCAGGAGGCATGCAAGACTTGGTCACTCCTCCGAAGAGCAAGGACACAGACCCACTAAGAGACATCTTGGAGTGGGCAGGGGCATAGGAGACACACAGGATTTTTTCTTATTCCTTTTCTTCTACCTTCATATGTATCTAATCTCATGTAACTAATCTCGCCATAGCCCCCAGGGCGGCACGCGAGTAATGATATTAAAAAAAAAAAAAAAAAAAAAAAAAAAAATTCTACAGTAGCTGTTCATTTCTTCCATTTTCCGGCCCAGGTTATGGGCCCGGACTGTGCAACATAGTCTACCGCATTCAAGTCACAACTACCGTCACAGTCTCAGATTTCCTTTTCTCATACAATCGCCATAGCCCATAGTGCGGCATGCGATTAATGATATAAAAAAAAAAAAAAAAAAAAAACCTCTTTTTCGCCCTCCTACAAAATGTCCAGTCTCCTTTATCGCGCATCTACAACCACAAATAACGCACACATATGCTATTCATATTTATGTCTTCTTAACACGTCGATTCACCCTGAAACATTGTACTGACGTAAGAAGCATATCTTGGCCATTGCCTCTAAATCTGAGTCGGATTCTACATCTGAATCAAGAACCATGAGCATCATGATAGCTTTTACATTGGTGCTGAGCTCTTGCTAAATTACAGATCATTGGCTTAGATGGGACGTACCGCATGTAAAAAGTTGATGCGCATATATTGCGGGGATGTGTAGGGTGTTTAGTCGTCGTAATTCATATTTGACTTGCTAGTAAGTTTCGCAGGGTTATAAGAGGTACCTCACGGTTCCTGCTAGTTTGATTGGCGTATTTTCTGACAACCTCTGGTAACCATTCTCAGTTATTCAGTGACAACCACTACTGTCATAGAACGAGAATGACAAGGTGTTTCTACCCACAGCCGTAGGGCTGCCAAGATAATTTACCCTGCCACCATACTTCGTTAGAGGAGACCGCACGTTGTTTTGGGGCTAGATCTGTGCTCGAATCATTGCAATCAGAAATATAATCACTTCCGGCACCCCTCATCGTAATAGGATGAACATGCAATTATGCTCACCCAGATTCCAAAATGATGGAAGAATTCTGTAAGGCTTTATTCTATCCTCAAATCGTCAATTGAATTGAATCTGATGTAGATTGACAGTGTAACAATACAACCCCCTAATGGTCTCCTCTGCTGCCATACAGTCCGGGCTTCCTCTCCGCGCTAACAACTTCCATGCGAAAAATGGTAGAAAATCCCTTCCGTCCAAGACCTGTTGTCTCTCCCAAGTCCCTGTCAATCCACACAACTGGGATGCCCGACTTCCCATAACACCAGAGTAAACAAGAAAACGTACCGTTAAAGATTCAACTAATAGATGTTAGAAAGACAATGGTGCAAAATAATCGGTAGAGGTAGGTTACTCTTGCCATAACCAGTTCACTCGGCTTCCAACTTGAAGGTGATTATTTCACTCTCACCCCTACCACCAAGGAATCGCCCAAAGGGTATATTTTCGTCCGACAACTCAATTATTAATGTGCCATTGGCCAGCTCTGGAACACTGCACCAAGCTTTGTAATACTTTGATGAAGTACCGACGTCACCGAAATCAGGAAAACTGACGAATGCAAAAGAACCAGTATAATTCGGCTTGTTCTGCTTTGACCCGATGGTGAAGGTCGTGCCGTCGTTGTCCGCACCAATAGTTATCTCTCTTGATGAATGGTTCTCGATAGTGACATCGTCGAGCCGTTTCAGTTGGTGAGACATTGGTATATGCGCGCCTCTGGAGTGCTACTCGAGGACGAGATGAAGTCTGTCAAACAATATCAATGATGATGCTTGTGAGATAAGGCAGCACGGTAGATACTTGAAGAGATGTATTTACGGTACCAATTGCAAGTGCAAACCTGATGTTCGTGATGATGATTTTGCAGGTTGAAAAGCAAGGTTTGAGTGATCTTTATACTTGCGACGGAGCAAATCTCTGCTTCAATATATTGAGCTGCCCACCACCTTCATAATTGACCATCTTCTGATGATGACACATTCCGTCTGATTTCTTCAGCTGAAAACAGTGGCTATGTTACTTCGCGCTGATGGGATGAAATCATGTGCTAAGCATCTGGCAATGTACTCACTGAAACACAGCATCCGCTCATAACCTGTATCCAAACGACTAAAGGTGACATTGCAATGATTTGCACTGTTGGTCAGGACTGTAGGAAGAACTCGTATTATGGAAAATCTGGAAAATCGAGCTATACTCTAATTGGTTTATCGGATACGAAACTAACAATCACAGTAACCTGCCAAGTTTGTGCCCTGAAGGAAACTGCGATCGTCCGCAGCGAAACATTGCTGCATGATACTAAAAGCTCGTGGAAGCCAAGCTGGCAGTGCGCGTGTTAGCATCTGCATTACTCGGAGGGAGGCACGCCTGCACCCACAATCATTTTCTTTCTTTTTCCTGTTTCTCTTTTCCTATTTCAGTCACAACCCCGCTTGCTGCCTATCGATTCTCATAATATGTAGGTGCTGTCAGTATCAACGCACCACCATGATCAATCGTTGAACACGGTTGCGGTGAGACATCGCATTTGAAATGATTGTGATGCGTACAATAAGAGTTCCTCGAGATTTATTCGAGTGCAACCATACGCGGGGAGTATCAAGACACACGGGGGTTATCCCCCCTCGTGTTGTTTGCCGTGTGTTTTGATTTCCACTGGCTGGGGTACTGATATAAAAAAAAACTGGCTGGGAGCGCGACTCTACGCGGGAGAAATAGACTCTAATGCACTCTACATGCAAGCGAGGTATATACCCTTATCGCTGGCAACCTAGTAAACTGAATCGAAATAATCGCCGCTTGGAGAGAGCCAAGACAGAGGAAGCAGGTCTGCGGTACAGGATGGTACAGGTCCGCAAGAGTGCTGCATGGATCGATAGGGCCATGAGGTCATAAGGTTAGCTGAGGGGCTGAAGGTTAGAGACACAGAGCCAACGCACGTTGAGAGGTCGAAGTGACGTTTCATGCATTAGCGGATCTTGGCGATTATTAACCATACCGTAGCGGTAAAAAATACGAAGTTAATTGTATCAGCTCCTAGATACCATTTTGATTATGACTACATGCCCCCTCCCTTCGTCACAGGAATTTCCCAAATGATTCATAACATACGGCAGGAAACTCTTTCTATTCAGGGCTTTCGTCTCTCCTCAGTTATCTCAGTTTCTATCCGCTTGACCTCTTTTTTTTTTTTTTTTTTTTAATATCACATGACCCCGCTTGTAGCTGTTCGCCATGGCAGGGCATCCGCTTGACCTCAACGCCCTCCTTTCATTGCAACCGGAGTGAAAGAAAACCTCTCCATGAAGGTTGTAACCAATACAAATTGAAACACAGTATCAGAGGTAAATCACAAGTATCATACATCACACAGCAACCTTCTTGAAGGTAATTCTTGAATCTTCGGGATGGCGCCCGCCAGTGATCAACCCAATAAGATGGTCTTTGTCTTGCGGCAAAATCGTTAAGCATCCCCCCTCAAGTCTCGCACTGCGTTCAGGTTCGTACGTCCCTGCATCAGCAACGAAGCTGCTATCGATATTCGGAATCGTAATGATGTGAAGAGGACCAGAACAGTCTGTTGCTTTTTCTCCCGTCTTGATCTTGATTCCACCGGACTGACCCGAGCTCGTAACTTGAGGGTCAATATGTATCGGTAATGAGCACTTGTTCTCTATGGTGACATTATAAAGGTCGAGCTTCTCCATATCGGTAATTGCAAACCTCGGGGAAGCCGTTCTAGGAGGAGATAAAGTCAGTCAAACAATATCAATGAAGTTTGCGAGCTAAGGTAAAACAGTATATATACTTGAAGAAACTTTTTAAACGTCGTACCACTTGCAAGTCCAAATGCGCTGTTCGGGATGATGACTTCCAAGATGCAAGTCCAAATGTGCTGTTCGGGATGATGACTTGCAAGGTGAAAGGCAAGGTTCGGAGGCTTTTATACTGGCGACCGAGTAAACGTCACATCAAATCTAGAACGGAGCAAGTTGGCCATCAAATGCCATGTCCTGGCAAAAGCCATCTGACGTCACAATTAATTTTTCTAAAATCCAAAAATTCTGGTGTCTCCAGCATCTCTTGTCGTTTTCTTTCTCGTTGTACTATTTCCCTGTCACAAAACTGCCCCTGTAATCTTTTTATGTCACATACCAACCCTGCTTCTGGTGCACCATTTCTCGTATTTCTGCAATCTTTCATAGAGGATGGTGTGGGTGCCAGGGTGCGTATCACCACATATAGACAGGGATATAAAATCTGCATGGATCATGTTACACCCGCGCTGAAGGCTGAAGGGTAGTCACATAATGGGAGCTGAAGTCTACAGCATGTTGCAGAAGTCAGCGTCCTGTACGAAGTAGAGAGCTTACGACGACTTGATGGGTATTCCATTGAGCGACCCAGGAAGAGTAAGACTCAACCATCGTTGTGTCACCAGCAACCTTGCTACTTAACGTGGTTAACCGTAAAATTCTCCTTGTTTATCTTGCAATTTCATTAGCGTAGCCTGCTGGAACGTTGAACAACCCGCAAAACCAAACCTTATCATAACTTTCACTTTTCCCAGGCTTTTTTCCGTCATACTGCGGGGTAACGTAAAACAAATTCGAACAATTTCGTTCACGTCTGTATACCTTGAAAATACTGGTATATATGAGCTGACGCGATGTGATTTTTTTTTTTTTTTTTTTTTTTTTGTATATCAGTACTCGCATGCCGCCCTGCGATGTGATATGAGGCAGTAGTTCGAAAGAGGCAGTGTCGTTCTGTCGTTCAACGAGAATTGGAATTTCAATCATAATTAACCCCGCAGTTCGCCCTGCCATGGCGAACAGCTACAAGCGGGGTCACGTGATAAAAAAAAAAAAAAAAAAAACCCCGCAGTTAGGACAGTGGTTGTACGTACTTGTACTAGTACAGTACTACCTAGTAGATCAGTGCATGCTTTAAGCATAAGCCCGGGTAGCCTGGAGATATCCCTTCATTTGTCCAGTCACAATGGACAGAGACATCGCGATGGGGAAGACCTCAATCCTCCGCCATGAAATGCTATCGCCAGAGTTAAACTTCACAGTGGCTGTACCAGTAATCGTGCAGGTGATGTTAATCATAGCTGGCAGCCTACTTATTTGTAAGTCGGTTAAGTCGAGTCGAGTTACTGAATGGCGAACAGCCGATTACAGCGGACTTCGCAGCAGCCAAACGATGGTCGACATAGCAATAACCTCAATGCATGATTGAAGACTCTTCTCTCATGGCCTCTCTTGTTCATCGTGCTAGTGGTAGTGCATGTGAAGTATGTATGCGTATGTGTATGTGTGTTGACTTACCATGATCGTTCTAGTGCTACTGTCTTTGTCTACAAAATCTCTTCATTCTCCCACCTGTAGATGGCTCCTTCCCATGCAACTCATGTGAGAAGGGATATGTACTTTAGTCCAGTACAGTCGCTTTCTCTTACTCTCGGTCTTTCCTTACTGACGAAGTGGGAGATGCCTACGACCCGGGGCCGGTATGCCAAGCCGGCAGACCATTCTATCCACTGTAGTACAAAAATTATGGGTAACCTCTTACACTCCGAAGTAATCACAGGCGGATAAGTCACGTGTACTCATATAGGGAGTGTACGGCTGCAGGTAACACTAGTGAATTGGCTAGTGTGGTGGTACTCTCAGCAAGTGCTTAGTTCCTCGCAGCAAGTGAGTAAGTAAGCACCGGCGGTTAGCACCTTAAGCACTGAATGTGAGTACTTTGTGCCTATGCCAAGGCGATAATTGGTAGCCATAGAATGCATATAGGGTGTCCCATGCAATGCAGTTAGACTACTGTTCTTCATACACTAGTGTTAGTGCCAAACCTGCTTTCGAAGAGGGTCAGCCCAAGCAGATCATTTTTTCGTTCTTTTTTCTTTCTTTGTGGTTGATCCCCGTTGCTACGGTAAACACACAGAGAATAGCCCCATATACAGTGATGAATGTACAGCAGAATTCAGCAGTGGGCGGCACTGCAGTGTTACGCTACCTGAGTATTATTTGAATTGAGGATTTGGTTCAAAAGTGGGAGATCTGTATCAATATCACAACTTTGACTGGCCCATGACTCAGAACCCACTGTATCTAGAGGAAACTAATAATCACATAGTCACCTCCCAATCAGGTTTTCTGCTGAACATGCCAAGACTTGGTGATGCGTTCATAGTGTGGTGTTGAGGGAATAGGAAATGATACAGGGTACATTTGCACTCTACGTAGGTGCAGCCATTCCTATGCACATTTACTTGTCGAAGTTACGCGTTGTTGGAACAACTTACTCCCCGCAACTCCCCGCAGGAGGTTACGCTTTACTCCCCGCCATAGTAATTTTGTACCATAGTGATCCCCCTCTAGCTCTCTCCTTTCCATTATCATCCAATTTCTTCCTATTCCATTGTGTGCCATCGATGAGTAAACACATGCTAATTCGAATAATAACAAATTGAGATAGAGTCGGAATGAGGAGATTTATTGGCATTCGCTCGGTGCTTGCGATTGATACACTGACACACCAATGGATATGATTGGTCAACAGTATGGTACAAAATTACTATGGCGGGGAGTACGTCGTTCCGCCAACACGTAACTTCCACAATCAAACGTGCAGTCGTGCGTAGAAACATACTCCCCGCTACTTTATGTGAGGCGAGTAAAAAAGTACACCTCAAATGTGCATAGCAATGGCTGCACCTACGTAGATTGCAAATGTAATCCTGTATTCCCTCAAACACCACACTATGAACTTATCACCAAGTCTTGGCATGTTCAGTAGAAAACCTGCTTGGGAGGTGACCACGTGATTGTTAGTTTCCTCTAGATACAGTGGGTTCTGAATCATGGGTCAGTCAAAGTTGCGATACAGATTTACCACTTTTGAAGCAAATCTTCAATCTGAATAATACTCACGTAGCGTAATACTGCATTGCCGCCACTGCTAACGGGACTTTTTTTTTTTTTTTTTTTGTTGTCTGAGTGTTCACCGCAGGATTGGGGATCATTTACAAAGAACAAAGAGATCTGCTTGGGCTGACCCTGTTCGAAGACAGGTTTGGCGCTGACAATAGTCTATGAAAATCAGTCGTTTTTCTTATTTTCTAAATGTCATTACTCGCATACCGCCCTACGGGCTATGGCGAGATCTGGCGATCAGTAGTCTAATTGCATTCCATGGGACAGCCTATACGCATTTTATGGCTACTTATTATCGCCTTGGCATAGGCTCAAAGTACTCACATTCAGTGCTGAAGGTGCCAACCGCCCGTGCTTACTTACTCACTTGCTGCGAGGAACCAAGCACTTGTTGAGAGTACCACCACACTAGTCAAGTCGCCAGTGTTACCCCCTGCCGTAAACTCCCTTCGCGAGTACACTTGACTTCTGCGCCTGCACTTTCTTCGGAGCGTAAGAAGTTACCCATACTGTGTTTCACCACATCTCGACGCACACCACAATTCGACGCACTTTCCCACCAAACTAGCCACGCAAAAGAGCATGTACCTCAACCACTAGAGCAGAATTTTGTAAGCGCTATTTAGAGACACTAATAAATGCTTGTTCTTCATGTTTAGCACCTCTGCCTGCTCAAAGAAAGCATTCTCAAGGAATTATGGCACCGCGAAATTTGTAACAATGTCTTGGCATCTATTTGTATGGGATTCTCATACAATATTTCAGCGGACTGAACATACTACTCTTTGTTAGCACTATCACACCAATGGCAATTGTCTTGTGATCAAAGGGCGTCCTCTAGTTGTATATTGATTCACTTGATTTTATTCAGTCCATTTTAATATATTGCATAGTTGGCATGCTGATATATATTTTCAGGTGCTCTTCCGTTACTATTGATATGCAACAATTCTATGAGAATGAAAATACTTTGAACAGTTCAACAATTACTTCAAGGATTATGTTGATGCCATTCATGTATATCTCCATAGTGATAGGTTATCCAAATGAAATGTTCAAACATTTTTATTGAATTAATTGTAGGTGCAGTGGGTAGATTTCTATATCTGCAATTTTACTGCAAAAATATATGCTAAGACTTATGTGAAAATGTCAGAGATATAATTCATTCATAACTACCGTTTTTTTAAAGTAGCGATGCAGGATCTGAAGAATGATGCTTGCTTGCTTTAAGCCTCCTGAAAGGCGCATGGAAAAGTAGGTTGTGTGCGTGGGGATATACAGGTTCTCATTCGCTCAGTTTTGGTAGGAAAGTGCGTCGAATTATGGTGTGCGTCGAGATGTGGTGAAACAGAGTATATGTTATACAACTATGCAATGGACCCGCCTGTTTTTCTGGCCTACCGACGAACCGGGCCAGCTCACTCAGGAACGTTGCTATAGTACAAGTACCACTAGATACCTCTACGTATCACCAGTGATGATTATAGAGAAACTTTCTGCTATCAGGCATAATTGATAGCCAGTTTCTGACTGCTAGCACAGCCCTATTGTCTCTGATAAGTTGCCACTTGTAAGTTGCTGCTCGAAGTTGCTATATTATTACCACTGATAGGTATGGAATAGTAGTAATGAAGAAAATTGGAAAAGTAAGAGATTGGATAGAAGAGGTAAACCTATGGATGGGAAAGATTGTTGTGGTAAGATGGTTGGTAAGAAAAGAAAGGAGAGAGGGAAAGAAGCCTAGCTCGATTGTTATTTTTTTTTTTATTTTTTTTATTTAGATCACATAACCCCGCTTGTAGCACGTGGCCATGGCAGGGTCCCTGGGCAAGACCTCGAAGCCCGGAGACAGGCTTAACAAACAAAGAAATTTCTATCTACTTCTACCACCTGATTCCAGAAACCTCCGGACGGACCTTCCGGTTTCTGCCTTAGGGAGGCTCCACTATATATCTCCCCCTCTCCCCCCTCTCCTCTTCTCCACACTTTCGCACCCCGGCAAGCAAACTTCCCCGACGGCAAACCGCACGGCGCCCTAGAACCTGATCCCGGAGAAGAACCTTTCCAACTCATCCCACTCCTCCCCATTCTCTGCTGTCCTTTTCCAGTTCTTCTCCATATCCCCCCATTTTCTAAAGCCTTCTGGGCGAAACCTCTGCTGACTGCACTGGAAGGCTAGGTACGCCCCCGTCTGGGCCTCCCCGCAGCTGCACTTCTCCGATTCCGCCACTCCCATCCTCTTTAACCACACCCTGCATCTTCCTCTCTCCAGTCGCAATGCTGTGAAGTTGGACACCGCTGTCCTATTCCACTCCATTACTTTCCCCCTCCCGAAACCTTCTACCTCCCTCCTCTCCTTCCTCCACGCCTTAATCCTCTGGCGCACCCCGCTCCCGGTGGCCACCTCTTTCCCTTCCACCGCCGTCCCCTTCTTTGCCCACTCATCAGCCTTCTCATTCCCTGCAATTCCGATATGAGCCTTGACCCACATCAGTTTCGCGTCCCCTCCCTTCTTCTTCCTCCTCGCCACGGCATCCACCACTCTCCTCACATCCTCGGTTTTTCCCTTTCCCTCCCTGCCTGCCTTCTGGATCGCTATGATGGCAGCCTCAGAATCTAAACAGATCAGTACAGCGACCTCCTCCTCCACACTCTCCAGCGCCTTTCTCACTCCCCTCACCTCCCCATCGAAAACCGTCGCCGTTCTCCCCACCACCTCCGCCACCGCTGCCGATCTCCCCCATACACCCGCCCCCACCTTGCTATCCTCGATCTTGCTGCTATCCGAGAAAAGGACCGCCCTCCCTCTTCCGGCTTCCTCGATTGTTAGCTACCTAGAGAGGGACGTAGAATCAGATACTTAGTAGTCAAACGCTAGTGAAGGTAAGATTATCAGGCAAATGGTACCACTGGTGCCTGTATAACTGGGATAGAATTACAAAGGTGGACGGAAAGAAGGGGAGAGATGTAAGGAAATGGACATGAGTGCCTAATATTTCTGGGGGATTATTAGGTATTCGAGGTTGATTATTTTTTGAGAATTGGACTGTCGCTTTGTGTTTCCTCTGTCACTAAAAGTCATAGATTTCCTTTTTGTTTTCATTTGGTATATACCAAGTAGTGAGCGGCACGAGCCGAGCCAGCTCGAGCTCAAACGAGCCAAGATCATGCTAGTGTTTTTCTTGCCAGCTCGCTAAAATGCTTAGCCAGTGCAAGGTTTCATAAACTATAAATACCTAATATAGTACTAATTAGAGACTTGGAGCTCATTCTGACCTACCAACAACTTCGAAATGCACAATGTAGCTGATAGTAGTGAGAAAGATGAAAATTTAGCTTAGTTTAGTTTAGTTTGTCAATATTATATATATAATCAATCTAGGCTCGAGCTCACCCTCCAGCTCGGCTCGAGCTAGCTCGTGCCGCTCACTAATACCATTTTTTTTTTTTTTTTTTTTTTTTTTTTTTTAATATCATTTCTCGCTTGCCGCCCTATGGGCTATGGTGATGTCTTAAGTACATGACTGAAAGGAAATAAGGTAAGTACGATGTATCTCTCGCCCTCTTCATCTCCTCCGCTACCTTCTCCGGACTCACTCTCCCAACATGTCTATCAACTCCCTCAGCGGGTCCCCCTCCCCCTCCTTCCCCGGTGGGCGGGATGACTCCGGACAGGTACTTTTTACCTGTCCGCTCAGGGACAGGTAGTTCCTTGTACGGTAAGCGGATCGCCAGTGGCGTGCGCTAATATGCAGAAGTTTGCAAGGGTTACGATTCAGAGGTACCTAAGTCACGATATTATGTACAATACCTGAACATCTAAATAGGTGCAGTGGAAGATACATGGGACCTTGATGCAACAAGAATAATATCCTGCGTAGCTTGCGTATCTTCTTCAAGCTCAACTACATCTGAGGAGCCTTCCCTATGGCACTTTCTAGTATTCTAGTATTTCTTGCAGCAGCTGTTCATTCAGCCAACTCAGCAGAGGTTATAGCATGCGCTTTAGCTTTTCCTTTGGTCTTTTTCTGACGAAATTGATTTAAAGCTGGTGGTACTAATTGCTGGATAATTGGCTGAGCACCATGACTAGCAGGTGTGCTGGCGAACATTCGTTGCATGTAGCTGGTATGAGTATGCTACAAGCATGCAAAAAGCTTTGCCTTCTCACCATTTTTTTTTTTTATATCATTGATCGCTTGCCACCCATGGGCCTGTGGCGATGCCTGCTCACCAGTAAGGGTACCATAGACTGTTCTTGGTCATATAATGATTGTAGAAGGAGATGTCAGCCTTGATTAGTATATTGGTCCTGTGGCTGCTGTTGAGGTATTGTAATAGGTAGATCTGTAGGTACTTCTCTGTCGGTCATTGCCTATTTTATGAGTGCTATTGGACATTTGATTTGCCAGTGTGGATGGAGAAGCTAAAGAGGAATCTGTTGATTTTCATAAACTACAACTACAAATCCAGTAACTAATGCCCATAGGGCGGCATGCGAGTAATGATAATAAAAAAAAAAAAAAAAAAAGTAACTAATGCATAGTCTTGAAGACGATGTAATACATCATTAATGAACGCGTACTGCTCTTCAGTAATTGGAGTACTTCAATAAAGTTCAGGAATATCATAGCTATCACCCATATTGCCTATTTAGGTATAAAAAGATATGCATAGGAGATAGGTATTGCTAAGAAGAATAAGACCGAGATGATAAGTAATCCTAAATGTTAGGTAATGCTGAGTGAGAGTGGGCATGGCAAGCTATTGAATAAGCAGAAAATATATGCCAGAACAGTTTTCAAGAGCCTTATATACTGTTAAAGCTCTTCAGCCAAGTATTTACAAAATTGCGGTAACAGCTTTTTTTTACTTATTATTCAGCCATTTACTATAGTAGGACGCAGCAACAACACAAGTACATAATAAATGGTCTGTATTACTGGTAGACTTAATGGATGTATGGCCAACTTCGGAGGTAGTGGCAGTTGGCTTTGTTGAAATACCACACGTCCTGGCTATCAAGTGGTAACTAGTAAATGATTCCGCGACAGCAGAGGCGAAAGAGAAAAGCTGTGAGTGGGTAGCAACCAATATCCTAGATATGAAGTTGTACTCAGGTACATGCGAGCTCGCCACCCTTGAAAACTCTGCATATTAGCGCACGCCACTGGCGATCCGCTTACCGTACAAGGAACTACCTGTCCCTGAGCGGACAGGTAAAAAGTACCTGTCCGGAGTCATCCCGCCCGGTGGGGGCCTCCTCACATGCTCCTCCCCCCCTGGCCACCGCCGCCTCCACACCCTGCATCTCTCTAACAAATGTCTCGTCGTCTCTTCCTCTTCTCCGCACCACCTGCACTCCGGACCTCACTAATACCAAGTAGGTTACTGTCAAAACGGACAGTCTGATCCCGCCTTCTATTATCACGACATACACGTTCTGTTATTGTTTTATTGGCTTAATTCTTTCTTATCTTCGTTTCACATGCCGTTTACATGGATGGTTGCTATGGTTATCTCGTATATTGTAATTCTTTCATTTATTTCTCGTTTATGAGTTACGGAATTACTTCTGATATCACATTCAGCTGGGATTTGTTTCGAACTCGCATACAGCTTGTGTTACTTCGTCTTTTCTTTACGAATCTGTACAAGTTTGTTGCCTATATCTACGGCGGTATAGTCGTCTCGCTTTCTCTGTATATAGTCTGCGGAAACCCGCACCCACTTAATACCATAGCGTCGCTCAACTCCTCTCCTCGTTACCTTCCTCCGTGCCTCCACTCCATTGCTGCCTCCGTTTGCATCATTATCTTTCTCTATAGCGCTTGCCCCGCTATCCTTATTCTTCCGCTACGCATCGTATTACCCTCTCGTGGGTCACGTTGTTAGTTACCACTAATATCTTAATAGTTGGTTCAATAAATATGTGAAAGATAATTCCATATATTGTACCATGCTGTGGCTTCAACTGTAGCCCACCTGAGAGCTATTTGCACTTTCAGGAAATTTTTGTTATTGCATCTGGAATTGTGCAATATCTCAATTATGCACTATGTCTTGGTATAGCAACATATAGTATAAATACTGTAGATCTTGAGCTTTTAGCAACCATGTATTCTAATATAGCACTGGTAGTACTATTGCCACTATTGCATGAGCAGGTGGAGTGTTGCAGAGAGGGAGTATTTGCTATACCTCTAGTGAGCACTGGCAGGGGATTATTTCACAAGGTACATAGGTGATACAACTGTGGATGCATAGGTGTAGCATTTTCCCTTCAAATTTGGAATAAGCGCACCCAATATAGTCTATAATTAATTCACTGCATATATCAGACATATATTCTACGAGATATGCCTGACATTTGGACGTGGGGGAGGTTGCAAAGCCGGCGCCAAGATGCCCAGCGTTACCAGTGTGCACATCGTTACGCATACGGTACGGGTAAGCTACTTGATTATTTTACTTACTGTACCTCGTTATTTTTGTGCAACTAGCAAGAATTCAATAACAGAGGCAGTTAGCGCAAAGACTAGAAGCTGGATATTGTCAGAAGATAATGACTGCGGGCATGAAATGAGGGGTTATAGCTCTGGACCTGGGACCTGGGTTAAACTGTATAAGCTCTATGTACTCTGTATAACAGAACTTTTTTTATGCATTAGTCAGCCGTTCCATATATATACTTCGTGACCAATTTTTTTTTTTTTTTATCACGTGACCCCGCTTCCAGCTGTTCGCCATGGGAGGGCCTTCGTGACTTATACATGTCCTTGGGCTGCCACCAGCAACTCCCGTTCCCGCTCCCAGGACACTACCATCGTTGCTATTTGATATAGATCCGATGCTGTCGAAACGACGAAACGACAGACTTCTTATTTGGGCCGACAGGACTATTTGCAAAGGCTGGAAAGCTTGATCGCGGGTGATAATAGCAACGATTCGCAAGGGGTACTTGTAATTTAAAAACTTCAGTATTTTTTTTAAGTTCACGTGATTCTGCATACAAGCTACTAGCCTATGGAATCCTTGGACTTGGGGGGGTCAGTAAGACTCAACTTGTTTCTGGAGTACACTTACACCCATAGACAGGAGTTCTCTTTTTTTTTTTTTTTTTTTTTTTTAAAATCACATAACCCCGCTTACAGCGCCAAGCCATGGCAGGGTCAGACAGGAGTTCTCATAAGTGCGGAAGCGATTTTAAGGGTGGGGTTCACAAAAATCCTGACGAAGCTAGTGCGTTCCGACGCATGCCCATTCGTTGCTCCAAATTATGCCGCCATTGGCCATTTTCTAGGAATACCGGCCAGTCTAAGTCCCGAGGGGCGACTTTTTTGTGTGACACAAACCAGATTGTGGATGCGGTTCAGCGTTGGGTCTGCGCTGCTGGTAACATAAGATGGTTACTGTTTATGATAACGCTGATGACTTCAAGAATTTCAGCATTGAGAACTACTTTCCATGCTGCACGCATGGCACAATAGTGATCACGACCCGGAGGACCGACTGTGCCGGGGCAAGACTAAGCATCGAAGTTCAAGAGATGTGCGTATGTGAAACTGTGCAGCTGCTGTTAAGGGTTGTACTGGCAAACCGACTGCTGTTAAGGGTTGTACTGGCAAACCGAACGAAGAAAGTAAGATCAATATTTTCGATGCTACGTTCAAACTGATAAAATATTAAACCATACAAACGCTGAACTTATAGCACAGCAGTTGCAATTTTTCCCATTTGCGCTCGAGCGAGCCTGTGCTCACATCTTTAACATGGAGCAATCAACACTCCAAAGTTACCTGAAAGATTATACGATAAAGTCAATGCTCGAGCTATCTTGCGTAAAATTTGGGTTCGAGGGGAGCGCACCGTGTATGCAACATTCGAGCACGGCCATCAACTTTTTTTTTTTTTTTTTAATATATCACTACTCCCGTGCCGCCCGATGGGCTATGGCGAGTTGTAGTTACATGATAAGGTGTGCGAAACAAGGAAAATGAAATGAAAATATAATCCGTCCCTGAAAGATAAAGATTGTCTACGTCCTGGCCCAGTCCAAGATTTCCACCAGTGTATCCTTGTCCCTGTCCCCGTCCCCTTCCCCGGTAGGCCTGCATAGTCCGTCTCCGCCCCTTGGGCATTTCCGTTTCCACACTCTGCATTGATTAAGCACTAAACGACAGGGAGGCGCAGAAAATAGTCTCCACATCCTCTGCCGGCACTCCGGCGACACCACCCAAGGAGTCCGTCGCCAGCACCGAACGACCCACCCCCCGCACCAGCCCCCGCCCCCAGACAGCTTCGAGCCCTGCGACCAAATCTGACAACACTACCACACTAAACGGCATTGTCATCCACGGCATTGCATTGAGGAAAGACCTGGCAAGAGTCAGAAGGTGGCTGGAGGAGTCGAACCAAGGACTAGGCAAGACCCGAGGCATTAGATGGCTACGCAAGAAGGCCACTTTGCTGGAGGAAGGCAAGAAGGCAAGCTCGGTGGTCCTATACTTAGAGACCACGACAGACGTCGGAAAAGTCAGGCTTGGGGGAAGATGGTTGCAAACCGAGATGTACGAGCCAAGTCGAGGAAGGATTTAGGCAGGCTCGGCACTTGGGCCATACTTTCGTTGTTATGGATACTTCCCGCATCATGTAGCAGCACCGCGGGTCCCACATGTATTTAATGTCAGTCTTTTCCTTTAGTATTTAATAAAACCCTTGCCGTAGCCCGTAGGTCGGCATGCGGCTAATGAAATTTAAAAAAAAAAAAAAAAATTGATTAAGCACGTGGTGGGTCGTTTCGAGGTCTTCGCCACACCATCGGCACTCTGGGCTGTCGGCGGTGCCGATTTGGAATTTCCAGTTGCGCAGGCCCTTGCCCCCGAGGATACCGGCTAGGGTTGCCCCTCTGTTGCCCAGGCGCTGTAGCGGCTTGTAGGATATGTCCAGTCTATTCCTCTCGGCGGCTCTCCTTGCTTTGGCATCTTGTCTCATGCCTGCTTCAGTGACAACTTCATTCTGATTTGACCGATCTTGGTGCCCTGCCTTGGTGAACAGCTGCATGCGGGGTCACGTCTGCTTTCCAGTCCAAAAAAGTGAAAGGGGGACATAGTACCAGTCCCCCCAAGCAGAAAATGTCCAAGAAACCATCTCCAGCACCATCTCCGAAGCCAATCCCAAAGGAAAGGACACTCCCGCAATCCGGTCGTGCGATCGTAGTACATGGAATTGCGGTGACAAAGAAACTCGGGAAAGTAAGAGATTGGATGGAGAATGCGAGCCCATGGATGGGAAAGATTGTTGCCGCAAGATGGTTGGTGAAGAAAGAGAGGAGGGAGGGAAAGAAGGCTAGCTCGGTTGTCATCTACCTGGAGGGGGAGGTGGAATTGGATAGCCAAACACCAGCGAAGGTAAGGTTGTCAGGCAAGTGGTACGATTCGTGCCTGTATGACTGGGACAGAAATTCAAAGGTGGACAGAAAGGGGAAGAGGAAGGACGTGGAGGAAATGGACTTGACGACGTAATCTTTCATTTTTGGAGGAGCGGGTTGTCTCAGGGGTTTTATTTCCTCTATTCCCTTATGAATGTCGGTGTATATAGTGAGTTGTTTGTTTTTAGGTGCCTGTCTCCGGGCCATAAGGACTTCGGTCCAGGGGCCCTGCCATGGCGAACAGCTGCAAGCGGGGTTACGTGAAATATAAAAAAAAAAAAAAAAAAAAAAAAAAAAAAAAAAATTCGGGGTCACGTGATTAAAAAAAAAAAAAAAAAAAAAACCCTTGGGCATCGTTGTCTCCAGACTCTGCATTGGGTCAATACGTGTTGGGTCGTCTCATCGGCCTCGCCGAACCAACGGCATTCCGGGTCACCTGGCAGTGCTGGGAGGATCTAGAGGAAAGGGTGGAAGCAGGAGGAGGTGGAGGGCGACCCGGTCCTTTTTTTTTTTTTTTCTTATATCAGCACTCGCATCCCTACGGGTTATGGTGAGGCGACCCGGTCGAGCACTGGTTTGCCGGCCTGGATCTGGGGTAGCCGGCGACGGAGGGCACTGGGTGCTCGAGGTGTGTACAGTAAGTAGAGTTCGTAGTTAGTTGTTTCAAACCCGACCCGGGTATATGGGTCCCTGCCATAGACGGTTGCCTGTATGCGGCGTTGCGTGATTCAAAAAAAAAAAAAAAAAAAGAAAACATTCGAGCTCTCACTCCAAGGTCCCGGGAAGGAATGGTCTCAGGCAGCAAAGCTATTGCTTATGTGAGGGCTTCTAGCAAACAATGACGTATGGGAGGAATTACTGCGTCGAGGCATTTGCTCAGCAGATGCAAGTGTGTATAGAGGTATCTGAAAGGGGCAAGAAAGTGGCTAAAGATTGCATAGATACCTGGTTGACGGAAAACATCTCAATCTTGTTCAGGTTTTCACTGGCAAAGAGAGAAACTAGGGATAATAGCTTCAGAATTCACCCCCTCCTTAATTGTTGCATCAGACCTGATTCTATAAGAAGGCAGGTAAAGACCAAGGAAATTGTGCACTGGCCTCTGCAATTAGAGCATCTCGTAGTGATAGCCATGCAACGAAGTTAGACCCTCGAAGTTTTGAACGGAGGATTTCACCACACATTCATGCAGCCACAGCCCATGTACCTGGCTTCCCGCTTGCAGAACAGGAGCAAGTTGCAAGGAACATGGACACAATAGCTGACGTTTGTTATGGCCACAGAAGATACGCACTGGCAGACAGTTTATTGAAAATGGTACTGGCTGTGATGACGAGGATGTTAGACCGCGAGCGTTGAACATGATCCACAGCATGCAACCGGTGTTGCAGGGTCAGGGACAATACGATAAGGCATTAGAATGCTCTGTAGGAGCAATGGCAGGTCTGCCTAGGCTGCAAGGCAAGTATGACAAGGCCTTAGACACAAGGACACACTACTGGAAATATTGGACTGGGCTAGGACTTAGGGAGGGTACGTATTGTTTGCAATTTTTTTGGTTTTTCTTTATATATATCGCTTTACCTGTTTTGTCTATTATTCTTTACACCCTACTCATGTAACTAAACCTCACCATAGGGTGGCGGGTGCGACCGGCAAAGCCGGAGCCCGCCACCCACGAAGGAGCCCTGGTGGGAGCGATCCAACCAAGGGAAGAGGGAGTAACCTTCGTAGACATACCTCCTAAAACCCACCGACTCTCTGCTACCAGGTTAACGAACTGGCCCAAATGTGCAAGTGCTAGCGTGAGAGACAAGTCACCCCTCGTGGGCAGTTACAGTCACAGGAGTGGCTAGGGTGAGTGACCGGAAAGTGCAGGGTTGGGTGTGCATAGCCAGGGCAGAATGGATTTGCATAGCTGGGCGTCACGAGAATGTGTAGTACTATTCTGATGTCCGGAATGTGCAGCACCGACTTTGCATAGCTGGAGCTCTCCCGCAGACCCATGGGTTAGTTGGGCAGAGGACTGGTCACTGAGAGTACGTACACCTCTATCCAAGAGGACTACTTTCAGGATTAGAATACCTGGCGAGGCACTGTGGGCCATGGTAGTTACTGCAGACAGATCATCCTCGAGGGCCTGGAAAGCTACAAGTTTGATCTAGCAGTGGACTAGCCTTGGTAGCCGGAAGGAAGCCTGAAAACTTCTGGGCGGTAGTCTCCAAGCTGTAGGGGCTTAGAGGGCTCGACAGGATGGTTCTAAAGCCGGTGTTGGTCCCAGTGGTTTCAATGCTCAAAGCTTCGGGATCACCACTCACCACTACTGTAGTTCACCACTTTCCCGGACACACCACTTTCCCGGACACATTTACCACCAAAACTGCGCAACTTTCGCACTCAATATCTCAACAACCATAACAGCATTTGTGAATGCGCTTTGTATAGCTATTAGACAAACTGTAATTCTTGCTATCTAGCACTTTTTCTTCATCAAAAATTGTGGGTGCAAAGGGATTATGGCTTGTCGCATTTTTGTTGGAAGGCTTGGCATTTATTTGTATGGGATCTCCATACAAATGTCACCGCCCCCGAATTCTGCATGCTACACATGCAATCAATTCATGAAAAAAACTCAGACACTCACATTCAATAGGATCACTCAGTTGGAAACTATGAGCAACGTAGTTAGGTAATACCTGTAGTGGTTGTGAAATCATTCACAATATTCATATTTCCCATAGAAACCATTTGTATGAGAAACTAGATAGTTGTACACCAACTCTACAATTCAACAAATGAAAGTAAACTAAATGCAGCACCTTACTATAACTCTTCAGGTGATTCTGGACATATACTATCATAGCTATTGTAATTAGCGTTGAAGAGTAGGACTATATTCAAGTCTTATGAACGTTTTGTATGGAGATCCCATACAAATAAATGCCAAGCCTTCCAACAAAAATGCGACAAGCCATAATCCCTTTGCACCCACAATTTTTGATGAAGAAAAAGTGCTAGATAGCAAGAATTACAGTTTGTCTAATAGCTATACAAAGCGCATTCACAAATGCTGTTATGGTTGTTGAGATATTGAGTGCGAAAGTTGCGCAGTTTTGGTGGTAAATGTGTCCGGGAAAGTGGTGTGTCCGGGAAAGTGGTGAACTACAGTATGCCACAGAACTACTAGTCATGAAATGTTAAACCTGTGCTTCGAGCCCTGTGGGGGGCCTAAGGGTCGAAATGCTACTGGGCATAGGTGAGGGCATGGACTGCAACTCGGCGGGTGTAGTTATCGGCAGTTTGTTCTGAAGGGAGCGGAAGCTTAGCGAAGGGGCTTAAGGTGCAAAGGCGCAATCCACATAGTGGCCCTGAAAGGCGTATATAAGGCCGCCTCAGCCTTAAGAGTCAGAAGCGAGACCAAGACTCACCCCGGGAGGTGACGGGGTAGACTCCACTGTAGCGTGGTCATCACGGAACCCGGGTGGAGACAGGAAGTCAAAGCCAGAAGAGCCACAGAAAGGGACAGACTAGACCTATCATACAGACCACTACAGCGGCTCGGGCACAAAGTCTCCACCCTGGCCGGCATCATTGGCGGCAAAGGACTGCGACATTGGAAATACAAAATGGGCACCGCTGACGGCCCAGAATGCCGATGGTGCGGTGAAGACTACGAGACCACCTCCCATGTGCTAACACAATGCAGAGCGTGGAAACGGAATGCCCCAAGGGAATGGACGGACTATGTAGACCCGACAGAGACAAGGAAAAGGAGACGCTGACAGAGATCTTGAATTGGGCAAGGGATTCCGGGGTTGGCGTTCGTTAGATGCGTTTATTTCTGTTCTATTTCTTTCCTCATTTTTCATTCTATAATTCATGTACTTAAACCTCGCCGTACACGCGAGTAACGATATATAAAAAAAAAAAGGCCTTAGAGGGTAAGACGGACAGCTTAGAATGCCGGTAGTGTGGGGAGAAAGAAGAAACTGTGCCACACATCTGGGACACGTGCCAGGTGTTCCCTGCCATAGGCTTGTAGCTTGTATGCGGGGTTGTGAACTTAAAAAAAAAAAAAAGGACCAGCTGTGGAGGAGCAAATGACCACTACGCCATAGCTTATAGGGTTGCACGCGAGGACTGATATAAAAAAAAAAAGAAAAGAGCAAATGGCCGGGGGTTGGAAGCAATATACAGGCCCCCGGCCATAGGTGGAGGGGAAGGGGGACGCCTTGGTGGAATTGTTGGTGGATAGAGAGAGGATTCTCCGAGAGTCTGGCTTATAATGCTGTTGGCGTTGATTAGTTTGATTGGAGGATCGGTCGTACCGGTTAGCGATTGTTGGTTTGTTGTAGTGTCACGCGCGACGGCGGGCAGGTGCTGCTAAGGGATACGACCGGTTCAGGTATTAATTGAGTTGACTATTTTCTGTTTTATCTCCTTTATCTTCTATGTAGCTATTTTCGTCATAGCCCATAGGGCGGCACACGAGTAATGATATTATTGAGAAAAAAAAAAAATTGAAAAAAAAACAAGACCTTAGAATAGTATGAGTGGGCATCAGCTGGACAAGAGACGATCTTGAGACCCAATCACCTTGATAATTTGGCTATTGTTCATCATACGGCAATTCTATCCAATGCTCAAGTCGGCCCATATAAGAAGGCATGAAGCGGTATGAGCAGGTATTGAATGGATTTAAGCAGATGTTAGGACTGCACCATCCTGACACTCCGGCCATGGTTCATTCTATTGCAAGTGTATGTGAACATCAGAATCAATATGACAAGGCCCTGGTATGGTATGAGCGAGCAGTGGCTGGAAGGGCGAGGGTTCTGGGCCCAAACACCCCGATACCCGGCCACAATTCATAATATGGGGATAGTATTCAGCGCTCAGCGCCAATATGATAGGGCACCCCAATTGTATGATTGGGCATTGATTAGATTTGAGAAGAGCTCGAGACCGCACCACGCTGATACCCTGCACACAACTCATGCTATTGCAAATATGTTTCAAAGCCAGGCCAAGTACGATAACGCATTGGCATGGTATGAGCAAGCATTAGCTGAGGGCGGGCAACTAACTGCGGTTGTGCTCCCCCGATTATGCTCAGCATCTCTTTGCCTCTCCGCCGACATCTACAGACGGACAGTCATGCTGAGGGAAAGGGAAACACGGATTTTTTGTACTGAAATACAATGCCGCGATTTCCTGACAATTTTATACTTGACACTAAGTCTCCTGTATATAAATCGATACTGTGGTTCACCACTTTCCCGGACACACCACTTTCCCGGACACGTTTGCCAACAAAAGTGCACAACTTCAACGACCAACATCTCAACAACTACGAGGAACTACAACATTCTGAGTATAACAGGAGAAAGTACTTAAGCCAATCTAATACATCTATGCTCTTCTAACATGAATAACGGAGCCGACGCTTTCAGCATTACTTGAGTCATTTTGCTCATCTTCAGCCTCCTCCCTGTCCTGCCCCTGCCCCTCATTCTCTGTCTCGTCCTGCCCCTCCGGCTCCTCCTGCTCATCCTGCTTAGCTTCCTGTGGTTTATCGGCACCGACAACAACTTTTACAGAACGCGCGCTTGGAAGAAAACCATCTTCCCGGCGCACCAGAAATCCGAAAGTTACATCAATACGAAGCTCAGGACCGCCTGAGAAAGAATATCGACTCGAATTTACAGAAATCCAGAATCTACAGCACGCTTTTTGAAGGTTAAGTTTTTGGGACTTTTCGAAGTTCTTCCCATACAAATTCTGGGAAGCGGGGGGCTCGCGCCTGATTGGTGCCAGTAAAGCCCCGCTGGTGCTGACCTTTAGGACCGATTTCGAGCTAGTGTAGCAAAGACTTTGCGAACAGGTGCTAAATCGGCCGATCGGCAGCAGACGACGACCAAGAACAGAAGCGAGCTAGACGGCAGACCACCTTCGATTTTGGAATAGCGCACGGAGCTACTCCCAAAGCGGCGACTTCCCGAAAAAGGGAAGTTACAATAGGAAGGCAGGAGAAGGAGGACAGGAAGAAGAGGAAAGGAAAGGAATGTCGGTAGAAGGGGGAAACCCAAGGCTGGAGTTCCTTGGACCGGTGGGGGATGGGTGGACAGGGGAGGTTTTTGTCATTGACAGAAATGAAGTTTGGAGCATCGATGAGGTGCATAAGTGGGAGACAAAGGAGTGGTGGCTGGCAAATGTGGGAGAGGCAGAGGATGTTACGACGGTGAAGCAGAGAGTGGAGAGGGCGTGGAAAAAGGGAGGAGAATACGATGGGCAACTCGATATGATCGAGGAGCTGAGGAAGGATGCGGTGGAGGCAGCACAGAGGAGAGGGGTACCGGAGGTGAGCTGGGTAAAGACTGAGGAGCTCAGGAGCATTACGGACGTGGCAGAAGTGGTGCGGGTCTGGAGTAAAGACGCGGCAATGTTTAGGAAATATGAGGATGGAGCAGATGGGATAGAGATACAGAAGGACGTGGAAGTTCTAGACAATGCAACGCGGGAATGCATTGTGGTGAGAAGGGGGCCCCAGGTAGTTTTTGCGAGACAGCAGGAGACTCCGAGGACCACCAGGGTCATGATGAGTTGGGGGAGGAGGGGGGGCGAGAGAGGGAGGGACAGGAGTAGGAGCCCATCCCGTGTGATGGCAGGGGGAGGGGAGCGAGCAGCGGGGGGACCTTGGAGATCCAGGACTCCCAACCGGAATATGGACCGGTAGTGCCGAAGGTGGACCTGCCGGTGGTAAGAGAGGAGGAGGGGGAGGAGGAGGAAGAAGACGAAGAAATGGGAGAAGAGGAAGTGGAGATGGAGGACGGGGAAGGGGAGGAGGAGGAAGTCTCGGGGGAGGAGAACAAGGGGGAGGAGGAAGAAGGGGGAGCTTTGGAGGAGGGGGCGAAGGAGGTTCTAGCGCTCATGCATGCAGCACAGGTGCTAAACAGGAGGGGAGAAGCACTGGGGAAGGAAGGGAAGAGAGGTCATCAGAAGGCGGTAAGAGAGGTGTGGGAGAAGGTAGGAGCAATCTTGGGGACAGAGGTCTTCGAGAAGGGATGGGGGGAGCTGAGAGGAAGGGTGGGGAAAGGCGACACGGCTTTCGAGTATCATCGGAGGTGGAGGATGACGGGGAGGGAGGTGAGCAACTGGAAGGAAGAGGCGAAGGCAGTTAGAAAGGGGGTGAGGGAGAAGGCGGAGACAGAGACGCAGGAGAGGTTAGGGGCGTTGGAGAGGATGGTGGCAGAAATGCACGTAGCGATGGGTCTGGCATCAGGAAAGGAAGAGAGGAAGCTGGAGAAGGAGAAGAGGAGGAGGGAGGAGGAGAAAGCTGAGGAGGAGAAGAGGAGGAAAAAGGAGAATGAGATCCGGGAGATACGGAAGTGGCAGGAGGAGCAGGAAAAGAAGAAGAGGAGGGAAGAAGAGAAGCAGAAGGAAGCGGAGGTAGAGAGCCGGAGAAAGATTGAGGAAGAAAGGAAGGCAGCAGTGAAGAGGGTGGAGGTTCTGAAGAACATGACGCACGTAATTGGGACACCGGGGAGCTCGCAGGAAGAGCTCAAAAAGTTGGAGGAGGAGGAGAGGAAGCTGAAGGAGGAGGCGGAGAAAGCAGCAAGAGAGGCGGAGAAGAGAATTGAGGGGGAGAACTGGACGATTGTGAAGGGGAGGAAGTTGTGGAAGAGGACACTGAGGACCATCCACAAGGCGGCAGTGCCTTTTGGAAAGGAGGGGACGGAGGAGAGAAACATCCTCATGAAGAGGTGTGAGTCTCTCTGGGAGGCAATGGGGAAGGGAGCGGAGGAGAGAGGGTGGAGGATAGCGAGAGTGGAGAGGAACCCGGCAGTGTCCAAGTTCGAAAGGACTTGGTTCCTGGTGGATATAGAGGAGAAGGAGAGCCAGAAGGAGGTGATGGAGAGGTTCGGCGAATGGATGCGCCTCATCTTTGGGGAGGACCTCGTGAGGGTGGAGGTCCACAATAAAAACGCGGTCCCCCTGGTGCTGAAGGGAGTTGATTATGAGGAGGGGACGGAGGAGGTGGAGAAGATGAGGAGGATGCTAAGAGAGAAGAATCCGGACGTCAAGTTCGGCTTGAGACCACCGGTACGTTTCGGTGCAGTCCCACCCATGGCGAAACCAAGAGTTTCCCAAGTAAAGTTTGAGGTGGTGGACGCGGACGAGGCGGTGAAAGTTTTGAAGAAGGGCCTGGTGTGGAGAGGAGTGAGGAGGGTGGTAGAGAGGTATAAGCCGGGAGTGCACATGCAGGGAGACGTGCAAGTGAGCTACGCCATGGCGGCAGCGGCGGCGGCGGGGCAGCAGCAGCAGCAGAGGCAGCAGGGAGGAGGAGTGGCGGCAGGAAGGGGGTACCCAGCAGGGGTGCAGGTGGTGAATCCAAGCGTGGGGTTTGGAGCACCAGGGGCAGGAGTGCAGGTGCAGGTAGTTGGGACGCAGGCGAGCAACCAGGGGAGCCAGGGATGGGTTGCTACAACTGCGGAAAGAAAGGTCATTTAGCAAGGGAGTGTAAGTTTTAAGAAGGGGGTGATGACCTGTTACTGTTGCGGAGGGTGGGGGCACATTGCAAGGATGTGCATGGAGAGGCCGAAACCGGTCACTCCAAATCAAAGCCAGAAGAGGGAGAGAGTGGAGGAGACCCCGATGAAGAAGAAACAGGAGGAGGGCAGTAAGGCAATGAAAGTGGAAGGGGGGAAGGGGAAGGGGAAGCAAACGGAGGTGGGGGGAAGGGGGAAGTAAAGTTTTCGGGAGTCCTGTCAGAGGACTGGGATGCGGAGGCGAGAGCGTTGGAGTTGGTGGAGTGGATGAAGGAGAGAAAGGGAGGAGAGAGGATGGATGTGGATGACAGAAGGGACATGGCGGGGTCTATACATGCACCGGGGGTGAGGTTGGGAGATATTTTTTGGGGACGGAGGCCTGCTTGATGGGGGGTGGGAAGCAGAGAGCAGCGGGGTACCCAGACCAGTATGGTGAAGGTAGGGTACCAGAATGTTGGGGGATCGTCGGTGGGGGGGCATGTGTGGAGGGAGACCATGTTCAAGGAAGGGTGGGACTTGGGCTTTGAGGGAGAAGTGTGGAAAAGGGAAGAAGTGGGGGGATGGAAAGTGGGGGGGCACCCGAGTCTGAAGAGGATCGGGGGGGTCGGGAAGGAGACGAGGGTGGTAGGATGGGAGCGGAGAGAGGGGAGAGGGGGGAGGAGGGGCGACGGGAATATAGTATGGGGAGAGAGGGAGGGTGTGGCAGTAGGGGGGGTATATGTGGATGGGAGATGGAGGAACGAGGAGTTTGAGAGGTGGCTGGAAGGAGTGCTAGAGGTGCAGGGCAGGTGCGTCCTAGTGGGGGACTGGAACGCGCACAGCCCGGCGTGGAGTCTGGAAGGGGCTGGCTTCACCTTGGTGGGAGAAAGGGAAGCAACGTGGAGGAGGGAAGTGGAGGGGAGGTTGAGAGAGTCGAGGATCGACTTGGTGTGGGTAAGGGGAGTGACGGTGGACCGGGTGGGCCTGGTGGATGTGGGGTCGGACCACTCGGGGCTGGTGGTAGAATTCAGGGGAGAGGGGGAGGTGGAAGAAGGAGAGAACAGGGTAGTGAGGGTTGACTGGGTGAGGATGGAAGAGGAGGTAGAGGGGTGGGGGGGGGAGTGGGGGGAGGAGGAAAGGAAGGAGTGGTTGGAGAGGGTAGGGGGAGGGACCGCATACGAGAGGCTGAAAAGGTGGAAGAGGTCCCTAGAGAAAGAGGTGAGAGTGGGGGGGAGGAGCAAGAGGTGGTGGACGGAAGAGATAGAGGAGATGAGGAAAGAAGTCAACAGGCTGGCACGGGGGGGGATAGGGGCCAGAGCGAGGTTGACGGAGGGGAGAGGGTGAGGGGTTGGAAGGCGGCGGTGCAAAGGATGAAGTGGAAGATCCGGGAGGAGAAGAAGAAGTGCTGGAGGGAGTTCGTAGAAGAGGAAGGGTATAGCGACCCATGGAGGGTGGTGAGGGTGGCGAAGGACCCTTTCGGAGGAAAGGAGAGGATGGGAAGGTTGAAAGATGAGGAGGGGAGGGAGTTGGAGGGGGACGGAGAGAAGGTGAGGGCGCTGGTGGAGAGGAATTTTGCGTGGAGGGAAGAGGGGGAGGCAGAGGCGGGGGAGGAGGTAGGGGAGGGGGAAGCGGAGGAGGAGGGGGATGAGAGGGAGAGGGAGAGAGTAGAAGGAGAAGTGAGGGCTGCGTTGCAGGGCACCAAAAACAATTCGGCACCGGGACCCGACGGAATCGGATACCGATTGATCAAAGCTGCCCTGAAGACTCCCATCGGGGATGAGTTAGTGAGGGAGATCGCCGAAAACTGGATCCGGAACAGGACCCCAGCGGAGTGGAGAGAGATGAGGGTCGTCATGATACCGAAGCCGGGCAAGGACATCAAGACGGCGAAAGCGTGGAGGCCAATCAACCTGATTAACTGTATCGGGAAGATCGGGGAGAAAGTCATGGCCAGCAGGCTACAGAGAGAAGACCGACTCTTCCACAGGCTCCAGCTAGGAGCACGCAAGGGGAGGAATGCGATCCAGGCGATGGCGAGGGCGGTAACAAAGGTGCAGAGGTGCCTGCACAGGGGGGGGAGAGCAGCGTGGGTGACGGCGGATGTTAAAGGAGGCTTTAACATCGTGAGGAAGGAGGTGGTCCTGAGAAGGATTGAGGAGAGGGGGAGCGAGGGGGTGAGAAAGAAGCGGAGGTGGCTGGAGGAGTTTATGGGAGGCAGGGAGTTCGGAGTGTGGTGGGACGGCGAGGAGAAAGGGAGGGGCAGGTCGAACGTGGGGGTTCCGCAAGGGTCACCACTGTCACCGGTCATCTTCCTCATCTTCATGGCACCCACCATTGAGAAGATGGAGAGAAGGCTGAGGGGGGTGGCGATGGGGGCGGAGGTAGAAGTGCCATCGTATGTTGACGACCTGGCAGCAACGATCCTAGACTGGCACGGGTACTGGGATATGGGGCAGCTCAGGGAGGAGGTGAAGGTGACGATGGCGGAGGTGGCGGAGGAAGACCAGATCCCGCTGGAGGAGTCGAAGTGGGAGATGATAACCTTCGGGGTGGGAAGGAGGTGGAAGAAAGAGGGGGAGATGCTAAAGTGGTTAGGGGTCATCTTCGATGAGAACTTGACCTTTGGCGCACATTGGCGAAACAGGCTGAGCCGAGCGCGGAGGCTGGCGGGGGCTCTCTCGGGACTGGGCAACCGGAACTGGGGGATGTCTCCACGCAGCTGGAGGCAAGCCTACACGGGGATGGTGAGGGCGGTTGCAATGTGGGGAAGCGAGATCGGGTGGAGGGGACAGAAGGAATGGAGGAAGGAGATGGAGAGAGTCCAGCTGCAGGTGTTGAAGAAGGCGGCTGGAGGAGGGAGAGGAGCGGGGGTAGGAGGGGTGAGTGCGGTGTGTGGAGTGGAGGACGTGGAGACGGTCCTGGATGGCGCGCAAGCGAGGGCGATCGTCCGGGAGGTGGAGGCGCCGTCAGAGCTGGCGGAGCTTTGCACGGGCGACTTCGGAGGGAGTGAGGAGAGAGAGGAGGAGGCGAGAAACTGGAGAGACTGGGGGGTGCAGTGGGCGGTGGCCGAGAATGAGGGGTATGAAGCAGTGCTGGACCGCTGGCAAGGTCAGTGGGCGAGGTTCTCGGAGGAGGGGGAGGAGATCTCGTGGGGAGGGGGGTGTAAGAAGGTGGAGGTGGAAGTGGTGGAGAGGCGGAAAGGAGAAGTGGAGACGAGGGGGGAGTGGGAAGCCGCGATCGGGGAAGCCGGAAGAAAAAGGGCAGTCCTTTTCTCCGACGGCAGCAAGATCGAGGACAGCAAGGTGGGAGCAGGGGTGTGGGGGAGGTCGGCAGCCGTGGCGGAGGTGGTGGGGAGAACGGCGACGGTGTTCGATGGGGAGGTGAGGGGAGTGAGAAAGGCGCTGGAGAGTGTGGAGGAGGAGGTCCCTGTACTGATCTGTTTAGATTCTGAGGCTGCCGTCATAGCGATCCAGAAGGCAGGCAGGGAGGGAAAGGGGAAAACCGAGGATGTGAGGAGAGTGGTGGATGCCGTAGCGAGGAGGAAGAAGAAGGGAGGGGATGCGAAGCTGATGTGGGTCAAGGCTCACATCGGAATCGCAGGAAATGAGAAGGCGGATGAGTGGGCGAAGAAGGGGACGGTGATGCAGGGGAAGGAGGTGGCCACCGGAAGTGGGGTGCGCCAGAGGGTGAAGGCGTGGAGGAAGGAGAAGAGAGAAGTGGACGGCTTTGGAGGAGGAAAGGTCATGGAGTGGAATAGGATAGCAGTATCCAATTTCACTGCCTTGCGCCTGGAGAGAGGGAGGTGTGCGGTGTGGTTGAAGAGGATAGGGGCGGCTGAGTCGGATAAGTGCAGGTGCGGGGAGGTGCAAACCGGGGAGCACCTCGCTTTCCGATGTAGAAGTCAGAAGAACCGCCCAGAAGGTTTTGAGAGGTGGAGCGACATGGGAAAGGATTGGAAAAGAAAGGCGGAGAATGGAGAGGAGTATGATATTTTAGAGAATTTCTTTTCCAGGGTCAAGTTCTAGAAGCTAGGAGAGCGGGGGCGACGGCGCGTGGGGGCCATGTATGTAGAGAGTTAGTTTAGCCTGTCTCCGGGCTATGAGGGCTTGCCCAGGGACCCTGCCATGGCTTAGTGCTACAAGCGGGGTTATGTGATTTAAAAAAAAAAAAAAAAAAAAAAAAAAAGCCCTTCAGTATGAGGAAGAGGTGATAACGGAGCCAGGACTAATCCAACAGGCGAAGAGGGGAAGAGCAGCGGAGAGAGACAGATTGGGGATGGGTTACCGCCCGTTGCGGAGGCTGGGACACAGAGTGTCGAAAATAGCGGGACTGCTAGGGGGCAAGGGACTGAAGGCGTGGAGACACAAGATAGGAGAGGCAGGGGACGCTTTGTTTTTTGTTTTTTTCACGTAACCCCGCTTGCAGCTGTTCGTCATGGGAGGGTCCCTGGACCGAAGTCCTTATGGCCCGGAGACAGGCACCTGTGCAACTACCTACACATTCGACCCCTTGTAAAAAGACACAAAGATACCACTACTTCGGTGATGCGGAGGAAACACAAAGCGAGAGCCCAATGTCCCATGAGAACAATCAAGCACGAATACCCAAATATCCCCCCAGACAAACAAGCAGTCATGTCCATCTCCTCCACATCCCTCTCCTTCCCCTTTCCGTCCACCTTCGTAGTTCTGTCCCAGTCATACAGGCACGAGTGGTGCCATTTGCCTGATAACCGTATCTTCGCTGGTGTTTGACTATCTGATTCTGCCTCCCCCTCTAGGTAGATAACAATCGAGCTAGTCTTCTTTCCCTCCCTCCTTTCTTAATTCACCAACCATCTTGCCGCGACAATCCTCCCCATCGTCGGGCTCGCCTTTTCCATCCAATCTCTTACTTTCCCAAGTTTCTTCATCACCGCTATTCCATGTACCACAACTGCTCGGCCAGGCAGGGGACTTTTTCTTTTTTTTTTTTTTTTTTTTATTCACGTAACCCCGCATACAGGCTACCAGCCTATGGCAGGGACCCATATACCCGGGCGAGGTTTGAGACAACTAACTACGGAATCTACATACACCCTTGAGCACCCAGTGCCCTCCGTCCCCCGGTCCCCGGCTACCCCAGATCGAGGCAGGCAACAGGCAGGGGACGCGAGTTGCCGGTGGTGTGGAGAAGGGGACGAAACGTACGCGCATCTGATGGGGGAGTGCAGGACGTGGAGGAGGTGGCCAGGGGGGGGATGAGGAGCTAAGGAGACCGAAGGAGTCGGAGGACGGGGACCCATTGCAGGGGGTACTGGACCTCCTGGAAGAGCCGGCATAGGGGAGTGTTGGGAGCATGTTTGAATGTACTCTGTCTTTCGTGTAATTGAACAACGCCATGGCCCTCAGGGCGGCAAGCGATTAATGATATAAGAAAAAAAAAAAAATGGCGTTGGGAAGAATTGTGGCGCGTGACTCCTGTTTCCAACGTTTTTTCATGCTAACATCCACTTCCTCTGAGTAGATATGTGGTGCAGGGAATGTCGCCCTTGCGATTTCCAGGGTTTTCATCGCGGCTTGCATGAATGTGCTATAGAATTCCTTGCGTAAGACGGACCCCGATCTCCCTATCGAGCTTGCTGCTTCCGCTGTCCTAGCGAAATTATGGACAGGGAGACCCTTAGCCGCAAGTATTTTAAAAAGGACTAGGGGAGATAAAGTATGGAGAGAAGATGTAGGAAGCAGAGAGGTGTTTGTTAACAACGGATCCTTCGGGGGTGATATAGAAGGGGATTCTTAAAGCAAGCAATTGCAAGTTGAAAGATTAGGGGAGAATAAGGGTTACAAGAAGCGCACTATATAGAAAAAAGAAACAGGATAGACTCCAAATTCAAGATTCTGAAGCGCATGAATGATTTTTGTTGGAAGCATTCACAGGCAAAGAGGCCCCTTTACGCTTCTTAGTAGTATCTGCCAATAGTTGTATTGCAGGTGGAGCAGTCACTTCTCCAGCCGAGGAGTTGACACTGCTGGCATCTGGGAGAATATTAGTAGCGATTTCTGTAAGTTTGGAAACTTCTGAAACTGGAGTGTTATAAGACTGTGAGGGCCCTGGACTTGCAGCACCTGAGTCCACGTGTATTGGTATAACCAGTCCAGTTTGGTCTCGCTTTTGCGCATGACGGCGAGCTGTGGATTCATGATTATGTGCTAGCTTGTTCAGCCTTCGTGTTTCGCTGATATTGTGAGCCAACCTAGCCTGCTCAATAAACTGGAGTTTCTCATCGGAATTGGGTATATGATCACAATTGGGAGGTAGAAATGGCTGAGTGCCCCCATCGAGGCGCCCTAGTTTTCTGGGTGCAGTGTTGGAGCTATGGCGGGAATCAGGATTTCATTGTTTTCCTATGTGGTAATTGGGAATTCACATGGTTGTGTTTCATTTGGGGTATCATTCTATTGAAGTTCTCCAAGCTGCGTTTGCAATTCCGGTGGCTTTTTTTTTTTTTTTTTTTATATCATTAATCGCAGGCCGCCCTAAGGGCTATGGCGATGTTGTGCTATATAGAAAAAAAGAAAATTTATATCCACGACAGAAACTTCCCGCCTAAAAACCCCAAGCCTCAACCCTGTCCTAATTCCGGTGGTTGCGGAAGTGGGGATTGTGTTTCTGGTGTTTGTGGTTAGCATTGCCGGGGCTTTTCTCGAAGCACTTCTAGGCTGTGGCAGGAGGAATCAGAAATGTAGTCTCCCTTTGCTGCTGCAATTGTTGTTCGCGGGGCCGTCTGAGGGAAGACATCCGCCCAAGTGAAGCGTATGGTGAAGCGCGAATGTTTCGAGGTCTTCGAATTTTTGGCCTGCTCCGGCTAGGCATGGCAGTCTATAGACGGTCCTGCAGATGCAGACGGTTGTATGCTTCTTGTGGGTGTCTGACAGGCACAAGGAAGGTTACACTCGTCCTGGGGAAGGGGAAGGGTGGACTGGCTCTTGGCATGTCTTGGCAGCGTGGCATTTGGTGACTGTTATGTAGGCTGGAGTATACTTTACAAGAAGCAGATTCACGTTTCGACCACGTTCCAATAAAGTTGATGACGACGCGACTAAGGAGACACTTATAAACCATCACATCTATGGAGCCTAACTATACATAATGCTGCTCCATAGAACTTCTAGTAACTACAGCTCGCCATAGCCCATTGGGCGGCATGCGAGTACTGATATAAAAAAAAAAAAATAGTAACTACAACATGCTTTAACCGCCAACGCAAGTCCAGCCCAAACATTACTGGCCCATGCTAAGAACCATTCGTAAATACTGGACCGAGACCTCCATCTTAGAGAGCGAGAAAGGCGATCCCAGCGGCAACAACAGCCGTAAACCAAGAGGCTCCAGCGGTGCCAGCTGCAGCTCCTGGGGCCAGCGATGGGGCCGCCGAGGTGACAGTGCCATTCTGTCATTTGCATGTCAGTTAGTGTGCCTTGTTTACAGTATTTCCTCCGTGCCGAAATGGGTAGAATATTTAACATACGTGCGTAGCATTTGGCGAGTCAGAAGCTTTGCTGGGTTCCACAGATGCTGATTTTGTGGATGATGACGGCTCCTCAGTGCTGGAGTATGTCGGAGTGCCCTCATTCTGAGTGGCGCTGATGATGGTGAAGTTGGTCAAGGCAGAAGTAGTATCAGTACTTATACTGGGCACTGAGATGCTTGTCGCTTGCATGAACATCGTGACCGCGCTTATGCTCGTTGGCTCCTCTTCGAGATCCTCAACAGGCTCTGTAGCCTGCGTGCTGAACCCACATTCCTTCCCAGCCCTACGCAACGTGGTGCCATAGTAGCTCCAAATATCTTGGTCGCCGGGCCCTGCGCACAACAGACAATACTCGTAGGCGACAAGGAAAGCGTCTTCATCGCAGTGATTGCCGGCTTCGTAAAGAGCGATCGCGGAACCTGTTGTCCCTCACTCAGCATGCCACTATGACATTCTGGAAAGAACAGAGAGGAAATATATAGCACGTACCGCACATCTCGTGGCATGCATATTTCTCAGTGCCAGGTTCTTGTCGGCGAAGCATTGCGGCGTTATCCATCTCATCTTTTGCAATGACAGCAAGGGCAATGCTGCTGGTGCCGAGGGCGACAACGAGGGCGGTGCGTATCATGATTGATTATGCTTAAGAGGATCTGGATTGTGTATTCGAGACGTTGTTTGAAGTAATGAGCGTGTGACAAAGGCGGTATTGCGGGGATTGCGAAGAAGGAAGACAGTGAGGAACCGGAAAGGAAGGGCTGTGTGGCTGATCGATGCGAGGATGAGGATCATTAGAGATATTGAGGCGTATATATTTGTATAGAGCCGATTGCTGCCCGGACTATTTGACTTTCTACCGCCAATTAAGCTTCCCACTGAAGACAGAGTAGCATTTGCATTGATTCCATCGTTAATTAGTTTTTTTTTTTTTTTTTATTTCATTACTCGCGTGCCGCCTGATAGGCTACGGCGAGCGTTAATTAGTTTTCTTGAGAACGAAAATCTAATTGCTTATTCATGTTCGCCGAATGCTAAATATTTAGAATATGTTGACGTCAACTTCCTGCGAATAAGGGTATGTGTTAAGAATTTGAAACTCTTACAAGGCCTCACGGGGTAATAGAATTATTGAGCAAACTTAGCTCCCTGTGGCGAACAGCTGCACGCGGGGTCACGTGATATGTAAAAAAAAAAAAAAAGAGCAAACTTAGTTGGTTTACGTTTCCATCTTGGTTTGCGCAAAACAGGGAAGGACAAGACCTGGAACTAAAAAAGGCTGCTGAATGGAGATGTATTCATAAACCAAACACGTCAATCCGATTAACTGCTCTGGAACTCTGTACTTAACTTGCCCGGAGGCCAGCGTATGTGCTTTGGTCGCTATTGATGCCTAGAGTGTATCAACCCTTGTTCGCGCGTCAAAGATGCTCCAGTTGAGGAAACATACCATCACCAAGTCTAACTTGGTTTTCTTCACACTTTCGCTTATCATGCCATCTACAGTACTAGTAGCAATGCTAGTATAAAGCAATGCGTGTGTACTAACATGGGACTTTTGCGGGAGCCGATTGAGCGCCGATTGGAATCTAAAATCCTGTATTCACGCAATCCCAGGGATAGTAAAAGCACTTACTAGCTAGCCTTCATTACTTGCGGTACTGGACGACCACCCTTCCTGTCAGTTCCGGATTCCCTCCGCTGTACCCACCCCGCCGCAAATTTTCTTCCCACGCGAGTGGGCATGATATATAGCTTATATTGCCCAGACGAAACTTCCTATTGCCGATTTAGTTTGCAGCTCATCCTTGCAAGCTCCCTCAGCAATACATAGTTCTATATCAGAACGTGGTGTGAACTAAGTTATCAGATGCCCTTAGCAGGGATCGGAATGAAGAGGCGGCATGTGTCAGTTGTGAGAATCGAACTCGAGAACTGACATGTGTGGGGTATGGTACGGTGTGACCCGCCCGGAACCCGCAAATTCGTGCCGTCTAGGCATTGGTTTGGATAGCAGACACGTGGGGGGAACAAACCAGTCATACGATGTGACGATGGCCCATGCTTGTAAAACTTGCTACTAGATAGGTGACGAGGCTGGGCGCGGGTATTTTGCTGATTGAAATCGAACTAATACGGAAGATAGGTAGGTACTTAGCCAACAGGGAGGACGGATCAGATATACGCTCTTCGGTTAGAGTCGGTAGCTCGACAGCTGAAGACACCGATGTCAAATTATTGTCACTCATGATGGCACGGCTGCTTCCAGCGCGCCCAGTCGTGGACGAGCATAGGACACTCCCAGGTCAATGTGCTTAGGAAAGATTCCTTTACGAGCTGCGACCCTGCCGGTTCATAAATCGTTTGGTTCTGATATCCGTAAAAGCATTGTCGCAATCACCTTTGGCCATTGCAGGCTGTAGTGGAAGCATCACCTTGCCAAGTGCACGAATTAGCGGTAGAGCCAAATCTGGCAACATTTGTAGCGAGGTTTGCTTGACAGAACTGGAAATCTGCAAGCGCTTGATAAGTGGCGTTCTTGGCCTAGCTAACGCTATTGTTTGCCGGGTAGTACGTATCTACGCCCAGAAGATTCTTGTATGTCACACATATATGGACCGGGAAATGCGGGTAATTATCAAATCGACTTTTCAATCCACAAGGATGTCCCGCAATTGGCACATTTCAGATCCGAGTTGCCGAACAACGCAATTGGCAGATGGTGAGCTCGTCTGAGAGCAGCGCCACATTGCGGCGCATTAAAAACCTATATGAGAGGCCCCCTTCGCCTTGCGAGATCGGTTACCCTTCTCCGAAATTATTGTCCTCACTGCTTCCTTGCCCTCCAGTACTCTACAGACTACCGAACCTATAGTTTCCGCACAACATCAGTAAGCACAATGCGAACCCTCCTTTCGACCCTGCTCATCCCCGCCGCTGCTCCCTTCACCGCCTTCGCCCAAAGTGAGCACGATGAAGATGCAAAAGATGAGATAGGAGCTGTTGCTTTCCTATTCCCTGTGGGCCGACTATGGAGTGATGACAACGACAACACGCAGATGCGACAGCTAAAGTGGTCTTGCGGCGCGAGGTTATCGCCATAGGTCGAATATGCGTGCGGTATGCGTGGAATATGCGTGCAGTTATGCGTGGAAAATAACCCAAAAAATGTAGAAAAATATATATGGTGAGGAGAGTAAGACTTAAAAATAGGACTTGATTTTCTTAATTTTCTATCAATACAAAACGGTACTTCCAGACCCATATAAATACACGAAGTTGCATAAAGACAATAAACCACTATAGCTAAGTGCATGGCCTACCTTATGGCCACTGTAGCTAAGTGCATGGCCTACTTCATGGCCCTCACTCTAGCGTTGCACCTTAGCGTGGTTTCCAACACTCCCACTCAACTGAGTGTTTCAATCCTGTAGCCTCCTCAAAACTCTCGATGCCTTATGCATACCACCGTAGCAAAAACCCTGTAGGAAAAAAGCTTACGTGAGAGAAAGAGTACTACCCCTGAAATGCCTTGACACCTGTCCCTTCCATGAGGTATTCATGTTTTACCCGAGCCAATGCCTTTGTACAGATATCAGCTAGATTCTCTTCACTTTTAACATACTCAAGTGAGATTGCTCCAGATTCAATGGCGTCGCGGATAAAGTGATGTCGAATCGCAATGTGCTTGGTTCTATTGTGATGCTTCGGATCTTTAGCCAGGTCCAGAGCTCCATTGTTGTCGATTCGAATAAGTTGTCCACTTTGTTCATGTTCTGGCCCACCGACGAACATTTTCCGGTTCGCGAACCGGCCAGCCGATTCGTGAACCGGCCGGCCCCGTGAAAAACATATGGTGTTTTTCACGGGGCCAGTCCAGCCACGAACACCTGGCCCAGCGGCGAACATGAATGTACCTCGATGTACCTATATGTAATATATATACTCGCTTATTTTCTTTTTTTTATATCATTACTCGCATGCCGCCTTGCAGGCTATGGCGAGGGTTTAGATACATGAATGATAATCAACGGAAAAATAAGTAACAGATAAGGAGATAAAGTGAAAATATGACCGGTTACTCCGCCGCCCAGTCCATCACCTCCGCCAACGTTCTCCCCCCCCCTATATACTCGCTTATGATTTAATGTAATAGTGATCTATCATACAGCCAGCTAAGCAATTTCCACAGTCTCCTATCCCCCTACGCAGTCATCTATGTACAAACAATAGTACTTTTTTTTTTATATATATCATTACTCGTGTTGGAGAAACGTTAATCTAGCCCCTCGCCCATGCATGAGGCTTATGCGGGTCGGAGGAATTGTTGTGCCGTCGGATGGTTTGTGAGTGCGACGGAGGGATGGTTGGACCGATAGGGAGAACTGTAGGGAGGACTGTAGGGAGGGGCCTTCAGCCAGTGTGCGGGTATATGTATGGGTTGACTTCTCATTCTGTTTTTTATCATTATTATGTTGAACACGGATAGTTGCTATTGAATGCAGTATTATTCCTGTCATAGCAGCGTGAACTTTACAACTCGCATGCCGCAGTATGGGCTATGGCGAGGTATTTATTAAAGAAAGAAAATTAACCGTCACTAATACATGTGGTGCCCGCAATACTCATACATGGTGCGGGTAGAATGTACACACTGGTCAATACAGCCTATTTCCTCCGTCTGTCCGGCTCGTATTGAGTGGTCCTCAACCATTTCCCACCTAACCTAACTCTGTCTACGCCCGTCGCTGCCTCCCAGTACACCACGACCGAGCTGGTCATTTTTCCTTCTTCCAGTAGCGCGGTCTTTCGTCTCAGCCACCTTATCCCCACAGTCTTGCCTAGCCTATCATTCCCGGACTCCAACTATTTCCGGACCTTCCCTAAATATACATCACTATGTTCACTCTCATTCTCCCGGTTAGTACATTGACCAGCATTGCTTTTATTACAAGAATAAGAACATTTAACCTTTTGACATATGCATGTACAACGAAGAGAAGAACAGGTACCTAGACAAGAACATGAAATTTTGTCTTGACAAGTTTTATCATGATGAGGTTGCTTAAAGTGGGTACTTGGCACTTGCAGGGCTCTTATTATCTACTGTTTCTGGTAATACAACCACCAAACTTTTCATTCTTGGCATCAACGCAATCCCTGTTACTGCCACAATATAATACCAGAATGGCGGAGGATTCCGGAAATCTCTACCTATGAAGATAACACTCCAAAATTTCGCTTAGAGTAAGAAGAATACTAGAAGCATATTTAGTAATTTTCTTCTAGTGTTTCGGTTAACAATAATTAAGTTATGATTACAAATTGGTATTCTTAACTATAGCAGTCTAGAAGCGTAGTGAATTATTAATTAAACTGTCTGTATTATCTTCTAGTATGTGGTAAGAAGTAGCAACTTGCTACTCATATTAGCAACTTATCACCGACAGCAACTTTCAAGTGGCAACTTGTAGGTGGCAACTTGTCAGTGGCAATAGGGCTGTGCTAGCACACAGTAACTGGCTTATCAATTAACGCTGGTAGCAGAATGTTTCTCTATACTCAATCACTGGTAGTACGTAGAGGTACCTAGTGGTACTTGTACTAAACCAGTGTTCGTCGGTGGGCCTGGCCGGTTCGCGAACCGCAATGTTCGTCGGTAGGCCAGAACATTCATAATGCCCAGACTTACTAGCAGGCTCCCACTTGCTCTTGATTTCGTTGAACAGTCTTCGTAGCCATATACCTTCTTTGCAGGCTTCTGTAGCAGCCATATATTCTGCTTCAGTTGTAGAAAGTGCTACTGTAGGTTGTCATCTAGATTTCCAAGAGATTGCAGCACCAGCAAGTGTAAAGATATAACCAGAAGTTGATCTACGAGTATCAATATCACCAGCCCAATCGGAATCACTGTAGCCTAAAGGAGGATGATATCCAATGATATGTTGTGTACCTGTACTTTGGAATAGAAGGCCATGTTGACGAGTATGCTGAAGGTATCGAAGTACTCGTTTTGCAGCTGCTAGGTGTTGAGCTAAGGGAGCAGCATTGTACTGTCCAAGTGTAGATACTGTGTAGGCCAAGTCAGGTCGTGTTCCAAGCATTGCATACATAAGTTTTCCAACAAGTGACTGGTATTGCTGTACTTCGGCTGGTGTTAGAGTAGCATTGATCTCTCTGAGAGCTTGTAATTTAGTATTTGGGTCGAGTGGAGTAGAGAGTCCCTTGCAGCGTTCCATGCCGAAATGCCTTAGCATGCTACTAATGTACTTGCTTTGGTGTAGCCAGATTTTCCGATTTAGCCGGTCTCGAGTAATTTCTAATCCAATGAATAGCTTGGCAGCTCCGAGGTCTTTCATATTGTATTTGCTGGTGAGCTGTTCCTTAATCTGGCTCTTGAGTGCAGAATTGGATGAAAAAATCAGAATGTCATCAACCCAGAGCAGTAGTAGGATCCCAGACATAATATAAAGATTTGGATCTTCAGTTGAGCGGTGGAAGCCAATAGATATTAGGTATCCATCAATATCAGAATACCAGGCTCGTGGTGCCTGCTTAAGACCGTACAGGGCTTTCCGGAGTCTGCAAACCTGCAGCTGGTTGTTATTGTTGCTGAAACCTTCTGGTAGCTCCATATAGACTTCCTCATCGAGTTCGGGGTGAAGGAAAGCTGTGACAACGTCCATTTGATCAATATCGAGATCATGTTCTGCAGCAATAGCTATTAGCATTCGAACTGTAGCAAATTTAGCAACTGGGGCAAAGGTTTCTTCATAGTCAATTCCTGCTTTCTGCTCGTAGCCTTTAATCACAAGGCGAGCTTTATATCTTGTACTCCCATCAATATTCTGTTTCAATTTATATACCCATTTGCAGCCTATTACACTCTTACTCTCAGGTACTTGGGCTCGGTCAACAAGCTCCCAAGTCTGGTTCACCAATAGTGAATTATACTCATCACCCATAGCTTCTTCCCACTGAACACAGTCAGGGCTTTGCATAGCTTGCCGGTAGCTAGTCGGCTCACCAATTGCCTCCTTTACTGGTCTCACCTGGAATGCTATTGTTGGGGTGGTTTGCTCAGATCTCCGTAGAGCATCTGCCAATGCATTGAGAGTTTCAAGCCTTCCTTCGTCAGGCGTGGCTTGTAGAGTACCAGATTCTAGTGCGTGGCAGCACCTAGATATCTCATCACTTGCATTTTGCATAGTGGACGCACGAATTGTGTGGTCTGCAGGAATATTGAGATCTACCGCATGTGAGCGGTGTAGATGTACGCATGATTGTAGACTTTCTACAATTTCTTCTCCAAGGCGTATCTGTGGACGTAATTGCATGACAGGCTCTACATGTGAAGATGTAGTAGTAGGTATTACTGGTTCAGCAACCTCTGTAATTCTGTCTTCTGACTGAATATCTAACATATCAGTATCCACTTGTTCTGTACTGGCAGGCACAGTACTCGGTTGCTCGGTGCTAGTACTACCGAAGGGTCGTTTTTCATCAAAAACGACATTGGCCACATAGTATGCACGACGGCCTTGTGGGTCCCAGACTCGCCACTGCTTGGTTGTGTTAGGTGCATAGCCTAGAAATATACACTGCTGGGACTTTGCTTGCATGGCACGGCGCCTTTGCTTAGGAATATGGGTATAGGCATAGCATCCAAAAATGCGAAGGTGATGCAGGGCTGGCTTCTTGCCATACCACGCCTCATAGGGTGTGGTGTTCTCGAGAGCTCTTGTAGGTGATCTATTCAGAATGTACACAGCTGTCGCAGTAGCCTCAGCCCAAAATTCCTCATCAAGTTTTGCAGCACACATCATAGACACTGCCATCTCCTTGATGGTCCTTATCTTTCTTTCACTGACTCCATTCTGATGTTGGGTATATGGTGCACTTGGTTCATAGGAGATGCCACTGCTTGACAGGATGCCTCGAAATCTGCGATTGTCATACTCTCCTTTGCCATTGTCACACCTGAAACGCCTAATAACTCTCCCACTTTCCTTCTCTACATGTGCCTTAAAGTCTTGGAAAGTAGTGCATACTTCTTCCACTGTTTTGGACTGAAGAATATATAGCCATGTCATGCGCGTACAGTCATCAATGTAGAGGAGGAAGTACCTGGAGTTTCCAGGTGTGATAGGGAATGGACCTGCAGAGTCAGAGTGGATGAGTTGAAGAGGCTCAGTTGCCCTCTCAGATGGAGTTCGATTAATAGTGACTTTTTGTTTGCCTTGAAGACATGGAAAACAGGGGCTGTCCGGTTTCGAGAGTTCTGCCTTTGGAAGCTCTATACCTGTTCCAAGGCCATTTGCAAGTGCTTTGACAGAACCAGTATTGAGATGCCCGAGGCGGTAATGCCAGAGTTCGAGTTTAGTCAGGGGCATATCTGATTCAGTAGGTGGATTGCAGAATTCAGCGGTGGTAGGCATACCAGTAGGCATGGCTGTAGGCACGGCAGCAGGTACAGCGGTGGCAGGTATACCAGTAGGCATGGCTGTAGGCACGGTGGCAGGTATGGATGCGAGAGCTGTTCGGAAGGCGTTTACATTCAAAACATACATTCCATTGTTTCTTTTTGCTGTAGTGAGTAGTTGATGATTGTGTGAGATTGTACAAGTTCCTTGCCTAAAGAGAAGACTGAATCCAGCTTCATCTGCTTTCCCTACTGAGAAAAGATTACATTTGAGATCTGGTACATATAGTACTGATTCAAGTGTTAACAGATGGTTGGTAGCCGTAGTGTTACCCTGAATATGGACAGTTCCTATTGCTGTAGCAAGAATAGAGTAATTGTCACCTAGTAGTACTTTGCGTGGTTTAGCCAGTCTTTTGTAGCTTATAAAATCTGATAGGGTAGAACACATATGGTCAGAAGCACCAGAATCAATATACCAGGTTCTACGCTGGCTGTTACTGAGAGCGGCTCTAGTCATAGAGGTGGTGTAGACTCTTGCCAGCTTAACATTTGAAGTGCTTTCATCTGAGGTTAGTTTCTTTCGCCTATTTTTAAGCTCATTTGCCTTTTTCTTGACTCTGCAGTCTTCTTCCTTATGCCCTTCTCTTGTACAGTACCAGCATACTACTGCAGTGCGTTTGGGTCCATGAGTACTGTCCTCATTCTGATAGTTTCTTTTGTTGTAGTGACCTTTCTTATACTTGTATTGTTTATCGACACGATTGGGCTTGCTGTTAGCTGCAAGTGCTCCTGCATTGTCAACTGTCTTCAGCTGCTTTCTTTTCTCGTAGGTGCGCAAAGTATTAAATACATGAGCACATGTCTGGAGTTCAGCAGGTTGGCTTAGAATTATGTCAACAATATGCTCAAAGTTTGGTCGTAGTGTGGTAAGTAGATGGTGAATAAGAGCTCCATCAGTAATCCTTTGGTTATCTGAGTGTGCCAGCTGAGACTGATAGTCTAGTAGGATACTGATGTATTGATCGATAGATTGACCTTCCTGTTGTTTTTCGGCCTCAAACTGCGTACGTAGATACGTGGGTCCAGCGCGGCTTTCAGCAGTATCAAAATGGTCCTGAAGAGTGTTCCAGATAACGTTAGGTTCACTATCTTCATCGATGTAGGCCTGGATTGTTTTGGTGGTTGAGCAGTAGAGTGTGGAAGCAGCACGCCACTTGCGCTGTTCATAAGACTCAAGTTGAGATTCATATACTCTGTCAGCCTCTACCATAGCTGCTTGTCTAGCATTGCGGGCATGAACTGGTGGTACAGGTGGTTGCTCAATTCCTTGTACAATATCCCAAGATCGGTCGGCGCGGAGAATAAACTTGACACCTAAGCGCCATTCCCTGTAGTTTTCAGTTGTCAGCTTAGGGACTGAACCATTTTTAGTAGTATAACTTCGGCGACAGTGGAGGAGGAAGTGGTGGCAGTAGAAAGTGTAGCCATTGTAGAAGAGGTGAATAATAAGCGAGGAGTATGGCGAACTAGGGATGCGATAAGCGAGAAATGCGGCAAAGAGTGTTACGAGTTGATGAATGTGGTAAACGAGGAGTATTGTGAGCAAGGATTGCGACGAGTGTGAGCGAGGAGTGCGATAAAGATGCGACTTGAATGCGGTAGATTATTTTGCACGAGCCGGGCTCATAACCTGTAGAAAAATATATATGGTGAGGAGAGTAAGACTTAAAAATAGGACTTGATTTTCTTAATTTTCTATCAATACAAAACGGTACTTCCAGACCCATATAAATACACGAAGTTGCATAAAGACAATAAACCACTATAGCTAAGTGCATGGCCTACTTCATGGCCCTCACTCTAGCGTTGCACCTTAGCGTGGTTTCCAACAAAAAATAACCGCAGAAATAACCTAGGTTCGTTGCAAAATCTGGACCGTGTTTTGGTTGGGTTATCATGACTAATGGTTACCCAGAAAATAACCGAATTTCAATAACCGGACTTTGCAAAATCCGCCTACTAGTAGATGTTGTTCTAGCATGTAGGTAGAAAGTAGCAACTTGGGCGTCATATTAGTAACATTACTGACAGCAACTTTCAAGTGGCAACTTGCGGTTGCAACCTGTCAGTGGCAATGGGGCGGTGCAAGCACAAAGTAACTGACTTATCAATTATCCTTGGTAGCAGAACATTTCTCTATTCTCATTACTAGCAGCACACAAAGGTACCTAGTGGTACTTGTAAAAAAAATTTCATTTTACTTTTTCTTTTTTCTTTTTTTTTTTTTTTTTTTTTTTTTTTAATCATTACTCGCTTGCCGCCCGTCGGGCTATGGCGAGGTTATAGCTAGATACATTTGAGAGAGTATAAATAAAATAGGGGCCCCTAATCTCCGCCGCCACAACGAATATGAAAAATTGAATAATAGTTAAACGGGATGAAAATGAAAAGGTCCCTGATCTCCGCCATAGGAAAGTTAAAAGATGAAGATGAAATTAGGCTACACGTCCGCCCATTCCAATATCTCCATTAAAGCGTCCCTGTCCTTATTCTTTGGTGAGTCAAAAAAAAATTGTTCGCGAGTGGGCCTGGCCGGTTCGCGAGGCCAGAACAGGTTGCGCAACTGTTTTGCCATTCCCCAACTTCTCCATGTTTCTTCGTAATATTGGTCCAACTGAATACAAGATATTCGTATCAAAAAGTCATCGCTCCCATTCTGTACCTCCTTCCTCAGTCATACATATTTTCAATATCAACACCGCAAACGTTCCTCACGAAGGAGTTTCTCTTCTTTTTGCACTTGTCATGGCTACTAACTAACCACCAACATAGCACTGCTAGCAGCCACGACACAACTGATACTACCGGTACCGCCACCAAATCCTCCAAGCGCAGGGTTACCACATCTTCAGTATGGATTACAAAATCACCTATGCCAGGTAATGGCTGCCCGTCACCAGCTCGGAGAAAATTATAGCTATGATTCTGACTTAAGTCTCCAGCTTCAGCCATCCATGTGCCATAGTTGATCGCAGTGCTTCTAAATAGGTCCTTAGTCATGATATACGCTCCGTATGCCAATCGCCTCATATCTTCTGACGCTGAGGCGGCATCAGCATCCAACTCATCCAGCTCCGGCTCTATCTTAGTCGTGGACTCAAGACGCAGATAAGGCAGAAGCGTTACGGCAAGGTAGGCCAATGGAGTATAACCCATAACGCCTTCTGTGTCGAATCCAGTCTCAAAATAGTCCCCTAGCACTTTTCGTATGCCGCCTGAAAGTTGGAGGTTAGGCACTCGGTTTTCTCGGACCTCCTGCAAGCCACCTTGCCATCCTCGGTACGACCAATTTTGCTTTTCCCAGCATCGGAGTGGTGGTCGCCGAGTGTCGATAATGGGGTCCCCATCAAGTACCGGTGTAGTGAAATACCAGGGGTCAGTGCTGACCTTATCTGACTCTAACCCCGCAACCAAAGGCATAATAACATACTCACTCCCATCAGGTGGCATCACATGCCCCGTTGTTGAAGTCTCATTGCGAAGTTGCGGGACGTAAATTTTCGCCATTGGCATGCGGAGTTTCAACTCGGGAAGACGTTTGGGTACAGGTTTATAACGGTCATCGTTGGGCCACAAAATGATATTAGTCTTATTAGAGTCCTGAGATTCATTGTTATAAACCCATGCATACATGAAGTTACACGTCCCATTCATCGTAACGGTCAGGTCACTGGCATGCTGTAAGCCCATATCGTACCCCGTGACGGTAATGGTGTAAGTTATATTGTAACTTGTTTCCTGCGTCCTGTCACTCGGAGGGTCGCTCTGGGTTGCGTTGAATTTCACTCTCTTGCTAAACTGCCTTTGAAGACTTCCGCTGTCGACTACGGCTATTGCACGAGAAGCCTGATTTCGTAGCTGGGAAAGCAGACGGCCGTCCTCTAAAACGGAATTGTCATTGAAGATATGGAGGTTTAGCAGGAACAAGGTATCTGGGTTCGCTGGCGCAGCATGCCCAATTAGAAAATGCGATGGAAGGATAATGCCAGCAGTAATACCACCGACAAGAGTGCCAAGTGCAGCAAGAAGGATTGATATGGCAATAGTGAGGTCTATCCAGGGGAATTTGGATTGACCAGGGCTCGAATGCTCATCGGGCTTCGACTCTCCCGGCAGTGTTTGGTACGATCCCCCAGACCCTTGTTGAGATTTGAACAGAATGTTGTGGCAATGCTTCAGCATAATAAATGAGGCTTGTAATGGCTCACTGATTTTCCAAGTACGCACAATAGCGATCGTTCTTTCCTCCGCAAGGGGCCGGGGAATTATTCGCGGTATTGCAACGGTAATGACGACCCACCAGGCTGCAAAGATTAGGGTGACGATAATGGCATATAGAGAGGTGATAATGATTTCTTGTGACCTAGGCACAGCGATGGCATTCTTGCCTCCACCTGGCAATGGCATGATGAAACACCTGCCGGTAGTGTATTGATGTGGGTAAATGCCGTTAGATTCTGGGTTGCCCCAGGATTGGACGACGTTGCTGCTATTGAATGTACTGTTGCTCATCTTCGTAAGGTCTGCTCGGTTCTCACCCGGATTAGGAACGCGTCTGACAATTATGGATGAATAATATCTGACATGGAAAGGCACCTTTGACTGTGTTGCAAGCTGTTTTGATATGCCAGTTTATGCCAACCTGGGCCTGCTGTTACAGTCAGCTGCTCATATTTAGGTTCTCACTCTCGAGACTGACAGGAGAACTTATACATCTAGCAGGTTGCAGCCTCACAAGCCAAGCGTGCGCTGAGAAGCATAGTGGGTAGTCATCGAGAGAGGAGTCTCGTACGAGAAGTGACAGTGCATAACCATGCCTGGAAGTTTGTGGATGCATGTCTTGGTTTACAAAAGATTAGGTACGGAAAATGTTCGTCGGTGGGCCAGAACAGTACTCGCTCTGCAGGCTCTTGGGCCCTGCCAGGTGCAGTATTGCAGACGCAATAGTAGGGACGAATCACCGGTCTTTGCAGCACGAACACCTTAATGCCAGCAAATCCCCGCACCTGAACCTACTCAATCGTACGCCGCAATGAAGAGCTAGTGATGAATACAACCTCCGCCAGTAGGACAATATTCGCCAACAAGACAGTGAAACGACGGTAGTAGAATTCCTGGAATAAGAAAATAAGTGGTGTTTTTCTTAGCTCCGGCGCGCTATGGTGAGTGCATACGAGCAATCTTTTTTTTTTTTTTTTTTTTATTTCATTACTCGCATGCCGCCTGAAAGGCTATGGCGAGGGATACGAGCAATCGCATGCACGTTCCATCACCTGCTAAAGGACACGAATTCTATTCAGGTGCGAGATTATGCGAGTAAATCTCACACCCCTGCTATTGGATTACATTTCTGCACTTTTTAACAAATCCGTGCAAGCTTGCGGCTCAGGTGTATATAATCATCTTTTCGAATTGGGAGTAATGGTAAGCGATTTGACGGTCGATCAAGTGCGATGACATACAGTATCACGTATCACATGTTAGTTTCTTCTCACTGGTTATCGAATCAGATTGTTACTGTGACCCTCAATATCGGCAGGTTCTGCGAATGCCTCCAGCGTGGCAGCTTGGGAGCCTTTGCATACCAATATTAATGCGGCATCCCACGGGTAGCGGAGTTCTCCACTAGACTGCGATCCCGTATCCTGTTACAGCAATCCTACATGGAATGGAGCTGTAGTCTGTCAGCTTGTTATCGAGATTGGCCATTTCAACTAGTGGCAATGCATGCGCATTACATGTGACATTTGCGTTCAGACTACCCAACGGGCCATGGCGAACAGCTGCCAGCGGGGTTACATGATTTAAAAAAGAAAACAATAAAAAAGAAACCCTCCAACGATGGAGTACAGTATTAGATCTTCCTATACTTGCATTCTACGTAGAGTAGTTAGGTACAGGTCGGTGCTTAAAGCTTGCCCGGGCGGAACCTCTCCGGACAGGCAGATTCTGCCTGCCGCTCCCGGACCTCATCAGACGATAAACTTTACGCCATGACACTGTGACACAGGTACCAACATTGTGGGGTAAGTAGATCAAATGTTGGTACTTGTTACCAGCATTTAGTGATGCAAACTAGAGGCTGGGCATAGTCCGTGCGAGAGGTCAGTGACCTGGTGTGGCAACAGGGTATCTTCTCTGTTGAGAGGACAGTTTTGTAGGGAGAACAGCAGCGTTTCTCTTGGGGGCCTTGGTAAATAGCAATGTAGCTACAGCCTTTCAACCAACGCATGCTATTACAGCAACAAATGCTGGTAATGAGTAGTATTACTTACTGTACCAATACGCGCTTCCATGTCACAACAAGCTTGGACCATTGTTTGAATTGCAGACACCAATTCCAATCACTTTAATTCATCCTAGATGGCTATTAACTACATCAACCGAACCTACAGCGTCAATGTCTCAAGCTGCCGGATTGTGATCATTGAATATTGACTCATGGCCAAACGGCGCCAGCTGGATTCTCAACTTCACATATTGTAGTGAGGTAACCTATTTTTTTTTTTGTCTCTGCGATAGGATTGTAGCTTGTATGCGGAACAAAATTATTTAAACAGAGCAATGTCATGCCAATCTTTCTAGCGAAGAATTCAAACCTGTAAAGCAGCGTAGCTCATCCAGCGGTTTCAAAATTGTCAGGCTTTGCAGGATATCCTGAACCTTTTACTACATACACCTGCACCTCAATTGCACACCCTCAAAATGCTCTGCACTGCAAATGAATAAGCTCTTGTGCATCTGGAGTAGTGTACTCCAAATGTAACATCCTACGAGCACAGACAGCGCAAGGCGAAGCCTACCGGCAGTGACCGGAACTGATGAGCACGTAATATGACAGAGTGAGGTACTACAGGAAACCCAAAATTTCATTTTTGTTTCTTCATCTGCTCATTAATTCAGATCTATTTTTGCATTTTTTATTTTTTACTTAATTGAGTAATCATGCATTCAAACTAGTAGATCACAGCATGGGCCGACATTTGGTAGCCAGTGGGCACAGCACGCACTTACGTCACTAGTCCACTTTAAAACTTGTCTTGTCTTGCCATATGCCTGTACCAACAACTGATCATACCTACCCCACAATGTTGGTACCTGTGTCACAGTGTCATGGCGTAAAGTTTATCGTCTGATGAGGTCCGGGAGCGGCAGGCAGAATCTGCCTGTCCGGAGAGGTTCTGTTACCCGGGTATATTGATCGCTACCATAGGCAGACAGCCCGGATGCGGGTTATTGCGAGGAAAAAAGAAAGAATGCTGTCGATATACTCAGACCTTCCTAGATCTGGCTACTTCCATGTAGATCATTTTAGATGAAAGTTATAACTGTATACTTTCTTCAGCTGCATAAATGAAAATTGAGAACTGCTATTCTTGAGTTTTTAGTGCGCCGCGCGATTTACCGACCCGGGTCGGGAAAAATTCGCAGGTTGCGAAGGTGTGGAGGAAACTGCGAAATTTGCCGTCGGGGAAGTTTGCGAAAGTGTGGGGAAGAGGGGAGAGGGGAGAGGGGGGGATATATAGTGGGGCCTCCTTGAGGCAGAAACCGGAAGGTCCATCCGGAGGTTTCTGGAATCAGGTGGTAGAAGTAGATAGAAATTTCTTTGTTTGTTAAGCCTGTCTCCGGGCTTCGAGGGCTTGCCCAGGGACCCTGCCATGGCCACGTGCTACAAGCGGGGTTATGTGATTTTAAAAAAAAAAAAAAAAAAAAAAAGATTCCCAAAATCGTAGTGGAGATCAATTATCCATACTTGACTTCTATTGCGATTATTTCGATTTACCAGAGTGTATGATCCACAATAATTCCCTTAATAATTCAACATACAGTCGGAGATTGTACAGTAGATATCCAAGAAATATTATAGAGAAAGGAAATGTGCATAGTACCAACAAAAAGCATACTCCTTCTCGGGAGCTTGGAGTGAGAGCTCGAATGTTGCATACATGGTGCGCTCCCCTCGAACCCAATTTTTACACAAGATAGCTCGAGCATTGGCTTTATTCGTATAATCTTTCAGGTAACATCTCGATTAAGGAAAAAATCGCCATATGCGCCCGGAGCATAGGGCGCACAGGAAAAAAACTGGGGAACATGTCACAACGCATCCCTGTCGTGTGCGCCATGTTGCACCCTGTCGCTCGTGGATCGCCCTGGGAATTGCGGTAATGACAACCTCCCTTGGCATTCAAGAACATGTTAACCTAGCCCATAGCGCAATACAAAGCTAACTTCACACCTTTGATGTACCAGACAATAGTGGCAATACCAGGGCTAAGCTGCTTCTGTGTGTTGCCCCCTAGCATCATCTACAACAAGACTTTGCTGCATGAGTTTGCCGACATGTAAACTCGACTCTACAACGTACGATCCCAGTCAGTATGTTGTCATAACACAGGTAACATGCTGGGTCTCGCTGGTAACGCAGATGACCTGATGGGTCTCGTTAAGTATGCAGTTGACATGATTGGGTTCATTGGGGACGCAATTTACTCTATGGTCTGGTTGGGAGTACACTGCAACTGGAGTACCACGTTGTCAACTCTGTTTACACATCCTCATGTGTTCTCAATTCGGTATATAATAAATTATTTATTACTAGCTATTGCGATATATACAGGTACCCTTTCACCACCTCTCCATACCACACCGCTCCACGGCATTCCAGTAGATTGAGCCTTTTATCACATATCTCGTACCACAGAGGAAGGCCTGCCATACTTGTTAAAGTAAGCTCATGTTCACACATCTCGTGAGGTTGGAAGCGACGCGTCATACCTGTAAACTGAGCTCACGTTGCCACATCTCGTGTCGTCGAAATGGCCCCTTAAATTGACTTCATTCTGCCATTCTCGTATCATCAAAAGGACCCTGCGGTAACTGTGAGATTGTAGTGAGCGGCACGAGCCGAGCCAGCTCGAGCCAGCTCGAGCCGAGCTCACCTACTCACGAGCTGGCTCGAGCTCACCCTCCAGCTCGGCTCGAGCTAGCTCGTGCCGCTCACTATGAGATTGAGCTCATGTTCACACATCTCACAGTATTGAAAGGGCCTCTTAAATGGACCTCATTCTGCTATTCTCGTGCTGTTTACTGGGCCCTGCAATAAGTATCAGATTGAGCTCATGTTTATACATCTCGCGACTTTGAAAGAGACTCGCCATACCTGTGAATTGAGCTCACATTGCCACATCTCGTACCATCGAAAGGGCCCTGCAGTACCTATCAAGTTAATCCCATGTTCGCATATCTTGCGATGTCGAAAGGGGCCTGCCATACCTGTTGCACTTAGTTCATTCTGCTACATCTCGTACTGTCGAAGGAGACCTGCAGCACTGGCAAATTGAACTCATTCTGCTACTCGAAAGGGCGCTGCAATGCTATTAAGTTAATCTCATATTACCATATCTCATGCGCTGTAGAAGAAGGCCTGCCATACCTATTAATAGAGCTCATTCTATAGCATTTCGTGCCATCGAGCGAGACCTGTTAATATATGTGAGTAAGTTATGCGATGTGTGAGTAGGTTATGTGATGTGTAGGCCTCGCCTCAAAAAAGGACCTTCAATGAAAATTGACTCCTGAATTCAACGTGCAATTAGAGGCAATTCTCACAGCGTCAACATGCAGGCCTAAAGCCAGATTAATCAGTAACTCGTCCTATACCTAAGCTGGTGGTATCATGCTACTATAGTAGTCTGGTTGCTATTGTAGAGGACTACCGCGGGCAACACATGTAGCTAGTGGGTGCGATCGTTTTGACTTCTTTTACTTTCATTAATAAAGACCCTCGCCATAGCCCGTAGGGCGGCATGCGAGTAATGAAATAAAAAAAAAAAAAATTAAAAAATTGCTATTGTAGGCTATCCTAGCCGACCCGTGGGATCACAGCGGACAGCTGAAGTGGCCTGAGCGACCTTATCAGCACTGAATTTGGCAACCTATCTCTCGGGCGGGCAAAACTTCGCTAAATTCGATGCACTAGTTTCACTGTGTGGCGTTCAGCCAAGAGGGTCTGTGTACTCTACTACTAGTATCAAATTTCTGACCTCAAGCAATGGCCAGTGCATACATCCCAGGCACAGGAACAGCGCGCATCTATTCAATGTCCTAGAACGTTCTTGAAGTTATTTATTACAGTACTTGAAAGGAAGGTCAATGTGCTTGTAGTGAGATATTAAATACTATAATGAATTTGTGCAATATGTCGTGTACTGCTTTGTCGGAACCAGTATTGTTTTTACTATTTCCACAGAATGACAACAGCATAACTATTAGATCATGTAGTTAGTCCTAGCAGTCAATATAATATAAGCTTATACAGTCTCATCAGCCTCGTAGTAGGCGAGTGCAACATCAGCGCGCCACAGAGAGAAACCGGCTAGGGCTCAGCTACCGTCCCTTGACAAGACTTGGAAGTCGACACATAGCCACACTAGCAGGAATACTGGGCGGCAAGTTACTACGGAAATAGCAGTACGAAATCGGGAAAGCAGACAGCCCAGAATGTCGATGGTGTGGGGAGGAGGAGGAGACTACTGAACATGTGCTCACTAGGTGCAGGACATGGAAACGAAAGTGGCCAGGAGGCATGCAAGACTTGGTCACTCCTCCGAAGAGCAAGGACACAGACCCACTAAGAGACATCTTGGAGTGGGCAGGGGCATAGGAGACACACAGGATCTTTTCTTATTCCTTTTCTTCTACCTTCATATGTATCTAATCTCATGTAACTAATCTCGCCATAGCCCCCAGGGCGGCACGCGAGTAATGATATATAAAAAAAAAAAATAAAAAAATAGGCGAGTGCAATCCCACAAGTAAATGTGTCATTGCAAATTTGATATGATTGATCGGCATGACAAGGACCAAAAGTAGTGAAACTAGTGTATCGAATTTAGCATATCATATAAGTTTTGCCCGCTCAAGGGATAGATTAAAAAAAAAAAAGAGCTAGGATATAGCTCACCCCACCCCTTTTGCAACAGCATAAACTTGATTTCAATTTCGTAATGTACTAACAAGGGCAGTTCAGGCATGCTGCGATATTGCCCAATTGAGTTGATAAACCATCTTTACGCTATTGGGCATACTGGGCGCACACATGAGATATGGAATTGTAGAACACATTGAGTATGTTGGGCACTTGAGCACGTATATGAAATATTGAGCATATTGTACAAGTACATATCCAGTACATCAAACAGGCTCAGTGCGTGTATGAGATATTGAACATATTGAGTGCACGCGAGTATAGTGAGCTGAGCATATTGAGCATGTTAAGCATATTAAGCATGTTGAGTATGTTGTGTGCGCATATGAGATGTAGGGCACATTCGGCACATTGGGCACATTGAGCATGTTGAGTGTGCGCACATGAGATGTAGGACACATTGGGCACATTGAGCATGTTGAGCACATTGAGCACGTTGCGACGGCGGCAGCAGGATCACTTAAGTTGCATTATGAGTGCTGAGAGCGTAAACTACCTTTTGTAATGCCATGGGCGCACCAAGGCAGAAAACTGATTTTATGGGGCGCGAATGTGGTAAAGGCATAAGGCGAGGTGCCAAAGTCGTAAGGCCAGAAATGTGTAGGGTGCGGACATCGTAGTGCAATGGTAGTAGCGCAATGGCCACGCACTTTTGTAGTACAGTTTCATAGCATTTTCTACTCGGCAATTCAATGATTATGAAATAATCGACTTGATTCAAATGTATTTTGGTATCTTGGCGTGCTGATAGCATCATGTTGCCGCTCAAACACAATTGGTCACCAGTGGTACAAAATGACGCCATGGATGGCAGCTTCACTTTTAGCGCGACATGGCGCTGCGAAACGGTGAAATGCATCCAGGGCGCACGAGGCGCTTGTGGGGTTTTCAGGACCCTGGGCGCTTCAGGGCGATTTTTTTTTTTGCCGATGAGCTTTGGAGTAATACTTGCTTCATGTTGAAGTTGTAAGCGCTGCCTCGCTCGAGCGCAAATGGGAAAAATCGCAACTGATGTGCTATAACTTCAACGTTTGCATAGTTCAATATTTTATCAGTTTGAATGTAGCATCGAAAATATTGGTCTTACTTTCTTCGTTCGGTTTGCCAGTACAGCCCTTTACGTTAGTTCACAGCAGCTGCACAGCTTCACATACGGACATCTCTTGAACTTCGATGCCTCCGGCACAGTCGGTCCTCCGGCTCGTGATCACTATTGTGCCATGCGTGCAGCATGGAAAGTAGTTCTCAATGCTGAAATTCTTCAAGTCATCAGCGTTCTCAAAATCAAGTAGCCATCTTATGTTACAGCAGCGCAGACCCAAGCGGTGATGAAGAAACTTGGGAAAATAAGAGATTGGATGGAAAAGGCAAACCCGTGGATGTGGAGGATTGTCGTGGCAAGATGGTTGGTGAATAAAGAAAGGAGGGACGGAAAGAAGACTAGCTCGGTTGTTATCTACCTAGAGGGGGAGGTAGTATCAGATAGTCAAACACCAGCGAAGATACGGTTATCAGGCAAATGGCACCACTCGTGCCTGTATGACTGGGACAGAACTACAAAAAGGTGGATGGAAAGGGGAAGGAGAGGGATGTGGAGGAGATGGACATGACTGCTTGATTGTCTGGGGGGATATTTGGGTATTCATGCTTGATTGTTCTCATGAAACATTAGGCTCTCGCTTTCCGCATCACCGAAGTAGTGGTATCTTTGTGTCTTTTTACAAGGGGTGGAATGTGAAGGTAGTTGCACAGGTGCCTGTCTCCGGGCCACAAGGACTTCAGTCCAGGGACCCTGCCATGGCGAACAGCTGCAAGCGGGGTTACGTGAAATAAAACAGAAAAAAAAAAAAAAAAGCGCAGACCCAACGCTGAACCGCATCCACAATCTGGTTTGTGTGACACAAAAAAGTCGCCCCTCGGGACTTAGAATGGCCGGTATTCCTAGGAAATGGCATAATTTGGAGCAACGAATGGGCATGTGTGGGAACGCACTAGCTCCGTCACGATTTTTCTAAACCCCACCCAGTAAAATCGCTATACGTCATCACAAAAGTTCGACGAGAACTCCTGCCTATGGGCGTAAGCGTACTCCAGAACCAAGTTGAGTCTTACTGACCCCCCCAAGTACATAGATTCCATAGGCTGGTAGCCTGTATGCGGAGTTACGTGCGAACAAAAAAAAAAGAAAAGTTTATAGATTACAAACAGCCCTTGGTAATCGTTGCTATTATCACCCGCGATCAAGCTTTCCAGCTTTTGCAAATAGTCCTGTCGCCCAAGGTAAAAAGTCTGTCGTTTCATCGTTTTGACAGCTATATCAAATAGCAACGATGGTAGTGTCCTGGAGCGGGGACGGGAGTTGCTAGTGGCAGCCCAAGGACACGTGTAAGATCATCACAGAGTATATGTATGGAACGGCTGACTAACGCATGAAAATTTTTTGTTATACAGTCTACCCTTGCTGTGCCGGATCGCTGAAATCGGGCACTTTTCATTCAATATAGCGAGGTTCCGGTATAGAATGAAATGCTTGGCAGGCAGGAGAGTAAATTTTTTTTCCAAATCTAAATACCGTATTAACTCACTTAAGAGGCAAAACACAAACGTACACTAGTTCAGTCTTCGCAGGGCTTCAGGTGCTATAGATTATGTTAGCACGCACTTAGCACAATCTTAGTATTACTACTTACAGGTATACAATAATTGTATAATACTATAGAAGTAAATACTATTATACACTTTTTCTATTTAGGTACTATTATAATGGATTTAATAAATATACAGGAATCGCGGCCACTCGTCGTAAGTACTGCTGGTTACGCCTCGCGCCGGATTGAACCCAGTCGCATTTGATACTAAATTGACACAGCTTGCGCCTAAGCTAATGGGCTGAAGTGCCAAGTAGTCCTGCAACCTGAGCTTAACTTAACAAGTATGACAGGTCTCTCTCGCCAGCATTGAAGTTGATATATATGACAGGTCCGGCCAGATGGCATGAGATATGGCAGAATGATTTGAATTTAATAGATATGGTAGGTCCGGCCCCACGGCCTCGAGTGAGGAAGAATGAGCTCAATTTTACAGGCAGAGCAGGCCCCACCTAGCGCCGTGAGATAAGGTAGAGTGAGCTGAATTTGACAGGCATGGAAGGCCCAACCCAATGGCGTGAGAAAGTTGACAGGTATGGGCGGCCTACAAGATGAGGCAGAATAAGCTGAGATTGGCACGTATAGCCGGCCTGACCTGACAGTGGGAGATCAGGCACAATGAGCTGAGTTCCTAAAGACACAGAGGGAGGCTGGGAAGGTCAGGCTTGGAGGAAGATGGTTGCGTTCGGAGACGTACGAGCAGGACAGAGGGAAGAAGTAGGCTCGATGCATCTCCTCACCCCACCCGAATCACTTTGAATACCTCGGGAATCACATGTAGTTAATGTAGTTAGTGTGTTACTCTTTTCTTTTCCTTTAATATATACCTCGCCATAGCCCACAGGGCGGCATGCGAGTAATGAAATAAAAAAAAAAAAAAAAAAAAATGAGCTGACTTTGACAGGTATGGCGGGCCCAACCTGCCGGCACGAGATGCGGCAGAATGAGCTGAACTTGACAGGTTTGGCAGGCCCTATTCGACGGCGTTAGATGAGTCAGAATGAGCTAAATTTCACACGAATTGCAGGCCCGGGCTGTCGGCACGAGGTGATGCAGAATGAGCTGAATCTGACACATATGGCCCACCAGAGCTGACGGTGCGAGATGCGGTAGAATGAGCTGAATTTGACAGGTATGGCCAGCCCGAGGCTACGGTGCAAATATGAGATGGGTTTGAGACGTATGGCAGCCCTGACCTGACGGCATGAGATGCGGTAGAGTGAGCTGAATTTGAGATGTATGGCATGCCTGAGCCGAGGCATGAAAAGATACGGAATGAGCTGAATTTTTATTTTTATTTTTTTTTTTTTAATTTCATTACTCGCATGCCGCCCTGTGGGCTATGGCGAGGTGTATATTTAAAGAAAGAAAAGGACTAACTAAACACTAAATACATGTATTTCCCGCTTGTCCTTCGTGGTGCGGGTAGCCGGGAACCCCGAAAAAACCTGTCTACTTCCTAATGAGCTGAATTTGACAGGTGTGGTAGGGCCCACTCGATGGCGTGAGGTGAGGAAGAATAAGCTGAATTTGACAGGTATTGTAGGCAATGAATCCAACAGGCCAAGCCAGGCCAGGCCAACCGGAGGCCTGGAGGGGCCTGCACCATGAAATTCTAGGCCTGGCCTGCCCTGATTGTTCAGGCCAGGCCTGAAACAATCAGGCCAACCAGGCCGGTCCGAGCCATTCAGGCCGGTCCAGATCATTCAGGCTAACCAGGCCGGTCCAGACGATTCAAGCCGGTCCAGGCCAATCAGGCCGGTCCAGACCATTTAAATACTCAAACAATCTGGTAAATTCTGGCCTCAATTCACCTGGATAGCTGTGGAGTGATTCGTTTAATGACTTGAACCTGCCTGAATGGCCTGGACCGGCCTGGTTGGCCTGGGCTGGCGTGAATGGTCTGGACCGGCCTGAATGGTCTGGACCGGCCTGAATGGCCTGGACTGGCCTGGTTGGCCTGATTCATATGGATCCGGCCGGTCTAGACCACTGAGAATACCGGCCTTGACCGGTCCAGGCGGTTTCAGTCCAATGCAGGTCACGGCCTGTTGGATTCATTGATTGCAGGCCCAACGTGATGGCGTATAATGAGCTGAATTTGACAGGTATGGCAGGTCCGAGTCGAGGGCGTGAGGTGAGGTAGATTGAGCTCAATTGCATGCCCGACTTGACGGCATGAGCTGAATTTGACACGTCTAGCTGACCCGACTCGATGGTGCAAGATGAGGTGGAATGAGCTGAATTTGACAGGCATGGCCGGCCCTAGCCATTAAGGCAGCCATATCGGTAGCCATTTCAGCAGCCATTTCAGCAGCCATTGAAGTAGCCATTTCAGCAGCCATTTCAGCGGCAATTTCAGGTGCCATTTCATCAGCCATTTCGGTAGCCGTTTCAGCAGCCCTTCCAGCGGCTATTTCAGCAGCCATTTCGGCAGCCATTTCGGTAGCCATTTCGGTAGCCATTTGGGCATGTGATACGTAGTGGCAGTTCCGACCCAAGGGCACGGGATGAGGTGCAATGAGCTAAATTTGACAGGATGAGGAGGTACGGCCTGACGGCGAGAGATGAGGTGAATTTGACACATATGGCTGGCGCGATCCGACAGCACGGGGTGATGCAGGATGAGCTGAATTTGACATGTATAGCCGGCCTGACCTGACGGCGCGAGATCAGGCACAATGAGCCGAATTTGACTGTATGGCAGGCACGACCGGACGGTAGGAGATCATGCAGAATGAGCTGAATTTGAGAGGTTTGGTAGGCCCTACCCTTTTTTTTTTTTTTTTTTTTTTTTTTTAAATCACATAACCCCGCTTGTAGCACTTGGCCATGGCAGGGTCCCTGGGCAAGCCCTCATAGCCCGGAGACAGGCTAAACTAACTCTCTACGTACATGGCCCCCACGCGCCGTCGCCCCCGCTCTCCTAGCTTCTAGAACTTGACCCCAGCGAAGAAATTCTCCAAAACGTCATACTCCTCCCCATTCTCCGCCTTTCTCTTCCAGTTCTTTTCCATGTCGCCCCACCTCTCAAAGCCTTCTGGACGGTTCTTCTGGTTTCTGCATCGGAAAGCGAGGTGCTCCCCGGTTTGCACCTCCCCGCACCTGCACTTATCCGACTCAGCTGCCCCTATCCTCTTCAACCACACCGCACACCTCCCTCTCTCCAGGCGCAAGGCAGTGAAATTGGATACTGCTATCCTATTCCACTCCATGACCTTTCCTCCTCCAAAGCCGTCCACTTCTCTCTTCTCCTTCCTCCACGCCTTCACCCTCTGGCGCACCCCACTTCCGGTGGCCACCTCCTTCCCCTGCATCACCGTCCCCTTCTTCGCCCACTCATCCGCCTTCTCATTTCCTGCGATTCCGATGTGAGCCTTGACCCACATCAGCTTCGCATCCCCTCCCTTCTTCTTCCTCCTCGCTACGGCATCCACCACTCTCCTCACATCCTCGGTTTTCCCCTTTCCCTCCCTGCCTGCCTTCTGGATCGCCATGACGGCAGCCTCAGAATCTAAACAGATCAGTACAGGGACCTCCTCCTCCACACTCTCCAGCGCCTTTCTCACTCCCCTCACCTCCCCATCGAACACCGTCGCCGTTCTCCCCACCACCTCCGCCACGGCTGCCGACCTCCCCCACACCCCTGCTCCCACCTTGCTGTCCTCGATCTTGCTGCCGTCGGAGAAAAGGACTGCCCTTTTTCTTCCGGCTTCCCCGATCGCGGCTTCCCACTCCCCCCTCGTCTCCACTTCTCCTTTCCGCCTCTCCACCACTTCCACCTCCACCTTCTTACACCCCCCTCCCCACGAGATCTCCTCCCCCTCCTCCGAGAACCTCGCCCACTGACCTTGCCAGCGGTCCAGCACTGCTTCATACCCCTCATTCTCGGCCACCGCCCACTGCACCCCCCAGTCTCTCCAGTTTCTCGCCTCCTCCTCTCTCTCCTCACTCCCTCCGAAGTCGCCCGTGCAAAGCTCCGCCAGCTCTGACGGCGCCTCCACCTCCCGGACGATCGCCCTCGCTTGCGCGCCATCCAGGACCGTCTCCACGTCCTCCACTCCACACACCGCACTCACCCCTCCTACCCCCGCTCCTCTCCCTCCTCCAGCCGCCTTCTTCAACACCTGCAGCTGGACTCTCTCCATCTCCTTCCTCCATTCCTTCTGTCCCCTCCACCCGATCTCGCTTCCCCACATTGCAACCGCCCTCACCATCCCCGTGTAGGCTTGCCTCCAGCTGCGTGGAGACATCCCCAGTTCCGGTTGCCCAGTCCCGAGAGAGCCCCCGCCAGCCTCCGCGCTCGGCTCAGCCTGTTTCGCCAATGTGCGCCAAAGGTCAAGTTCTCATCGAAGATGACCCCTAACCACTTTAGCATCTCCCCTCTTTCTTCCACCTCCTTCCCACCCCGAAGGTTATCATCTCCCACTTCGACTCCTCCAGCGGGATCTGGTCTTCCTCCGCCACCTCCGCCATCGCCACCTTCACCTTCTCCTTGAGCCGCCCCATATCCCAGTACCCGTGCCAGTCTAGGATCGTTGCTGCCAGGTCGTCAACATACGATGGCACTTCTACCTCCGCCCATACTGAAGGGCTGTTCCTATCCTCGCTGCCCTGTCTGCTTCTTCATTCCCCTTTATCCCCTTTCCCGATGCCATTGTGTGAGGAACCATGGGCATTATTCGAGCGACTCACTGGGAGAATACCCTGTCCTTATAGGCTTGCAAGAGAGTCAAGATCCCAAATGTTAATGGGCCAATGCTGGAGTCAATTCCAGTTCGGGAGGTAGTTGGTGGTATAAAAACGTTTACGACACTCGTGACTACAGAACTGCGATCCTTTGAAGATAACTCTACTGAGTCTACTCTATAAGGGTGGGCAACTTTGCTCTTGAGCTTGAATTTCGGAGACTAATTGGCTGAGCCTAGTTTCCGCAGAAGATGGGAGAGTTGCCTGTTCGACGAGCAAATAAATATGGAAAATTTAGCGTGCCTGGATGGGTGGGTTTTCTACCGTAACGTAGCAGGTGTCAGTTGTAATAAGGCACGTGCTGTTGGAGCATCCAGATTCCAGCAGATAGATACTTGTAGGTTTTGCTACCAGGACTGAATGAAAAGAATTTCTCATTCAGGCGATGACCCAGCAGCCCTTGGGTTTCTTGTGCACGGCATCGCGCTTGGCCATTTCGTCCAGAATGGTCCTGCTCTTGCAGAGGAAGAACTTTGTGAGATGGCTGCACCCAGCAAAATTCAACGGGGCGGTTACATAACGAATGTAATCATAGTGTATATTTCCTGATTGCCATACATTTATGAAGGCATTGAGGTTGTACAGGTGGGACTCAAAGAACAATTCAGGAAGATTTTTGGTCGTCAAAGTGATGGTTGCCGATTATGAGAGCAATTTGGAGAAAAGCATTTTTATATTAAAATATATCTTATATTCTAAATTAGATTTATTTGATTATAAGAATATAATACTTATAAAATTAAATATAAATTAAATAAAGTATTAATATCATTAATTATATAATATTATATATATATTACTAGATATAAAAGATTTAAAATAAATATAAAAATTAAAGTAAAACTACTAAATAAAAATATTTAATAATAGTAATAATTTTATAGTAAAAAAAGTAAATAGACTAAATATAATAAGTTTAAATATAAGTAAAAAATATATTATAATTAAAATATATACTATAAATTTATTTTTAATTTTGAAATTCTATATTATATTTAAAAGTATATAAAATAATATATTATTATTTATATATAATAAAATATATAATTTAATATATTAAGTATATAAGTATATATAATAATAAAAGTTATTTATATTTACTAATTTAACTATATATAAATATTAATTCTTGTATAAAGTATAAAATATTCTCTTATAAAACTTAAAATACTTAAATCTTATAAGTACTACTTGTATATAATAATAAAACTTAATATCAACTCTTAAAAGAAAATAATTACATGAAAATAGACATTTTTAAGGCTTCAGAGAGCTACTCAACGCAGCTAGCGCCTCTCAGAATTGTTTTCTTCTTTTGTTTTCTTGAATATCACCCATAACATCGCTTACAGCTATTCGTCATGGTATGCCCTCTCTGGAAGATATGCATGGAATATTAGTACCACCCACCGGAGACAGCGCCATCATTTTCGACTCACGTTTAGCAAAACTTTGTCCTTCAGGAAGCGACAAAGGGGCCAACGAGAAAGCGCGATCGGACGTCAGGCTGGATAAGGGATGAGAGGACAGGAAAGGCATCGCAATTCAGGAGGGCACAGGGAATAGGGATCGACCCAATAGGAATTTTCGACAATACTTGGCAACCAGGATTGGTTCAGCTGAGAAGAGGAGAATATCTGCAATGGCAACCAGGAAAGGACTAGAACTCAAAGCGTGAGGAAGTAGTAATAAGAGGCGCAACCATGGGTTGACGTTTAACTGGTAAGCACATTTGGCTTTTTTTTCACAAACATGATGTTCGTTACCAGTGAACACCAGAGCGTCCTGCACTGAAACCACAATCTCTTCAGACATGCAATGTGTAGGAAAGAGGAGATTAGGTACAAAGGAGAAGGCAATAAGTAAAGACACCAAAACACGACCAGCGACCCACAGCTGTCAGTAGTAATTCAGGTGGAGACGAACACAAACAAACCAAACAAACACAAACAGAAGACGAAAGCTATGCCCATAGTTCTCTCACGCTACAGGCTCCAATACAACCACCGGAATGAACACTGAGACCTCGAGAGCCTATGGCACTCCTACAAACATGAACTGTGCCACCTTCCACCCAATCGCACCCTCACTGATGCTCGACTGTCCGCCTTGTTCTCTGTGTATGTAAATATTAAGCTAGTTTTCTTTCCGTCCCTTAGTAAAATTTCCTTTTTCTTTAGCCAACGGATTCCCACAATCATTCCTATTTGTTTATTCGTAGGCTAACTAACCCTAAACCTCGCCATAGTCTATAAGGCGGTACGCGAGTAATGAAATAAAAAAAAATAAAAAAAATAACCAACCCCAAACATTTCCTAACTTCTTCGTCAGAGCCACCATGTGTGCTGCATGTAATGGTATTTGGTATAAGGATATCTAGAACGGAATTCCGACACGAGTAGTGTTTGCATTGGTTACAAGTACTTGTCAGTTTAACTTGTCGGTATCTCGGTACAAGTCGGGTTTTGCCCAAAAAAAATAACCGACTTGGCCAACATGTTAGTGTTTTTATATTGGAAAACTTGGACCGACAAGTTTACCAAGAAAAAAAATCCGACTTATTAGAGCAAGTTGGTGTTAGTCTAGGGTGAAAACTTGGACCAAAAAACCGACTTGGACCGCTGCAAACACTAGGTCACACGAGGGCATCGCCATAGCCCTTAGGCCGGCATGCGATAAATGATATTAAAAAAAAGAAAAAACCGAGGGCATGGCATGCGAGTACAGATATAAAAAAAAAAAACAACGAGGGCACCACCCAAAAATAAGGCCAAGAAAGCGATTGAAACACCAACCCAAGTGGTAGTGGGAGAAATGCGAGATTGGCAGGTCAAACAGCTGGAAGGGACGACGTCTCGCCATAGCCCATAGAGCGGCCTACGGGTAATAATAAAAAAAAAAAAAACGACCGACGAGACATAGAGGAGTTCATTGTAAGCACATATGTAACGGTCGGCTAGTTCCATACCCTTCATTCTGGTGAACCTGTTCTTCGTTCGTGCTTATTATCCAAATGCCGCCCTTACGACGAGCTATGCAAGCAACTGTCGCAAGAATGAATGACATGCATGGCGGCGTCGATAATATGTATATCAAAGCCTCTATCATTTTTCTTTTATTCGGTTACGAACACCACATACAGGCTACTGGTCTATCGTAGAGAGATCCATCCCCACTCAACTAAGCAGAGCTAGAGGACAGCTCAGGCTAGGCTGCATTGCCAGCAGGTGAAGGATTTTCTGTCATAAAATGCTGAGTGAAGCTATTGCTGTCGCCATAGCCCGTAGGGCGGCATGCGAGTATTGATATAAAAAAAAAAAATAAAAAAAAAAAAAGCTATTGATGGGCGTGGATATTGCGCTTTTCCGCATCGCTGGTCGTGAAGGGAGCATTCTGAACTTTGTAGTTGTTGCAGAGCCTTGAGATCACATCCTATGCAGCCATCGTAAACTGTCCAGCGCAGCATATGCTGTCATTGCCCATGTGCCTGGCACATAATGTTCCGTACATATTTGCATTCTCATCAACAAGTTTCTCGCATCATTCTGCTTATGCATGTCTCTTCATGCAATTTCTTGTCCCTCTGGCTTGTCTGGAATCCAGAAGCCTGATTACTGCCAAAACCTTGCATTTGTGCGACGCAAATAGACATGGTTGGATGGCCATTAACTTCCAGGTTTTGTGCGGTCTGTGTGACCTTGGGTGCGTCATCAGCCGCCCAACGAGGGTTAGTTTTTTTTTTTTTTACATCAGTACTCGCATGCCGCCCTATGAGGTATGGCGAGGACGAGGGTTAGTTACTTTCCCTCAATGGGACTAACCACGTCACCAACCTCTATGTAACATGCCAGAGAGCTTGTGATCACGGTGGCAATACCAACCAATGTTGCATTTTGTCAATAGGAATGGTGACACCACTTGCAATTGCGGGAGGGACTTATTACATGGATTTTGTACTGGAGTACACGCACCGCCGCCGACGCGAAAGTAAATATTTCTGATGGGTTGATGAGGGATATAATGGTGTCCATGGTGGCTCTTTAGGACGACAGGAGCATCAAGGGGTTTGGAAGGCGAAATTGTATATCAATGTATTATGCTAAAGCCATTAATCCTACATAACATGTGCACGCCCAAACATTATTCTCCGTCTCCCCTTGCCATGCCAATCCATAGAATCAACAGTAGGGACAACGAGTGCAGAAATGACTTTATCAGAAAATAGTCACCGGGCATGCAATCGCAACAGTGTGGATTGGAACCGGGCAGAGTTCTGGGCACTGCGTAGGGCACGGTGGCACTAGAGTGTATGTTGGGACACCCTTACAGTTTTGGGGCTGTGTGCCCGGACACTGGTCATGGCAGTACCTGGTATAGGTAGATGTGACAGTGGGTTGGGATAGGCACCTGTGGTGAGATTGTCAACGCATGTTCCATCCGCAGTTGTGGGTAAACATACAAAGCGATCGGGCACGTAGCGGTATCGAATGAACAAGCCTCTGTAGGATCAACAGTCACAGTTGGCGTATGGCACTTAACTGTCACGCAGCCCTTAGGAGGTGGACAGGGAGTAGCTTGAGGCACTGCTCGACCTTTGTGTAGCTCTGGAATGGCCGAGACACCACTGTCGGAGGTATTAGCCCACCGCGGAGAAAGGAGATAATGAACAGGAATTGAACTCACGCAGCGAGCACCAAGGCTACAACACCTACAAAGAATCCTGTTTGAACAAGCATGTTGCACAATAGCAGAGGAGTGAAAAAGCCAAAGGTAAACTGTCGGTAGCTACGGGATTCACTTTTGTGAAGCAGAAAGAAATGTAGCGCAGGGCCCAACACACGCCCTTTTATAAGTGTAGTTAAGCTTGGGGCATGCACGGCGCCATCTTGCAATGCAACTGACCTGTTGATCTGTCATTCGATCGGGAAAGATCTGCATATGACGGCAATGGATGAAGCGCCGCTGAATTTGGTTTGTGCTTCAAGCAGCTTCCCGAAAATCAGTTCAAACCTAGTACCGTATAAATGTAGATCGAGATTTCATCAGTTTCTTAGTAATAGTTGGTTTCCAGATAAAGACTTTAGCTCCTAAAATACCAATACCATTATGTAGTATTAGGCTGCTTACCTCACTTAGTCTGTATTATATCTTACAGAAACTGAAGGTGTTGTAGGAAAAATCCTGGACTAAATTTCTATCGTCAATGTTATTTTTTTTGAAAAATAAAAAGAAAACGATGTACCTACATGTACTTGCTCGTTTAGTAATTATTGGAACCACTGACTAATTATGCGCTAGTGGATGACTTCCCGGAGGCGCAGATTCACAGACCCAGCTTCCTAGACCAGATTCTGTAAAATCAAAATCCCAGATTCCCAGATTCTCAAATTTGTCAGCACATCACGCGCCAGCGCTATTACAAAGGCAAGTACTTTATGCAGAAATTATTGCGTGCAAAATTATCTACACCTATCGCTCACCCAACTACCACTTTTTAGCACTGCTTCAGAAATAAAATTGCTTTCATCGTTGTCGCATAATTTGAAGACCCAAAAAGGGGGGGGACATATTTGATTTTGTGTTCTCATGCCCAGACTATTTTCGGCCTTGTATTGAGGTTTAGATATGCAAATTACAAGGTATGCAGTTTTAATTCTACGTTACCTAACCCCTTTTGTTCATCTGTGAAAAATTTCTGTGCATATGGAATCCGGCAGAGGGGGGGTCTGCCAGATTTGAATCTGGACGGGGTTTTTCTGGGCGGTAGATTCCATTGCGTACCTTCCCTCACGTGCTGGAGCAGGACAGAGCCAAGGAAAAGCTAAATACCTACAGGACTAGCGGTCTGCCAAGTCACCCCACCCAAACCTCCAGGTTTCAACAGCACTTGCAGCTTCGTCGAATAACAAGGTATCGAAAGTTTGACCCCGAGTGCACAACAGCCTCTGACCACTTATTGAGTCCAACCATTTCCTACGCGCTTCGCCTGTGCCTGCTCTACATGCGTCGTGTACCTTTTGGCAGCATTCCTGTCACCAATCTTCTCTCAGACGTCAAGGTCCTCTCGCAATACCATCTCACTACGCTGTGGGCTGGTTATGGTTCCATCTACCGTCTTGTTATTAAGAAACATGATGATTCTGAGCCTCTGTCCATCGTCCTGAAAATTATCTCCCCTCCATCCAGTGATGAAGAAGATGAGGGTCACGTCAGGAAGGTGATCTCGTATCATGTTGAGCAGTGGTTCTATATCCATTTGGCCTCTAGGTTGGAGGGCAAGTCGAAGGTCGCGAGGGTATACAACGAGTTTGTGCTCGAACCAAAGAACGACGATTCCAGTGCCATGGTGCCTACGGTGCTAGCGATTGAGGACCTGAATGCTGCGGGGTTTCAGTATCCCTGCGGAGGGAGCATTTCGGGAATGAAACACGCAACTGCAGTGTTGAAGTGGCTGGCAGGTATGCATGCGACGTTCTGGGGTGAGAATGTAGCCAGTGTTCCGCCTCCGACTTGTGCAGCAGGTACCGAGCATGGAGTATGGCAGCACGGTGGATACTGGTATCTTGCGACTCGCGGGGCTGAAATGCAGGATTTGATAAGCAGCGGAGAGCATCCCTCACTTGGGCGCTGGGGGTCATGGGTAGATAAAAAACTCTGGCCAGCTGCTGGAACGACAGGAGATCCCACATGGGCCACGTCCTGGATCGGGAGGACTATCGTTCATGGCGACACGAAGGGAGCAAACATTTTATTCTCGCACGCTCCTGGGAAGCCGGGTCCTGCAGGCGAGCTTGTGACCGCTGCCATATATGACTTTCAGTACGTTGGGCACGGACTAGGAGTCATAGATCTGGCATACTTTCTGGGGACTACCATCTCTGCGAGATTGATGGCGCAGCACGAAGAAGAGCTGAAGCAGTTCTACTTCGAGGCTGTGAACGACATATTGAGGCGGATTGGGAAGCAAGATAACGGATGGACGAGGGAGGTTTTTGAGGAACAGCTAAAGTGGGCCCTGGTGGATTGGGCCAGGTTCATGGGTGGCTGGGGCGTGTGGGGCAATTGGAGGTGGGTGATGACCAAGGCTGAGAAAGCTATAGAGGAGTGGGAGGGTAGGGGAATAGTGCCGTGACGAAATATTTGTAGCTCACATGTATCTAAAGAATTTCGTACGTTCAAGTAGCAGATTGGAACTGTCTTGCTTGTCTTTACAAACAGGATTGGGGACCGAATTGGAAGTTTGAGTACAGGACATATTTCTTGCGTACTTATGTGTTATATTCTTGAATTGATTAGTAGAAAGAAAGTAGGCATAGTTGAGTTGAGTATATTTTATAGTAGAATAACCTAGCGTGACTTTATTACTAACTTGCTTGAACTTAGTTGAAGGCTGCGAATTCTACGTAGAGTCAGCAACAGGAATGGGCAAAAGAGTAACTCGCCCGTCACAAAGTTCGAACTTGCAACCTTCGCCGACAGTTCCAATTGTTGATCATGCGAGAAGATTCTGGCTCTTTCTCCCTGCTCCCAGTGTTCCCAATCGGCCAGGCCTGAAACCGGCTGATACCAGCGGGGCTGTTGAGGGCCTGGACCTGCCCGAAACATGCAGGCCGATTCAGGCCATTTAGGCTATTCAGGACAGTTCAGGCAGACCAGTTCGCACCAATACCAAGAGCAGAACCAGTTTGAGCCTATGTTCTCTGTTGGTGTATTCTGTGTTCTCGTTCTGATCATCTGCGTAGCGGTAGGCGCCTACCGAATCTAACTCCCACATCCTACCATAAATTCACAACACACTTTAACAAGAGGCCACGCAGCGTGGGCGACGGCAGCAAGGTTGGGACACCTGGACCCGGCAAAACGGCGGCAATTATATACAAGCATTGCCAGGCTGATCGTCACGTGGGGGTGCTGGGCCTGTATGGATCACGCAAGATCCGCACCTCCGGAGCACAAGCTAGCGAAGCTGGAGAAATGGCAATACCGGGTAGCCCAGATTTTTTTTTTTTTGTTTCATCGCTCGCATGCTGCCCTAGGAGCTATGGCGAGGGGGTAGCCCAGAGCATTACCAAGTCCCCCTGGGGTACAAGAGAGACATCGTCCAGGGACTGGCAAACTTGGAATCAATACACACATTCGTGTGAGGCGAATCACAACGGGTGCCTGTTACGGAGTCTACGATGATGTAGCTAAAATGAGGGTGTAACTTAGGACAACGCTTGAAGCTTGACCATCTCTCGAAGGCAGAAGGCCCTCCTTATATAGCCAGCTCCCCGCGCATGCCCACTGTATGTTCTATTGCTTATGCTATCTATGCTTAACAATCGATATCAATGCTTAACAATCAATAACAATGTCTGAGGCTGTGCACAACAAGACTACGCGTACTCTTGCCACTCAGTGGCGCAACTCACTCAACCATGCGCTCCGCTTGTGATACGCTTCCGTGACCCTCCCTGTTAATTGTATTGCCCTGCTGTAGCTGTCGGTTGACCAGGCCGAATGGTCACTAGCAGCCTTATGGGTCAACTCAGGTCGACATCCCCAGCCTCTCTGGGTAGGCCCGTGACAGTGCCCTGCAATGGCGAACAGCTGCGCGCGGGTCACGTGAAATTAAAAAAAAAAAAAAAAGCACAACGGGTAGAAGCCAGGGGTTTAAGATTCCAAGGAGAAGCGATACACCAGGAAGAAGAAGAAACGGAATACTTACTGGGCCCACTGGAATGGGGGATCCAATCCCGCTGGCAGTATTAGCCTCCCCAGATGCTTAGGCGGAGAGCCCGGAGTGTCGATGGTGCGGCGAAGAAGAGACAGCGACTCATAGTATCTGGGAGAGGTGCAGGGTTTGGAGACGGGAATGGCCGGGGGGGGAAGGCAGGCACAAGAACACCGACACAGAAGGAAGGCGAGGACCCACTTATGGACATGTTGACTTGGGCAAGGACGTGACTTTTTCTTTTATTCTTCTACCGAGGAACGCAGTCAGGAGAATGTCATTCTCCTAATTTATTTACTTTTCCAATCATCTCCTGTGTACCTAACCTTGCCATAGCCCATAGGGGCGGCAAGTGAAAAAACAAAGAAGGCGGTCCAGACCATGTAGGTATAATTTTTTAGTAAACAAACCCCGACAAATATAGTGCATGGACTGCAGTCACATGTCCGTCTATTCACTTCACCACCTATAATTCTTGCTGCGTGTCTATATTTCGCCCACCTATCATTCTTTCTGCGTGTGTTTATTTCTCGATCTATGATTCTTTCAGATTGAGTTCACACATTGCGTGAATGCTATTTATTGCACCACCTCTCATTCTGTTCTGATGTATTTTTTCGCTGCCTATTGTTGTTTCACATACTGCATATATTTATGTCACCACCTATTATTCTCTCATGTGCATAGCTATATTATTTCGCTCTTTGTTCTGGACTGGCCTGAATGGCGTCGCCTGGCCTGAAACATTCAGGCTGCCTAGATCGGTCCAGGCCGACTTCATCACCGGCCTGAAAGATCAGGCCAGGCCCGGGCCTAGATTTTTACGGTCCAGGCTGGCCCAGGCCGTACCCGTGGCCTGGCCTGCCTGGCCCGTTGGGAGCACTGACTGTGCGTTAGGTACAGAACGCAAGTCCCTGCTATAGGCTGGTAGCCTGTATATGCGATTTTGTGACTCCAAAAAAAAAAATAAATAAATAAAACAAAATCAACACGTAAGTAGTCTAATAGGGAAATAACATACACCTGCTGGTAAAACCCATGGGCATCGATCAGTTATCCAATGGACAGAATATCTCATCGTGTATCTAACTTAACCTCGCCATAGCCCTTAGGGCGGCAAGCGAGTAATGATATATAAAAAAAAAAAAAAAAAAAAAAAAAGTCAGTTATCCAATGGGCCGGCTTTTCACTAGTTTCCGGGCGAACGATAGGGTAGGGCTGCTGAATACACGGCAGGTCAGTTAAAGACTGGCTCGGGCCACTCGCTCGGTGGAGTTCAAAAATTCTTTAAAGATCAACTGCGGGGTATCACTTTCAATACTCTAGCGGCGGCTACCTTAACAATTTGTTTTCATTTCATTCTGTCTCAAATGAAGACTCGCAAAGTAGGACGAAATTAACAAGAGCAAAAATCATAAACTAGATGCAAACACTATTCCATGGACAGACCGCAGGTGCTTGTACATGAGAGCACCCTCCCCATTGACAGTTTACTTCACTGCTTCAGCAGTGGCGACGCTTAGACGAATAAGCAAGGTGACCCCACCATCAGACTCTGCGACCTTAGGTCGCTCACTGCATCCGTCCTGAGTACGCCCACTTTTGCAAGCATCAACGCCATCGTCGGGGCAATAGTGGGGGCAGCACCTGGGTGAACTGGCGGCCAAAACGTTTTCAGCATAATTTGTCCCTGCGGTTGACACACGACCCAGTTGCACTCAGCTTTTACGTTGAGTGTCGCAAGCGTGTATGTGCCTTTGGGAATTGGCCGTTGATTGACATAGGGTGTGATGAAACCAAGGGCACGGGATTGCCCACCGAATTTGGCGCAATACTCACCGGCATTTCCAGCAGCCTCCAGCCAAACGTTGCATACCAGTGTGACATGCGAGACGTAGAGCCGTGAGGGATCGGCGTCCGCAGAAGGTGGCAGGTAAAATGGGTAAGGACCACTCCACCGTGGCGGGGTGTGCGTGAGGTCGGGTCTGCGATCTGGCCACTGCATGAGCTCTGACCATTCTGGGAACCACCGCGTACCCGTGTTCCCTCTATAGGGAAAATCAAATAGGACCTCAAGGCGCGGCAGGAACTGTAGCTCGTGGAAGCATCGCACCCAGGCCTCGTTGGCAGTGACGGTGGCCGAATACGCCGGGAGGCGGCTCGTGCGCAGAAGGTAACAGAGGCCGGCAACCTTGTCGGTTTCGTTTGTAGCTAGGCGGCGGCCCATCTCGCGTGTAAGGTCGTACACTGTACACCCGCTGGGGCTGGCCGCATTCTGTGCCAGCTCCAGCACTGGCGCAAGAGCCTTCCGCAAGGAGATTTCACGGCCATTAATGTTGCCGATAGCATTCATGGGATTGACGATTTCAGGGGGCACCCCTCCTGTGTGCGTTTCTTCCGCCGGCCGGATCTCCTGCAGCGTCCATGCCCGGCGCAGCCAGTGACGCTCGTTGTCCCAACCCTCTGTACTGAAGGTGCGGCCCAATCCGTTCAGATAGCGCACGATGTAGGTCGCAAGGCGGTAGATATTACCAATGGTCGGCACGTCTAGCTTCCACTCTTGTGCCTTGATTTGCGCGTACTGGGGCCCAGCTTCCTGCCGCAAGCACATCACGTCCAGCCACACGTAATCACCGCCGTCGCCGTGGAAGCTGAGCAACTCTCTGCGCACCTGCTCGATGGTTACCCCGGCGGGCAGTCGCACAGGCCACTGGTAGCCATTTGCTGAGGTTTCATAGATCACCGCATCCGAGTCGCTCGTCCAGCTATGCGTCACCGCCCAGAATGGTGGATAGATGTCCGGCACTGGACCGCCGTCCGCAGTAGGATGAATCTCCGCCGGATGCAACATGTGTGTGCCTGCAGTTATCCCATATGTGCTGCAGTGAGCAAACAACATTATGTAGTCTACTACCCGGTTGCTCTTGAGGTCCCAAATGCGGTGTGGCTTGATCCCGTAGGGTTCCAGAATGACCTCATGGCCGGTTATCCCCTCGCGCTGTAGGACATCCCTACGCCAGACCATCATCCTATCGTATTCGGCACAGCACCTGGAGCGGTACTCAGCCAGGTCGATCGGATAGGAGAGTTGGAGGGGCCTCCAAGCCTTGCGGATGGACGCGTAAGCAAAGCCAAAATCGAAGTTGTGCTCAATGAACCACCGAACGTCAGCCATAATCCATGCGGCATAATAAGTGGCAGAATTGCTCGAGAGGCCAAGCAATTGTACTAGAGATGTGAAGAGGAATATTTGGCCCATCTCTCTGCACGGCCAATCTGCTTCTGCTGGCGTAAGTACCTCCTCGCGTGTGAACGTTCGCTGGGTGATCTCCGTGCGTGTGGACGTCTGACGTGTTGCGGAAAACAAAACGGCAGGGGAAAGATGGCCGAGAGGAGGAAGGTAGCCGGGCGGAGGTCTGTCCTGGCTCACGAGCCATGATTCCCTCGTCGGGGGCGGAGCCATTGGACTGGATGTCGAAGAGGTTTGTATCGGATGTTGGTGATAAGGAGGGGTATAACCCGGCGTGGCATACCCGTATTGGAAACCGGAATACATGGCGGCAGTGGCTCAGGTTTGCTCTCTATTACGATTAATTGTTCAAGCGTGAGTGTCGATTACAGGATTAATGGCAGGAATAGTTAGAATCTGTAAGTACCTCATGTGTACACAATAATATGCAGTTCAAAGTGAGACCGGAATTTACCGAAGATAACGAAAGCAGAGTTGGGACAAGGACGCTGCCAGCAATGGATTAGAGGGGTAATTATATAAATCTATCAGATGTGATTCATTCTTCATTGAGAACTGCGGGTAACATTTCACTTACATTTCATGTGTCTAGGTCGCGGAACCGCCCCGCACTGCTGCATGCCACGCCCCTGTCTTACATCCTTGCAGCTTTGGATCAATTGGGCGGGGTGACAGAGGCAGTTATTTATATCTATGCTCGTACTACGATGTGCAACCCTCAGTCACTGTCTCAGCACAGTGCGGTTGCGGCCAGAGAGACGATATAAGCGTACTCGATAAAAGTATTCTAACCCTCCGGTCGACCTACAGAATCATCATACCGACCTTTTGTTTTTTTTTCTTTTTGGTTGACATACAAGCTACAAGCCTGTGGCAGGGAATATCCGGACTTTGTACATGGCCAAGCGGGATGGCGGTGCAACTCAAGTGACCAATGAATAGGGGTTGTGTATTACGCAACAACGCCCCATTTCTTGACTAAGTATCAATCAAAATCAACTGTTGACATGCATATTCGCTGGTTCAAAAAGCATTCGCACACTGCATATTGCATACAAGCTATGCGTTTCTGGGAATAGCATGAGCATTTGAGCATGTAATATACATCGAAACGCCTAAAAAAAATTGCTAATGGCCAGCTGAAGGTCCTGCTGCCGTCTATTACAGTCTTTGTATCTCCCTTATTTTCTTGGCCATTAACCTGAACTCAATTCCTCATTTCGCATCTTACACTGCGCCATCCCCAAAAACGCATAGTGCTTGTCCATTTTTTTTTTTTTTTTTATATCATTACTCGCGTGCCGCCCTGGGGGCTATGGCGAGTGCTTGTCCATTATGCAGTGTCCGAGGACATCGCCATAGCCCATAGGGCGGCAAGATTAATGATATAAAAAAAAAAAAAAAAAAAAAAAAAAATGCAGTGTCCGAATTCTTTTTGCATCAGCGAATTGGAACGGCTGAGTAATTGTGCATTAGGGTTCAGCTTTTCACTTCTGACAATGCAACTTAAGCAATTGTTCACCGTGCCTTGGCGAAACAGCTGCAAGCGGGGATATATGATGGGAATTTTTTTTTTTTTTCTTTTTTTTTATCATTAATCGCTTGCCATCCTGTGGTCTATGGCGATACATGATGGGAAGAAAAGATTGAGAACACCATATGGCTTGATGTCGACCGCCTCTTCCGCCTCAAAAAAAAAAAGCCCGCAGTAAGTATGAAGCAGCAAAAAATCCATTCGTGGAAGTCCCACTTCATGCGTTCTATCTCTGGTAATGACATCTCCGATACCATTGCATGTACAGAAGAAGAAGGTATATTTCAACTCCAAAAAAAAAAAGTTGTGGGCTTGCCAACCTCGTGCAAGAAATTATTCCTCACGGATGTGATACATCATACGCCATTGTGGGGACGACGACGGAATGGGTAAAGGCAAGCTTGGCACCGGAAAGCACGTGAAAGATATGGTCAGCAAGGGAGGCATGCTATCCTACATATAGACTTTCTCTACTGTAGCTCGTCAACAATCGCCGCTCTTCTCTTGGCACCCACGCTTTCGCACTCGCAACTCGCACTCATTTTTGGTCATGCGTTCGTTTCGCCAGTTCTCACCACTCCGGTCGCAGTAGTGCATACTATCTGTTTATCTTACACTATATTGTGCTTGTTGAAAGATATGAGCTGAGGCATGTAACGAGTTAAGCTGATGCAAGACACCGTCGTCATGTTCAGCTCTCATCATATTGCAGCAACACAGCCTCATGTCTTGGCTCAGCTACTTTGGCTCGTGGCAACGTCATAAGCATTAATATGTCTGATGACTACGTCATATATTTTAATGACTCTCGTGTATATAAATCATTGTTTTTCTCTCTCATGTTTAGCATCAATTAATTCATCAGTCCTCAATGCTTTATTACTATCTCGGTTTTTAACAGTGACAGCGGCCCGTCTCAGCAGTCTGAAACATATTATGCGACCCCAAGTGAAATATATATTAAAAAAAAAAGGGGACCCAGTACGTAGAGTGGTGGAATTAAGTGCAGCGCAACCCATGCTTAAAGCGACGGCGCAGACCAACGACTACTCTGCGTGGGGCAGCCTGACAAGTGACGCTCGGTGCGGGAGGGCTAAGGAGGTGAGTATGTGCACTTGTTCTTTTGCCTTATTTATTTAACCCCTTTTTTTTCGCTCACAAAGTGACGTGTGATGATGCTCATATGTACTATGTAGCCCTTACTCAACGGCTCCACTGAGGACGAAGTTGCCCCTGGTCGGCGCCTCGGCACGGGGGCCCCATATTGTCCCGTGGACCTTCCACCCGGGGTCAGTTCCGAACCTGTTGTTGCCATTGCCAGCGCAGCCGCATTCCTGGGCCCAGAACGAAACTCTGCTTTGAATCGGTAAGTTGAATATTTGTATAAAGAGATATATAACTAAAGCTCATCCCTATTTTTTTTTTTTTTTTTATTTCATTACTCGCATACCGCCTATCAGGCTACGGCGAGGTGTTAAGTACAGAATGTGTAAATCGCAGATGATAGATAAGAAAAGAGTGTAAAGGAAAAATAATAGTCGCTAACTCGCTGCCCAGTCCAGCACCTCGGCCAGTGTCATCCCCTTCTTCTTCCCCTCTTTCATCCCCTTCTTCTCCCCCTCTTCCTTCCCCTTCCCTTTCCCCACTCCCATTGGCATCTTCAGCCCCGTCTCTCCTCCCGGTAGTCTCTTCTTCCATGCCTCGCACTCTCTCGATACATGTCTGTAATTCGCGAGGACCTTTCCACACCACCTGCACTCCGGTGAATCCTCCTTCCCTATCTGGTGTCTCCATTGTCTCAATCCTTTGTCCCCCATGATGCCTGCGAGTGTGGCCACCCTCCTTCTGGTCCCCAGGTATTCGAGTGGTCTGTACGTCAGCTGTAGTCTCCTTCTCTCCTCCCCTCTACTGGCCTTCGCCTCTTGTCGGATGCCTGCTTCCGTCACCGTCTCGTCCTGGTATTGTAGCGCCGTGGCTATTTTAGCCGCCGTATCTGCCTCGGTGTTACCGGCTATATCTCTGTATGCTTTTACCCACAGAATCGCCAGGTCTCAATCCCCCCTCGACATCCTTTCATCCTACCTTCTCCTTACCCACTCCTCTGCTCCTCCTGGGGTTGGATCCCCCCTGGCTATCCCTTTCATCCTTGTCACTATGGTCCTGGAGTCCTATACGATTAGCAGCCCCCCCTCTCTGTGCATGGCCTCTCCCACCGCTAACTGTTCGGAGTCATTGACCGTGCATCTTTCCCCTAGGCATATGGATATGTCTTTTCCGGCTTAGTGCACTCTGGCACCTGTCTTGTTCTCCATTCTGCTCCCATCAGTATACACACTCGTCCATCCTTCTTCTTCCTCCCCAGCTATTAGTCTCTCTCACTTCTCTTTACAAAGATCGGATGGGTCAGCACCCCCAGGCCGCAATATTCTTTTCAATTCCTGTGTATAACTGTCTCCGTCTGGCTGGCAGTAGCCCATTCAGGCTGGCTGCTATCCTCCACGCCACTTTTCCTAGGTATAGCCTCCAGTTTTTTTTTTTTTTTTTATTTCACGTGACCCCGCTTGTAGCTGTTCGCCATGGCAGGGCCTAGCCCCCAGTTGAAATGGTCATCAAACTTCATTTTCCAGTCAATGTACAGTCCTCCTAGTCTGTAACTCTCTCTCTGAGACCCTATAATGATAGTTTTGAACTTCCGTGAGTCCAGTTCAAAGCCTTCCTCCAGTGCCTCCTGGGTTAACTTTGTACGGTGTACTTTTATGCATCTTCTCAAGTCTCACATTGACTTGCTTGAGAGTATACTATGAAAGTCATCCACATAGGACCTGTCGAAGCCTCTGCGTTCAGCCTTCTCTGCCACCGGTGCTATCCCTACCAGGAAGATGATTGGGGATAATGGTAACCCCTGAGGTGTTCCATCTGTCATTGTGCTCTCTCCTCTGGTTTTTTCATCCCATGCGATCTGAAAGTTTATTGGTTGCAGGAACTCGTCAATGAATGCTGCTAAATTCTTATCTTCAGCCTTGATTTTCCGTACAACCTTCTCCCTTCACAGGTGATTGAAAGCCGACTTGATATCATCCCCCACTATTGCTGTCTACTCTCCATTGTTCAGGCGTTTGTCCACCTCTTTTAGTACTTGTCTCTGTAAGTCCTCCATCCCTCGTTTGGATCTGCCCCCCAACTGGGTCTTGCTAAACAGACGGTCTCTTCATGCGAGTAATGAAATAAAAAAAAAAAAAAGACGGTCTCTTCGCTGAATGAGGTCTGCCACTACCTTCTGCCCTAACTTGGTTATAGTATTCAATAATGTAATTGGTGTCCATCCTGCTAGATTATCCCTCGGGTTTCCTTTCTTGTGTATCATCATAACACTGAAGCCTCGAGTGAAGTCATAATTCCCATTTATATAGTTCACGATCTTCTTCCTAACTGCCACTCCTAGTGTTGTCCCCTGCAATAACTTCAGGATCCCATACTGTATCCCATCTGGGCCTAGTGCAGATCTGGATTTCGTCTTTGCTAAAGCCTTGTCTATGGCTTGTCTCGCTTCTTCTCTGTCCATGAGTACTCCAGTAGGCTTCAGACATTGTCTCATCTCGGTTGTCTCGGTTGTAATGAAGTTGTGCCTGATAAGCGCCGCCATAACCTCCTGGTCTGTACCTGGGATGTCCATGAGATCCCTTTGTCTGAATGCGTCCCTTGCAAGCCGAAAGATATCCCACGGTAATGTTACTCAGTCCTCTTCCATATACCCCTCCCAAAATACCTTCTTCTTTTCTCTGATAATGTCTCTCAACAGCCTCCTTGCTCTCGTCTTCTCTTCCCTACCTCCTTTCCGCAGTATATACCTCACCATCTTTCTTGCCTCCTTCACCTCCTTATCGAACCACCGCTTCGATCGGTCCATAATGTGTGAAGCTCATCCCTCCCTCCTCTCATGAACGCGCCTGCCTACTTATAATTAACCGTATTCCTGCAAAATCTAACAGTATTCAGGTAAGTAATTTTTTTTAGTATGGCTTAACTGTACACTAATTTCTTTTTTTTTTCTTTTTCTATATTATTACTCGCGTGCCGCCACTAATTTCTTTTACTAGTGCTGCATGCAGGCACATATTCCAACCACAGGTACTGGAGATGATGATTCCTTCAGTAATCTTTCTTCACTCACCATAGTGCAGTTCAAGTTTTGATCTTGCATCGACGATTCCCTGAAGTCAATATGATGCTGAAATGGAGTCCTCCGGAATTTGGGTTACAAATCTCACGTGTGACTAAGTTGGATTTAACAGTATGGTGAAGCGTGCGTGATAATGGGAAGTGACACTGGTGGCAGAAGGATATCATATGTAGCCTGTAGTCATGTTTGCAATTTCTGGTCCGTCTACATAGTATCTATGTCTGCATATCCATGGCTGTCCCTGCTTGCTTGTGTGCTCATACAATCCTATCTACATCAATTTATCGACCACCTTCACCTGATTGTTCCTCTTTTTCCTTTTTGCTCTAGCCTACCTTAAAGATTGGTCCTTTGGTTAGGGTACCTAGGTGAACATGAGCAGTGCTACTGCTAGAGCAATGTTCGGTATAGAAGTGGTCATGGATAGAGTGGGCAAGCAGGAGTGGGTAAACAGCAGTCGGTGAGCTGGAAAAGTGGAACTGAAGGGTATGAGTGGGGTTGCATGAGCGATTAGGTGAGCGGGATAATGTGAGTTGGGCAATGTGACTTGGACAAGGCCGATTGTTCAAGAACTAACTATGTGACACTGAGATGGTTTCAAGCCCATACTATAATAAGGCAAAATTCAAATCAAACCATAAGATATCGACTTCCTTCTTTTTACTTGTTGTTTTTTCCCTCAAGCTAGAAAACAGGGAAGAAGAAAAGCTACTTAATGCCCGGGCACTCCGACGACCCTGACGGGCGTGTAATGCTTGAAGAACCTTCCCCACCACACCTCGCCGGCCTCGCCCCTAGCAACCGCCCATAGCGTCCTCCCAACGCCGTCTTCCCACCCAAGCGGAGCCGGGACAACGTCCAACTCTGTGTCCAGCCCCTCTCCTGTCTCCTTCTGCACCTTCGCCTCCGCCTCTCGCCGCTGCAGCTTCCGCCCCCTCATCCACTCCTCGTCAAAACTCAGATAGCCCGGATCCACGCTATTCATGGCGATGCCATGCGACCGCCACAGCGGCGCGCTTTCGCAGTGCGTCAGCATGTGTAGGGCGGCCTTGTACATGTTGGTGTGTGTGTGTGTGCCGTTTTTGTTGCGGCTGCCGGGGAGCGGGGACAGAATAGACTCACGAGCGGTGAGGTTGAGGACGTAGGCGGTGGGGGCTGGGTGCGGCGGCAGGTCTCGGCGTGGCAGGGACAGATTCGGGAGAAGCTCCCGGGTGAGGAGGAACGGGGTGAAGAGGTTGATGGAGTGTGCGGTGATCAAGTCACGGTAGGGAATTTCGGTGTACGTCTGGGCCCAGGAGGAGATGTGTGGTTTTGGCTCTGGAGGGGTTGTTGGCGTGGAGGCCATGGAGGTTGGAGTCGGCGGGGCATTGGTGTCCGCGGCATTGTGAGATGGGCGCTCGAGATCCGGGTCTGTGACCCCCCCGAGGACGGCAGGGACGTACCTGTAGGACGAAGACAAGGAGGAGTGGCCGCCATCAAGGACCCAGGCCTCCATCCAACGGTGCAACTGGGCAGTTTCGGTTTCGATAAGGCCCTCACCGCACAGCAAGCGCTCCTCACGCAGGACCATCGCGGACTCAGACTCCGCTTTGTCCGTGATTGTCTGTGCAGCATTGTTGATAAGTATGTCGAGCTTGCCGCAGCCTTTGTCCGTCTCCAGCAGCCACCCTGTCACCGCCTCCGCGACGCCGAAGGCATCCCGGACCCGCCTGAAGTCAGCGCCAACAATTCGCAGCCTCCCTCCCCACACTTCGACATCCGGCTCCTTCATGTATCTCATCACCGCGTCAGCGGGATACCGGCTCGTGACAAGCACGCTCGCGCCGCACCGTAGTAGCCGCAATGCTGTCCGGTGGCCCAAGTTAACCCTGCCGCCCGTTACGACCGCAGTGCGTCCGTTGAGGGACAGATTCTCGGGGAGCGACTCAGCGTTCGAGGAGAGATGGAAGCTGCCGCAGGGAAAGCACATGCTCTGGTAGAATGGGTGCGCGGTGCCTACGGGGATGCGGTAGTGGCAGATGTAGCAGATGCCCTGGGTGCTGGCGCTAGAGGCGTGCGAGCGGGTTGAGTTGCCGATCGGCTGCGAGCCGGAAGGGGGTGCGTATGGGACGTGCGGGGACCCTTTGGGTCGGGGATTTGTTTGGCGGGCGGGGAGGGCCGCCGCCGCTGGAACGCCGGTGGAATCTGCGAGGGAGGAAAGGTGTGAGCAGTAGGCCAGAAGGCGCATTATGTCGTCAAAGGTGGAGTTCCGGGTTAGCGGAGGTTTATTCCCTCTCCCGGTCCTGAGCCCATCGCCGTCACAGCCTCCCGGGGAACGAACAGAGGGGGATGCGGGAGCGAGAGGTAGTGGAGGACCTTGAGCGCAGACAGGTAGTCCGCTGTAGTGGGTATCAAGTGGGCTGTGACGCGGCCTGTGGGATTGGATTCCTTGGCTGCGGTTGCATCGGCAGATGCTGCTCCGTTGCCAGCATCCTCGTCGCCAGAAATGGAGTCTAGATAGGCTTGGGTGTGGTACAGTGTCCACTCGTCGGGGGATTCCGCAGAGAGCTCGGACTGCCGGTAGCTGGAGACGTAGTCGGCGATGAGCGCGATCGTGTCCTGGTAGACCATGCGCCCGATCTCGAGCGGGAGTGCATAGTTGGCGCTGTTGTTCTCGGCGGCATTGGGGCTGGCGCAGAGCTCGCGGGCGACGAGATTCGCGAGGAGGCCGTCGGGGGTCTGGCGAGCGGAGTCGAGGGATGTGGAGGTGGGTAAGGGGGGAGGAAGCGGTGGAGGAGGGAGATGGCGGTCGGGGGGTGCTGGGATTGGACGTGGGTCTTGTCAGCGAGGAGTTGGGACGCGAGAGTGGATGGGGGCAGTGTCCGAGACAAGTGGTGCCAGTGAGCGGCGAGGGAGACCGGAGGGGATGGAGGGAAGGGACTGGGAGAGGGGAGGGTCGAGAACAGCGGGTTGGTGTCGGGGGGGGTGTTGGGTTTGGGGTCGCGGTCTGCTGGAGGCATGGTGGAAGGGTTGGCGGATTGAGAGGGCTGGTTTGGTGGACGGGGCGGTGTGTTTGTGATGGTGGGAGGTTGTTTGAGGCTGTTAGCCGAACAGGGATGCAGTGTGCAGTGCTTCTGTATGTATTCAGATTATCAAGTCCTGAGAATATACGAGTAGGAATAGAACTGAAAGTGATACCCCGCACAACGCAATGTGGTACGGCAAGGCGGTGAGCTACTGCAGCCAGGATCCAGGATGGATCGTATATCAGCAGGTCGATTTTAACTTTGTACGCACTAGTGAAGCAAGATTATTACCCCACCTTGGTACCCGCAGAGCCGCATACCACACTAATGTATGTGACTAAATTTAGAAAATTACCACCACGCTGCTACTTCCATACCTACCCCGGTTTCGCTGCTTTCCAGCTCCCCCGCAGCCTAATCCTCTCAAATACTCACAAATGCGGTACATATTTATCATGCTACTGTACCGCCACCACCCTTGCTATACTTTCATATGAATACATACTTCTCATGCTAATATGTCGCCCTGCGATGGCGAACCCCTGCAAGCGCGGTTATGTGATGAAAAAAAAAAGAAAACACCATACTGCTGCTACGTTTTAACAAAAGATTAGTGACAGTAATTGTGCGATTTCTTCTATGCTGCTAACCTATTCTCATGCTCTTTGGAAGAAGGGGCATTTAGACACAACTATGCTAACAATTGCTGGGCCGCTCGTGACTGATAGAACTACGCTATCGAATTTTTATCGAACCCAGTTGCATATGCCAAGATAGCACTATGCTATACGAAGTCTTGGGGATTGTCGTTGTACAGCTTTGATATGCAGAGCATCGTTTCATCATTGTAGTTGAGATCTACCCTTATTTGCTTCACCATGACAGTCTGCTGACATATGCATTGAAGCATAAGGATAGTCTGTCGTCATGTTATGAAGAGCAGGTTGTCTTATCGTTTTTTTCAAGGTTTTTGTTCCAACTGAGGATCTCTCGTTTTCACAAAAAGTTGTCTGTAAATGTTACTTGGTGTTCTTTTATCTTTTGCAATGCAATAAGTGACGTGCCCAAGTCAACAAGTGAAAAGAGGAAGGGGCGAATGCTACCATGCACGTGATAATGCAGGAATGTTAATGAAATAAAAGAAAAAAAGAAAAAAAAATTACGTTATTAGCGAAAGATGGAGAAGCCGCTGAGCTGCATGACCTTTTTTTTTTTTTTTTTTTTTTTTTTTTTTATTTCATTACTCGCGTGCCGCCTTGTAGGCTATGGCGAGGGGCTGCATGACCATTGAACGCAAGGTAATGTCATGTCAGTATCCCCACTCCCTCAAGGAAAACAACTCACTGCCGGCGTCAAAGTAATGAACCCTGATGCCACTTTTACAGATGTTGCTAATCTATCCGTTCTGACCGATACGTACACCAATGGGATCAATGCAGAACTGGTGGACAGGCTGGCCCATTGAAGAAGCATACCCATTGGTATATGGTCAAAGCGATACCGATAGTCATTGCAGAAACATGAGAAATGTAGCTCAGATATAGAACAACGAGAACAGAAAGACGAGAAGTAATACTGTAGGCACTAGTAATATCTGCTGTTGATGCTGGTACTATTAACTAGCGGTTGTCACCTGTTTCACATTCAGAGACAACCTAGACAACCCCGATTGTCGATACGGGGGTCCAGACGAACAACACGCGACCGCGGCCCCCCCCACCACGACGTCGACGACGATGGGTTTCAGCCCCATCACCACCATACACACGGAGCCGGCGGAGCCCACACCCAAAGCCCTAGGCTTCAGCCCAATCTACACGGCGCTCGCGGAGGAACCGTCCCCCCTTCCGGAAACGACGGCACCCCCTCCCCCAGCAAAGAACGCCCCCACCCCCACTCAGAAACCTGACACGAGACCAGAAAATGCGTGAAACAAGAAGCGCAAAGGCAAGACCCAGTCTCCTCAGGACCCATACGCGATCAAACGCCAACCTGACGACAAGGAGGCAAAAAAGATTGCGTCCGCACCTCCGGTTGGCGACACAGCAGGCCCTGCGCCTGACAATACCATTCCCTCCCGCCCTGAGGAGCCCTCGAGCACGACTCCACCTCCCTCCACCGCCAGGAAGTGCAAAGGAAAGTTGCCCAGTCAAAGCGCAGCCTTCAAGCGCCACTTGGCGGAAGCCACCTCACACAGAAATCCCCCTCCCCGCCCCAAGAGCACCTCCGCCTCCCCACCACCAACCCCGATGCCACCACCAGACCAAAAGCCGGCATCGTAGTACACGGGATCACCTTACGAAAAGACCTAGGGAAGGTCAGACAATGGTTGGAGGCAGTGAATAAAGAATTGGGAAAGATCACCGGAATTCGCTGGCTGAGGAAGAAGCTCACGCTGGTTGAAGAAGGAATGAAAACCAGCTCGGCGGTAGTGTACCTGGAGAAGGAGACCGAGGTTGGGAGGGTGAGGCTCGGAGGACGTTGGCTAAGGCCGGAGCGGTATGAATCAGACAGGGGACGGAAATAGGACATACCGGGCCTTCCACCCGCACCATGAATGAGTTTCGCGGGCATTACATGTAGTTAGTGACGCAGCTGTTAAGTTTTCCTTTTAAATAAACCCTCGCCATAGCGCATAGGGCAGCATGCGAGTACTGAAAAAAAAAAAAAAAAATAGCGGTTGTCACAGAACAACTGGGAATGACTACCAGAAAGTAGTAGAAAAAATACGGCAGTCAAACTAGGTAGGTGTCGTGAGGAACCCCTTTTACTCTTGCGAAAGTTATTGGTAAGTAATCTGAAGTACCACGATTATGTCCCTATACAATATTGCATACGCATATAAACTTTACATCTAACATGCCCTCTCTAAGTCAACGAGCTCCGGACGGTGACAATAGGAGTCACTACGATTTATGTTACTAGAATGCTAGCGATACATATATGTGCTTCGCTTCTATGTAAAGAGCATTCCTCCTGAGTAGATTTAGTGGAAACAAGTCTCATGACGTGTATTTTTTTTTTTTTTTTTTTTGGTCACGTGACCCCGCGTGCAGCTGTTCGCTATGGCAGGGCAGCCCATGACCTGTATAATCCTGGCATTGAAAGGCCGACCTGCCGAATTAGTACAATAGGAGGTAACCTTTATGATTGGCCCTTCCGCGTAAGCAAGCAATGTGATACATGGCAACCAGCTGAATATCATGTGAGATTTCTGCGTAGCAAGCACCTTATACGCTTCGTAGTTACTGTGGTACCGACAAGGGACCTCAGTTATTTAAGAAATGATAGGCTCGCGCCCGGTTTGTGACAGGAAATATACAAAAAGCAGAAAAGAAAGTACAGTGGCTGCAGGTACGCAAGAACCCCTGAATCGGCTTTTGCTCGAGGTAATGCTGACGCAAAGTGCCAGCTTGCTTTCACGGGTTTTTAGTGCCATGCGACAATGTTTGGGTCAAAATGGCGTAGACCGTTATTCTTTCAAAAAAAAAAATAAAAAATAAAAATAAAAAATAAATCACGAACACAAACTTGGCAGGGTACTGCAGTACTTGATTCGGTATCCAGTAAACCTATTAAAGTATAGCTCAATCGTTCGAAATACGAGGCCTCCTGTAGCCTTAGCTGATCATGAATCTGAATTGTACAAATCATTGCGTATGTCCCCTTTAGTTTTTATAATACAGGTTATAGGTGGATGCTATGTTTCAGCGAGTACATTGCCGGATGCTGATACATGATGTCATCCTCAGTGCAAACGAACATAGCCAATATTTTCACTGGAAAAAATGAGACGGGACTTGTGGTCCTCAGATGGTCAAGTGCGAAGCTGGCGTGTAGCTCAATGTTGATGTAGAAGTTTACTCCGTCACTAATATAAAGAGCTTCCCAACCTTCCCTTCCACTTTGCAAAAATCATCATTGCGCATATCGGGTTTCGACTGCAATTGGTACTTTGCATACATATATCTCTTCAAGTATATACTGTACTGCCCCATCTCTCAAGCAGTATTGTTGACATGTTAAACAGAATCATCTCGTCATCAAGTAGTATTCCACAGGCGTGCATATACCAATGGCTCACGAAGGCATAAAGGTTGTCAATGTCATGATCGTTAACGAGTCCACAAGACAGATAACTGTGGACGACGGAATGGGTCGGACCTTCAGAATTGAGCCAAAGAGCAACAAGTCGAATTACACGGGTCAGTTAAAATACGTTACTTTCGCTGACTATGATACTCGCGCCTATTACGGATCACAGCGATACCAAGTTTCATGCGAGAGCCAAGAACTGAGCCATGGCAACATCATGATTGATTTGAAGGAACCGATGAATGGTGACCAGCTCGAACCCTATGGCTGGTTCATTGCTCATGAGCCGTTGAAGACGCAGCATAATCTCACATTGGTTCTGAAAGCTGTATAAAAAGTTGTGGTAATAGTGATTTATCTTTTTCAACTATATTGTCTTTCTAACTTCTATAAGTTACGCGTTTAGCAACACGTTTTCTTGATCTGGTCTTAGGGGAAGGAAGGCGGCCAAGGGGAGAGGATTGACATACGACTTACGAAAGACAAGAGGTCTTAATCGGCAAGGGTTTTCTACTATGTTTAGGTGCAATGGGAAGTTGTTATCACAGAGAGGAAGTCCGTACTGTATAGCAGAAGTGGAGAGGGTAGATTATTGTTACATTACAGCTACACCGGCTTCAATTCAATTGACGATTTATGGATAGAGAAAAATGCACATGCAATCTTATGATTCTTATCTTTCTATAACGAACCCTGCTATAGCGAAAACCTTAGTATACTGAGAATGTAGTGGCCCCTGCATCCCGTTTAATATCAATGAATATAACAGGCCAGGCCAGGCCAGGCCAACTAGGCCATTTACGTAAATTCAAGTGATTTTAGAATTTAACCTAGGTGAATTAGATTTTAATAGTCCTGGATATTTCCACTATCAGTAATTAACAGTTGCGCATTAGATATCATCATTGAAGAATTGAGTCCAGTCTGTTGTATTATCTGGAAGGTCCTTCATTTCTAAAATATTTCTTAATATATATACTTGAATACGAAGTGTGTTACATACTTAACGAAAGTGGTAGACCGCTGCTATTTAAAATTGAAGATATATGGAAGATTCTACTCATTTAAATACTCAAACAATCTGGTAAATGCTGGCCTTAATGCACCTGGATAGCTATTGAGTGATTTGTTTAATTGGCCTGAACCGGCCTGAATGCCTGATTGGCCAGGACTAGAGTGATTGGCCTGGACCGGCCTGGCCTGTTGGATTCATTGCCTGCTGCCTCGTAGCATCCGCGATCGTTACCTCCGTTCTACTGACTTCCTCAGCGTCACCCTTACAGGTGGCCACTTCGGTAGCCATTTCGGTAGCCATTTCATCATCTATTTCAGTAGCCGTTTCAGTAGGCATTTCAGTAGGCATTTCAGTAGGCATTTCAGTAGCCATTTTACTAGCTATTTCACCAGCCATTTTGGAAGCCATAGACATGGAAGGGAGGGGTGGGGTATAATGTGTACTCATCCTCCGGAAATGGGTTTCGGACTATTGGGTACAGGTCAGCAAGTGCAGGTAATAGGGATGCAGTTGGGCAGCCAGGGAAGCCAGGGGACGAGTTGTATCGAGTGCGGAAAGTGGGCGCATCTGGTGTGAGAATGCAGGTTCCAGAAGGGCCAGATAGCATGTTATGTGTATGGCAGGTGGGGCCATATGAGGTTGCCCCTTTGGGTTACCCCTTTGGGAAGTAGGTGTAGGTGAGGTTACCTCTGTGGGAAGTGGATTCCTACCAGGAGGGAGATGGGATGAAGGGCATTTAAGGAGTGGAAAACTCCCAGATCTTTCTTTCTCAGATTAGACTTTAAGACATACACATATCTCACGTGGCCTCATACCATTTGCCTCGTGCAAACTTGTCTCGTGCTCTTTGCCTCGTACAAACTCACCTCATGCATTTGCCTCATGCAGCTTCGCCTCGTGCCATTCGTCTCGTGCACGCCCTTAAGTCAGTCCCCTCACAAGTGGCGTCAAACAGAACAGGATTCAAACTCGCAGTGAACTAACTGTATACTGGAGTCAGCCACTGAAAAGAAGTCAGACACTATCCTAAGGAAACTGCTGCTGGCCGCAGCCTTTATTATCAACCTACAGGAAAGGGGGGCGTTAACTAGTGACGACGAGGAAGACATATATCAAGCCCAGCTTGCACTGGAGTCGACTCCTGTAAGGACTCGAAGGGAAATACTCTCCCAGAGAGAACTCAGGAATATCCCGAACAAAGCTGTAGTCTCTTAAGCAAAGACAGAGTTTCGACAGCGACTACTTACTTGGATAGATACTAACCAGCACTTTTTTTTTTTTTTTTTTTTTTAAAAAAATCACATAACCCCGCTTATAGCGCCAAGCCATGGCAGGGTCCCTGGGCAAGCCCTCGAAGCCTGGAGACAGGCTTATACTAACCAGGACGAACCTATGTTCCAGTTACCACAAACCTCCTTATCACCACAAACCTCCCCAAAGGATATACCATCTCCAGAAACAAGTACTGCCTACCAGGTTCTGGACCAGTCTAGAAGATCATCTACATCATCGCTGTCCTCCCCAGAGTTTGTATCATTTCTAGACATGACTGTTGCTCCCTAGATTCCATAAAGGCTTGCATTCCCTGAGGCACCAGTCCCTTTATAATTGACTTAGGGAAGTGAAACTGATACAATACAGGACCTGATGGTAAGATCCTTAACCCCTATGCAACCTCAAGACTCGGCCAACAGGCAGCAAAAGGGACTTGGCCTGACAAATCTGCTGCCGTAGAACTGGCCATTGGGTTTCGAAAACATTATATCAGAGGCCTTACAACTATGAAAAGCTCCGGAAATCTTAGGACAAACGACACTTGACCAACCTCTTGACCAACCGCAAAAGCCAATCGATATACTGTAAACAATGACACTAGAAGAGCTCACGGATATTGTGAAGAAAAGCATTGAGATAGCAATGCAAGGAATAATTGAAAGAATAAGTACACTGGAAGGAAGAATACCAGAAAGTTGTACACTCCAAAGCCCAGCTCAACAAAGACAGGCAATACTGGAAGCCAAAAAGATAGCTATGGAAAAAGAAATGCAAGCTATCCATGACAATACCTGGCTTGGTTCAACAGAAGGAACAGACAGCGCTCAGTTTCAAAGATTGGGTGGGCCAGGCACTATGGTGACTACAAATTACAGCCAGAGCCAGAAACCTCATTTCAAATCAAATTCTCTGCCGAAATACAGGTATTATACTACGAGTTTGGAATAATAGATAAATGAAATAATAGGTGAAATGGCACTGTATAGTAAATCAATGGTGTGTCCAGCAATCTACAAGCATCACTTCTCTGATGGGGATATGGTCAGAGACTAGTATGTGATGCTGTATTGTACTACAGGGCAATGGTTACAATTCAACCCATCATGGGCGGAGCACCTAGTTCAAGCTATGGTGGTGTTCATCAAGAAGGGACCCCTGTCGACCAAAATTATTGACTTCAACGAGAAATTATATTTCATTACCTGACCACATCTGATTAAAATTTAAAACCCGTAGATATGTACTATTTCGTCTGCTCTACAACCCTTCGGAGTCCAAATTAAAAAATAAAAATGTAGTATTGAGAAATATAAGATCAAAAATTTAATACTTTGTATGGGAAGCCCCTACCGAGTTACATCCCAAGACAGCCAAAATTACTGAATTAGTACTAGTGCAGAATGAAAATTACTATATATAGAAATGATCTACCTACTTAACTCTTCTATGACTCTTATATACACGTTGTGTAAATTCCTTTGTACCATATACACAACCATCTCGATAACTTCCATTGTACGTAAACATTTATAAAAAAAACGATTAATAGTAAGATCACAAATAGAGTTAAGAGCTTGAGGAAATGTTCGTCGTAAAGCATCAAAATTATACTCACAATTATTGCGAGTATATTTTTTTGCTGCTGACCAAAAAAATTCAATGAAATTTAACTCACAATGAAAACGAGGATAAAATAACACTAAATGACCACGAGCTTCTATCTCTTCTTGTAACCTTCCTTTTTGTTCTAAAGAGTCACGCTCCATTCCTAAACAGCGACGTGCACAACAGTTTTGACTTTTTGGAGGGCATTTATCTGGACAATTTAGACGCATACCCTGTCGCCAAAGTCCACGTTCTTTTAGAACTTCACGAATTCCTTTTGGTTGATTTCGCCACTCTGGATTTGGATGATCATGAGGAAAAACCATAGGCTGAGGCCGTTGTTTGCTGTGCATAAATCCATCCCGCATTCGTGGTTGTTTACCTCCGGGATTTAAATTCATCCGTGAGACTACTAATGCATCTTCGGCAAAAGCAGCATGATTTGAAGCATTATCAAAAAGAAATATTGCTTGTTTACCTGGATATGCTGCTTCAAATATGGGAATCGCCTTAATAACATGTTCGACCATTTTATCTCCTGACCAGCAATTATCTTTTCCATACTCTAAGTACTCAGTCGTAAAAGTACCATTATATTGGAGTCGACCTGCTGGTGTTAAAAATTCGGAGACCATAATTCCTTTCCCACGAGACTTTTGTCGTAAAGGCTGTTTTTCCCCATGAATCCATAATTGCCGTCGTCCATCATTTGCATTAAAAGTAGACTCATCATGGGTAACAAGAACCTTTAGTTTTTCTCCTAATGGTAGTATAGGTTCCTGTGGAATAATTTCCAGCTTCTCTTTCTTTTCTGAATCCTCTGCTTCCGGTTCCTTCTCTACTTCCAGCTCATGTTCTGCTTCCAGCTCTTTGTCCTCTTCTGATTTAATGGTGAATTTAATGCAAGTAGGTAATAGCTCGAAAAAGCGGGGCAGGAAGTACTCTTGACGATATCGAACAACATCTTCTCGCTCATGTCCATCAATATAAACACCCTTTTTCACATCTCTCCACCGGAACCCTAATTTGCGCAACCATCGCCGTGCAGTAGATATTTTAATAGACCGAGATTTTGCAGCTACACCTGAAAGGATATCCTCAAACTCTATTCCATCATCCTCCTCTTCACCAATAAGCTTCAGATATTCCGTAACTGCTTTTGCTAGTCCATAGGCAGTAAGACCCTCACCAACACCAGCAATGTATTCTCGAACAGCAAGTTGAACTCCTTCATCATTTAACCATGAAAATCGAGAACTCCGCAAACCTTGGAAACCCTCAGGAATAGACTGGCTAGTAAGCCAACTGCGCTCCCATTGTCTGAGATGCTTCGCCATTTTTATCCCCCGGTTAAAAGAATTAGCTGTCAGTAGTGACAGCGAAGAACGAGTTTCATGAGGCCGGTGTAACTGAAGTTGTAGAAAATGTAGAACTGCTAGGTGACGCTGATAATTTTGCCCAGTAACCATCTCTTTTTTACTTTTCAACTTCTTTTGTAGTACCTTAATTCCTGCTAAAATTGCCTCCACTCTCATTTCCTCCTCAGACTTCGGCTTGAGTAGAGGATCATTAGCTGTTAGACTTGGTGCTGCCTCTGACTCGGAATTTAATGGAGTAGGAGTGAAGTAAGCTGTCAACGGTCGACATCCGGTAGCTGAGTTTCGTAAATCTTGTTGAGCTTTTTTATGCCGCCATACTGTCTGGCGAGACACCTGAACTCCACACTGATATTTGAACTTAATAGTGGAGAAGTCTACATTCATTGTATTCTTCATCAGCTCATTATAAACATCCACCGCCATACTCAAGTCCTGAATATCCTGCTCATGTTGTTCCTCCTGCTCCTCCTCTAATTCCCACTCAGACTCATCCACTAAAGAGTCTTCACTCTCGCTATATACAAGCGGTCCGGAGATATCCACATGCATCTCTGCTGTAACCGGCTCGACAGTATTTACTTCCACTCCATACATAACTGCTCTTCTTTTCGCCTTGCTGGCAGCAGCTTGAGAAGCAAGCAAGCAAGCTTTTCTTTTCCTGCTCAGACGGCCCATTTTACCTATCACTACATTAGTATTTGTATTTTTTTTAAAGCTAAACGGTGCTATAGATCAGCGTATACTTACTCTCAGGAGCCTAACTCAAGTTATCCGATGTCAAAAAGCAGTTTTGCTGTAGAGATTCTCTGTGTGCGGCGGTGCTGAATTGTGAAAGAGAAATTGCAAAAGAGGGGTCAGAACGCAGGGGCCAGGTATTTTTAGTGTATTAGTCAGCAAGCAAGCCAGTGTTACACCTGGTCCCTTCTTGATGAACACCATCATAGGTTGAGGACGCATATGGTCGGCGCGCGGAGGCCTGAGATGTTGAGGTTAACTGTAATTACACCCACACTGCTAGCAATAGAGGCTGTTCGCCTGCAATACGTCTGTTAAGAGTATGAGCATGTTGAGCGCGCACATGAGATGTAGGACATATTGGCCACATTGAGCAAGTTGAGCAGCTCATATGAGATGTAGGGCATATTGGACTCTAGATCTCTTGGCTTCCCGAATCTCAAGCAGGTCAAAGTAATATAGTAGGGTAATATGCAGTAAAATTCATGCCAAGTAAGACAGTCTGCTACACCAAGACAGTGAGCTCAGCCGCACTATATGCAAGATGGGACAGTCAGTTATGCAACCTTCGGGACAGTCAGGACAGTCAGGACAGTCCAAAAGGACAGTCCGGAGACATCCCGTTTGTTGATTTACCTTTTTGATTTTTAATTATTATATGATAATACTGAATTTACTGAATTATTATATTTTAATCTTAGCTTTCATTGGTCTAATTTTCTAATATTATCTACGAGTAGTACTCATTCTCTTACACAGGTTTTTTTCCACTAGATTTTTCTGTAGTAGTAGATATAAAGGTATCAAGAGTTTTAATAAAGCTATAAGAATTATATTTTTGATTTTATGCCTCTGAATTATATGAGTCTTTAACTGTTGTACTACTGTTTACATATCCTACCTGTCTGTTTTTGAAAGCATCTGTCTCTCACTGATTGTGAATTTTCTGAAGCATTGATTGTATGAACATTTCAGTTGAGTACGAGTATTGAAGAATATGCAGTACTGAAGTGAAACATCGTGCATAGTGTTTGGGTGTGCTGAACATATGCAACCTAAGCTTTGGCCATGATGCAGACTGACGTTTCATGATTCCATTTTCTATGCCGATTATATTCTCTTTACCGTCTGAATCCACTGCTAGGCGCAACCTCATTCCGCACCAATGATTGTTTAGTTGGGTACGAAGGTACTTCCTGAATTTTGCTGCATAAATAGGGCCGTTTTGGACGCATATTTGGGGTTATTTTGTTAGAATTAATCAACTGTATCCCACCGCACTTTAGCTCGTAATCTGTAGTTTACTTCAGGGTATATAACTTTATTGAAAGTTCTTGTAACGGATGGTGGCAAACGCAGAGAGTTACCGTCCGCCAGGCTAAAAAGACACTTGACCAGTGATACTCGCTAGTCCTCTGCATAGCTCATACAGCACATTTCACGACTGCGACGCGCGCCCGGCTGTCGCATATCGCCTACGTCGCATATGCGCGCATCCACCGACTACCTGCCCTACGATTGCGGTGAATCCGTAACAGTTCTCTTTTTAAATTTTACCTCTACTTAACTTGTTTACAAAACTTCATATAATTAGAAATACAACATAGATTGATTCTTTACTTAATTCTCTTCACATTCATGAGCCGCATTAAATTTTTATGATTTTTGTTGTGCTAGTGCTCAGTATTGAAATATAGGACCGAAATGTGCTGATTACAGGTGTCCTCAACCATACTATTTCACAGCACTCTGTGCGCTTTCGCTAGCATCGAAAACTTTTTCTCGTTGCAGGACAGCAGTGCTGATCCTGCCAATCTAAGTGGCCAAGGCACCACCATCAGAAGCAGGGTAGCCTGTATCCTGACAAGTTAAGTGAACAAGGCACCGCCAGAAAGAGCGGGTACTATGTATCCCGTTAAGGTCAAGTAGCTAAGGCACAACAAGAAAGAGCGGGGTAGCGGGCCGGGTCAGCAAATGTCATATACTCAATACCCTCCTGAATTATCCCGCGCTGCAAGCAAACTGCATACGTCGCAGTAGCCAGGCCGACTCTAAATCAGCATTTTGTGTGGCCACCGTTGGCAGCAATTACAGCTCGAACTCACTCACGTATACTTTCTACAAGATTCAAAATCTCCTCCGGATATCCTCTCTGCTGTAGTAGCTCTGTCTTGACGTTCATTTAGTCTTGTGTTGGTCACCCTCCAATAATTCAGCGGGGTATTAAGTATATGTAAGTTATGAGTCCAGCGTTCCAAATGACGCCTGGAGCAATGTGGCACGGCAGCAGCTCTGTATCCCGGTTAGCCAAGTGGATAAGGCACTGCGGGGTAGCCTCCATCCTCGTAAGCCAGGTGGACAAGGGTGGAGGTAGCTGCACGACGGGCCAGGACACCAATCGGCAAAAACACCTTGGTGACGCTATACGAAATAGTGAAAAATTGATACGTGACGTATTGAATGGTTGTGACACGGGCCCCACTGTAACTCATTTTACTTTTTCTTTTCTTTCTTCTCATGTACCTAAATCGCCCTAGCCCATAGGGTGGCATGCGATAAATGATATAAAAAAAACAAAAAAACGCTCAAGCAACAATCGTACCACACTCTCATGACCTCGCTCAATGGCGTGTGAAAGTGGAGTCTGCCCACGAATGGCATTCCGTGTGTTTATCTCGACATCACCTCACTCCACAAGCACGCGAACTACCGCGCTCACATCAATATTAGCTCCCTGAAGCAGTGTACCCACGGCTCATGGCCTCTCTCGGCGGGCCTGTACAAGAGGAGTCTCCCAACGCATGGTATTCCAGAGGTTTATGTCGGCAACACCTCGCGCAAGGAGCGCGTGCACTGACCGTACAGGGCGGCATGCGATAAATGATATTAAAAAAAAACAAAAAAAACATCATTACCGTACATAGCAGCATATGACAATGGTGAGTAACCGTAGTCGCATTGGGCATTCAAATCGAGTTTTGAAGTTTGTGCTAATGCTCACAGGACGGCCTAAAAAGGTATCCATTAGATGTAGACGCCTTGAGGATATCAATAATCATAGGAACGGCCCACTGACAATTGTTTCAGACACCAGTCCAATGGCTGCGCAGCTACAGGATGATCATGTAGCAGCTTGGTTGCTAGATAGGGCCTGTCCAGACTCATCATACAACTTCCGCGTATGGTGACCCCACTCACAGCCGAACAGTTCAGCAATGGAAAATCTGATTTAAGGACATCCAACTCAGGCTCAGAATTGCATGAGCAGGTTAAAGCACTGAATTTCAGGTATGTTGATCACGTCCTAGCGAGCGAGATGTGGCCAGTGTAAAGTGTTATTCGAGGTAAGACTTAAAATACTATCGAAGTGCATGATGTACTAGACGCATAGTGGAGGTCTCGTCGTCAAACATAACTAAGCCATAACAGCAGTCCAGAGGTTTCCTTTTCACAAGAAATATTGTCCTCGTCCTCCACTGTCAGAGCATGGCGGAGCTCTCTCTCGCTCGTTTGGCCACGCTTCCCCACATGAGTGCTTTCATATCTAGCCCACCAGTGGAGACACTGATGAATTCTAGTATTGATTCTCTGAGAAGCAGTGGGGGTCAGTTGGTAAAGTGTGCAGTTCATCTCGTCGATTCAACAAATCGTGTCTATGTGTTGCGCAGGGAGGAGAAACCTGATAGCGGATGAGTTCGTATAGGGACACTTACATAATATTGAGAACATACATTCCCTGCAATCTATTGGGTAACACATCTAATATTTGCCCCTTGAGATTGCGATATCTGGCGTAGCAGGCCCCGTATCCGGACAATACAGTGCTGATTGCTCGGGAACCCAATGTTCTCATAGGTAAGTGCTTACTACACAGTGTCTTTCCTGCCTGCGGAATCATACAGGGCGCGTCTGACCCACAGTGAGGACGACCCGAGTGCCTATCGCATAACATGCACACCTTTCATACCCCACGTTCCCTCGTGCCCTCGTACCCCACTACCTCGAGCAGCCTTTGCACGCGCCTTACTGTTACCTGAGTACCCAATTAACCTCCCTACCTAATTCCCTCCTATCCCTACATTGTCATGGGGACAAAATGAACAGTCTGCCTTCTTCCACGACTCTAACTTGAACCACGTTAGTGCGCCGTCGGACTCGTTTGTGTTACGTTTATACTATTATTCATTATCGCAGTCTTATATTATGAGATCAGTTTGTATCCTGGGGATTAAGCAGTATTGCTTAAGTGTGTTCGGTAATACACAAATCGAGTCTGCATTTATCGTAGGCTCACATTTGGCACAGAGATTTCTTTTACCTAATAATTGCAGACTCCAGTTGCATTTTGGGTGAAGCACCTACCCCAATATTGCCCAATTCCTAGGACTTTTAATGTGTCACTATATGGATACATCTTGCGTTATCTTCACGTCGCAATATTGACTCACAGTTAGGAAATTGTGTGCCCCACGATGGCCGTCGTGGCTTAGACCAAATTTCAGCTTGCCACATAACCTTCCCAGTCAGGGACAGGGCCCGCGGTACATGAGGATGATGCGGGTAACAGTCCAAAAGCAACGGCTCAACGAGTCCTATCTCCTGCTCCTGTCTGACTCGTACTGAGATACCCTCAGCCATTTCCCTCCCAATCGCACTTTCTGAATTGCAGTGTCTTCCTCCATGTATACCACGGCTGAGCTAGGCTCATCTATCAGCGTCTGCTTGCGTCTCAGCCATCTATTTAATCGAGTTGATATCCATGTATATCATGCGATACATGTGGCCGGGCTCCACCTTCACCTCCTGAGGCTGGCCACGAGTAGCGCCTCTTCTTCAGAGGACGCATGACAGACGGGGTCGATCACTGCTTGGTATCGGTGGCGGTAGGATTTTCCACCTCGGCAGGATCTACGATGTAATACCCCAATCTGGTTGCCTAATCTGGTTGCCTAATCGGGGAAGTAGGCACAGCGTGGAGTGGTAGTTCATTGTATGTAATTGGTGTACGAGCCCAACAGGAAAAGGAATTAGGCAGGCTCGACACCATGCATTTGAGTTTTTTTTTTTGTGACTCAGACATTCATTTAGTTAGGTAGTTAGCTCTTATATACCTCGCCATAGCCCACAGGGCGGCACGCGAGTAATGAAATAAAAAAAAAAAAAAATTGTATGTAATTTTGTCGACCTTGGTAGTACTTGGCAGTGTGCTATATAGACAGAGTGTGCCCCGTGCAAAATTGGTTTTCAAAGCGCGTGGTCTCTCCTCAAGTCCCCACTGACATCGACTTTCCTGTGAATAGCCGACCATTTCAATTCTTCCCAAGATCTTCGTTGTTGTTTGCTTTAACAACCATCGCTATGAGTCTCCCTTCAGCTAACGACCAGCGGGAAATCGTACCAAACGCTTATGCACAATGGGCTGTTATTCATGTTATCAACAAATGTAAGAGAGATAGTATCGTCATCAAAGATGTTACCCTTCGCTGGGGGAAATTCCACGAGCCGGGCAATAAGGATGCCGAGATCAAGGCGGGGAGTATTGAAAACACAGTGGTCGATCCAGGAAAGGAGTATTGGATCTATACTTGTGGCCGAAAGGATGCTGCAAGTGGAACAGAAGGGTATTTCCGTTTATACGTCAACAATAGTAAAACGAAAATCTGCAGCTTTGACTGGGACTGTCCGTGGGGGAGCAAAACGAATTCATACAGGGTTAGCGAAGGTGGTGATGACTACCCTACAACGGCGACAGGTGGAAACCTAGATAGCGGTGCTCTGGGGGATGTTTATGTCACGGTATACAAGTCTGCATAGTATCTGTAAGAGCTTGTCCCTTCACTGCCTATGCGATAGAGTAGTTCGTCGGCCGACCATTGACTTGTACTAACATCCTATGCAGCTCACTCGTGGCTAGTCCTTATCATAGCTGTGATATTCATAGATACTCAGAGAGTGGTGACGTTATTGCAGGAAATGATTGTTATGAGCAAGGAAATCTTTTGTTGCCTCTGAGGATGTCTTTGTTTTCACTTTGTTAGTTCAGTAGTGGCTTTTTAGTTTTGTAGATTCAGGGGTACCGAGTGCATGTCTACCTGTGAATGTTGTCAGATTTATTAGCGGCTCTTAGCTGGACAGTTGGTACATATGCATCAGGCGTCTACAATCTAGTACATTATGAGCATGCTTAATCTATACATGAAAGTTCTGCAGTTATCTGAATCTAGTGCTAGTAATAGAGATATAGTATAAATCTTGATAGCGGGCATAACTACGTATGTGATTGTATATTTCTTCAAGATCTGAAAGAAACTAATATTATACAGGAATCGCGGCCACTCGTCGTAAGTACTGCTGGTTACGCCTCGCGCGGGATTGAACCCAGTCGCATTTGACATGATTTGCACCTAAGCTAAAGGGCTGAAGGGCCAAGTAGTCCTGCAACCTGAGCTTAAGTTAAGAAGTATAACAGGTCTCTCTCGCCAGCATTGAATTTGATAGCTATGACAGGTCCAGCCCGACGGCATGAGATGTAGCAGAATGAGTTGAATTTCATAGATATGGCAGGTCCGGCCCCACGGGCTCAGGTGAGGAAGAATGAGCTCAATTTTACAGGTATAGCAGGCCTCACCTACCGCCGTGAGATGAGGTAGAGTGAGCTGAATTTGACAGGCATGGAAGGCCCAACCCGACGGCGTGAGGAAGTTGACAGGTATGACCGGCCCACGAGATGAGACAGAATAAGCTGAATTTGGCACGTATAGCCGGCCTGACCTGACAGTGCGAGATCAGGCACAATGAGCTGAATTTGACAGGTATGACGGGCCCAACCTGCCGGCATGAGTTGCGGCAGAATGAGCTGAACTTGACAGGTTTGGCCGGCCCTATTCGACGACGTGACATGAGTCAGAATGAGCTGAACTTAACAGGTTTGGCAGGCCCTATTCGACGGCGTGAGATGAGTCAGAATGAGCTGAATTTCACACGAATTGCATTGCAGGCCCTATTCAACGGCGTGAGGTGAGCCAGAACGAGCTGAATTTTACACGAATTGCAGGCCCGGGCTGTCGGCACGAGATAATGCAGAATGAGCAGAATTTGACACACATATCCGGCCCGTCCCAACGGTGCAAGATGCGGTAGAATGAGTTGAATTTGACAGGTATGGCCGGCCCAAGCCTACAATACAAATATGAGATGAGTATGAGACGTATGGCAGCCCCGACCTGACGACATGGGATGAGGTAGAATGAGCTGAATTTGATAGATGTGGCAGAACGAGCTGAGGTAGAATCAGCTGAATTTGACATATATGGTAGGGCCCACTCGATGGCGTGAGATGAGGAAGAATAAGCTGAATTTGACAGGTATTTTTTTTTTTTTTTTTTTTAATATCATTACTCGCATGCCGCCCTATTTGACAGGTATTGCAGCCAATGAATTCAACAGGGCAGGCCAGGCCAGGCCAACCAGAGGCCTGGACTGGCCTGGACCGTGAAATCCTGGGCCTGGCCTGGACCGTGAAAGTCTGGGCCTGGCTTGGCCTGATTGTTCAGGCCAGGCCATTCAGCCCGGCCCAGGCCAACCAGGCTGGTGCAGACTATTCAGGCCGGTCCAGACCATTCAGGCTGATCCAGGCCAATCAGGCCAGTCCAGGCCACTGAGCATACCGGCCTGGACCGGTCCAGGCGGTTTCAGTCCCATGCAGATCACGGCCTGTTGGATTCATTGATTGCACGCCCAACGTGATGGCGTAGAATGAGCTAAATTTGACAGGTGTAGCAGGTGCGGCCGGACAGCGTGAGATGAGGTAAAATGAGTTCAATTGGACAGGTATGGCAGATCCGAGCCGACGGCATGAGGTGAGGTAGAATGAGCTCAATTTTACACGAATTGCGTGCACGACTTGACGGCCTGAGCTGAATTTGACATGTATAGCTGGCCCGACCCGATGGTTATTTTTTTTGTTTTTAATTTCATTACTCGCATGCCGCCCAATGGGCTATGGTGCAAGGTGAGAAGGAATGAGCTGAATTTGACAGGCATGTCCGGCCCTAGCCATTGCAGTAGCCATTTCGATAGCCATTTTAGCAGCCATTTCAGCAGCAGTTTCAGCAGCCATTTCAGTAGCCATTGAAGTAGCCGTTTCAGCGGCCATTGCAGGTGCCATTTCGGTAGCCGTTTCAGGTGCCATTTCAGCGGCCATTCCGGCTGCCATTTCGGCTGCCATTTCGGCTGCCATTTCGGTAGCCATTTCATGATCTATTTTAGTAGCCATTTCAGCAGCCTTTTCAGTAGCCCTTTCGGTAGCCGTGTTGGCAGCCGTTTGGGCAGCCTGGCCGGTTGGGAACACTGCAACGAGTGGGCCCTATCATGCCTGTCAAATTCAGGTGATTCTAGCTCAGCTCGTTCTGCCACATCTATCAAATTCAGCTCATTCCGTATCCTCTCGTGTCTCGGTTCAGGCATGCCATACATCTGAAATTCAGCTCACTCTACCTCATCCCATCTCGTACCTTGGGCATGCCATACGTCTCAAACTTATCTCATTTGCATTCTAGGCTCGGGCCGGCTATACCTGTCAAATTCAGCTCATTCTACCACATCTTGCACCGTCATGTCGGGCCAGCTATATGTGTCAAATTCAGCTCATTCTGCATTATCTCGTGCCGACAGCCCGGGCCTGCAATTCATGTAAAATTCAGCTCGTTCTGGCTCACCTCACGCCGTTGAATAGGGCCTGCAATTCGTGTGAAATTCTGGTCATTCTGACTCATCTCACGTCGTCGAATAGGGCTTGCCAAACCTGTGTCGAGTTTAGCTCATTCTGCAGCATCTCGTGCCGGCAGGTTAGGCTCGCCATACCTGTCAAATTCAGCTCATGGTACCTAATCTCGCGCTGTTATGTCAGGCCGGCTATACGTGCCAAATTTAGCTTATTCTGCCTGATATCGTGGGCCGGCCATACCTGTCAACTTTCCCACGCCGTTGTTAGGTTGGGCCTTCCATGCCTGTCAAATTGAGCTCATCTCATGGCGGTAGGTGGGGCCTGCTATTACATAGCCAAAGGGTAGGGTTAGGCAGCGAAAGTTGGGCTTTTTCACGGCCCGGTAAGACATACAACTTCGTATCCCCGCCGCAACACGCAATTTTGCTCCGATTATCTTCAAACCGGCCTTAAATGAAAGCCCTATATCTCCTCTATATTTCTATATAAAACAATAATACATTTTATACTCTAAATCTTGCTGTGTTTATAGTGAAAGATAGCGAGTTTTGAGTAAATTTTCGCACTAGTAGGCTATCCCTGTCATATCCTTGCCATGCAATAGCTTGGCAGCAACGGCCAAAAAACTCCATAAAAAATAGACTCAGTAGTTTTCAGAATGATCTATGCCAAAAAGACCTGACTTTTCGTCGACAACCTATCCCAATTCAGATGACTTTTCATCGACAGCCCATACAAATTTTTACCCTAACGTTACACACCACTGTACTTCTCATCACAAACCTCCGGCAACTACAACTACTCTAACTACCTTGTTAAGTAATAATCCCAATTAGCAATACACATTTTCAACACATTTAACGTGCCGAAAATGACCCATTTTCTCATATGTGAAGTGGTCATTTCCAACGAATTCAACATGCTAAAAAGAACCTATTTTCCACATCTGTAAAGAGCCTATGTGTAGCGTAGTTAATATCTGGAAAATGACCCATTTTCTCCATGTGCGATGAGACTATTTAACATGCATAAAATGGTCTATTTTCCACATGCGCCATGAGAGCTTTTGTAATGTATTTGCTGTTACGGATTCACTGCAACTGTAGGGCGGGCGGTCGGTGGATGTGCGCATAGTATACGCATATACGACGTAGGCGATATGCGACAGCCGGGCGCCGGCATCGCAGTTATAACATGTGCTATATGAGCCACGCAGAGGACTAGCGAGTATCAGTGGTTAAGTGTCTTTTTGGCCTGGCGGACGGTAACTCTCTGCGTTTACTATCATCCGTTACATTTGCCATGTGCAAAATGGTTTATTTTATACATGTGCGAGGAGCCCATTTAATGTGTGCAAAATGACCTACCGGTATTTTCTACATATGCGACGAGGACATTTTCGACATATTTACTATGCGCAAGATGGTCTCTTTTCCACATGCGCGGCGAGGGCATTTCCAACATATTTACTATGTGCAAAACGGTCTGTTTTCCACATGTGCGGCGAAAGCATTTCCAACAGTCTGTTTTCCACGTGCGCGGCGAGGGCATTTCCAACGTATTTACTATGTACAAAACGGACTATTTTCCACAAGCGCGGCGAGGGCATTTCCAACTATGTGCAAAACGGTCTGTTTTCCACATGCACGGTGAGGGCATTTCCAACGTATTTACTATGTGCAAAACGGTCTACTTTCCACATGCACGGCGAGGGCATTTCCGACGTATTTACTATATGCAAAACGGTCTCCTTTCCACAAGTGCGGCGAAGGCATTTCTAATGTATTTACTATATGCAAAATGGTCTGTTTTCCACATACGTGGCGAGGGCATTTCAGACGTACTTACTATGTGCAAAACGGTCTACTTTCCACATGCACGGTGAGGGCATTTCCAACGTATTTACTATGCACAAAATGGTTTATTTTCCAAAATGGTCTATGATGAGGGCATTTGTGACGTATTTACCATCTCTATTTTCAACATGCGCGACGAGGGCATTTGCGACCGTGCGACGTATTTGCCACGCATGCTATTTTACCTACCCTTGGCAAACTGGGGCTGGCTTCTTACCTGACATCATACAGGTGCGGTAAGCCAGTTCTTTAGCTAGGTGGAAATCACATTGCGGCCCTTGTATCATGGGTAAGGGTATCAAAAATGCCTTCGTAGCACATGTATGGAATAGACCACTTTGTATGTATTCAATATGTCGAAAATTGGCTCCTCATGAATGTAGAAACATCAGGAAAAAGGGGAGTTTGCACCCTCAGTGCCATGAGCGCGAGGGCGCTGGGGCGCTGGGGCACTGCTATTACACTGCGAAAGTGTGCTGCCATTGCGGTACTTCCCATACTAAACATGCATCTCATCATGCCAAGAAACCATGGAGCTATAGTCGCTCCATGGTTTCTTGGCATAGGTGCTACTTCATCAGCAAAAAAGAGGTTGCATCAGCAGCGTCACAACGAGGCAGCAAGCGTCACGACACACGATGCATTTCTGGCTTCCTGACTCTCTGGCTTGGCACGCCTATCGTATCACAAAAGGTAGCTTACGCCCTCAGCGCCCACAAGGCAAGTAATCCTGCTGCCCGCGTCGCGACGTGCTCAACGCGCTCAAAATGTCCCCATTGCACCCACAACGCAAGTAATCCTGCTGCTGGCGCCGCAACGTACTTAACGTGCTCAAAATGTACTCCATTTGTCCATAATGCAAGTAATCCTGCCACTGGTGTTGTCTCCGTACCCACTCCTCTGCTCCTCCTGGGGTCAGGTCTCCCCTGGCTATCCCCTTCATCCTTGTCACCGTGGTCCTGGAGTCCGTTACGATTAGCAGCTCCCCCTCTCTGCGCATGGCCTCTCCCACCGCTAACAGTTCGGCGTCATTGACTGTGCATCTTTCCCCTAGGTATATGGATGTGTCTTTTCCGGCTTGATGCACTCCGGCGCCTGTCTTGTCCTCCATTCTGCTCCCATCAGTGTACACACTCATCCATCCTTCTTCTTCCTCCCCAGCTATCAGTCTCTCCCACTCCTCCTTACAAAGATTGGACGGGTGTATTGGGTGCACATGTAGAGGCAGGGAGTCTCTGTGTCCAAGGGCCCCTCTTAGGTATATCGTGTCCGGCTGTGGTCTTCTGACTGGTTCATCACCGAACCTCAGTGTCCGGGCCTCTACCCTCTCTGCCTCCCCATAAACAAACGTCTCGACGGACTCCAGGTTTGTTGGTCCTTCTACCACGTCCCGTCTCGTCCCCCACGGGGCCCCCGTTATTTCTCTTGCCATGACGTATTGCCACCTCTCCAACGATCTGATTTTACCTTCTGGAGATGCTCCTTTCGCGTACTCCACCCACGCCCAGCACCCCCAGGTCGCAATATTCCTTGCAATTCCTGTATATAACTGTCTCCGTCTGGCTGGCGGTAGCCCTTTCGGTCTGGCTGCTATCCTCCATGCCGCTTTTCCTAGGTGTAGTGTTACGGTTTCTACGATAATGTAGTAAATATGAGGGTGTAAATTAGGACAACGCTTGGTGCTTGACCTTTCGACAGGGCAGCTCTAGCTGGCCCTTCTTATAGTCAATCCGGCATGCCTTCCTTCTATTGTCTCTCTATGCTATGATATCACGATGCTCTATCTATAGGCATCCCTCAGCCACTGCCTCGCCTCATCTAGAGGTCCATCCGGTGGCTCTGCTCCTGGAGGTCTGTTCAGTGGCTCTGCTCCTGGAGGTCCATTCGGTGGCTTTGCTCCTAGAGGTCCGTCCGGTGGCTGTCGCTACGCTCTGACCATGCCGACGTTCCTTGTGATACACATCCGTGCCCTACCCGTGTTTCACTGCCAGACTGTAGCTATCGGTTGATCAGACCGAATTGTCAATCGCAGCTTTACAGGCCAGTGCGGGTGGATATCCCCTTCGCGGGTAGACCCTGACATGTAGCCTCCGGTTGAAATGGTCATTAAACCTCATCTCCCAGTCGATGTGGAGGCGAAATTGCTACGGAGGTGCATATACTGGGAGGCGGAATTAGTAATGGCCATGAAGATGTATATACGACGGGCCGAAGTCGCTACGGCGGTATGTATACTGCGGGCTAGAATGGCCACAGAGGTGTATATGCTGCAGGCTGGAATGGCAACGGAGGTGTAGATGCTGTGGGCCGGAATGGCTATGGAGGTGGATATGCTGTGGGCTGGAATGGCTACGGAGGTGTATCTGCAGGCCGGAATGGGCACGGAGGTATAGATGCTATAGGCCAGAATAGTTACAGAGGTACATATGCTAAAAGCCGGAATGGCTACGGGGATGTATATATGGTAGACCGGAAGGGCAGCTGTTCGGCGTGGAGGACCAGCAGAGGGAGGCAGTTTTTGTTGAATTGAGCTATGCATTGGGCCGCACATCAGGCTACACTTTGGGACCTGTATTCGGCCATTCATTAAAGCACACGTTGCATTACTGTAACAATCCAACCCGGACCCCTCGCCCAAGACCCTCCAGCTCCGGTCCTATACTGGCAACCAACATACGACTCGCCAGTACTCGTACACGTGCGTCGTGCAGCTGACCCTGACACCATTGCAATTCGCCGCACTCCGTCTAGCACTCCGATATATATCTCTGCACCTGTGAGCACGCTTAAGCGACATGACCGCCAGCATCCCGGTCATCGGTTAACAGGCCGAAGCCGAAGAACCTGCCAGAACCTGCTAGAAGAACCCGGATCCCCAGAACCCGGCGGAAAGCCGCAGAACCCGGCGGAAAGCCGTAGAACCTGCCGGAAGCTATAGAACCTTTTGGAAAGCCATAGAAGCTGCTGGAAACAGGTAGCGCCGAGCTTATTCCCGGATATTCTTGACGCTTCTACCTGGTTCCAGTCATTTCCGTGGCCATCCATGTACTTCCTGTCGTTTCCTTTGTTTTCCATGTACTTCTAGTTGCTTCTCGGTTTTCCATGTTCTTCGTTTGTTTGCGTGTTTGCTAGTTTGCCTGGATTTTCCACCGAAGGTTTTCTATAGAGAGGCCCTCCTCCCTCCTCCCTCTTGCTTCCTCGCCATAGCCCATAGGGCGGCATGCGAGTAATGAAAAAAAAAAAAAAAAAAAAAAATCCCTCTTGCTTCTCCATGCAACAACTTGTATCCTACCCAAGTTGTGTATTTAGCTTTTAATACATCTACCTCTCGATATCATATAGCTCCGACCGCCTCTGCCTCCGCCTCCACTGTGACATGGCCTCAGTGCCCGCCGGCCACCCCGTACCCAGATCTTGTACGTTGACCCGGACCCGTTCATCACACCATTGCGCTGGGAAACTGCGATGCCATTGCGCTGCTGCCATTGTGTGGCTGCAAAGGTGCACTGCGAATCTATGCTGCTATTGCACTCCGAAGATGCACTGTCATTGCACTGCGAAGAGGTACAGCCATTGCGTGTTATGGGCGTGAGGGGCTAGGCTCCGGTAGGCGTGGGAAGGTACTGGATGTCACGGCTATGGAGGAGTGTATACGGTGGGCCGAAATGGCTACCGAGGTGTAGATGCTGCAGGGCGAAATGGCTACGGAGGTGCATATACTGCGAGGCGGAATTAGTAATGGCCACGGAGGTGTATTTGCGGTGGGCCGAAGTGACTACGTCGGTGTATATATGACGGGCCTCAGTCGCTACGGCGGTGTGTATACTGTGGGCCGGAATGGCCACAGAGGTGTATATGCTGCAGGCTGGAATGGCTACGGAGGTAACTATGCTGTGGGCAGGAATGGCTGTGGAGGTGTATATGCTGCCCGGCGGAATGGCCACGGAGGTGTATATGCTGTGGGCCGGAATGGGTTTGGAGATGGATATGTTGTGGGCTGGAATGGGTTTGAAGATGATATGCTGTGGGCTGGAATGGCTATGGAGGTATAGATGCTATAGGCCAGAATAGTTACAGAGGTATATGTGCTACGAGCCGGAATGGCTACGGAGGTGTGTATGCTGTAGGGCGGAATGGACACAGAGGTGTATATATGGTGGACCGGAAGGGCAGCTGTACGGCATGGAGCGGCAGCAGAGCAGAGCAGTTGGGGTTGAATTCAACTATGCATTGGGCCGCTAATTGGGCACTCATTAGGTCCTGTATTTGGCCATTTATTAGACATTGTTAGAGCCACTCCAGAGCTACCTTAAAGCTATTCAAGACTTCTAGAGCTACCTTAAAGCTCCTTTAGAGGCACTTAAGACGTTCAAAGTTATCTCAGAGCTACTCAAGATTTTCAAAGTTACTTCAAAGCTACTCAAGACTTCTAAAGCTACTCTAGAGCTACTAAAGACACTGCCAGAGCTACTTAAGAGTACCAGAGATACCTCTAGAGCCACTCAAGAATGCCAGAGATACTCCAGAGCTGCTTGAGACCATTAGAGACACTCTAGAGCTACTTGAAAGTGCCAGAGACACTCCAGAGCTGCTTGAGAGTACCACAGACACTCCAGAGCTACTCAACACCCGAAGAGCCACTCCCACAGCTCCTCACATAGCACCCCATCTGCATGCTTTCTATATAGCCAAAGGGTAAGGTCAGGCAGCGAAAGTTGGGGTTTTTTACAGCCTAGTAAGATATACAACTTCATATCCCCACTGCAATATGCAATTTTGGTCCAATTATCTTCAAACTGGCCTCGAATGAAAGCTCTACATCTGCTCTATATTTCTATATAAAAAAATAATACATTTCATACTCTAAATCTTACTGTATTTATAGTTAAACATAGTGACTTTTGAGTAAATTTTCATACTAGTAGGCTATTCCTGTCATATTCTTGCCATACTACAGCTTGGTAGCAACGGCCAAAAAACTCTATAGAAAATAGACTCAGTAGTTTTTAGAATAGTCTATATATAATGAACAGGTCCGGGTCAGGGTACAGGATCTGGGTATGGGGTAGGCGGCGGGCGCCGAGGCGAGGTCACGGTGGAGGCGGAGGCAGAGGCGGTCGGGACTATGAGATATCGAGACGTAGATGTATTAAAAGGCTAGATACACAACTTGGGTAGAAAACAAGTTGTTGCGTGGAGAAGCAAGAGGGAGGAGGGAGGAGGGCCTCTTTATAGAAAACCCTCGGTGGAAAATCCAGGCAAACAGGCAAACAAGCAAACAAGCAAACAAACGAAGTACATGGAAAACCGAGAAGCGACTAGAAGTACATGGAAAACAAAGGAAACAACAGGAAGTACATAGGTGACCAAGGGATGACTGGAAGCAGGAAGAAGCGTCAAGAATATCCGGGAATAAGCTCGGCGATACCTGTTTCCAGCAGATTCTACGGCTTTCCGGCAGGATCTATGGCTTCTGCCAGGGTCTATGGCTTCCGGCAGGTTCTATGGCTTTCTGGCGGGTTCTGCGGCTTTCCGCCGGGTTCTGAGGATCCGGGTTCTTCTAGCAGGTTCTGGCAGGTTCTTCGGTTCGGGTTGTTAAGCAATGACCGGGATGCTGGCGGCCATGTCGCTTAAGCGTGCTCACAGGTACAGGGATATATATCGGAGTGCTAGAAGGAGTGCGGTGAATTGCAAGGGTGTCAGAGTCAGCTGCACGTGTACGAGTACTGGCGAGTAGTACGTTGGTTGCCAGTATAGGACTGGAGCTGGAGGGTCTGGGGCGAGGGGTTCGGGTTGGATTGTTACACTATGCCAAAAAGACATGACTTTTAGTCAACAACCTATCCCAATTTAGGGGACTTTTCATTGATAGCTTATACAAATTTTTACCCTAACATTATACACTACTGTACTTCTCATCACAAACCTCCAGCAACTACAACTACTCTGACTATCTTGTTAAGTAATAATCCCAATTAGCAATACATATTTTTGACATAATTAATGTGCCGAAAATTACCCATTTTCTTATATATAAAGTGGTCATTTCTAATGAATTTAACATGCCAAAAAGAATCTATTTTCCACATCTGCAAAGAGCCTATATGTAGTGTAGTTAATATGTGGAAAATGATTTATTTTTTCCATATGTGACAAGACTATTTAATATGTGTAAAATAGCCTATTTTCCACATGCGCCATAAGAGCTTTTGTAATATATTTGCTATTACAGATTCACTGCAACTGTAGGGCAAGCAGTCAGTAAATATGCGCATAGTATATGCATATGCAACGTAGGTGATATGCGACAGCTGAGTACCAGTGTTACAGTTATAAAATGTGCTATATAAGCCATACAGAGAACTAGTGAGTATTACTAGTTAAGTGTCTTTTTGGCCTAGTAGACGGTAATTCTCTACATTTACTATTATCCATTACATTTACCATGTATAAAATAGTTTATTTTATACATGTGCGAGAAGCCCATTTAATATATGTAAAATGACCTATTTTCTACATACGTGACAAGAACATTTTCCTTTTCTTCTGAATCATTTCTTCAAATAAGTCAACATTCTTCTTATTCTTTGGAGGTAGAGGTGGCTGTATCGTGGAGCTGCTGCTAGAAGTGATGTTTGTCTTAGTAGTGGAGGGAGTGAAGCACTTATTGTCAGGGTTTCCTAGGGCATCAGTAATAGAAACTTTCATTGGTTCCAATAGCTTCGACACTCAGAATGACTAGCGAGAACGTTTCAGACATCTTCCAAATGCTGGCAAAAATGTAGGAAATGAGAATGGGATTGGGGATCTTTGTTATATTATTGTACTCATAGATTTCAGTTTATCCTACCTTCTACCCTATACTAGGTAGTTTTACAGTCAATTGCCATCGGGTTCAAGGTTGAGTTGGCGTACGCTAACTCAGTTAGCACTAACTCCTCTAGTGAGTTGGCGTATACCAACTCAGCTGGCACTGGGCTGGGTCCTCCAGTGAGTTGGCGTACGCCAACTCAGCTGGCACTGGGTCCTCCAGTGAGTTCACGTACGCGGGCGCTGGAGGAGAAAAGAAAGGGGCTATATGGGGGGGGCACAGTGATGGATTGGACAAGGAGGGCCGCAACGGCGTTCATGAGATTGAGAACTGGAAAGGGGATGGGGAAGGAGTGGGAAGTCAGGATTGGGAAAGCGATAGAGGAGAGTGTATCTGGATGTGGAGAGAAGCAAACGGCGGACCACCTAGCGTTCAGGTGTGAGGAGGTAGAATACTTGGAAGGATGGGGAGGGTGGGAGGACATTGACCACAAGGAATGGACCAGGTGACGAATGGCGGTTGTCAAACACATCCAACGGCTTATTTGAAGTACCCAGTCATACCTCTCGAACTCATCAACACACCTACTTCCTTCGAAGGGATGATGGATGAGATCCCCACTTGCATCGGTAGAGTTGTTTGGTACCTAGACTCTTAATCTATGAAGGCAAGTCCGAACGAGACCATAAAAGGATAGTGGAAAGGTGCTTGCCAAGATTGAGCAAACATGGGCTCGCGGTACGAGTTCCATGTGCACGAAACCATGTTTCTTGGTCATTTGATTGATGGCCTCGAGATTAAGATGCACTCGTCCAAACTCTCTACCATTCGCAACTGGCCACAGCCGATAAAGAAGGTGCAAGCCTCCTAGGCTTTGCAAACTACTGCCGCCGATTCGTCCTCAACTACTACCGCCGACTTAATTTACTCCACTACAACCCGACCGCTTACAAGCCTTGACCGGAGACATACCCCTTATTTAGGGGGGGCAGAGCAGCAAGCTGCTTTTACGGAACTCCAAGACAAGTTCATCAGTGCCCCCATACTGCGACAGTTCGATCGATCCCTGCCGACGATTATGAAACCGACTGCTCAGACCAGGCACTCGCTGGTGTCTTGAGCTTAAGAATGACATTACCACCCTTCACCCCTACGAGTACCACTCCCAACTACTGACCCCTGCCAAACGAAACTACCTCTATCCACAATAACGAACTCTTGCCAATCCTTGATTGTACAAATAGAGGATAGAGCTATTGGGAACTACGTTCACCGTCTTCACTAACAACCATGCACTTCACTACCAAACAACGCCTCAACAACCAGCAATCCAACTGGAGCCAGAAACTTTCCGAATTCGATTACGTCAGCCTAACGGTAACACGGACGCTCCCCCTCGAACTGGTGAAGTAGAAGACGTGTGAACTGATATCCCCGGGGTCAACGGTGATGAATGGGTAAGGAATGATGACAGGTCCAATATGGTACCTGACCAGTATTAACTGGAAGTAATAGTGATGATGCCACGATAGTAATATGGCTCGACACTGGGGTGTGCATCGGACTCCTCTCTCGGAACTTCTACTGAGACGGCTGGAAAGACCAAATAGCCGATTATGTCACCGGTTGTGCAGCCTGCTTAAAGGCCAAAGCCAACCGACATCTGAGGCAAACTAGACTTATGCCAACGCCTACTAGTAGGAAGCTTTGGGAGGAGATAGCTATAGACTTTGTTGGAGAACTACCAAGGGCTTTAACGCTATTTCAGTTGTCACAAACTGGTTCACCGAAATGCAGCGCTGCACTATACACCAGTATAAAACACTTGGACAACTCGAGACGTCGCCAATGCCTTCAATGACGTCCTCAGGCAATTTGGTCTACCCCGCCATATCTCCTCTGAACGTGGACCACAATTCGCCTCCGCCCTTCGAAAAGACATTACAGAACTCCAACTCTATACCGCTTACTACCCCCAGACCGAGAACGAATTTTTCGTTTGTGTGAAGGTGGCGGTGGAAGAAAGTTGTCGCCATTTTTATTGCCTCGTAGAGGTGGGGCGGGGAGGGGTCAGGTTTTCGTTTGTAGGGATGGTGGTGGAAGAGCTAGGTAGATAAGCCTGCCTCCGGGCTTCGAGGGTTTATACCCAGGGGCCCTGCCATAGCGAATAGCTGCAAGCGGGGTCACGTGAAATAAAAAAAAAAAAAATCCTCTACTGCTGAGTTCGTGAACGCCCACTGGGTCCTCTACTGAGTGGGCCTCCACTGAGTTCTTTTTTTTTTTTATATATATCATTTTTCTCTTACTCTACTGAGTTTGCAAACACCTACTGAATCTGCTGAGTATTTGCCGTTCCGTAAAATGACCTATTTTCTACATGCACGATGAGGGCAATAAAATAACCTATAGATTTTCTACATGCGCGATGAGGGCAATTGCAATGTATTTGCCATAAGTCAAATTCAGTTCATTCTGCCACATCTCCTACCACCGAGGGAGGCCTGCCATACCTGTAAAGTTGAGCTCACTCTGCCACACCTTGCAGCATGAAAAGGAGTCTGTTGATAGGAGAATGCAGTACTTCTGAGGCCATCTACGTCTGCCGCACTTGTTGCCTTTTTTGTATCAAAAAACACTATATGATTTTCAGCGTGTCTTGCTAGTAAAGTCTCAGCTCAGGCCTGAGACCATGAAACGTAATTCTGGCAGTATTAACTAGCAACCTGGAAGCATACTGATCAACAGTTCATCACGCTCAATCTGGTTGCATTATCCTAGTATAGTTTTTGAGGCTGAACAGTATACTATAACATCCGACGGCTAGAGTGGCCCAAGCAACCAACAACTGGAGCCCCTGTGTTTTATTATTACTGGCGTGATCCGATGGCTGGAGTGGCCCAAGCAACTACCAACTGGAGCCCCTTTGTTTTATCCTTACTTGTGTGCCGCTATGGCGAGATTTGCAATAATGTAAACTTCATCTCAATTCAGCAATGTCCTAAGAGGGTACCATATACATACTGCGATGTTGCCAAATTGAGATAATTATCCGCTGTAAGGGCACTAGATATATTTGGCCAATTGTGTATATATCAAGTATATTAAGCATGCGCATCTGAAAAAGAACTCAATTTCCCCAACCCGGAGTGGAAATTCACTCTCTGACCATGTGCATGAGATATTGAGCATATTGAGTATATTGAACGTCTTACACATATTGGCTACATGGATTAGATATTGAGAATATATTACTATATACATAAGATATTGTGTATAATTATACATTGGACTACGTAAATGGGATATTAGGTATATTATACATATTGATTGTATGCATAAGATATGGAACATGTTGAATGTATAGTATATAATGAGTGCATGCATGAGATGTTAGATACATTTAGTATGTTGTAAAGTATCCGACGTTTTTTCACATAATTCCACTTGCAGCTATCCAGTATAGGAAGGTAGGTATCTAATGAAAATGACCCAATCTCTATATACGCTTACAAGTACGACGAGGACATTTTTCATGCATTTACTATGCATAAAATGGTCTATCTTCCACATGCGTAACGAAAGCATTAGTGACAAGGGCATTGGCGATGAGGGCATTAGCGATGAGGGCATTGGCAATGAGGACATTGGCAACGAAGAGGCAATTTGCAATGTATTTAACATGTATATGCTACACATGCCCAATGAGGGGACTTTTGATGCATTTCACATATACAAATGGTCTACTATATTTTTTACATGCGTGAGAAGCCTATTTGCGACGTTTTTAACATGCGGAGAATGATTCATTTTCTACACATGCGGGTGGGGCATTTTTGATGTATTTACCATTCAAAAAGCAACCTATTTTTCCATATGTGTGACGAGGGTATTTGTGACATATTCACTATGCCCATTTGTGGCGTGTTTAACATGCACAAAATGACCCACTTTTTACATGCCCATATGTGACGTATTTAACTAACAAATGCCAAATGGCATATACGCGCACTCAGGGTATTTTCAACGCATTTAGTATGCCTATTTTAGAGGGCGAGGAGGCAATTTTCTGAGTAATATGCACAAAACGGTCAGACAGAAAAATAAGTATTTGGACAGGAAATAAATGCATATTTATGCCCCATGCAGTATTTGGCCATATTTTCGTATGCTTGGCTGGTGATAGCCATAAGACAGTCCAAATTTCGTAATAGGGTGTATAAGCTAGTTTCTGCCAAATACCATATAGCACATAATATGCATTATCCCTTGTACAAATACTTATTTTTCTGTCTAGTATGCATCTATCCCCTGTCCAAATACTTATTTTTCTGTCTAGTACATACGCGGCAGATCCATTTCTTTAGAGCAACGGCAGCGCACTTTTGCACAGCAGCATAATTTAGATGACAATGATGTTAAAAAAAAAAAAAAAAAAAATTACTATGCAAGGCATCAACCACCGAGTAGGCTATAAAATAGACCATTTTGCAAATGCTAAATACGTCGCAAATGCCCTTATCGTACATATAGAAAATAGACTATCTTGTGCATGTTAAATATATGAGAAAATTGCCTCCTGCCCATGTGTGAAATAAGCATACTAAATGTATTGAAAATACTGGTCGCGTATATATGCCATTTGGTGCATGTTAAATACATCACAATTGGCTCGTTGCATATGTATAAATAAAATATACCATTTTGCACATGTTAAAAATGACGAGGCTTAGCTGGTTACGAGACTAGAGAATTGGCTCCTTCGGTATGCAGAAAATAGACCAATCTGCATATATTGAATTGGCTTCCTGTGCATATTTGGACAGGCCATTTTGCCGACATGAAATTTGTCAAAAGTTGATACTATGCAATGCAAAAAAGTAGAAGTAGCCAGTCACCCCGTGGTTCGAACTCAGAACCTGGGCCACGCTCGGGCTGCCTACTGGGTGGGTCCAAATTCATTATGTCAGCTGTATAAATTTCATCACGTCAGCTGTACAAATACTTTCTTACATAATGAATTTGGATACCCTATCACGAAATTTGAACTATCTTATGGCTATCACCAGCCAAGCATACGAAAATATGCTAGTTTCTGCTGAATACTGCATGACGCATAAATATGCATTTGTCCCCTGTCCAAATACTTATTTTTCTGTCTAGTACTACAGTATCCATATACTTAGAGTGGAAGCAAGGGCCGTAATGTGAGAAAAAATAAGTTATGTGATATGCGTGCTAGCGATTTTAATTTATAACTTATTTACAATACAATGCCTTGGGGTTAGGGGCAATACAGGTTTGAACCAATGCCTAATCATTCCATACGGAACAGATTTCTTGGTATTATTATACCTCCAAGTCGTTCCGTATGGAACAGATTTCTTGGTATTCTTGATTCCTTGGTATTATTATCCTTCCAAGTCGTTCCGCATGGAACAGATTTCTTGGTATTATTATTCCTCCAAGTTGTTCCGCATGGAACAGATTTCTTGGTATTCTTAATTCCTTGGTATTATTATCCTTCCAAGTCGTTCCGCATGGAACAGATTTCTTGGTATTCTTAATTCCTTGGTATTATTATCCTTCCAAGTCATTCCGCATGGAACAGATTTCTTAGTATTCTTAATTCCTTGGTATTATTATCCTTCCAAGTCGTTCCGTATGGAACAGAGTTCTTGGTATTCTTAATTCCTTGGTATTATTATCCCTTCAAGCCGTTCCACATGGAACGAATTCCTTGGTATTGTTATGCCTTCAAGTCGTTCCATACGGAACGTTTTCCCACCTATTTGCCTATTCTACACCGCCATATCATTCCAGGCGGAACGTTTTCCTACCTATTTGCCTATTCTACACCTCCATTATCGTTCCAGGCGGAACATTTCCCCCCTATTTACCTATTCTACACCTCCATATCGTTCCAGGCGGAATGTTTTCCTACCTATTCAGTCATTCTACACCTCTATATCATTTTCAGGCAGAACGTTTTCCCACCTATTCAGTCATTCTACAGCTCCATATCATTCCAGGCGGAACGTTTTCCCACCTATTTACCTATTCTACACCTCCATATCGTTCCAGGCGGAACGTTTTCCCACCTATTTACCTATTCTACACCTCTATATTGTTCCAGGCGGAATGTTTTCCCACCTATTCAGTCATTCTACACCTCCATATCGTTCCAGGCGGAACGTTTTCCCACCTATTACCTATTCTAC